>JBBGZY010000925.1:1200000-2400000 GCA_037952925.1 Lithobates clamitans | reverse complement strand
GCCCAACTGAGGCAACATAATTAGGAGCATTTCTCTTTAAAAAGTTGTGAAGTATGCAGCATGCTAGAACTATGTGGTTCAGTTTGTACTCCGCCCTATTAATAGCCGTAAGAAATAGGCGGAACCGGCTGGCCATTATCCCAAAGGCATTCTCCACGACTCTTCTGGCTCTGGACAGCCAGTAATTAAAAACCCTCTTCTCCGGGGTCAGGGTCCTCTGGGGGAATGGCCTCATCAGGTGATCACCCAGACCAAATGCTTCAACATTCAACATTCCTTCAACATTCTCTTCCGCAGGTGGCAATCCCAAGCCACCACTCTGGAGACGTCAGCAGAACTCGGTCTGGGCAAAGACTCCGACATCCGGCCATTCTTCCCCACGTCCACATAAAGAAACTTGTATGTCGCCGACACCAACGCTATCAACAAAATACTATTGAAACCCTTATAATTAAAATAGTATGACCCCGAGTGGGGTGGTGGGATGATGTGGACATGTTTCCCATCGATTGCCCCTCCGCAGTTAGGAAAGTCTCAACGCTGAGCATTTTGGGAAGCCACAGTCTGCCATTCCTGTGGCTTTGAAGGAAACTGTGGAGTCAAAAAAGAAAAAAAAATATTAGTACTTTTGCACATAACATTGCAAGCAGATTAGACACAAACATTCTTGGCCAACACCAGTATAAACATTCATTTTAAGGAGTATTAAAAGACAAAAATATAAGGTCCACATATCAGATTCCTCACCCCATTGTAAAAATTTTAGGGGGGGGGGTTAAAATGAGTTTTGGACCCCCAAAAAAAGCTTCTGGCACTCTGCCTAAATTTAAGGACAACAATAACATGTGGACACATTTTAGGGGGGGTTTAGGGTAAAGCACTACAATGGAGCTGACAAAATACATTGTTAAATGACTAGGCTAGGTGTATATGGGCCCAGGATAGCATGCTGGGGACGTTAGTGAAGGCAAATATGCATGAAGGACAAAAAGGGAGCATTAAAAGCTTACAGCATGGATGGGCACAAAGGGGACATTCACAGTATATTACAACCATGGTAATTAGGGAATGATGAAAGAAATAAAAAACATTAGCATACATTAAATTCAAATAATGTGATGTTAAAGGAGAAAACGTACCCTAATATAGTCCTTTTGCAGGACCTGAATGATGGAAGAACAGGTCTCTGGAATAATGATTCCTGGGGGGAGATGCCTGTAGAAAACTTGAGGTCCTGTAGGCTTCTCCCCGTCGCCAAGTACCGCAACGTGGCAACTAGCCTCTGTTTGGGAGTGATGGCTTGCCGCATGCAGGTGTCCTGCTTGGTAATATAAGGGGTCAGTAAAGCCAACAGATGGTGAAAAACGGGGTCTGTCATCCAGAGAAAATTCCTGAAATCATCAGGGTTATTCTCCTGGATCTCCTGCAGCAAAGGCATATGAGAGAATTGGTCACGCTGGAGCAGCCAATTCTTGGTCCATGAACTCCTCCCCAACCTGTTCATGGACTGGGCTTGGGTCAAAGCAAGAACTGCAACACCAAGCCCCTGAAAAGCACGAACTCTACGACGAGCATGTACTCGCAACATGGCTTCAAAACGGTCGGCTTATCAGAATGAACTAACAGAACGCACTGAAGAACAGAAAGACCTGTGAAGAGCGAGCTGAAAATCAGAAACGAGCGGACAAGAACGCACTGCAAAACAGATACGAACTGACTACACGCACTGCAAAACAGATACAAACCCACAAGCACAAACTGAAGAGCAGTAACGGACTGAAAAGCATGAGACTGAAAAGCGCGAATCATCTCTCACCAAACAAACTCTACTAACACGAGATAAACACAAGATTAGCAGAAGGAGCCCAAAGGGTGGTGCACTGGGTATTGAACGTCCGTTTTCTAGTCCCGTCGTATGTGTTGTACGGCACCGCGTTCTTGACAGTCGGAATTTGGTGTGACCGTGTATATGCAAGACATGCTTGAGCTGAATTCCGTCGGAAAAACCATCCAAGGCTTTTCCAAAGAAAATTCTGATCGTGTGTAGGCGGCATTATACTTCTGATTTCATTATTGCTCCTACAGAAGCAACTGAGTGGATTCTTGTTCCTAGACTCATTAAATGCAATTAATTACCTTATGACATGGAAGACATTCCTACACCAGACGATGCAATTTCTGAATCTCACCTAAGCCATTTTAGCTGATAGCAACCTACCACTTGACAATGATGCAAAATCTTGATTCTGCTCCATAGGGACTTCCTGAGAGTACTCGAGGTACGTCAGCAGCATAATAGCTTGAAAATTGCTCCTTATGCCTAAAAGACTGACCTAGGTTGGGTAATTATTAGAGTCTACCGTGAACGCATACCACAAGCCTCAGATGATGTATGCTCCAATAAAATTATCATACAGGAAGGTCAAGTCTACATTAGAGAATTTCTCCATAACAGCTCTGGTGTGACTACACTCCAGACTGCCAGTAACAGAAGCAGACTTACAACGTCCTCAGATAATTGAAATTAAATCATTGGCAATAAGGTTCAGGCTAACACCACTGACAGCTCAGTCATAAAAAATGATTGCATCACAAGATTTCTTCACAAGAATGTACTTTTCAAAATATTCCTTAAACAAACTAGAGGGACTATACACTGGTGTTGCTATGGGGGAGTGGGGGGTGAAAACTGTCAGAGGGGTGACACCATCAAGTATGTAGTAGAAAGGGGGTGTGGGGGGTGACACCATGTTGTACCAAAGGGGGGGCAGGGGTATGGTGACATCATGTTTTACCACGGACGGGGGTGACACTGTGTTTTACCGTGGACAGGGGGAGGGGTGATGGCCAGTGACACCATATTTTACCCCAAGGGGGAGGACACCATGTTTTACCATACTAGGTGACACTAACCCTAGTGATGCCATTGGGACTACTTCACCTTTGCTATCAAGGGACAAGGGGACTATGCAAGTCTTTGAGGAAGTGATGTTTCAAGTCTGCATTAATGAAGATTCATCAAAGACTTTACCAATTTCAGATTTATGTTTGAATGTCCACAGGGAGTCCACAGGGACCTTATGAATGTTTATGTGTTTAAACTTGAAATTTTCATGTGTTTTAATATTATATTTTCCATAAAGCATATTCTCAGGTAGTGTGTCTTCCTGATTAAGCTACCTGCAAAACATATTGAAGCCACTACTTATTTTATAAGATGTGAAGACATCTGCCATTGATTCAAGAATGCTCATGTACTATGTGTACTGATAATTAAGTGGACATGACCACAATTGTTTTAGGTTTTATAATGAAATCTTTGTATAATAAAGTTAATTTATTTTTTTAATTGTGTGAAGCATGTGAGGAGTGTGCTTCCACCAACAATATGCTTTATTTTGTTATTGCCATGTTATCTGTCTCTTTACAGTCCACTGTTTCTCCCCTTCCTGTTTTGTGTTACATAGTATAGCTTTTAGTTGGACACTCCCTGCTTCCCCATGCTAATGGATTTTGTTTCTCCTTTTACTCAGTGAGGTAGGTTTACTAAAGGCAAATAGCTTTCATGTTCCCATTGTGAATCACTGACAACAGCCTTAAGGGTTCTAAACCTAATAAAGACGTGAATAATATACATATTTTTGGTGGTACAGTATGTGTTCTGTTTGTTACAAGGCAGTCTGTACATTGGTCTTTTACCAATACCACTATATAGAGACAAAATATATTTTTTTCTTTTTTGGCATACAAAATGGGGGGTTCTCTGCATAATTATTGGTGATGCATAATACTGTATATATTATTATTTTGAAAATGGTTGTTTGTATGTTTTTTTTTTTTTTTTTTTTATTAGCATTTACCACCAAAATGAAAGCCTAATCTCTGATCCTTGTGCAACACTAAAAATTTAACTGAAACTACTGCAAAATGTGCTACTGAAAGAAGTATACTGTCTCTCTTATCATCACTTAGGCCTCATGTACACTGCTGCTGGTAAACAGATGTTTAGGAGCAGTTGGGCATTTTTTTCAACTGCTCCTGAACTCTCCTCTATGTTATCTTATCAGTACATGTACACAGGGTCGTTTACAGTCGTTTCTAGGCAGATGAGTTTAGAGGCCTTTTTTGGAACGCAAAAAAAAGGGTTCAGAAGCTGAGTTTAGAGGCATTTCAACTGCCAAACGCTTCTAAACACAGAAACTCATGTTTAGCCGCATTTCGTTTACAGGCGTTTTTCATTTTTGCCTATTTTAAAAAATGCTTCTAAATGCAAACGAGGCATGTAAACGTGGCAAAACGGACATTTTAAACGTGGGTTACTATCTGTCAAGTTAAATCGTTCAGGAGAGGTTCTAAAAACGTCCTGTGTACGTGAAGCCTAATACTTTACATGTTTCTCTGAACTATAGAGAGCCTGTTGACTCTTCTCGAAATACCCTGAATCCCTTCCCTTTCTGTTCTTCTGCACAATTTATCCAAATGCCCAGAGAAGGCCAGGGGAATGAAAAGAAATACATTCTGTGCTGTACCTCCCCCCCAGACTCCCTCTCCCCTTTTACTTACCTGAGCCTGAGCCAATCCAGTGATGTGCACAAGTGTAGCGGTTCCAGCTGCTGTCGCTCTCCTCATTGGACAGATTGATAGCTGCAGAAGCCATTGGCTTCCACTGCTGCCAATCAAAAGCATGGGAGAGGGCGGGGCAAGTCCTGCTGTCTGTGTCAGTAGACGCAGCAGCAGTACTCGGTAGCGAGCCCGCATGGTTCCCCTCAGGGAAAGCAGCTTTCCATACAGGCACCCGATGAAGAGGAGGGGCTAGGAGCGCTGGTGGTGGACCCCAGAAGAAGAGGATCAGGACTGCTTTGTGCAAAACCATTGCACAGAGTAGGTAAGTATAGGCATGGTTGTTATTTTTATTTTAAAAAAATCAAGGGTTTAGTATCACTTTAACCCCCTCCCTGTATTCTTAAGGCACTGACCCAAGAGGGTCATGGTATATACAATCCTGACTGTAGGGAGCTGTTAAAGGGATTTTGTAAGGACACAGTAGTGACAAAGTGGTCAGAGTAAGTATCCACATCATTCAACGGGGAATACAGGCAGATGGCACTCCCAGAAATGTCAAATGCTGAAGAGTCTTGCAAAGATAGAACAGCAGGACTGTAGGAGGCATAGCTCACCAGAAAGGTGAGTAAAAATCTCTTCTTTTGCAGGGACTGACAGGGTCACGTTAATATTCTGATTCAGAGCCCAGCAGTTTTATTCCTACACACCAGATGTTGTATAGAAGTAATGGTTACAAGGTAGATTGCATTGTATACAGTATTAACACCTACGTCCTTTACATATCTTTGGATTGTAGACTGTTAAAGTCACAGAAAAGGTTAGTGACACTAGGCAGTATTCATGCTTTCATTTCTTTGACTTGGCTGGTAAATGAAGACAATAAATGTGTAAAGGAAATGAGAAGGAGAAGAAATTAGAGACATTTCTCCATTCACATGAGAAAGAAAGCAGATATATGCATCCTGAGTGATGAATGGAAAGGATATAGAAGGGGAATGAAAAGAGCCAAGCTACTGGAGATATTTCACTGTTCTTCCCGACTTTATCCAATAAACTATATCCCTTACTGCACAAAAGATTTACTATGCAAGGAAGGAAAAGGCAAAAGAAACAGTGTGACATAGGGTTTTTAGACAGAGAAGAATTAGAGCTTTAAGTCTCAAGCAGCACTTAACTGCTGCTAGATCTTTCTTTGAGCTTATTTAAAGTATATCCAAAGGGAGAAATCACTGCCTCTTTTTTTTTATAAAAATAAATTCACTTTTGTAACTCTTGAGAAGAATTACCTTTAATGATTCATGTTGTTTCATGTGTGGGTGTGATTCCTGTGTCAAACAAAAGCTTGTGACAGATCAGCCTGAAGTGGAGTCTTCTAGATTTCTTGCTCTGATGTCTCAAGATTTTTTTTTTCTTTTTACCAAAGCATACTGAATCCCCTTATGTCTTCATTCGAAATATTCCATAGATCTCAGGGATTGTCTGTAGGGGTATTAGTCTGTCACAAGAGAGTACAAGAATTACCAATTTTAGTGCAATAAACTTTAAGTGAACCAGTTCTTAATTTTAAACATTTAATAGTCCTTCCCTGCAAGAAAACCACAATAAGGTGTCTGCTATTAGCTTGATTAGGTAGAAAAGTTTTTTTTGTGTGCTTCTCTCTGATTTAGATGCAATGTGCTCCTGGGACATCAACTAATGTGTATATTTTGTTGCCCTGTATTGTCAGGACTGCCTGTGTGTTTCCCCATACTTGTTGCTCACTTGCTGTCACAGTTGCCAGTATGTTGACCAGGGCTGTGACAAGGAGTGGGCAGGAGTGAATTTATGCTTAAGGGTAATTTATGCTTAGGGGTAAAAAAAAAAAAGATCACGCCCACCTAAAGGGACTCACATCCATAATTTTATATCATGATAATTAAAACTTAAACTAAATTTATCAGGAAGTCAGATTTACGTGCAACAGCACCTTGTCTATATGTAAAATTATATAACATAATATTATGTTCAATTCCAAGGGGTGGGCTCGGGCAGTATATATACAGGCTAGGGTAGTATGTGGACAGACTAGGGTAGTATATAGACAGGCTATGGTAGTATATGGACAGGCTAGGGCAGTATAGGGGTGGGCTAGGGTAGTATAGGGTCAAGCAGAGCGGCCCGGGGGGCAGTTGTCATCATGACACACAAAACTGCCGGAAAAAAAAATCTTGGTCGTCAATTTTCTATGTAAATAGAAGAGAAGGAGAGCCGGCCATGGTTTAATTTGCTGCCCCTCTCAGAGTGCTGCCTGGGTCCAATGGACCCACTGGGACCCATGGTAGGGCCGGCCTTAGGGGTAAGCATGCAGATTAGTGCTCTTTTGCGTGGGGGATTTTTGCTGAAACATAATGCTCATACATCTTGGGGAAGCACAGTTTGGCACTGTCACATTAGGGTCCAGATGACCTTGTCCTGGCACTGATGTTGACCACACTAGTAATAACTTGTTGTAAACCTCAAACATTAAATATGAACAAAGCATATCCCTCTATAGTTTGCACTTGTGAACTTATCTCATAAGATTCCTAGGTGTCATTCCTCTCTGCTGCTTTGTTCCTCTGCTATCAGCATGAGTCACTTCTGACAAGTTTTCCTGATACCAAGAGAAAATGGTGGCAGGGGAGGGATATCCAGCTGATTGACAGCCTCAGTTCTGTTCCTGTGTACTGTGTAGAGGGGATGTGTCCCTTCTCCCCCAAATCAGCTCTCAGAACTCTCCTTACTGAGCTCTGCAGAGTGTAATTTCAGCTTTCCACCCCATTTTTTCTGACAGCTCACACAAGCTTTATAAATTCTGGACTTTGAACAGCTGTATGAATGAGTGTGAACACCGCTCTAGGTCAGGCTCCCATTTCCGCCTCCACTAACACATTATATAGGTGCTGGCTATGACTAAGTGCGAAACGTACTAGCTGGTAATGCTGTTCCCCTTTATTTTGTGTGTGTGGAATTGTTTTTATGGACTTGCTGAAATAAAGGTGATTTTATTGGATGTGTGGCCAACCAGACTTCTTTTTGCTTTTTGGACAGCTATAGAGGAGAGAATTGTAGGCGAAGGATTTGTTTTATCACTGTGTATCCCCTGAGGCCAGTCCCTTCACCTTGCAAGTATGTTTTGCTGGGGATTTGGTGAATTC
The DNA here is from genome assembly GCA_037952925.1 of Lithobates clamitans. NCBI lineage: Eukaryota > Metazoa > Chordata > Amphibia > Anura > Ranidae > Lithobates > Lithobates clamitans. Next base: position 2,392,261 of record JBBGZY010000925.1, on the reverse strand, counting down.
TGTTTATGTTGAATCCCATTGAAAGTGGGGGAGGCAATCTGGTAAGTGACTTCTGGACATTTTTAAGGCCTAATAGCTATTGTCCAAAACAAGCATGGATCTTCACAGCAACACAAGGGACATCTACCATTACCAATATAATAAAAAAAATACCATACAGTGAGGACAGAGTCATTTTCTCATTTCAATATTTTTATTGAGTTTTGACAAATGACAAAAAAATGCAAACAATATAAATGGTTGGCCTGCAGAGCCCACAATAGTAAAGTACATTTACCAAAAACAGAAATCCAAACTTGAAGGATATGATGAGTAAGTAGACTTAGTATATCAAGGCTAGAGAAGAGATTGTTACAAGAATTATAGTCTCCTCCAGATTAGGAGAATCTGCTTTCTCCTTGGTCCTGAACCTCCTAGGAGTCTAAGTTACTGGAGATTCTTCCAGGTGGGTTCGCTAGGCTCAATCTGCCAGGAAGACAACCGCCACACCACCCCCTTTGGAACACACCGTGCATGTGGGGACACCCTCCCCACAGACCTGGAGATCGCAGCCCACCCCCCCAAATCACATCAGTCTGAGGGCAAAAGGTCGAGTTAGACCAAGGAGGATCTGGTCACAAATGGATAAACCTATCTTAATGCGCAAATTGAATAAAACTTTGTTTTTAATATCATGAGTATCCTACCGAGTTCTGCAGATAACAGTATAACATTATTCATAGAGTTACAGATTTTCACCCCCCCTAACAAAAGTCTGCCAGGGAGGAAGAGAGGTGGAAATAAAGGAGAGGGGGCTTCAGAATTGCCCCCAGAAAAGAAAGGAGAGAAGAGAAAAGCCGATAGAGAAAAGGTTCTACCAGGAAGATCCTACTACTGGGTTGTGATACCAGATCAGAGGGGGATTTTGATATAGTCCGCCCAAGGTTCCCAGATTGCCTCAAAAGTTGGTGATTTGTCTAATAGTTTTGCCACTATTTGCTCCTGCATCATGATCCAAGAGATCTTCTGTTTAGCTATTTCAAAGGTGATTGAAGATTTTTTTCCATGCCCCTGCCAGTGTAACTTTGGCTCCCAGGAGGATAAAAAAGAATAAAGTTTGCGTGTATTTGGAGATTTGGTAGACCCTGCCTCCCAAGAAGGCTATTGTGGGTTCCTGGGGGACTGCCACCCCTGTGACTTTCCTTATTCGGTGGAATATTCTGTTCCAGTATGATCTAATGCGGAGACATAACCAACGCGTGTGGAACATGGAGCCCATCAGGTTACACCCTCTGTTGCACAATGGGGCAATGGGCAGGAATCTGGGTATATTGTGGCCAGTCTAGCAGGCACATAATACCATCTCATAAAGACTTTCACATATGCTTCAATCAAAGACACATTCATGATACTTTTGTAAGCTCGTTCAAGTAATTGGAATCAGCGAGTCTGATCCCACGAGAACTCCACGTCCGATTCCCAGGCTCGGGCATAGGATGGTTTGTCATCTCTGTGTGACAGTAAGGAATAGATGATTGAGATGCCTCCCCTCTAATCCATGATATTGGAGCACCATTGTTCGTAGAGTGTGGATTTGGGAGGTTGAGATTTGTCTCGCCAGATAGTGTGGAGGAAATGTCTAATTTGGGAAAGTCTGAATTTTTCTGAGGGGAGCATATCGAGTTTGCGTATACAGTATCCTAGAGGGATGGGTCCTGTTGAGTTGAGAAGGTGGCCTATTCTGACCAGACCTATTGAGCCACCAATGAAAAGCCTGTATATTCATGCCCGACTGAAAGGAGGGTTTATAGAATATGTGTGATAGTGGTCTTGTGCAGGATATTTGTGAGGATAGTTTATGTAGAGTTACACAAAAGATAAAGGAGTGGGATAAGGTGTAAGCTATAATTGAGGGTCTTGATGTGGGATTGCACCATAGCAGATACTCAATTGTGTTGAGGGGGATCGCTTGCCTTTCCATTGCGACCCAGTCAGGTTTAGGTCCACCAGCATACACTATGGAGAATTGTGCTAATTGGGCAGCTTGGTAACACCACCAAAGGTTGGGAAGCCACAGACCTCCCTGTTTTTTCCCACGAAAGAGGACATCCTTCGCGCACAGATAACCCCTTTTCCCCCATACAAAGCAAGTGATATGTGATTGGAACTTTTGGAGCAGTTGTTTCTTTATAGGTATCAGGAGAGATCTTAAGAGGTATAAAAAACATGGTAACAATGTAATTTTAATGGCATTTATCCTACCCAGCCAGGAGAGACCACATCTTGACCATGTTTGTAAGTCACCTTCTAATTTCCGAAACATCGGAGGATAGTTAACCGAACATAGGTTGCTTATGATCATGGAAGTCTAATTCCCAAGTACGGAATGGAGTCAGAGGACCATGTAAAAGCGAAATGTTGTTTTAATCGTTCCACCAGATCAGCGTGTACGGATACCGTTAGGCCCGAGATAGCGCCGAAGTCCCTAAGTAGCTGATGTAATATGGGGGGTGGATGTCAGTGGGGAAGTGATAAATAGGAGTAAGGCATTCCTCTAACGTCGGGGTGAGTTCTAATTGTGATAGCCAGTGTTTCGATCACAATCGCAAAAATTAAAGGAGAAAGGGGGCATCCCTGTCTGGTTCCTCTTCTGATATCCAAAGTATCTGAGAACCTGCCTACTCAGAGTCGAGTACAGCGAGTAGATAATACCTCTAAATCCAGGGCCGAACCCCCACCTCTCCAGGGTTCCAAAGAGATAGGGCCAGGAGGACACAGAATCAAATGCTTTTTGAAAGTCAATGGAGAGGAGGAAGCCCTCTTGCTGTTGTCTCCCTTCCCAATGGGAGTGTAGTAGGGAGATCATATCTACGGCTCTTCTAACTTGATCTGGGCCCTGTCTTCCCGGAATAAAGCCTACCTGAATCCTTGTGTATATATTTAGCAATAACATATACAGGTTGTAATATTGCAAATGGACAGATATTGCCCCAATAACGAAAGGTCTGTACAATATTTATCTGTATGTAAGATTTGAAATACATATTAAACAAGTGTTGATGTTAAATATAGAAACATGGAGACCAAATAAATATATAAAACATCAAAACCATATCACAGTGCAAATTGCTGATATAGCAGATGCGAGAGATGAAAGGAACCAAAAAGGACAAAAATATTGAATGTATTTCTATTGAAGAGTATATAGATAAAGTCTTTTAGCATGGTCTGTTAAGCTAGAGGTCCCGCTCACAAATTCCAGACAGGAACCCTGGAAGATAGGGCCTAAAGTTAAAGGCCTCATTGAGACCTGGGGCTGTGGTGGGGCTGAGAAGAAATATCCATCTTAGTTCAATCTGCAATAAAAGTTTGTTATAGTCACCTCCACATAGGGTAGGACCAATATGATCAAATGCAAGAAATTTTATTTTTGGACATCTATCTTTATGTATCAAAGCACTATGCCAGAGGGAGAGATGGATCTTGTTTTTGAATACTTGTGACATGTCTGTAAACACGGCGCAAAAATTCTAGTTTAGTCTTTCCCACATAAAAACTTTCACAGGTGAGAAGATATACAATTCCTGAGGTGCGGCAGTTAATGTAGTGTTTGGGATAAAAATTGTCCCTAGTAGTAAGTGGTCTTAATGAGGTCTTTAACTTTAGGCCCCATTTTCCAGGGTTTGAGTCTGAAACTTGTGAACGGGACCTCTAGCTTAACAGACCATGCTAAAAGACTTTATATAATCTTCTATAGAAGTACATTCAATATTTTTGTCCTTTTTGGTTGCTTTCATCTCTCGCATCTGCTATATCAGCAATTTGCACTGTGATATGGTTTTGATGTTTGCAGGGAGAAGACAGGGGGCTCCAGGAAGCAGGGGGAATCAGCACTGCATGGGGTGATTAGGGTGTGCCCAGGCACATCCGGCACACCCTCTGTGCATGCCTATGGCTTACAATGTAAGTTATCTATGTTCCCACTGACAATACCTGCCATGCCAATTGTTTGCATAGTAATAATGAACTTGTAATAATACTGATGTTTGTTACTTGATACTAATTTTGTATACTCTCTTTGTAGAGACTTTATACCCATGTGGATCTATAACAAAACCTCTGAAGAAAGACTCTCAGTTCGTAACATGTAAGGTGTTATATGCTGTATTGACCGCCACTAGTCCACTCTGCTATTGGACAGTGACCAGTTCATACAACTGTATCATTCTTGGTATTGGTATAATGTTCTTATGTTCAATATACATGTTTTACATTCAGACCTTTATCAATGTTTAATAAATAAAACAAATTTTACTCTTTATACTCCTTGTTTTGGCCTGTCTATTAACCGCTTCAGCCCCAAAAGATTTTACCCTCTTGCTGACCAGAGCACTTTTTAAAGTTATAGCGTCTACAAAATAGGGGATAGTTTTATGGCATTTTTATTAGTAATAATGGCGATATGCGATTTTTATTGTGACTTCGACATTATGGTGGACACATCGGACACTTCAGACACTATTTTGGGACCAATGTCATTTATACAGCGATCAGTGCTATAAAAATGCACTGATTACTGTGTAAATGACACTGGAAAGGAAGGGGTTAACTACTAGGGGGCAATCAAGGGGTTAAGTGTGTCCTAGGGAGTGATTCTAACTGTGGGGGGTGTGATGGAGATATTGAATTCCATATTTATATCAATGAGATTCAAGCGGACCATTGCAAGGACTCCAATTAAACTGCTTTGCCCCATAGGATGTATGTATGTATGTGTATATATGTATATATATATATATATATATATATATCTACGTGTATATCTATGTGTGGGTATATATATTTATATATGGGTATATGTTTTTTAATATCATGATAGAGCATAGCTCATCTTGTTAGGAATGTAGATACACTGGTGGGAACCAGGAAAGGTCCCCAGGTGTTAATTGAATCAACTCACCAGGGGGCCATTAACATGCTACTGTCGGGACTGTTTGGGATGGGAGATCAAAGGAGATTGTTCATTGATTCATAGACTGTGAGGCACTGGAGGTTTTAATGTTCCAGCAAAATCTTACCATGAACTTCTGGACAGCTTCAGATGCGACCAATCAGAATTGAAGCCAACTTAACCAATGAACGTTAGGCTTGAGGGGTAGCCAATCAGGATTCAATGCCACTTCTGAACCAATGAGGTGACCCTGGGTTCTGATTGGTGGGAGTGGGTTCTAACAATGTAAAACCAAAAAACCTAGAGAGGCTAGCTCTCTTGGGCTTACAATCTAGATGGAAGATGGCCACACGTAAGACCGCTCTATACAATGTATCTGTATTATCTCTGATGTCTCTTTTCTTCCCTAACCTTTTCTATCGTAGGATTTGGCCTCAATACATTATTAATCTCTTGATAGCATGGGTATGACCATTATAGCAATATTTATTATCATTGGTAACATTGTTGTTTTTAAGGTTGTATCATTTATGTTACAGGTGCTAATCTCATATTAATACAAGTTTCTTTTCTGTACAATACTAAGTTTAAATAAACTAGATTGTTACCCTTTTCGCACAGGTATCATTCGTCCTTAATTTCATGGGTTGATTCATATATACATAAAAGGTTTTAATCACTTATGTATCATTAAGTATATAAGTGAGGTAGGTATAAAGGTAGCCTTGTCAGGGGATGGGCTTCCATTCACAAGACAGCGATCACTGCTCCCAATGACAGAGAGCAGTGATCTCTGTCATGTCACAAGGCAGAACGGGGAAATGCCTTGTTTACATAGGCATCTCCCCATTCTGCGGCTCCGTGACACAATCACTGGGTCGAGTCTGTGGGTCCCGCGGGCACAGTCACGCTGTATGTGGGGTGCACGCCCGCTAGTCCCGCCAATTAAAGGGGATGCACAGGTACACCCATTTGCCCACCGCTACCATTGTGCCGATGTCGCATTGTGCCACTGCCATTGCGGTCGGCAAGTGGTTAAAGACCCTAAGGGGTTCCTTTCACCGTGCCGTTGGCGCTAGGTGCTTTTTTTGCTATTTATAAGGGAGATAGGGCGATAATTACCAACCTCGCTTGTATTTTTCTTTGGTTTGGGGATGACTGAAATATAAGCTGAATTTAGGTCTTTGTCTAACAGGGCTCCATCTCTGAGAGACTTGAAGAACCGGGCCATGTAAGGGGCTAGGCAGTGACCAAATTTCTTGTAATAGCAGACCGAGAAGCCTGACTTAAGAGATTTAATTTAATTTCCTCTGACGTAATTGGTTTCTCAAGGAGTTTCCCATGGCTATTGGTGAGTTTGGGGATGGGAAGGTCCTCAAGAAGGTCTCCAATTTATGGGGGGAGAGGGGAGAGTCGGCGTTCTCAAGTTTTGCCTAAAAGCCTTGGAATGCTGCCATAATCCGAGCTGGGTTCTGAGTCAGGTCTTCTGTTGTAGTGCGAATTTTCGGGAATGTTAGGGTTTGGGGCTGAGTCTGATTGCCAGTGAAGACCCTATCCTGTCCTTTTGCGAGTAGAATCTAGCCCCTGACCATCTAAGCTGTTTCTCTGCTGCTGTGGTTAAGGCAAAATTAAGAAGAACTCGTGCGGATTCTAGATGTGCTAAGGTGTCTGGATTGGGATTGCATTTATGTTGCGCGCTTAGTGAGAGGTAAGCCTCGTCAGTTTCTGGGTGTCAGCTATGCGTTCACGTTTTAATTTGGAGGTGATCTAAATGAGTTTACCCTTTATGACTGCTCTATGGGCCACCCATAAAGTTTCCTGTTTCACTGGGTCGCGGTCATTGTGTATAAAGTATTCTGCCAAAGCATATTCTAGAATCGTGCACTGAACTGGGTCACTTAAAAGGCCTTTATTAAGTTGCCATTTGAAGGGGCCCTTCCCCCTAAGGGTCGTTTGATAGATAGGGTCATGACGGAGTGATCCAAAAGGGGGGTGTCCCCGATTTTGGAAGTCACGGCCATGGGAATACAGGTGGACTGCAGGAAGATGTGGTCAATCCTGGCAAAGGTGTTGTGTGGCGTGTGGGGCAGAAAAATGCATGTAGTCTTTATCCTGTGGGTTCAGTTCTCTCCAAATATCAACCAATCCAAGTGAGTGTAAGAACTGCATTATTTTTATGCTTTGTCTGGGGGGCCGTTTGAATTTTGGTTTCCCGTGTCCTGATTTATCCAAGGAGAGGTCGAAGACTATATTGGAATCGCCTCCGAAAATGGCTGTGCCCTCAAAGCGAGACTGTAGTGATTGTGTCAGGGACTCAAAAAATTTGGCTTGGTCTTTATTTGGTGCATAATAAGATATGAACATGTATTTCTCTCCATCAATAGTACCTACAACTAGAATATGCCATCCCTCCAGGTCCTTGAGCACCCTAGAAGGGGAAAAATTGAGGCTTTTGGAAAAGCATATCGCCACTCCCTTTGTTTTATTCTCCGTGTTAGCTATGAAGAATTGGGGATAGTGCTGGTGGAAAAAGGTGGGGTTGTATGATATGGAGAAGTGAGTCTCCTGTAAAAGGAGAACATCTGATTTTAGGGATTGGTAGAGTTGGGAAAACTTTCCGTCTCTTAACTGGGAAGTTAAGCCCTTTTACGTTATGGGAGACGATTTGGAGGAGTGTGTTGGTGGACCTTGTGTTAGCCATGGATCAGAGGGAAGAGAGACTCAAACAAAATGAACGCTTACCCAATGTAGACAGGTTTCCTGGCAATGCGCAGTCACGACGGACCTGTTTGAGCTCCAGCCCTGGGAATGGGAGAGATCGAACTTCCTGGTAGAGCTGTTGGGAGAGAGAAGCTGGGAGAGAAAGAGGAGGAAGAGGAAACCCAAAACCCACCCGGGTTGGGAAGGGACCCGCCACTCCCCAGCCCATGACCTGAAAAGGTCAATGACCCTTGGAAAAGGGAACATCAATCTGTTTCCGAAAGGAAAACATGTGTCCCACAGAGACAGATGGAGTCACATTGAGACAGTTACGGTCATCCCCGCCTTAGAACAGAGACTAAAACAGTGTAGTCGACTGAACAGAGTGTCTTTAACTAGAAGAATGTGGTTAGAACCTGGCCAGTGTAATGGTGACCCCATCTACCCAGAGTCCCCCTCATGGGAGGCTACCACGACATACGGCGCCCCCCTGGGAGGGCGACGGGGAAACCACCACACCTGGCCCTAAGTAGCTTTCCAGTGTAACGGAATAGCATCTGGTGCCCTATCGTAGGGCCCAGTGCTCATCACAAAGAAGGGGAAGGGCCGGGACCCCCCAGGCAGCTCATTGTGGTCACACCAAGACAGCATTATTTAGAGCCCGATCTAAGTGGGGAATTTAACCTCTCCTGCAATCATAAAGCAACATGTAACTAGACTTTTGGAGAGGAAAAAAGTAAAACTTTTTGAACTCAAAGCTTTTAAACTTTTACTTAATTATCGCGCCCTAACCCACCCCAATGAGATGTCTCTTAGAAAAAAGTGAAAATAAAAATAAAAGTAATAAAAAGGGAAGTTAGTAGACATCCAGGGTGGAGGTGGGGCGGCAGTCAACAAGTGAGCAAGGACCTCCAAGTGGTCCATTCAAGGAAGGGTGAAGCCGTGAATGCTATGACATTGCCTGGTCTGATGATTTCATGATGGCTGGGATTCCTTTGATCTCTTGGGCTGTTGCTTCTGCCAGACTGGGGTTAGAGGACTGGGGGGAGATGGTCTTTTTGTAGATGAGGATGAACTTCTGTTGGTCGATGAAGGATGGATTTCCTGCAGTTTTAGGCCCAGATGTAGAACATATGTTCTCTTTCCTGAAAAGAGGCAAAGCCATAGCTTTTTTTGCTGTAGGAGAAATTGAGCCGTAGCGGAAAGGACCATCTGTAGGAGATTTCTTTTTGTGCCGGTACTTGAAGGAGAGCTTTTCTGTACGGTGTAAGGGGAGAGATCCGCAAAGATCTGGATCGGATGACCTTGGAAGACAAGTGTTTCTGCTGCTCGTGCCCTTTTAATCACTTCTTCCTCACCGCATAAAAGTGGGGCTTGACTATGATGTCCCTTGGGAGCCCATCTCTACGTGGCAGTTGTAAGGCTCTCTGAGCCCTGTCCAGCTCCAACTGGTGGTCTGGGATGTCTGGAATTAATTCTTTAATAATGGATTGAATGGCTGGGTGTACCTATTTCACAGATTCAGGTAGACATCTGCGCCTGAAATCGTAGCGCCTGGACCTGTTCTCAAGGTCATCAATTTTGGACAGTGCGGTTTCTAATTGATCTTGTACGTCCTGAATTCTGGCTGAGTTTTGGTTAATTTTTGCGACAGATTGGTCAGCTTTCTTTTCTATAACTTCCATCCTTAGACCCAGTTGCTGCAGGTCTGCATGGATAGAGGAAATTATCTGGGCTGCAGTTTGTGTCAGGCCTCTGGATAGTATTTGGGAGAAGGCAGTCATCATGGAAGGAATGTCAGTGGGGGAGAGGGGGCAGACATAGTTTCAATTTGCATAGGAATCTAGGCCAGTGGGCCTTGCATAGGGGTGAGAAGGAGCCCGTCTATTGTCTTCCCGATCAGGGATTCAGTAGATGCAGGGGAGTGTGCAGTCTGAGTGCAGTTACTCACTATGTGATGAGATGGAGAGGGAGCCGAGGAGCCCGCCGTGTCCTAATCAGCAATCGACTCCTCTGTCTCTGTGATTGTGTCTTGTGCTGCCGCGGCCGCCATCTTGGATTGGCTGAGGGGTCTCGGGGCTAGATCCAGCTGCCGAAATAGGTCCCTGCAGGCGGATCTGGCTGACATTGGGTTGGTCCCTGGGTTTTCCCCGATCTTTTACCGTGGGAGAGGACCTGGAACGAACACTCTGCATGCTGTGGCGGGGAAAAGATGAGCGGAGCTTCAGGACATTGTGGCCATCTTGGAAGCTACCAAGCATGCGCCTCGTCAACAGAGTCATTTTCAAGCAGCTTCAAGGGCAATATAGAGCAAACACAAATGTTTTAAATTGTAGGTTTGGAGGATGTCTCAAAGCTGGGCATGATATTACAGAACAGTATAGTTTTCATGGATGGTCTAAGCGACAGTGTATTCTGGCAGTGCTTATTTGGTAGTTTTTTTTATTTTTTTTTAATTAGCTTGGTTTATGGACAAGAGCAACACCTAAATCTGATTTATTTCAATAAAAATAAACTCAATATTAATGCCTGTGGTTTTGAAACGAGACGTCCAATAAGATGTGATGGTCAGGTGTCAACTAAATTTTGACAAGTCTAGTCATATGACTTAAAACAGTGACACTTCAGATGTCTCTTGAGAAGCACGAGAGTATGGACATTGAAATTTTGCCTTTGTATATTATGCTCCTATTGGAGCAAAAAGGACCATGCTTTTTTCTTTTGTCCACCTCTGGCTCAACTGAGGGTACAGGGTTCTGTTTAAGAAGATTTTCTATGTATTCTTTTTCTTTTTTATATTAAATAAACGTGATCAACTTTTGTCTTTAAGGCCCCTTTCACATGGGGCAGACTTTGCCTGTTCAGCGAGGAATCTGTCCGCTGATTCCCGCTGAGCAGGTAGGTGGCTGGTCCGTGTCTGCTCTGCTTATGCACCAGACATGTGTGTTGACACCCGCCGCTCCAAAGAGGGAAATGGATGGTCTAATCGGGTCCAACTAAATAACTGACAGGTGGACCTGATCCGTCTGCCTTAGAGTTGCCACCTCTTCCCTTTAAACCCGAACACCTTTGAATTACACAGGTTCTGAGGCTAATTAAATACAGATAAAGCAGCAAGTGAATTTAATTACCACCTTAATCAGCCACAGAACCTGTGTAATCAATATGTGTTTGGGTTTAAAGGGATGAGGTGGCAACCATAATCTGCCTATGTGAAAGGGGCTTAGTGCACTATGCGTACAAAAGTTTGTGGACACCTGATCATTAAATATGGCCACAAGGCTCCAAACTCAATAATATTGCCCATGGTTTTGGAGTGGGATGTCCAATAAGGTTTAATGGTATATACATTGTAGTCTAGTCATTACACTTAAAAGAGTAACTCTTGAGGAGTATCTTGAGAAGCAGGAGAGTTAAGACCTTGAAAAGTGCATATGTGTGCCGGTTGCATAGTAAAGCATGGTGTAGTCTGTGATTCTGTCACACCTGAGCAGATGCAGGTTATGTATTTCTTAACCATTCATGGATACAAACAATTTCATTCCTATAATGTCAAAGACTTACATATAAATGGGACTATATGTGTAGCAGTGACAGGCGTGAAACCAAATCTTTAACAGCAGGCTCGAAAATGAGTCCCAGAAGTGAAGAGGTTAAAATCCCGCCTCCACTTTGCTGTTTTACGAGCTCTCATGCTGATTAATCTTACGAGTCTCCAGAACAAAATATGGGCCTCACATTAGCAAAGATTATTCTAACAAGATGCAATTCGTTGCAAGCGAGACAAAGATAATTACGGCATTACGGCAGATTGCGAGCTTTGTTTGCATATTATTTGCATGTTTACATTTTGATCCGTTTCCCACAGATTGGTGCTGACCTTTCTGTGTTCTGCTCAGGCTCTAATCTTTGTGTGTACACTTTCCATTTGTATTATCTGTTTCCATCTGTTCCTGTGTGTTAAAATCTCTCTAATTGTTTCTCTCTGACTTGTTTTGCTTTACAACGGCTGCTGTTTGCATTACAAAGGTGTGGTGCCACTTAGGACCAAAGACAGCTAATGAGCATGATATGTTTAATTGGGCTGTATTTTGCTCTGTTTGTGAGGGTTGTTCATGAACACAATCAGAACAAAAGCACACAACCCTCTCTCTCCACGATGAGCTCTGGGGCAGCAGGAAACACGCACCAGCGCTGGTCTCTATTCCCTACGCTGGCTGATTTTAGCACCTGCCACGTTCTCTGCACAAAGCGGTACAAGTATCTTTATAGTAAATAGATGAAGACTCCTGACCCAGAGGTTTCAGATGTGATTTTAACTGGCTGAGTGAAAACAATTAAAAAGAAAACCTGCTACTTCTGATATGCGAATATAATGCTGTAAAGAGATATTGGTAGGAACAACAGCAAACATGGTGCTTTTGATTTACTAATTGATTTACTAAGGGATTTGGCATACATCACAAATCAATGCCATGCTAACAAGCCAATTGGATGTTAATGGAATTTAATATTTGTTTGCAAAATGCACAAAAAGCATATATGTTGAATTTATTAATAAGGGTTGTATGCTATAGAATGTAACCTCCAGCGACTGAAAATATGGCAATTTGGACTAAAATGAAACTTGATTTTGGTCTATCTATTAGCAGTTTTAAATGTGCATATCCTGTAGGATAACTTTGCAGGGTTATCATGAAAGAAGAGTGTAATAAACATTCACACTGAAGCGAATTAACAGCTGGTTTGATGCATTTAGGAACACACAGATTCGGAGGTCATGTAAAAAAACATAGTATTCCATGGCTTTGGTTCACATCTATGCGTTTGAATTTGGTGCGAGGGGAAAAAAAGGGTCCTGTGCAAGTTGACTGTGGGTGCAATGCGAATTCCTATGGTGCAGTGCAAAGTTTATCTTCATAGTCTTCAATTGAACTTGCAGTAAACTCACAACACACAGTTCACATCTCTGCGAATTGTTCACTATCTGCCTCCTGAAATTTGCAGTAAAATCGCGTTAAATTCGCACCTGCCTACCTCTAAAATACAAGGCAAATTCGCACCTCACACAGGACAAAGAAAAAAACGGATCACATTCTCAGTACATCACATCGCAATAGTGTCAACCTAGGCTAAGGCAGGCCATACATGGGTCAAATTCCAAAAGAAGTTTCTTTTGAAAATCCTATCTAAGAATTTTCGTTCATATTTCGCACCATTAGTGGGCAGCAGCAACAGCCAATTTTTGTGCGGCAATCAAATTTGAGTAGTCAGACATGTTGGAACTTTTTTGAAAAAAAAAATTATTGTTTAATTAATAATGGGAGAATTGTGCGAGAAATGTAATCGAAAAAGAAATGCGCATGTGCAAGAAAAGAAAATTCCAGGAAAGAAAAGAAGATTCCCAGCCATGAAAATTCTTTTCTGTAGCAACATGAGGTGAAATTGAAGGCTTGGTTGGTCGAATTTTGAAATCAATGGTGACACCATCGAATCAAAAAACGCACAAAATTTCTGATTTTCAAAAAAAATTCTTTTGAAATTCGACCTTGTATGGCCAGCCTAAAGCAAAACCAAACAGGTAATATATATCTTGCAGCTTCAGGGTCAGATTTACATTTCAGGGACCTATAAGCAAAGAATTCTATAGCAACCCCCCAAAAAAAAAAAAAAAACAGTACTAATCATCACGCTCACCCCTAAGCATAAATACCTTCTGCAAGTTAAAATTCTCCCCAAATACAAAAGTTTCCCATATTCACAGTCCAAATCCCCCTCCCAGCATACATCTTTTCCCCCTAATTCTACCTTCCAGCTCAAATCCCCTCCAATTCCCCACAAATCAACCCTCCTAGCACATATCCTCTTTCCTTCCAAATCCCCCTCCTAGCATAAATTCTCCCCCAAATCCTCTTCCACGATTCCCCACTCCTAGCACAAAATCCTCACCCTCAAATACCCCCTCCTAGCTTAAATCCTCTCCCCTAGCGTAAACCCTCCCCCCCAAATCCCCACTCCTAGCGTAAACCCTCCCAAAAAAAACCCCTCCCCCAGTGTAAGTTCTCCCTAAATACCCCCTCCTAGTACAAATCCTCTCCCACAAATCTCTCCTCCCAGCACAAATCATCTCCCCCCAAAATCCCCCTTATAGTACAAATTTCCCCCCCAATCCCCCCTCTAGCACAAAACCCCTCAAATCCATCCTCCTATCATCTTATCACAACCCCCTCCAAAACACCCTTCCCAGCAAAAATCCCTGCACCCCCACCCCCCAAAACACTCCCCTCCTAGCACAAATCTTCCCCAATTATGCCTCCTAACACATAAGGACCCCCCCATTCCTCCAAGTCCAGACAGAAGTGTCAGCAAGGAGAGAGCTGGGATAACAGCACTCCTACATATAGCAGATAACACAGGATCAGGCCCAGACTGGGACAAAAAATAGGCCTGGGCATTTTAGACTGAGCAGCCCTGTCACGTACCTTACAGCGGAGCCCGAAATGATGAGGGTGGCCTCTTGCACGGTTCAAGCACCCCTGGTGGTGGGTACAGGGAGTGCGAGGGCAACGAAAGGGTGCAGGTGCCTGCAGGCAGGAGGCTGGAACTTGGAGATATAGGAACCTCTGCTGAGGACATGTGGAAACTGATCACCAAACTTGTTCAGCGGGAGCCAGATCAGGATCAACTGCAGAATTTAGGAACAGGCAGGAGTCGGCAACAGGCTGGCAGCGGGGTACCAAGTCAGAAGGCAAAACCGTAGTCAGGAACAGGCAGGGGTTGGCAACAGATGGGCAGCAGGGTACAGAATCAGGAGGCAGAGCCGTAATCATAAGTTCAAGCCAAGGTCAGTATTGCAAGTAGAGGCAGTTTCAGCAGGCAGGTGAGATCCAAGAGAATGGTCAGAAGATAGCCGGGTTTTCAGGAACAAGGTCAATCAGGCAGAGTAACAACAGGAACACAGGAACAAGCTGAAGACCATCCAGCACTGATGCTAGGCAGACTCTCTGTTTATATAGGGTGCTGTGTGCCAGGATTGGCACCAGCGTATGCGCATTAGAAACTTAGCACATTGGCACATGCGCGTTAGCACATTAGCACTTTGGCGCATTGGCACATGCGCATTAGCATATTAGCGCTTTGGCACTCGCGGACGCGCATTAGCGCGCGTGCGCATTTGCATAGAGGTGCCATTGTGCATGCCCACCCTGGATCTCCTTTGCCTCTGGCTATGGTTCAGTGCATGCACCTTGGCATTAGCAGAACGAGGATTGGCAGCTGCTGCATGGAGACGGGTGCTTGCTGTGTGAGTTCCCTGACAAGCCCATGGCATATTCACTGGTAGGCATGGAGAGCATGGGGGGGTGGAAAACACAGGGGAGTGTTGAGAGCACTAGGGGGGACAGAGAGCACAGGGGTGGAGAGCACTATGGGGAGCTGGAGAGCACAGGGGGGCTCGGAGAGCACTGAGGGGAATGGGGACCACTGGAGCCTGGAGAGCACAAGCAGGGGCAGAGAATATGGGAGGCGAAGAGCATGGGGGGGTGGAGAGCACAGAGGGACTGGAGAGCACTGGGGGAGTCGGAGAGCACTGAGGAGGCGGGGACCACAGGGGGCTGGAGAGCACAAGCAGGGGCAGAAAACACAGGAGGCAAACAGCCCAGGGGTGTCGGAGAGTACAGGGGGGCAGAGAGCACAGAGGGGCTGGGATGCATAGGGGGCTGAAGAGCACTGGGGGGGCCTGAGAGCACTGAGAGGGGCTGGAGAGCCCTGGGGGGCCGGAGAGTAAAGAGGGGCTGATGAGCACAGGGGGGCCTGAGAGCACTGGGGGGGGCGATGAGCTCTGGGGGGGAGGCTGGAGAGCAGGGACGGCTGGAGAGCACTGGGGGGGCTGGAGAGCATGGGGGGGAATGAGCACAGAGGGCTGGAGAGCACTTAAGGGGGCCGGATGAACACTGGGTGGGCAGGAGAGCATGGAGGGGCTGATTTGCACCGGGAGGGGCTGGAGAGCTCTGGGGGGGCCGGAGTGTACAGGGGCTGGAAAGCACTGGAGTTGGTAATCACTGAGGGGGGGAGAGCAGTGGAGGAGCCTGAGAGCATTAGGGGCAGTAAAAAGAAGCTGGATGGGAGAAGAAGCTGCATACACAGTATCCATTTCTTTATTTTTCTCCTACAGCCTCTGAATGCCCAGGGGAGGAAGAGAATGAAAAGCAGGCATTCAGAGGCTGTAGGAAAAAAATAAAGAGATTCTTTTACTGTCTATGCAGCTGCTCCTCATATCCAGGCGCACGCATGGGGAGCCACACTCACTTTCCCTCTGTCCGACAGCCACGTCTCGCGTAGATCCCCTCCCTCTTTATGGTCACAGGTAACGTGACCTGTAGTCTTCGCCCCCCGGCTGAACTATAATGGCGGCCTTCTGGCCAGCCAGCCACCTGGCAATGTAGAGGCCGGGTGAGCGGCGGGGGCTCAAGGAGCAGCTCAGCTGCCTTGGCCCCACAAGCACATGCGGCCCTGCGGCCCCGGCCCACTGGGCAAGTTCCCGGTGTGCACTATGGCCAGTCTGGGCCTGCACAGGATCCTCTTAGATCACACGGTACATGGCTTGATAACCCGTCCCCTACCTCCTCCAAGGACTGCTCATATCCCAAAAAATGTGGGTAGGGGGCAGGTAATCACGCCGTGCGATCTAAGAGGATCCTGTGTATCTGCTGTATGGAGAAGTGCTCCACTGACAGGAGCGGGGAGACCTCAGAAAGCCCATACCTCCTCCGAGCTCTGTTCTTGCTGACAGTTCTCCTGTCTGGACTTGCAGCGAGCGTTAGGAATGAGTGCGATGTTCGAGTCGGGCGTAAGTTCGACTCGAACATCGGGTGTTCGCCTGTTCGCCGAATAGCGAACAATTTGGGGTGTTCGTGGCAAATTCGAAAAGCCGCAGAACACCCTTTAAAAGTCTATGGGAGAAATCAAAAGTCCTAATTTTAAAGGCTTATATGCATGGTATTGTCCTAAAAAGTGTTTGGGGACCAGGGGACATGTATCAATGCAATAAAAAGTTTTAAAAACTACCGTTTTTTCAGGATCAGTGTTTTTAATAATGCTTAAAGTGAAACAATAAAAGTGAAATATTCCTTTAAATTTCGTACCTGGGGGGTGTCTATAGTATGCCTGTAAAGTGGCCCATGTTTACAACAGTCCCTGCACAAAATGACATTTCTAAAAGAAAAAAAATAATTTAAAAGTGCTCGCGGCTATAATGAATTGTCGGTCCTGGCAATACACATAAAAGTCATTGAAAAAAATGGCATGGGACCCCCCTCAGTCCATTGCCAGGCCCTTTGGGTCTAGTATGAATATTAAGGGGAACCCCGAACCAAAATTAAAAAAAAAAAATGTGTGGGGGTCCCCCCAAATTCCATACCAGGCCCTTCAGGTCTGGTATGGATATTAAGGGGAACCCCGTGCCACAATTTAAAAAAATGGCGTGGGGGTCCCCCTCAAAATCTATAGCAGTTTTTAAGGGGAACCCCGTGCCAAAATTTTACAAAAATGGCATGGGGTCCCCCCAAAAGTGCTAATTTTAAAGGCTTATATGCATGGTTTTGTCATAAAAAGTGTTTGGGAAACCTGGGTCCTGCCCCAGGGGACATGTATCAATACAAAAAAAGTTTTAAAAATGCCCGTTTTTTCGGGAGCAGTGATTTTAATAATGCTTAAAGTGAAACAATAAAAGTGAAATATTCCTTTAAATTTCGTACATGGGGGGTGTCTATAGTATGCCTGTAAAGTGGTGCACGTTTCCCGTGTTTACAACAGTCCCTGCACAAAATGACATTTCTAAAGGAAAAAAGTAATTTAAAAGTACTCGCAGCTATAATATAAGTCTTTGAAAAAAATGGCATGGGATTCCCCCACAGTCCATTACCAGGCCCTTTGGGTCTGGTATGAATATTAAGAGGAACCCCAAACCAAAATTAAAAAAAAAAAAATTGTGTGGGGTCCCCCCAAATTCCATACCAGGCCCTTCAGGTCTGGTATGGATATTAAGGGGAACTCTGCGCCACAATAAAAAAAAAATGCAGTGGGGATCCCCCCAAAAATCCATACCAGACCCTTATCCGAGCACGCAACCTGGCAGGCCGCAGGAAAAGAGGGGGTACGAGAGGCCACATGCCCTCAACATGGGGAGGGTGCTTTGGGCTAGCCCCCAAAGCACTGTGTCCCCATGTTGATGGGGACAAGGGCCTCATCCCCACAACCCTTGCCCGGTGGTTGTGGGGGTCTGTGGGCAGGGGGCCCCCTTTACAAATGTACCCCTACCATTTCACAAAAAAAGTGTGAAAATGGTCAAAATGACATGACACGGCTTGGGGACAAGTCCTTTATTAAAAAATAAAAAAATAAAAATGTCCCACGAAGTCCATTCATCTTCTTCTTTTGCTCCGACGGACTGAAAAAAAAAAAAGCCACACGCCGCCACCAATTCGCCTCCATGGGAGGCACCTGCCGTAATGACTGTCCTCTCAGGTGACAGTTTTTTTGTAACTGAGGGTGACACAATGATGTGGCCGGGTGACCCCGCCCTCCTTTGACGCATGGGGACATCCCTATGGCTTCCCCGTAGCATCAGAGGGGGCGGGGCCACCCGGTGACATAACCAAGTGACCCCTCCCCCTTTGACGCTACGGGGAAGCCATAGGGTTGTCCCCATGTATCAGAGGGGGGCGGGGTCACCGGGCGACATCACTGTGTGGCCCCGCCCTCAGTTATAAAAGAACTGTCACCGGAGAGGATGGTCATTATGGCGGGTGCCTCCCATGGAGGCGAATCAGTGGCAGCGTGCAGATTTTTTTTTCTTTTTTGGTCCGTCGGAGCGAGAGAAGAAGAAGATGAATGGACTTCGTGGGACATTTTTATTTTTTTATTTTTTAATAAAGGACTTGTCCCCAAGCCGTGTCATGTCATTTTTACCATTTTCACACTTTTTTTGTGAAATGGTAGGGGTACATTTGTACCCTGTTACCATTTCACACAGGGGGAGGCTGGGATCTGGGCGTCTCCTTGTTAAGGGGGGCTTCCAGATTCCGATAAGCTCCCCGCTCGCAGACCCCCACAACCACCGGGCAAGGGTTGTGGGGATGAGGCCCCTGTCCCCATCAACATGGGGACACGGTGCTTTGGGGGGCTAGCCCAAAGCACCCTCCCCATGTTGAGGGCATGTGGCCCGGTATGGTTAAGGAGGGGGGGGCGCTGTCTAGCCCCCTCTTTTCCTGCGGCCTGCCAGGTTGCGTGCATGGATAAGGATCTGGTATGGATTTTGTGGGGGACCCCCACGCCATTTTTTTTTTACATTTTTGGAGCGGGGTTCCCCTTAATATCCATACCAGACCTGAAGGGCATGGTATGGAGTTTGGGGGGACCCCCATGCAATTTTTTTTTAAATTTTGGTTTGGGGTTCCCCTTAATATTCATACCAGACCCAAAGGGCCTGGTAATGGACTGTGGGGGAATCCCATGCCATTTTTTTCAATGAAGTTTATGTGTATTGCCGGGACCGACAATTCATTATAGCCGTGAGTACTTTTAAATGACTTTTTTCCTTTAGAAATGTCATTTTGTGCAGGGACTGTTGTAAACATGGGAAACATGCACCACAGGCATAGTATAGACACCCCCCAGGTACGAAATTTAACGGAATATTTCACTTTTATTGTTTCACTATAAGCATTATTAAAATCACTGCTTCCGAAAAAACAGCCGTTTTTAAAATTTTATTTTGCATTAATACAGGTCCCCTGAGGCAGGACCCAGGTCCCCAAACACTTTTTATGACAATAACTTGCATATACAGTGGGGCAAAAAAAGTACTTAGTCAGCCACCAATTGTGCAAGTTCTCCCACTTAAAAAGATGAGAGAGACCTGTAATTGTCATCATAGGTATACCTCAACTATGCGAGACAAAATGTGGAAACAAATCCAGACAATCACATTGTCTGATTTTTAAAATAATTTATTTGCAAATTATGGTGGAAAATAAGTATTTGGTCAATATCAAAAGTTCATCTCAATACTTTGTTATATATCCTTTGTTGGCAATGACAGAGGTCAAACTTTTTCTGTAAGTCTTCAAAAGGTTGTCACACACTGTTGCTGGTATGTTGGCCCATTCCTCCATGCAGATCTCCTCTAGAGCAGTGATGTTTTGGGGCTGTCGCTGGTCAACACTGACTTTCAACTCCCTCCAAAGGTGTTCTATGGGGTTGAGATCTGGAGACTGGCTAGGGCACTCCAGGACCTTGAAATGCTTCTTACGAAGCCACTCCTTCGTTGCTCGGGCGGTGTGTTTGGGGTCATTGTCATGCTGAAAGACCCAGTCACGTTTCATCTTCAATGCCCTTGCTGATGGGAGGAGGAAGAAAGGAAGATTATCAGTGGTCTTGTATGTCTTCCATTTTCTAATTATTGCTCCCACAGTTGATTTCTTCACAACAAGCTGCTTGCCTATTGCAGATTCAGTCTTCCCAGCCTGGTGCAGGTCTACAATTTTGTTTCTGGTGTCCTTCGACAGCTCTTTGGTCTTCACCATAGTGGAGTTTGGAGTGGTACTGTTTAAGGTTGTGGACAGGTGTCTTTTATACTGATAACAAGTTCAAACAGGTGCCATTAATATAGGTAACGAGTGGAGGACAGCGGAGCCTCTTAAAGAAGAAGATACAGGTCTGTGAGAGCCAGAAATCTTGCTTGTTTGTTGGTGACCAAATACTTATTTTCCACCATAATTTGCAAATAAATTCTTTCAAAAATCAGACAATGTGATTGTCTGGATTTGTTTCCACATTTTTTTCTCTCATAGTTGAGGTATACCATTTCACACAGGGGGGGGCGGGATCTGGGGGTCCCCTTGTTAAAGGGGGCTTCCAGATTCCGATAAGCCCCTCGCCCACAGACCCCCACAACCACCGGGCAAGGGTTGTGGGGATGAGGCCCTTATCCCCATCAACATGGGGACAAGGTGCTTTGTTGAGAGCATGTGGCCTGGTACGGTTCAGGAGGGGGGGGGCGCTCTCTCATCCTCCCCTCTTTTCATGCGGCCTGCCAGGTTGCATGCTCAGATAAGAGTCTGGTATGGATTTTTGGGGGGACCCCACGCCATTTTTTTTAAAAATTTTGCCGCGGGATTCCCCTTAATATCCATACCAGACCTGAAGGGTCTGGTATGGAATTTAGGGGGACCCCCACGCCATTTTTTTTAAAATTTTGGTTCGGGGCTCCCCTGTGGGGAAATCCCATGCCGTTTTTATTAATGAACTTTTATGTGTATTGGCGGACCGGCAATGCAATAGCCGC
Organism: Lithobates clamitans; assembly: GCA_037952925.1. NCBI lineage: Eukaryota > Metazoa > Chordata > Amphibia > Anura > Ranidae > Lithobates > Lithobates clamitans. The sequence continues at coordinate 2,371,286 of JBBGZY010000925.1, read as the reverse complement.
GAGTAGTTTTAAATGACACTTTTTCTTTGAAATATCATTTTGCTGTCAGACTGTTTTAAACACAGAAAACATGTGCCCCTTTACAGGCATACTATAGACAGCCCCCAGGTATGAAATTTAAAGGAATATTACACTTTTATTGTTTAACTTTAAGCATCATTAAAATCACTGCTCCTGAAAAAACGTCCATTTTTAAAACTTTTTTTGCATTGATCCATGTGCCCTGGGGCAGGACCCAGGTCCCCAAACACTTTTTATGACAATAACTTGCATATAAGCCTTTAAAATTTGTATTGGAGGTGCGTTTACTTTTGTTTATTATTACTTTTTAATAAATCATATTATTTATACTTTACATGTGTTTGGTTCACTCTATTGCAGTCCACACATTTCTGGTCACACCTGTCCCTGACATAATACCAAGGCCAGGCCCAGATTAAGAGCATCATAGGCCTGGTGCTAAGGATGTTGGTGGGCCTTTTTATGAAAATAAATAAAATGAAAATGCAAACAATTTTTTGTTAAATTTAAATTAATAAGGGAGAGAGGGGTGTGAGAGAGTGGTTGAGAGAGAGAGAGAGGGGGGGGATAGCGGGATAGGGGGTTGAAAGAGAGGGGATTAGAGGAAGGGGGAAAGAGAGAGAAAGGGGGTGAATGAGAGAGAGAGGGGGTGAGAGAGAGAGAGGGGGGGTGATAGCGAGATAGGGGGTTGAAAGAGAGGGGATGAGAGGAGGGGGGAAAGAGAGAAAAAGGGGGTGAATGAGAGAGAGAGGGGGTGAGAAAAAGGGGAATAGAGAGAGGGTGAAAGAGAGAGAGGGTGGCAGGGGCACTGCAAGGCACAGCATGACATAGTGGGCACTGCACATCACATGAAGGGCAATGCAATGCACAGCACATGACATGGTCGGCACAGCACATGACATGGTGGGCACTGCAATGTACAGCACATGACATGGTGGGCACTGTACATTACATAGTGAGCACTGCAATGCACAGCAAATTACATACTGGACACAGCACATTACATGGGGGCACTGCAATGCACATGACATGACATGGTGGGCACAGCACATTACATGGGGGGCACTGCAAGGCACAGCACGACATAGTGGGCACTGCACATTACATAGTAGGCACTGCAATGCACATGACATGGTGGGCACTGGGCACAAAAGAGCACATTACATGGGGGAAAGCAGCAGTCTGTCCCCTAGCACAATAAAACACCTCCCTAACAATGTACTGACCTTATCTCAACAGCATGGGAGATGTCCTTCCTCCCGGGCTCCTGCTGGGTAGGACATCAGCGCCCCTCCCCCAGACAGCTCCCAGACACTGAGGATCTGTGTGAGTGTAACAGATCCTGTGATAGGAGTCAGGCATCCGCAGAGACAGGACTCGGATGCAATGACTAACACTTGTCTCCTCCATGTGTGCAGTGCACAGAGGGCTCCTCTTCCTTCAGGAAGGCACAAAGATATTGATAAGCCACTGCCATGGGCCTTAATTGAGGGAGGGGCCTGGAGCTGCAGCTCCACCAGCCCCTATGTTAATCCGGCCCTGACCAAGGCCATCCCTGACCAGAAGTGGCTGCACAGAGGAGCCATCTTGGTTCTGCCATTTGTGCTAAGATGCATCCTGAGGAGGTTGTCTATTTTTCTTTACTGGTGAGGTGACAGAGGATAATGAGTATTGCCATCAGTTATTAAAGGAGTGGGCCAGAGATAAGCTTTTAGGCCTCATGCACACAAGCTGTTAAAATAACGTTATGAAAATGCCAGTATCATTGCAATGATTTTTTAAAACTTTTTTCAGCTTTTTTCAACGTTTTTGCAATAGCGTTTTTTAGCGTTTATTAGCGTTTATTAGTGTTTTTCCGCGTTAGCTTTTTTTAGCGTTTTTTTTTTTTCAATGGATCAAAAACGTTGAAAAACGTTGGTGAATGACGTTTTTGAGCGTTTATCAGTGTTAGAGCATTTTTACAGCTGAAAAACGTCTCTCAGAACCCACTGGTCCTGGGGTTTTTTTACAGCTTAAAAACGCCTATGCCATTTGCAGCTCAAAAACGCCTAGGTGGGCATGAAGCCATAGACTAACATAGACAGGCATTTTTAAGCTGCAAAAAACGCTCAAACAAGCAGCTGTAAAAACATCGATGTGCATGAGGCCTTAGAATATATCCGTCTTGCTCATTCTCTAGTTGATCAGGGTAGTGTGCTGTTTGAAGATGTTCAGCCTTTGATTCAGGTGTGTGCAGAGCTAGCCTTGTCCAGTACTCCGAAAGGTAGTGATGACTTTTCTCCCCCCTTCAGTATGGACCAGGTGGAATCTCTGGTGTGATTATTGGAGGATGACGCAGCTTATTTCTTTGAGTATTATTCAGCATGTTCCCAACAGGTGGTGGTGGAGTGTATTAACACAGTGCAGTCTCTTGTTAGACAGACAGCAAGTAAACTGAATTTTGTTCAACCTTTACTACAGGCATGGTCAGATATATTGCAACCAGTCCCAGCCAGCTTGCAACAACCCATTCCTGCTGCCAGACACCTGCCTGCTCAAGTGTCTCTCTCTCCATCACCCACAGTCGCAGCCCAATATACCCTGCTACCAACTAAGTATCAGTACCCTGGTTCCACTTGCTGCACCTACCCTGCCTTTAACCCATCTGCCTCTTCTCTGCTGCTCACAACATTCCCACAAATATCCCCCTAGCCACTGATCCCTCTTTTTTACCGTACTCCAGCTCTTCTCTTCCATCAGCTGCACCCTCTACTTACAACCCTGCAGTCACTTACAGAACTTCAGTGGCTAAACCTAAAAAGAAACGTACGTTTTGCCCAAACTGTACAATTATCACAGCCTGCCTCCACATCAGCCGATCTGCTCCAGTCTGCCTCCACGCCAACTGATCTGCTCCAGCCTGCCTCCAGGCCAGCCGATCTGCTCCAGCCTGCCTCTACGAAGGGCAATGAGGTTAGGGTAGCCTCTGATGGTCCTGAACCTAATGACCCACTTGACTTTGCTAATCCTCTGCCCACTGTCCAGCCTGATGTTCCGGTGCCCCATGTCCAGCCTGATGTTTTAGTGCCCGCTGTCCAGCCTGATGTTCCAGTGCCCGCTGTCCAGCCTGATGTTCTGGTGCCTGCCGCCCTGCCGACTGCTCTGGTGCCCAATGTCCAGCTTGATGATCCGATGCCCGATGCCCAGCTTGACGATCCAGATCCTTATGATCCGGCTCTTGATGCCCAACCTGATGTTCCGGTGCCCACTGTCCAGCCTGATGTTCTGGTGCCTACTGACCAGCCTGTTCTGGTGCCCGCTGACCAGCCTGTTCTGGTGCCCGCTGCCCTGCCTGCTGTTCTGGTGCCCGATGTCCAGATCGGTGACCCGATGCCCAGTTTGCCAATGCAGTTCCTGATACCCAGCCTGACAATCTAGTTCCTGATGATCTGGTTCCTGAAGCCCAACCTGATGTTCCAGTGCCCACTGTCCAGCCTGATATTCCGATGCCCGCTGACCAGCCAGTTCTGGTGCCCACTGCCCTGCTTGCTGTTCTGGAGCCCAATGTCCAGCTTGCTTGCCCAATACCCAACTTGATGAGCCCGTTCCTGATACCCAGCCTGATAATGCAGTTCCTGATGATCCGGTTCCCGATGCCCAACCTGATGTCCCAGTGCCAGTTGTCCAGCCTAATGATCCTGTGCCGGTTGCCCACTCTGACGTTGCAGTGCCTGTTGCCCGGCCTATTGTGCCTCTGTCCAGCTTGATGTGCCTCTGCCCACTGCCCAGCTTGATGTGCCTCTGCCCGCTGCCCAGCTTGATGTGCCTCTGCCTGTTGCCCAGCCTGATGATCCAATGCCTGTTGATCCGATGCCTGCTTTCCAGCCTCAGCTTGTTGGTTATGGCCCTCTATTTACCAACCAGTCGGGTTCTACTGACTTTGTGCCTACTGCTCAGTTAGCGCTTATTGACTCTATGCCTACTTCCCAGCTGGATTGTCCTGCAGAGAGTAGGATTCCATCTGCCATTAGGTTTGATAATCCTGAGTCTTTGGGTGCCTGGTATGGGTTACCTGTTTTGCTTAAGATTCTTTTCCTAGTTGCCTTGGTTGGGACCCTCGCACAGTACGGTGCTCCGATGGCGCCAAAGCCTGGTGGTCCGGACATACCTCTCACAATTGGAAGCTATGTTTATCTTCGCGACCTTGGTAGTGGTGAGCTCCTAGGGAGTTGCAGAACACCATCTGTGCCTTGCCACGACCTGGATGCGATTTCCACAACTCCAGATGCATTAGGGGACCTGTGTCGGTTAACCAGTGCCCAGGGGAAACCTAGATGGCCGTCGAAGTGTGCAACATGTTCTGGAGATCAGGCAAGCTACATAATTGTGACCAGACATTCTGGTGTCAGAATTGCGGTATTGTCACTTGACTTCAGGGATAAGTTTGTGAATGACCCATGGTACCCCAGCGTTGGGATACCTAACGTTTTGAGGGTTCAAAAGTCCTATGCTTCTAAGAATCTGGCCGACAGGATACCTAGCCGGTAGCATAGCCCCAGCGGTGGGATACCTAGCCAGTTACCGGACCCAGGAGGTGGAACACCTAGTTTCTGTTTGGATCTCGGCAGCAAGTCTTTTTTATTTCGGACTCGGCGCTCCTTGGCCTTTTTTGGCTATGACTGGTCGCTCCTTCAGGGGGGGGTACTGTCAGGAAAGGTTTCACCTGCTGGTGGCACTGCAGCTCCAAGACCTATGGGCTGCAGTTCTGGTGTCCACCAGCGGGTGGATCTCAGCAGTCAGGAGCTGACATCTCCTGCAATCAGGCATCACCTGATACGGATTGCAGGAAGTATACTTAAACCTGGTGATCACTTGCACTCGTTGCCTTGGTATTGCTTCCTTGTGCTCTGACCTGCGTTTGCTAATCCAGTGTCCCCATATCCTGAACCCTGTATCCTGAACCCTGCATCCATTCCTGGACCCCTGTCCTGCAGCCTGATCCCTTCTGCCTGCTCTCCCTGTCCTTTGTTACCCCCTCCCTGTCCTATCTTGCTCCTAGCTCTATCTGATTGACCTCCCATGTATGACCCAGGCTTGTTACGGTTACGATTATATTCCACATCTGTATATAGATTTAGTTTTAGTAATCAGTTGTGTGTCACTGTGGTTGGTTGCTGGTTAATTTTCTATTTGTCATATTTGAGGTGCGTTTACTTTTGTTTATTTACTTTTCTTTTAATAAAACATATTATTTATACTTTACATGTGTTTGGTTCACTCTATTGCAGTCCACACATTTCTTGTCACACTGGTCCCTGGCACTGTCTCTAGTCAAGCATCTGTCTACACCTTTTTGCTGTATATTTTGTGCAGTTTTTACAAACCATGTATTACATTTTACTTAATCATAACACATGAAAATGTAATGCATATTTTAACAAGTGTGCTTTTTGTCAGTTTCCTTGAATTCCTATTACTACTAGCCTAGCCACAATGGAGACAGAAAATTATGAAAAAAATTAACTAACACATATAAAAAGAGCCTCATGCTGTGTTAAACTGTAATGAATATGCATTTTCAAAAGCAATGGTGTACATGTGCTTTAAAGGTTTGTGTGCTGTGCAGGTTCCAACAGCCTGGGCACAGACAGACTCACTGTCTTCCAAATCGACTGTATTGATCTACAATTAAAATACGCAGACACCAGCATTGTGACAGAATTGATCTTGGCTGCTGCTATTCTCATGCTAAGAGAAATATGAGAGAGTCCATTCCTTACCTTCTTCTAAAAATGTTACTTGTTTGACAGTCACAGTAACCTCCTACAGTAAATTCAGTACTTTCACAATCACTAACATGGAACAAACTTGGAAAAGAATAGAGTAGACACCCAACATGCTCAGTTGCCTGCTATCTTTTGGTATACACTGAGGCTAACTGGGGTTGAGCTGGAGGGAGTATTTTCAACAGGTTGAAATGTAGCTCTGTTTAAATTCGGGATCTTTCAGTGGATAAGGAGGAGGGGGCAGCCTTGAGTGTGTCCTATGCGTATCTGCCGGGGCGAGTGATTAGGGAGAGAGGGAAGTCAACAGATGCTGTTGATGATTGGGTGTCATATGTGGATATCTAAGTGGGATATGGGGAAGGAGGAGGTACAAAGGGGAGAGGGATTGTGAGAGAGGGGAAGAGGAGAAGAGGTGAAGAGTAAGGTGATTTTAGGGTAAGCTTTAGGAGATCAGGTGTGTTTTTTAAAGGGAGGTGTCCCTGAAGGGGGATAAATGAAAGGAAGTGGGGGTGTGAGGTCAAGGCAGCATATGTCGAATTGTGGTTGGTCTGGTCTAGTACCATACAAGTTTATTAGGTGGATGGGCAGGATATGTTCAGGTATTCAGGCGTCGTTTGGTAGTGTGTCCAACACGCCCACTTTTTGTTAAATCTCGTTGGGGTGTCACGTGCAATATGAATCAGCTTTTCCATTTCTGCTACCTTAAGAATTCTGTGAAGCCAGTTTTTAAGGGTTGGTTGTCTGTGTAGAGTTCCAGTAAATGGGAATGCACTGTTTCGCTGCATTAATCATGTGCAATGCTAGGGATTTGTGGTAAGAGTTGTGTGATAATGGCGAGCGATGGAGTAAGAATTGGGCTGGGGAAAGTGTTAAGTCATAAGAAGTAACCTGGGAGGTTATGCGACACACTTCCCTCAAGAACACTTGCAGTGAAGTGCAAGACCACCATATATGGAGTAGATTGCCCTCTTTTTGGTGGCATCTCCAGCAGATGTCTGATGTAGATGGATAAAACTTGTGTTAGAAGGATGGAATGCGGTACCATCTGGATTGGACTTTGTATCCATTTTCCTGTGTAGTGACATTAGAAGAACCCTTGTGAATATTTAGGAAAATTTGTTCCCAGCTCTCAGATGAGAGCGTGATCGAGAGGACTTTCTTCCAGTTTTTACATGCTGGACTCTCATTAGCCTGTAGGTCCATAAAAAGGAGGTCATGTGTGGAGGATATCAGGTGAGATTGAGGTGTCGTCTGGATGCATAGTCTTTCGAAAGGGGTCAGTTGTCGCAAGCATTGTGAGTTTTTGTCTAGGAGTTTGAGATGTTGGGCAAGCAGGAGGTAGGTCCAGGTGGGGATGGGTGGTCTCTCCAAGTTGGGAGGCTGATAAGAGTTTTTCACGGTGAAAGAACTGATAGGTTCTAATTTGGTCTTGTGGCTAATGGTCCTTTAGGTAGTGTTGGTGCATACCTGGTGGGAATGCAGGGTTTGGTTTTACTGAGGTTAGAGGTCCAGGGATGGAGGATATGGTGGATTGGGAACACAGTTTCTGGAAACAGTGCAAGGTAGGCCCTATCAGAGGATAAAGACATGTCGCAGTGGGGATATGACTTGGGGTTGTCCATGGCAGAGCATAAGGTTGCAAAGGAAGCTTCTAAGGATGCCCAGTCTTTATAAGGGGAGTGGACATTCCAGTCCACTACTCTAGTGAGGTGAGTGGCCGTTTGGTAATGGAGGAGATCTGGGAGGCCAACTCCTCCTAGTCGTTTAGGTTTGGTGAGTTGTTTGAAGTTGATTCTAGCTCTTTGTTCTCCCCAGAGGAATCTGTAACAAATGTGTTTAAATGTTTTGAAGAAGGATGGTGGGATTTGGATTGGGACTGTTTGCAAGATATAAAGCATTCTCGGTAGGGCGTTCATCTTTAGGATGGCCGCTGTACCAAACCATGAAAAGATTGGTTTGTTCCATTGTTTGAGATCACAGGATAATTTGTTCAGAAGTGGTACATAATTTTTCACATAGAGGTCAGGGAGTTTGGAGGGGAGTTGTATACCCAGGTACGTGATCGACCCAAGTTTCCATAGGAATGAGAAGCTTTCTTTACATTGATCTACTAGGTGTTGTGGCAGGGATATGTTAAGGGCAAAGGACTTTGAGAAGTTGATTTTGAGGTTAGAGAGGGATTGGAAATATGTGAACTCTGCTAGCAATACTGGCAAGGTGGTTAATGGTTCGTCAAAAACAATAATATGTCATCCGCGTAAGCAGCATATTTATACTCTCTGTTGCGAGCTTGGAAGCCCTTGATATCTGGATTTAGTCTCAATTTACAGAGGAATGACTCAAGGGTGAGAACAAAGATGGTAGGAGATAGGGGGCAGCCCTGCCTCGTTCCGTTTTGTATGGGGAAAGCATTCGACAGAGTGTTGTTGACCCGTACTTTGGCTGATGGGCCAGCATATAATGAGAATCAGACCACGCATGTGTGAGCCTATGCCTATACTTTGTAAGACCATTTCCATATAGTGCCATGCCACTCTGTCGAATGCCTTCTCTGCATCTAGGGACAAGAAAAAACCTTTCTGGTTTGTTTGTGTTATCAGGTGGTGTAGGTTGATTGCTTTAATGGTGTTATCCCTAACCTCGCGACCAGGGATAAAACCTACTTGATCTTGAGAAACGAGAGAGGGGGAAGTGGTAATAATCTGTTTGCTAGTATTCTGGAGAAAATTTTGATGTCTACGTTTTATAGTGAGATTGGCCTGTAATTTCCTGTTTGTGTGGGATCTTTTTCATCTTTAGGAATAACTACTATGTGGGCTTCTAACATTTCTCTTGTGAGAGGGTTCGAGGGAGAGAGGGAGTTAAAAGCTTTCAAAAAGGGGGATCGAAGGGTGTCTGAGAACGTCCTATAATATACTGCGGGGAGTCCGTCTGGGCCTGGGCTCTTTCCTGGTTTTAATTGTTTGACAGCTTGTTCCCATTCCTTTGTGGAAATTGGTGATTGAAGATTGGTGGTGGCTTCATTTTGGATTTTCCCTGGGGCGAATTGGTCTAGGAACGATTTAATCTCATTTAATCTTTTGGAGGGCAACGTAGAGGGGGGACTGGATGCATTGAGGTTGTATAGAGAGGAATAATATTTTTCAAATTCTCGTGCAATGTCTTCATTTTCGTAATCGTTTGTCCTGTAGGGGAATGTAATTGGTGTATTGTGTTGCTCGTTTTTTTTTTGTGTAGAGCTTGAGCGAGGAGATGACCACTTTTATTGCCAAACTCATAGAAGAGCTTTTGTGAGAGGGCAAATTCTTTCCTAAGATTATGGCCCAGCACTTCCTGGATGCGTGTGCGAGTTTCAATGAGTTCTGAATGGGTACTCTGTTATAAGTTGCTTTTATGTAATGCTTCTAGTTTTTTGAGTGTGGTAAATAGGCCAGTGAGTTCCTCTCTCTTTTCTTTTTTAAGAGCTGTCGTCAGGGAAATCAGCTTGCCCCTCACCACACATTCATGTGCTTCCCACTGCGTCAGTGTAGACGTGTCTGGTGTGTCATTGTCTGTAAACTAGTTGGTGAAACATTGGCGGACCTCTTGTTCCTTAAGTTTGTCTGTCAAGATTGTTGGGTCTAGCCTCCATATGTACGTGTGGGTGAGTTTCTCAGGGAAGGTGAGGGTAACTGAGATGGGGTGGTGGTCAGAAAATGTCACTGGTTCTATGGTTTCCTTTGTCAAACCGGGGAGATCCTGTTGAGCGAGAAAGGAAGTAATCCAGTTGTGAATATCTGTTGTGTGGGGTGGAAAAAAAGGTATAGTCTTTGTCTTTTGGGTGAAGGGTACGCCAAGTATCATGAGGTAACAGGTCTTGGAGAGATCGTCTGATTTGTTTGATTGCTCTGTAAGGTAAGTGGAATTTGCCTGAGGAGGTATCTAAAAGAGGGTCCAAGGGGACATTAAAATCTCCCCCTAGAATCAGCATTCCTTCTTGGAAGCTTGAGAGAAGGTGTGTAATTGTGTGGAAAAGGGGAACCTGGGAAGTGTTGGGGCTGTAAATGTTAGCTAGGGTGATTGGTTTGTTCTTGAAAGTGCCTTTCAGAAAGACGTACCTGTCTTGTTCGTCAATAAGGATATTGAATTGATTTGAATTGATTTGAATGGGTACCTTTTTTGAGAGGAGAATAGAAACTCCTTTGGATTTCGAGAGTGGCATAGAAACTATGCGGAAAGAATTGGTTAGACAGTCTGGGCGTATTTTTGGCACAGAAATGTTTTTTTTGTACAAAAATTACATCAGCTTTTAAGCTCTGCATGTTAGAAAGTAGTTGGGAGCATTTTTCTTGGGTGTTTAGGCCCCTATGCATTAAGGGAGAGCAGCTTCAGGGAGAGGTTGGGAGCTTGTGATTTGGGTGGAAGCATTTTCTTTGTAGGTGTGGAGTCAGTGTTGAGGTGCCCTGGAGGGGGAGTCAGAGAGGGGGAATGGGGGGCGAGCGGGATGGGAAGGAGAGGAGAGGAGACTAGAGAAAGGGAGGGAAGGGAAATGAAAGAAGGTAGATAGATAGGGGGTCTTAGAATTTGGTGGGATGGAGAGAGTAGGGTAGTGGGGGTGGGGATCTGGAGAATGTGGAGAGCTCAGTCAGAGAAGAAAGTTGGGCTAAACCGGATGTGGGAGTTGACCAGCAAGCCCACCAAGCAAACAAGGGGGTGTCCATTTTGGGTCAGCGGTGGTTACCAGAGTCTGCTGTGAGTGGGGGTGAAAGGAAACATTCGGCAATGGAGGGTGGTTCCGTGTTCCGATGAGGTCAGTGGTGCTGTTCTTGGCACTCATAGAGAGTTCGGCTGGGGGTCAGGGAGGAGAAGAGTCCTCCTCTGGTCTCCAACTGGCACTTGGGGGTAGGCCTGTGACATGGCGAGTGAGTGAATGTTAGAGGTTTAGAGGGGGAGATAATTTTTAGGTAGTGCTCCTGATGGGGGTAGGTCCTAGACTTGAGAGATCATGTGATATTGTATTTTATGTTTAGAGGTGTAAACATGCTGAGAAATTTGAGTACGGGTGGCATTAATAAAGAGGCATTTTGTGGATTAAAACAGTGTAAAACTGTGAACTTTAAGGATTACATGACACATCGTGGGGGGTGTAACTTGTAACAAGAAAACAATCAACATTTGACAACAATAAGAATTACATGTGGGTCTGTTGGTTCCGAGGGGGATATGCTCAGCATCGGCATGATGGGGATCTGTGTAATGCCGTGTACACACGGCCGGACTTTTCGACCAAACTTGTCCGATGGAAACAATCCGTCGGACAATTTGACTGTGTGTGGGCTTCATCGGACCTGCAGCGGACCTTTTCTGTTGAAAATGTGACGGACTTTAGATTTAGAACATGTTTCAAAATCTTTCCGACGGACTCGAGTCCGGTCGAAAAATCAGTTCGTCTGTATGCTAGTCCGACGGACGAAAACCGACGCTAGGGCAGCTATTGGCTACTGGCTTCCTTATTCTAGTCCGGTCGTACGTCATTACGGTCGAATCCGTCGGACTTTGGTGTGGGAGGAGGGGGAAGTAAAGTAAAGAAGGGGCCAGATAGTGTAGTATTTCCAATCAGAAGTTGGTGTTTATTAAAACAACAGTGAGGGTACTCACATAACTTACATATAAAACCAAACAGAAAACTTATCTCCTACGAGCGGCAAGCTCGTTTGCATACATCAGTCTGGAAAGCCTATCCCCTCCCTACGTGTGACGTCACCCTGAACTTCCATGCTCAAAAGCGGCAAGGAGGTTACATTGCTTCCTGGGACCCCTATGTAGTGGGAATCTGCACTCCAAGATGTGGGAATGATCATGGAAGTTCGTAAATGTGAACAAACGTTATAAGTGCTGAAAAACTAGTTGTGGGGATAATGATGGGTCATGTAAAAGGGGATAGAGCAGAGCATGTACCTGTCTAGGTGATGCAGGCTCTGTGGTGCACTGGCGGTGCTGTGGGGCTGCCATTTCGCTGGGCTCCTGGAGCTTTTGGCGGAGAGAATGGCGGTAGAGGATGAGGCCTGCGACGTCTAAAGCTGAAGTTGCCTGCTTCATCAATGCCTTCCATGGAAGATGCTCTCTTCTGTAATGATAGACAAAAGTCACTGTACCAGTCTGGTAGATCAATAAGTGGAATGTCTAGGGTTTTGCAAAAATGTTCCAAATTTTCAGGAATTTTAAGGTTCGCTGTGCGGCATTGGAGGGAAACTTCCAGCGGTATATGATCGATCTGGCTCTCAGGACGTCTAGCAAGGGCCTAAGTTCCCTCCTGCGTGATGTCTGATAGGTCCTGGTAAATTTTTACTTCAGAGTCGCGGAAGGATAGCTGGTTGCGGCCTCTGGCTTTACGGAGGAAGTAGTGGGAAGTTGATGAAAAAGCAAACCGTATCTCTGGGGGGTCTGTGTCTCTCCCCCCTCGGCCGAAGTGCCCTGTGAATATGTTCAAAAGCAACCGGGGTGTCTGGTGGTCTCTCTAGTAGAAGATGAAGATGAAGATGAAGATGTTATAAACCATCAGGGGAAGATGGCCGGGATCGATCGATTCTGGGATCCCCCTTACCCTAAAGCTGCAGCATCTCCCTCTGTTGTCAAGATCCTACATATGTCTGTTGATCTCCCTGAGGTGCACGGCGTGTGATTCTGTGATCTGTTGCACACTGCACAGCGAAGCATCATGGCGGGCCTGGGCTATTTCCACCTTTTCCACCCTCAGGGTTATGGTCTGAATATCGGATCTCAGTTCTGATATAACTGCCGTCAGTGTATTCTTTATATCTGAGGCTACACTGCGGAGGTCATCTATGGTGACTGCACCGGAAGGTCTCTGTCTCATTTCTGTTTCTGCTGCACTCCGGGCTCCGGAGCGGTGTGCGCTAACGCTCTGGGAGCGTGTCATGAACCTTGGAATACTGAAGTATTTCTCCTCTGATCCATAATGCTGGGACAAATACTGTTAGGAGATGCTGATGTCAATTCCAGCCACCTGTCTGTCTGTTGCCTGCTAGAATGTGTATTGTACATAAGTCTAGTATGGGATCTAAGAGTCATTAGATCCCCATTGTTGTTTGTGTTAATTAACTCTGCTATTGTGTGAAGAAGAGTTCGGTGTTGATTTGTGATAATGTTAATTGTGTTTTCTGAGCTACAAGAGGGCCAGTCTAAAGGTCATGACTGAGTCATCTAGGCTGTCTAAAGGGATTAGTTAATTAGCCCATGTTGAATCGGTTTATGGTCACAGGTGTATGTTCAGAGTAATATGAGCAGGAGGTATACACCTCCTCTTTTACTGTATAAAAGAGCCTGTATTCCTTTCAATAAAAGAGATCCCTGTTTGAACTTACATACAGCCTTCCTGGTGTTTGTTCTGAGCTATCACAACTGGATTCAAACGGCAAATAGCTGTAGTTCTAATCCCGGAGCATCGGATGACTGAACCATCAGACGTTGCGATCTGCAATCTGATTCTATAGCAGCAGAGGAGTGTCGGGAGAGTGGAACCGAGCGAGCAGGGGCTTGTTACAGAGCGGAAGTCACGTGAGGAGGCTGCTTGTGAGGCCTGCATACTGCCTCTAGGCTGGGATTGGAAGATCTCCAGAACTTGCCTGCTGAGTTGTGTGTCTAGGCTCCGTGGGAAGCGGGGCCTGGAGGCTGAGGCACTGCATGAGGTTCTCACCATGTCTGGGTTGCCAGTGAGCTGGAAAGCTGAAGTAGCAGGACCTTGTGGAATGGAGCTCAGGTCTCACACGTTCATCTTGGAATGGTCCCAAGCCACGCCCCATTGGTTATCTTTATACAATGTTTAACTGGTTCCTGACTGGTGCACGCCAATGTACGTCGGCAGAATTGAACGGGTGGGCAAATGGGCGTACCTGTACGTCCCTTTAAATTTGCCACCATGCCATTGCATGTGTGCCGGCTGGGAGCTCCGTGAGTCGGGTTGCGGGTCCCGCAGACTCGATCGCCATAGGGATACCCACGATCGCCTCACGGAGAGGAAAAACGAGGAGATGCTAATGTAAACAAGCATCTCTCCGTTCTGCCTAGTGACATTGTCACTGATCTCTGCTCCCTGTGATCGGGAGCAGAGATCAGTGACATGTCACACGTAGCCACGCCCCCCACAGTTAGAAACATTCCCCAGGACATACTTAACCCCTACATTGCCCCCTAGTGGTTAACCCCTTCACTGCCAGTGTCATTTACAGAGGAATCAGTGCATTTGTATAGCAAGGATTGCTGTATAAATGACAATTGTCCCAAAAATGTGTCAAAAATGTCCGATGTGTCCGCCATAATGTTGCAGTCATGATAAAAATCGCTTATCGCCGCCATTACTAGTAAAAAAAAAATTATCAATAAAAATGCCATAAAACTGTCCCCTATTTTGTAGACGCTATAACTTTTGCACAAACCAATCAATAAACGCTTATTGCGATTTTATTTTTTTTTTACCAAAAAATGTAGAAGAATACGTATCGGCCTAAACTGATGAGAAAAAAAATGTTTTTTTTGTTCTCTATGGGGAAGCAGATGTAAACGGACACGTGTCTGTTTACACCCACCTGCCTCCAATCTGATTTGGGTCGACAAAAATAGACAGATGGGGAGCCGTCTCCATCCGTCTAGTGAATCAGATGACAGTTGATTGGAATCGGACAAGCAATCCATTTCCATCTGACCGCCCCATAGAGAACAGCAGACTGTGTCTGCGTTCGCTCTGCATAGTGGAGCGAACATGGACCTGTCATCCGCCTGCTCAGTGGGGTTCAGCAGACAGATCCCCCCCCCGCTGAGCAGGCGGATCGATTTGATGAAGTCCACACTTTGTGAAAGGGGCCTTAGGGTACTGCAGACCTAAACAATTGTAATATTTGTAATCAGAATGAACATTAGCAGACCTTTTTGTGTGGGGATTGACAATTCTGTGTAGGTTGGCGCAAAGATTCACCAAATCCTGTTTGAAATTTGTTGAACTTAGCAGCAAATCTCTTTGAATTCCATCAGGGGTAAATCCTGGAATGAAATGTTTGTCATTTTCAAGTCTAAAAGGCAAACTGCTGTCCAAAGAAGCTTTTCATGCAGCTTTGAGGGCAACATTGAGAATACACAAATTCTTTTAATAACATGCTTGGGGATATATTAGGATGTTTGTTGTGGTCCGAAAGATTACAATGTTTATGGACAGTCTCTGCAACTGTGTACCCTGGTAGCACATATTTGGCTGTGGAATTGATTTTTTCTTTTACAGTTGCCTTTCATACAGCAGCATCTTAATCCGATTCATTTATGTTTGAAAAAAGGCAATTTCAGGTAATTTTAACAGTGACACATGTTTTTAACAACAACAAACGGTCTACTATAACTGGCAGATAGAAATTGAACAGTAGTTCGCTGAGACTGTCCCTATTTTTGTGGCTATTCTGCCCCTATCTAATTCTCATTAAGAATTGAGATACCAGCAACAGAACATTTTATAATGAAGGAGAATCGCCTGAAATGAGCTAAGGAAAAAGAATACAGAAACCGGTTTTAATACAAAAATTAAGAAACCGCAGATGACACAGCATAAATCTGGCCAGCAGTAGCACAATTTTAAATAACAAGCCTAGGTCCAAATTTACTGCAGACAAAGAACACAGTCTGGGGCTTTACTACAAGAAATAACATACAGCAGAGGATACAGTGGTTAGCCATCAGCAGGACACATTTAATCAGACATAATAGGCCTAATCAGCATATGTCTAACTTTTATATTATCTATGGGGTAGGGGGTAGAGAAAAAGGGATCGCTACTCACAGGTGATGCAATCAGTAACACTCCAATGTTGCTTCTGTGAGGTGGGGTGCACGCCCTGCCACTGCAGCAGAAAACATGGAACACAGAATCTTCGGATCGGCAGCACACCCACACAGAAAATAAAGTATAAAGTCTTTATTGAAGCATAAATATTAAAAGCAATGGATGGGTACAGGCAGGGGAAATGCGGGTAGGTTGACGCGTTTCACACTATAGAAGTGTTTTGTCAAAACCACAGAAGTTGTAAAAACTACAAGCACATTTCTAACACATAAATCCCATGACCGCACAAATGCATCTCATTAAAAGCAAACTCAGCTGTTGCAACTTTAGACCAATAAAATCTCCTTTTCAGAAAAATGTGTAAAAACAAAAAACGGAAACACAGAAAAAGAAAGAGATTCTATTCCATATAGCAACCTTAAAGAGCGGAGGAAAAAGAAAAGGAAACTACATCCTTCCCCCCATTTCAAAAGGTTACACACTACTCAAAAAAGTGAACGTTCCCTAATACTGGGGATGATCCGGACACCCCCCGGTTCGGTTCGCAGCAGAACCCGCGAACGGAAAGTGCTTTTTTTAAAGGCTAATTTGCATGGTATTGTCCTAAAAAGGGTTTGGGGACTCGGGTCCTGCCCCAGGGAACATGTATCAATGCAAAAAAAAGTTTTAAAAATGGCCGTTTTTTCGGGAGCAGTGATTTTAACTGGTTCAATACAGGGCATTTTCACCCCCTTCCTTCCCAGGCCAATTTTTAGTTTTCAGCGCTGTCGCAGTTTAAACGACAATTGCTCGGCGTGCGACGTTGTACCCCAAAAAAATTGACGTCCTTTTTTCCCCACAAATAGAACTTTCTTTTGGTGGTATTTGATCACCTCTGCGGTTTTTATTTTTTGCGCTATAAACAAAAGAAGAGCGACAATTTTGAAAAAAACACAATATTTTTTACTTTTTGCTATAATAAATATCCCATTTTTTTTTTAAAAGACACATTTTTTCCTCAGTTTCGGCCGATACGTATTCTTCTACATATTTTTGGTAAAAAAAAAATCGCAATAAGCCTATATTGATTGGTTTACCCAAAAGTTATAGTGTCTACAAAATACGAGATAGATTTATGACATTTTTTAAAAAAAAAATTTATTTCTTTTTTTTACTAGTAATAGCGGCAATCGCGATTTTTTTTCATAACTGCGACATTATGGCGGACACATCGCACACTTTTGACACATTTTTGGGACCATTCACATTTATACAGCGATCAATGCTATAAAATTGCATTGATTACTGTGTAAATGTGACAGGCAGTGAAGGGGTTAACCACTAGGGGGACACAAGAGGTTAAATATGTTTCCTAAGGGAGTGTTTCTAACTGTAGGGGGCGGGGACGTACAAGGGGAGGAGACCGATCAGTGTTCCGCTGTACTGGGAACACAGATCGGTCTCCTCAAAACTGACAGGACGTGGATCTGTGTGTTTACACACACAGATCCACGGTCCGGCCCGGTTAATGGGCAATCGCGGGTGCCCGGCGGACATCGGCCGCCGGGCATACGCACCGGGTCCCGAGCAATGCGGCGGGCGCGTGCGCACCCCTTAGACGGCCGGGAATCCCAGGCTGTCATATGACGTCCACCCAGGATGGGAGATCCCATCTGTGGACTTCATATTACTATGGTCGGGTAGGGAAGTAGTTAATGATGCTTAAAGTGAAAAAAAAAAATAGTGAAATTTTCCTTTTAAATATTGTACTTGGGGGGTGTCTACAGTATGCCTGTAAAGTGGCACGTGTTTCCCGTGCTTAGAACAGACCCTGCACAAAATGACATTCTTAAAGGAATAAAAGTCATTTAAAACTGCTTACGGCTTTAATGTAATGTCCGGTCCCAGTAACATGGAAGAAAATCAGTGAGACAACTGGCATGGGTACCCCCCCAGTCCATTACCAGGCCCTTTGGGTCTTGCATGGATATTAAGGGGAACCCCGCACCCAAATTAAAAAAAGGAAAGGCGTGGGGCCCCAGGCCCTCTGAACAGCAGTATACAGGCGGTGCAAACAAGATAGGGATTGTTGGTTTGTTGTTAAGTAGAATCTGTTTGTAATTTTGAACTGGTACATTTTTAAAGTGTAGCTCCAGCCAAAAAAATCTATTTTTAAGCTTTTTGGAAAACATAGGGAAGGGTTATCACCCCTGTGACATTTGTTTTGCTGTCTGTGCTCCTCTTTAGAAGATTTCACCTCATTTTTTGTCCCAATGACAAATGTTTTTTGAAAATTTGGGGTTTTTAGTGAAACAAGGATTGGTGATAAAGCATCAGTGGAAAGGAGACACGTTTTTCCCATATTAACTCTTACAGGAGAGGATTTCCCTTCCTAGAGGTAGATTTCATCTCACTTCCTGCTGTCTCCTTCCGTTTGCAATTAGGAGTTGCTTGTAATTTCTGCAGAAATTGAGGCCTTAGGTGTTGGTGTTGCCACAACACTGTAAGCCCTCACAGTTACTCTTGGTGGGCGCAGGAATGGGCTCTGCTGTGAAATATTAGATCAAGAATTGTAATTACATGCCCCTGTTGAACGGGGTCAGAAAAATTGGGCCTTTGGTGGTGGTGCTGGTGCCACAACACTGGAAGTCCTCACAGTTACTCTTGGTGGGCGCAGAAATGGGCCCTGCTGTGAGATATTAGATCAAGAATTGTAATTACATGTCCCTGTTGAACAGGGGCAGAAAAATTGGGCCTTAGGCACTGGTGCCACAACACTGCAACCCCTCACAGATACTCTAGTTGGAGCGCAGGAATGAGCCCTCCTGTAAAATATTGCATCAAAAATTGTAATTACATGCCCCTGCTAAACAGGAGCTGAAAAATTGGGCCTTAGGCACTGGTGCTGGTGCCACAACACTGCAACCCCTCACAAATACTCTAGTTGAGTGCAGCAACGAACCCTCCTTGCAAAATATTGCATCAAAAATTGTAATTACACGCCCCTGTTAAACAGGGGCTGAAAAATTGGGCCTTAGCCACTGGTGGCGGCGCCCAGAACCAAAAATATTCTTACAAGCTATCAGCATGATCATTGAGGAGGAAGAGGATAGTCACTCAGCATAACAGGATAGCCATTAAGCATCAGCATAGGCAGTCTTGAAGGGATCTGACATTTCAGAAAAAATTATTCGGTTACATCAGCATCAGGTGCTTGGTAGCTGGTGGTGATCCAAGACTGATTCATTTTTATGAAGGTCAGTCGATCGACCGAGTCAGTGGACAGGCGCACCCTGTGATCGGTTACAAAACCTCCAGCAGCACTGAATGTGCGTTCCGAAAGAACGCTGGATGCAGGACAGGCCAGTAGCTCAATTGCATACTGTGCAAGCTCTGGCCAGTGATCCATTCTCAAGACCCAGTAACCCAGAGGATTTTCGGTGGGAAAGGTGTCCAAGTCAGATCTTGCCCCTAGGTATTCCTGCACCATGTAAAACAGACACTGGCGATGGTTGCTGGAACTGATCATACCTTGGGGCTGCTGACTAAAAAATTGTCTGAACGCATCGGTCAGACTGCCACCTTCTCCACCGCTCCTTCTTTGACTGACCGAAGCCTCAGCAACACGTTGTCCAGGAACAGGAGTTTGTAACCTCCCAGTCTCTGGGAACGCGTTGCACAGACCTTTCTGCAAGGCCTCCCGAAGATGTTTCATCCTCTGCTCTCTCCGCGACGGCAAGATAAGGTCCGCAAACTTACCCTTGTAATGTGGATCAAGGAGAGTTGCCAGCCAGTATTGATCCCTCTCCTTGATACCACGAATACAAGGATCCTTCCGCAGGCTTTGCAGGATCAGGGAGACCATGCAGCATAAGTTTGCTGAGGCATTCGGTCCGGAGTCCTCTGGGTCACTAAGGATGACATGATCCGCAGCCACCTCCTCCCAGTCACGTACAAGTCCATGGGTTTCTTGGGACTGTAAATGATCCCTTAAAGACTGCTACTGATGCTGAGTGCCAGGCTCCACCTTCATGCTGACACAATCCTCCTCTTCCTCCTCTTCCTGTGTAATCGGCGGGCACGAAGGAACACTGTCTGGATAAAGGGGGCCTTGAGAGCTAAGGAAGTCCTCCTTTTCCTGCCTCTGTTCTGCCTCAAGTGCCCTGTCCATTATTCCATGCAGCTTGTGCTCCAACAGGCAGACAAGGGGGACAGTGTCACTGATGCATGCACTGTCACTGCTCACCATCCTCGTGGCCTCCTCAAATGGTGACAGGACAGTGCATGCATCCCTGATCATGGCCCACTGGCGTGGGGAAAAAAAACAAGCTCCCCTGACCCTGTCCTGGTGCCATAGTCGCACAGGTACTCATTGATGGCCCTCTGCTGCGTGTGCAGCCGCTGCAGCATGGCCAACGTTGAGTTCCACCTGGTGGGCATTTCACAGATTAGGCGGTTCTTGGGCAGGTTAAATTCCTTTTGGAAGTCAGCCAGGCGAGCACTGACATTATATGACTAGCGGAAATGCACACAGACTTTGCTAGCCTGCCTCAGGACATCCCGTAAGCCCGGGTACCTGCCCAAGAACTGCTGCACCACCAAGTTAAGGATGTGAGCCAAACAGGGCACATGGGTCATTTGTCCCTGTCAGAGGGTGGGGAGGAGGTTGGTGCCATTGTCGCAAACCACCATTCCTGCCTTAAGTTGGCGTGGCGTCAACCACCTCTGAACCTGCTCCTGCAGAGCTGACAGAACCTCTGCCCCAGTGTGGCTCCTGTCCCCCAAGCACACCAGCTCAAGCACCGCATGGCATCTTTTGGCCTGCGTAGTTGCGTAGCCCCTTGAACGCCTACGGAGCACTGCTGGTTCCGAGGACAAAGCACAGGAAGAGGCTGTCACGAATTTGCACACCCATGGCAACTAACTAACCGCGACGTGCGTTCCGTGACCGGGGTATATGAGGAACTAAGGGAGTAAGGGGGAACTTATACTGCACATGTAAAACTGGCTGTGGTACTTTCACAGCCTGCACTACCTTTGGCCACTACTGGAGGGAGACTCCACTCCAATCCAGCTAGCTGACCACACACAGGCAGATACAAATCTTACATACAATCTGGTGCACTCTAAGGGTTGGGGAGCAGTCTAGCAATTGCTATACACTTCTAGGGTTCCTCCAGCTATCCTGCAAGCTTGAAGCCCTGTGTTAATCACTCTTCCCACTGTCCCCACACCCAGACACCAGACACACAATAAACGATAGCCTGCCACCACCCAACAGTTTGTCCGCAGACTGGTCTGCTGAGCCACCAAACACACAGATCTGCGTCTGGCAGATCTGTTCGCTTACAATCTGCATGCAATCTGCCAACACACAGTGCAATTGCATACCGATTGGCACATAACTCGGACCGAGTACTTAGGCACTAAAATACAACAACCTCTCCAGAGATATGAGTCCTAGCTTAGTACACAGAAGTCACTTAATTAATTTTATCATTTAATATCCCGAAAGTGGGCAGTGCATATAAGATATACAAAGAAAAAGGATTTACCAAAAAAGATACAAAAAATGCAGAAAGACACACAAATTGGTAATTTGCTATGAAAATAAAAAGGGATAAAAACAGAAATAAACTTTACCAAAGTCTATCGTCTTATAGAAGCATACTGGAACATGTGGGAACTCCCCAGTTTCGAACTGGCTTCGTGGAAGAACAATGTCCATATCTCAGGCTACCCAATTTATTGAAATATGGATGTGGGCTGGACTTTAGCCTTTGGCCAATCAACCCTGGGGGGTGTTCCTGTCTCAGCCCACAGAACGTTTGTGCTCTGAAATGACCAGAGTCAAATTGGCCCAGAACGGCGCTGATTGTTGGGTCATGAATAGGATTTCCGATACCAGCGCATCATGCCGATCGCAACAGTACCAATCACTGCCTGCCTGCTGCAATTAGGCGCCATATAATGGTTTTGTGTGGTTCTCCAGGATTCCACACCTGCTAAACATACAGAGTCACATGTACACGTAACCCATCAGGTGTACGATCAAAAGGAATTATTTTCATCTCTCTGCCATTAATATTTTAGCTTTTATGAGAGATAAAATAGGTTCCTTAGATCTCTTGATATTAATCAAAGCCTACAGACTATCCGGAGCCTTGCGAATGCCCCCTGCAGATCTGTGTGGCCAAGATAACTAGAAGTTTTCTTTGTGCATTAGGAAGGTGGCAATCTATGTTTACTCTAATGGGAACTTTTATTGGCATCTAGGTGTCACTTTGATCCTAGAAAAAACTATCTCTGCCCTTTTCAAATGCTAATAAAAGAACATATGTGCATGATTGACATTGAATACTATATTTTTAATAACCCAGAATTAAACTACATCTACAATTACACTACTTCTACAGATCACACCACATCTTGTTAAGGCAACTATCCTACGCTTATATTTTCGTCACAGAGGCCATGGAGGAAGAAGAAGAGGAGGGGGTGGAGGAGAGAGGTGTGTCAGAATCACCAGTAGTAGCATTTTGGAGGCATGGTGGCGGAACAACCTCCAACACTACTGCACCTTGTCCTGCATCCTTCCCAGCTGCCAGCATAGTCACCCAATGCGCTGTGAAACTTCGGTAACGTCCTACTTTACCGCTGACCGCCCTGTCCAGCGAGGCATAGACATTGCATTCCACATGCTGGTAGAGAGCCGGAATCGCCTTCCGTGAGAAAAAGTGGCGTTTGGGTACCTGCCACTGAGGAACCGCACATTCCACAAACTCACGGAAGGGGGCAGAATCTACCAACTGAAAAGGTAGCAGTTGAAGTGCTAGCAATTTTGCCAAGCTAGCATTCAACCGCTGGGCATGTGGATGGCTGGGAGCAAACTTCTTTCGGCGGTGCAGCAGCTGGGGTAGGGAAATTTGCCTGGTACAATCTGACGTCAGTGTACATATAGCAGATTGCTCACAAGTACTTGGCTGTGACACACCTAATTTTACACCTTCATTCCTCTCAGTGCAGGTCTCAGAGAGGACTGAAGGTATAGTGGGGTTGGAGATCTCAGCTGATGAGGAGCAAGGAGAGGTCCTCTTTGTTCTTTGGTGTGGGTCTTTTAGGTACACTTGCCAACGAACTGCATGACAGGTCAACATATGTCTGGTCAAGCATGTGGTGCCCAAGCGGGAGATGTGTTGGCCATGCGAGATACGCTTGAGACATATGTTGCAAATAGCAGCGGTGCGATCTGATGCACTCATCTCAAAAAAGGCCCACACCAAAGAACTTTTGGAATAACACGCAGAGACAGCAGCGTCCTGCACATACAGAGCTTTGCGGTTTGATGCAGTCAGTGTGCTGCCCTTAAGCCTGCCTCATTGGTGATGTGCCTCCTCCTCCTCTCTCCTATCAGGCACCCACGTGGAGTCAGTAACCTCACCATCCCCTCCCTCCTCATCACTGGAGCAAACCTGGCAGTATGCTGCAGCAGGGGCAACATGACTGCCAGATTGCTGTCCTTCTTGGGCACCCCCTCTTTCTGGGCTCACGTTACTGCCTTCCTCTAGCTGAGTACCATCATCGGAGCCTTCAAAACGCTGGGCATCCTCTTGGCGCATGTACCCAACACTGTGGTCAAACAGTTCGGGGGACTCCTCAGGAGGACATGGTGGGGCTAGGGAAGGAGTGACTGATTCCATTGAGCCGAGGGAAGAGGCCAGTTGGCAGCTGCTTTGCCAGACAAAGTACCCTGAGCATGGGTGAGAGAAGACTCGACCAAGTCTTCCGCATGTTGCGGCTCAACACGGCCAGCTGCCAAAAAAAAGGCCAAGCGCGTCCCACGGCCACGTGCTGATGAGGATGCACCGTGTCCACGACCAGCACTGTTGCCTCTAGACACAGAGCCTTCTTGCCCTCTTTTATTTGCTTGTGACTGTCTGCCTCTCCTTGTTGGCCTTTCAGACATACTAATGGCCTGCAGTGAGATGTAGCTGCACTAATCTGGGACATATATATATATATACATATATATATATATATATATATATATATATATATATATATATATATATACACATACATATATATACATACACATATATATATATATATATATATATACATATATATATATATATATATATATATATATATATATATACTGATACTGCAGCTAGCAAAATCAACTGCCTGCCTGTATTATTAGTATGAGAACACCACCAACCTTCTACAGATAGCTTAAGCTGAACACTGTGCAGAGGTCGCACTACACTAACTTGTAGCTTTAGCTGAACACTGTGCAGAGGTTGCACTACACTAACTTGTAGCTTTAGCTAAACACTGTGCCGAGGTCGCACTACACTAACGTGTAGTAATGTAGCTGCCTGCGGTAGTGATAGGATCAGAAAAACACCACCAATCTTCTACAGGTAGCTTTAGCTGAACATTGTGCAGAGGTCGCACTACTCTAACTTGTAGCTTTAGCTGAGCACTGTGCAGAGGTCAAACTACACTAACTTGTAGCTTTAGCTGAACACTGTGCAGAGGTCGCACTACACTAACTTGTAGCTTTAGCTGAACACTGTGCAGAGGTCGCACTACACTAACTTGTAGCTTTAGCTGAACACTGTGCAGAGGTCGAACTACACTAATTTGTAGCTTTAGCTGAACACTGTGCTGAGGTCGCACTACACTAACGTGTAGCTTTAGCTGAACACTGTGCAGAGGTCGCACTACACTAACTTGTAGCTTTAGCTGAACACTGTGCAGAGGTTGCACTACACTAACTTGTAGCTTTAGCTAAACACTGTGCCGAGGTCGCACTACACTAACGTGTAGTAATGTAGCTGCCTGCGGTAGTGATAGGATCAGAAAAACACCACCAATCTTCTACAGGTAGCTTTAGCTGAACATTGTGCAGAGGTCGCACTACTCTAACTTGTAGCTTTAGCTGAGCACTGTGCAGAGGTCAAACTACACTAACTTGTAGCTTTAGCTGAACACTGTGCAGAGGTCGCACTACACTAACTTGTAGCTTTAGCTGAACACTGTGCAGAGGTCGCACTACACTAACTTGTAGCTTTAGCTGAACACTGTGCAGAGGTCGAACTACACTAATTTGTAGCTTTAGCTGAACACTGTGCTGAGGTCGCACTACACTAACGTGTAGCTTTAGCTGAACACTGTGCAGAGGTCGCACTACATTAACTTGTAGCTTTAGCTGAACACTGTGCAGAGGTTGCACTACACTAACTTGTAGCTTTAGCTAAACACTGTGCCGAGGTCGCACTACACTAACGTGTAGTAATGTAGCTGCCTGCGGTAGTGATAGGATCAGAAAAACACCACCAATCTTCTACAGGTAGCTTTAGCTGAACATTGTGCAGAGGTCGCACTACTCTAACTTGTAGCTTTAGCTGAGCACTGTGCAGAGGTCAAACTACACTAACTTGTAGCTTTAGCTGAACACTGTGCAGAGGTCGCACTACACTAACTTGTAGCTTTAGCTGAACACTGTGCAGAGGTCGCACTACACTAACTTGTAGCTTTAGCTGAACACTGTGCAGAGGTCGAACTACACTAATTTGTAGCTTTAGCTGAACACTGTGCTGAGGTCGCACTACACTAACGTGTAGCTTTAGCTGAACACTGTGCAGAGGTCGCACTACACTAACTTGTAGCTTTAGCTGAACACTGTGCAGAGGTTGCACTACACTAACTTGTAGCTTTAGCTAAACACTGTGCCGAGGTCGCACTACATTAACGTGTAGTAATGTAGCTGCCTGCGGTAGTGATAGGATCAGAAAAACACCACCAATCTTCTACAGGTAGCTTTAGCTGAACATTGTGCAGAGGTCGCACTACTCTAACTTGTAGCTTTAGCTGAGCACTGTGCAGAGGTCAAACTACACTAACTTGTAGCTTTAGCTGAACACTGTGCAGAGGTCGCACTACACTAACTTGTAGCTTTAGCTGAACACTGTGCAGAGGTCGCACTACACTAACTTGTAGCTTTAGCTGAACACTGTGCAGAGGTCGAACTACACTAATTTGTAGCTTTAGCTGAACACTGTGCTGAGGTCGCACTACACTAACGTGTAGCTTTAGCTGAACACTGTGCAGAGGTCGCACTACACTAACTTGTAGCTTTAGCTGAACACTGTGCAGAGGTTGCACTACACTAACTTGTAGCTTTAGCTAAACACTGTGCCGAGGTCGCACTACACTAACGTGTAGTAATGTAGCTGCCTGCGGTAGTGATAGGATCAGAAAAACACCACCAATCTTCTACAGGTAGCTTTAGCTGAACATTGTGCAGAGGTCGCACTACTCTAACTTGTAGCTTTAGCTGAGCACTGTGCAGAGGTCAAACTACACTAACTTGTAGCTTTAGCTGAACACTGTGCAGAGGTCGCACTACACTAACTTGTAGCTTTAGCTGAACACTGTGCAGAGGTCGCACTACACTAACTTGTAGCTTTAGCTGAACACTGTGCAGAGGTCGAACTACACTAATTTGTAGCTTTAGCTGAACACTGTGCTGAGGTCGCACTACACTAACGTGTAGCTTTAGCTGAACACTGTGCAGAGGTCGCACTACACTAACTTGTAGCTTTAACTGAACACTGTACAGCGGTCGCACTACACTAACTTGTAGCTTTAGCTGAACACTGTGCCAAGGTCGCACTACACTAACATGTAAATAATGTAGCTGCCTGCGGTAGTGATAGGATCAGAAAAACACCACCAATCTTCTACAGGTAGCTTTAGCTGAACACTGTGCAGAGGTCGCACTACACTAACTTGTAGCTTTACCTGAACACTGTGCAGAGGTCGCACTACACTAACTTGTAGCTTTAGCTGAACACTGTACAGTGGTCGCACTACACTAACTTGTAGCTTTAGCTGAACACTGTGCCGAGGTCGCACTACACTAACATGTAAATAATGTAGCTGCCTGCGGTAGTGATAGGATCAGAAAAACACCACCAATCTTCTACAGGTAGCTTTAGCTGAACACTGTGCAGAGGTTGCACCACACTATCTTGTAGCTTTAGCTGAACACTGTGCAGAGGTCGCACCACACTAACTTGTAGCTTTAGCTGAACACTGTGCAGAGGTCGCACTACACTAACATGTAAATATTGTAGCTGCCTGCGTAGTGATAGGATCAAAAAAACACCACCAATCTTCTACAGGTAGCTTTAGCTGAACACTGTGCAGAGGTCGCACTACACTAACTTGTAGCTTTACCTGAACACTGTGCAGAGGTCGCACTACACTAACTTGTAGCTTTAGCTGAACACTGTACAGTGGTCGCACTACACTAACTTGTAGCTTTAGCTGAACACTGTGCCGAGGTCGCACTACACTAACATGTAAATAATGTAGCTGCCTGCGGTAGTGATAGGATCAGAAAAACACCACCAATCTTCTACAGGTAGCTTTAGCTGAACACTGTGCAGAGGTTGCACCACACTATCTTGTAGCTTTAGCTGAACACTGTGCAGAGGTCGCACCACACTAACTTGTAGCTTTAGCTGAACACTGTGCAGAGGTCGCACTACACTAACTTGTAGCTTTAGCTGAGCACTGTGCAAGGTCGCACTACACTAACTTGTAGCACTATAAATACTGTAGCTGCCTGACTTTGGTACTAATAGGATCAGAAGAACACCAGAAATTTTCTTCAGGTAGCTGTAAATACTGTAACAACACCAGCCTGCCTGTCAGTAGGAAGATAATAACAGGAACGGATCTAGCTAAACTGAATATTTTGTGTATATATATATATATATATATATATATATATATATATATATATATATATATACAACACCTGGGATGAATATATATACACAATACACTGTAAGTGCAGCTAACTGGCTGACTGTCCTGCCTAATCTATCTAACTTAAATCACATGACACTGTCTCTCTGTCTCTGTCTCTCAACACCGGAACACACTACACAGGGCCGACGTGCAGGCGGCCTTATATAGTCTGGGGCGTGTACTAAATCCCCTGAGCCATAATTGGCCAAAGCCACCCTAGCTTTGGCCAATTACAGCTCTCTGTACAGACGGCGCTGTGATTGGCCAAGCATGCGGGTCATAGTGCATGCTTGGCCAATCATCAGCCAGCAATGCACTGCGATGCCGCAGTGAATTATGGGCGATGAGGCGTCACTCGAATTTGGCGCGAACGGCCCATATCGTTCGCAATTCGGCGAACGACCAAACAGATGATGTTCGAGTCGAACATGGGTTCGACTCGAACATGAAGCTCATCCCTACCTAACACAAAAGGAATGAGATGCCAGATACACAGAAAAACTAGAAACATAACCAGCAGAGAAAAAATGACCAACAGAGAAAAAATGACCAGCAGAGAAAAAAAAAAAAAAAACGACCAGTAGAGATAAGAATGACCAGCAGAGAAAAAAATGGCCAATAAAAGAAAAATAGTCAGCAAGGAAAAATAAAGATTAATTACCAAAAGAATATATATACACAATGGTGTACATCAATCATAAAAATGGGTTAAATTGCGCTCAAAATTTAAACCCTGGGTAATTCTCGTGCTAAGAGAAAATATCCAGAATGCTTCCTGCTTACACAGGATCCTGAACTTATCTTCTCCATACTTGGTGTGGTTATCTTCTCTATGCCCTGTATTTGTAGCAGGCTATTGTTCCCACCATGGGAATTATTGAAGTGTCGGGCTACATAGCTTGTTTCCTATCAGTATTTCCAATGTGGTCATTTAAACGATTGTCACTGATGACGCATGCCCGTGGCGACTAGCTAACCGAGACGTGCGGTCCGTGACTGGGGTATATGATGAACTAAGAGAATAAGGGGGAACTTATACTGAGCATGTAAGACTGGCTGTGGTACTTTCACAGCCCGCACTACCTTTGGCCACCACTAGAGGGAGACTCCACTCCAATCCAGCTAGCTGACCACACACAGGCAGATATGAATCTTACATACAATCTGGTGCTCTCTCAGGGCTGGGGAGCAGTCTAGCAATTAGCACACGCTTCTAGGGTTCTTCCAGCTATCCTGCAAGCTTGAACCCCGGTGTTAATCACTCTTCCCACTGTATCCGCACACCAGACACACAATAAACGATAGCCTGCCACCACCCAACGGTTTGTCCACAGACTGGTCTGCTGAGCCACCACACACACAGATCTCTGTCTGTCAGATCTGTTAGCGTAGAATCTGCATGCAATCTGCCAACACGCAGTGCAATTGCATTACAATACAACAACCTCTCCAGAGATATGAGTCCTAGCTTAGTACACAGAAGTCACTTATTAATTTTATCATTTAATATCCCGAAAGTGGGCAGTGCAAAAAGATATACAAAGAAAAAGGAGTTATCATAAAAAATTACAAAAAATATAGAAAGACACACAATTGGCAATTTGCTATGAAAATAAAGGGGGATAAAAACAGAAATAAACTTTACCAAAGTCTATCCTTTTTGTAGAAGCATACTGGAACATGTGGGAACTCCCCAGTTTCGAACTGGCTTCGTGGAAGAACGATGTCCATATCTCAGGCTACCCAATTTATTGAAATATGGATGTGGGCTGGACGTTAGCCCTTGGCCAATCAACCCTGGGGGGGGGGGGGTGTTTCCGGATTTCCGATACCAGCGCATCAGTCCGATCGCGACAGTACCAATCACTGCCTGCCTGACGCAGTCAGGCGCCATATAACGATTTTGTGTGGTTCTTTAGGATTTCACACATGCTAAAAATACAGAGTTACATGTACACGTAACCCATTACGTGTACGATCAAACAGAATTATTTTCATCTCTCTGCCGCTAATATTTTAACTTTATGAGAGATAAAATAGGTTCCTTAGATCTGTTGATATTAATCAAAGTTTTCTTTGAGGCCTCAGGAAGGTGGCAATCTATGTTTACTCTGATGGGAACTTTTATTGTCATCTAGGTGTCACTTCCATCCTAGAAACTGGCTCTGTCCTTTTCAAATGCTAATGAAAGAACATATGTGCATGACTGATATTGAATACTATATTTTTAATAATCCAGAATTAAACTACATCTACAATTACACTACTTCTACAGATCGCATCACATCTTGTTAAGGCAAAACTATCCTACGCTTAAATTTTCGTTACAACGATCTCTCAGTCTTCTTGTAGTGCGACCCACATATTGTACCCTGCAAGCCTTACATGTGATCAAATAGATCACATATCTTGTGTTGCAGTTGATAAAACTTTTTATATCATCATAAATTCTATTGTTAGATGTAGATTGAAATTCTTCTCCTTTTACAACATGAGGACAGCACGGCCAATTATTAGAGCCACGTTTGAAGACCCATTTAAAATCCAGCCAAATCCTAATGGTAGAACCTGCTCTAAACTCACTAGATGACAGTAAGTTACTTAAGGAAGGGGCCTGACGGGAGACTGCCTAAAGCCACTTGACAAAACTTTAGCAAAAATATCATCCTCATAGAGAATAGGAATATGGCGTGTCAAAATATTCCTGATTTTCCTAAATTCAAGACTAAAGGGGGTTGAGAACACTGGAACACTAACATTACCTCGTCTAGGCTTTTTGTCACACAAAAGTTTCTCCCTCTCTGTACCCTCTGCAATATTGATAGCCCTATGAAGCATGTTCTCACTGTAGCCTCTCTTCAAAAATCTTTTAAGCCCCTTTCACACTGGGGCGGGAGGTGCATTGGTGGTAAAGCGCCGCTATTATTAGTGGCGCTTTACCGTTGTTTTAGCGGCAGTATTCAGGCGTTAGCGGGGCAGTTTTACCCCCTGTTAGCGGCTGAGAAAGGGTTGAAAACCACTGCAAAGCGCCTCTATAGAGGCACTTTGCCGGCGGTATAGCCGTGCTGCCCCATTGATTTCAATGGGCAGGAGCGGTGAGGGAGCGCTGTATACACCGTTCCGAAGATGCTGCTAGGAGGACTTTTTTCCCGTCCTGCTAGCGCAGCACTCCAGTGTGAAAGCCCCCGGGCTTTCACACTGGAGACACAGCAGTGGCTGTTTCGGGTCGGTTTGCAGGAGCTATTTTTAGCGCAATAGCACCTGCAAACCGCCGCAGTGTGAAAGGGGTCATACTCATACTGCTTTTTTCCTTTGAAAATCCTCATCTGTACTGCATAGTCTCCGCAGTCTTAGAAACTGAATGCCACACGTAACATGATAGGGATGTCCCGAGTCAGCACGAAGTAACGCATTATCAGAATTAGGTTTCCTATATATGCTAGACTGGACATGACCATCCCTACTGAAAAGCGTGGCATTGAAAAAGGAAATAGATTCGCTGTTCATCTGCCCAGTAAACTGCAGGTTCAGATGATTGTCATTTGGATAATCCAAGAAAGGATCCAAGTCACCTACAGTGCCTGAGCAAACAAACAGCAGATCATCTATGAATCACCGGTAAAACTTTATTCTTGATCGAAAGGTGTTTCCGTCCCCAAAAATGCGGTGCTCTCCCACCAACCCATGTACAGGTTGGCAAGAGATGGTGAAAAATGAGCTCCCATAGCTGCCCTGCACTTCTGGATATAGAAACCCCCATCAAAAGAAAAAAAGTTATGTGTCAACAAAAAGTCTAAACATTCCAAAATGTATTCCTTGTGAGTCACGGAATAGTTACTGAAACGATCAAGAGAAAGACTGGTCACGTCACACGTTACCCAAGTGTCTCTATACTCCCATACCAAATCACCACAACATTGCAACAACTGTTTGGTGTCCCTGAGATAGGCAGGGAAGTGCCTCACTAGGGGCTGTAACTGACAATCCACCCATAAACCTAGTTGTTCATTAAAGAAGCCTATCCCAGCAACTATGGGGCATCCTTTGAGTGGGTCCAAACCTTTCTGTGTCTTTGGAAGATGGTGAAACACTGACATAATAGGTGCTAGAGAAACCATGTTCTCACCCTCCTTCTGTGTCAAAATGCCCAGACGAACCCCTTTCAAAACCAAACTGCCCAAAATACATTTATAATCATTAGTAAGATCACTTTTAAGCTCAGAATATATATCCTTATCAGACAGCTGTCGGAGAGCTTCCGCCTGATACATGGTAGCATCCTGAACCACCACTATGCCCCCCTTATCTGAATTTTTGATCACTATAGATGACTCCTTCCTAAGTGATTCAAACGCAAGTCGCTCTTCAGAGGACAGATTGTCATTCAAAACATAGCCCAGGGGTGTTCAAACCCCCCCAGGGCCAAAATGAAATGCATGGTGTCCCTGCTCTGCAGCCACACATGGCACCAGCGACAGGCAGCACTGCAGTCAGTGGCACACAGAGTGTAATAATGCTGCTGCAGCAAGTGTAATAGATCATTAGCCATTAGACATGTGCACACTGAAATATTTTGTTTCGGAATTTCGGTTTTGTCCAAAAAATAAATTTATTTAGTTACTCTAATTCTAATTCGTTTTTATTTATTTTGTTTCCTTAAAAATTGCATTTGTCCGAAAATCCGAAATAATTAAGGTTGAATCTTTCATTAAAGGCTTATGGTGTCTGTTGAATGTTCTAAGAAGATTCGACAGAACATCTAAACTGTACGATGCTGCAATCGTACATTTCCGGTCGAATGTTCCGCCTACAAGCTATAGTAGAATTCTAATGTTGTATGACACTAGTAATAATTATATTTATTAATTATTATTACTAGTCAACCAACATTAGAATTCTTCTATAGCCTATGGGCGGAGCATTTGACCATAAATGTCCGCTCGCGGTGACTGCCTTGTTGAATCTTTTCTCTCTATGTCGAATAATCTTGGACTAATAGAGTTAGGTTAGGCACATTCGACCTTTTTTTCTATTGTCTCTATAATATCAAATCTTTTCTCTCTATGTCGAATAATCTTGAACTAATAGAGTTAGGTTAGGCACATTCAACCTTTTTTGCTGTTGTCTCTATAATGTTGAATCTTTTCTCTCTATGTCAAATCTTTTCTCTCTATGTAGACAGAGAAAATTGAGTACTGTCCGTGATACTTTTTTTATTTGCACTAACATACTACTCTCTATGTAGAATAATCTTGAACTAATAGAGCTAAGGTTAGGCACATTCGACCACAGGTTCGATGGACACAGATCGCTAGTGTCAGTGTCATGTCGAATCTCCTATCTATATCGAACTGATGTCACAACGAAAAGGAAAATAAAGCATTTGTTTATTTCGGATCTTTCGGTTTTCGGATTCTGCACGTTCGTTATCGTTTGTTAAAACGATAACGAAAATACCCAAAATTCGGACAAAAATGCATTCAGACGAAAACAAACGCACATGTCTATTAGGCATACCTGCATGCATGTTGTGGTACACTGCCAGGCCGGACTATCAGGGTCGGGTTGAAGGCTGACAGATCTATCACTAGGCAGCACAGTGGGAGCCGGCGGTGCGTGTAGTCCTGCT
This sequence comes from Lithobates clamitans, assembly GCA_037952925.1. Taxonomy (NCBI): domain Eukaryota; kingdom Metazoa; phylum Chordata; class Amphibia; order Anura; family Ranidae; genus Lithobates; species Lithobates clamitans. The sequence goes on along the minus strand of JBBGZY010000925.1, from coordinate 2,338,237 downwards.
CACTGCACATCATGTATTCCCGTTGGCTTGCAGTGCCATGCCCACCTTGGTCTTGGGAGGGGAGCTTTGCCTGGGCCCTGGAGCACAGAGTGCTTGTAAAGTGCTGTGTAGCCACAGGCCCCCCACATGGATGAACTGCTGCTCTCCTGTCCAGGTATGTCCCTCTTTCTCTTCTGGCCTAGTATCAGAGAGTCTCAGAGAGTGTCCTCAGACTTACCACTGCTCAGACTGCTGTGCTGCTGGCATTCTGCTGTTCATACTAAGTAATTGTGAGTCAGTGAGAGACTGTCTGTGATTCTGTGTGGTAACTGGCAAAGTAAGTGATTGAAGCTGCTGGGCTAAATTTTACATTGCTTGTGTTACTGACAGTTGACTGAGGCTAAGCTGAGTTTTCTATTGCTTTTGTTACTGACAGTCCAGCCTGGCAAGCTTGTTGTGGTGCTCACCGGTTTACTGTTTAAGCAGTTGACACCACAACATGTCTGCCAATGCCAGAGCCAGGCTGGACTTTCTGCTGCCCTCGTTGGCATACCTTGGCCCTGTTTTGCCCCTGGTTCATACATATGTGGTACAGGAAATGCTGTGTTCCCTGTGCGTTTCCGCACTGCATTGCAATCACACTGTTTTTGATCTGCTGCAGGTGTCAATTCAAAGTTAACAACTCCCCAAAAGAAGGTCACAAACGCAGTGTTTGTCTGAACCAGATCGCATGGTTGGTTTTCAAAAAAAGGTGCCTGCACTTCTTTGGTGCGATTCAGCCCATTCAAAATGGGCTCAAATCACTCCACACAGAATCGCATGTGAATTGCACAGGAATGCGGTGCAGTTCCTGTGCATTTTATATGCAAACTATAATGTGAAACCAGGCTTCAGTGCAGTGCAATCAAGGATCATTCATTTTGAATGGGCTCAAATCGCACCAAAGTTATGCATGCACCAATTTTGGAACCGCACTGCAACCGGTTTCGCATGGTCATTTTGTGAAATCAGTCTGGTGCAGGCAAACACATTGTGTTTTGCAACCTTTGTTTGGGGTGTCGTTAAGATAGCATAACACCCACTGCAGTTTGCAAGGGGGGTGCGATTTGAATGAGGTGCATGAAACGTGCGTGTATTGAGCGTTTCCCACGTTGTAGTGTACCTCCGCGTATCTCCTAAGCAGCAGTGTGTTTTTTCTCTGCCAGTGCAGGAAGGTGTGCAATTACACATCTTCTCACACCCGCTCAGATGTGAACCTAGCCTAAAGAAAAGTCAGTGTTTTCAAGGCTGGTCATTTTTCAGTTTATTGTGTTTTTTTTTTTAATTCTGTGATTAATTGAAAATAAAGTTAATGTGAACACAGTGAGTGTGCTGCCTTCCACAAGATGGTGCCCTTTGCACCTGCCCAGTAACATTGGGTATTACAGGGCACCACCCTGTGGTAGGCAGTGCATTCCCCCCTTTTTTTTTTTTTTTAATCTGTAAAAGTTTTAAAAAGTCAGTGAGTGCTCTGTCTGACACAACATGGTGCACTTTGCACCATAATAGCCAACCTTACTGAGGAGGTGCAAAGGGCACCATCTCCTTGTAGGTAGGCAGCACACTCACTTTGCACTTCAGTTTGGACACTAATGCCCCGTACACACGGTCGGACATTGATCGGACATTCCGACAACAAAATCCTCTGATTTTTTCCTACGGATGTTGGCTCAAACTTGTTTTGCCTACACACGGTCGCACAAAGTTGTCGGAATTTCCGATCGCCAACAACGCGGTGACGTCAAGCACGTACGACGAGACTAGAAAAGGCCGGTTCAGAACCAAGCGCGGCACCCTTTGGGCTCCTTTTGCTAATCTCGTGTTAGTAAAAGTTTGGTGAGAGACGATTCGTGCTTTTTCAGACTCGTGGCTTTCAGATCGTTTTCTGACGTTCAGTTTGTGCTTGTGGGTTTGTATCTGCTCTTCAGTGCGTGCAGTCAGTTCGTATCGGAGTTTTCTGTGCGATCTTGTCCGCTCGTTGCTTTTTTTCAGGTCGCTCTTCACAGGCCTTGCTGTTCTTCAGTGCGTTCTGTTACTTCGTTCTGAGCAGCCGACCGTTTTCTAGCCATGTTTCGTATGCATACTCCTCGTTCAGTTCGTGCTGTGCGGGGGCTTGGTGTTGGGGTCCTGACCTTGACACAAGTCCAGTCCATGAACAGGGTGGGGAGGAGTTCATGGACCAAGAATTGGTTGCTTCAGCGTGACCAGTTCTGTCATATGCCTTTGCTCCGTGAGATCCGTGAGAATAATCCTGATGATTTCAGGAATTTTCTCAGGATGACGGACCCCGTGTTTCACCATTTGTTGGCTTCGCTGACCCCCTATATCAGCAGGCAGGATACCTGCATGAGGCAAGCCATCACTGCGGAGCAGAGGTTGGTCGCTACCTTGCGGTATTTGGCCACAGGGAGAAGCCTGCAGGACCTCAAGTTCTCAACAGGCATCTCCCCCCAGGCTCTTCTTTGTGGACATTTACTGCTTGTGTTTATTTGAGCTGACCCTGACAGAAATGTGTGGAGTCCAGAAAATGTCGTGATTGTGTAACCTTACAAAGCACTGTTGGCTGTTATTTAGTAAATGCAAAGACACTTTTCACTACAAGTGCACTTGCAACTGCACTGAAACTGCACTTGTAGTGCAAAGTGGATTTGCCCTTAGGAAATTACACCCATTTTCTCATAAAAAAACAATTACATCACCCCAAAAGTGTTGTAGCGTTGAGACAATAATCCACACATTCTTGATGAACAATCTTTTTAATACCAGCACAATCACATTGCATTTACCAAAGGTTTTTCTGACAAACCAACATGTTGGTTGTATATCAATTTTTGTGGTGTCATTATCCAAAATCAAAATGTGCATTTTATAGAAAACAGGCCTGTGTAAAACCCACAAGAAAGACACAAATCTTGATCTTACAAAGTTCACATTTGGTAGAACTGGAAGGCAATATCAGACATGAGTATTTAGGAACTGTGTTTGATATTGCGTTCAGATGGGGGGAAATCACCCCTGGAAAAGCCAAATTTGGAAGATGCACACAAATTTCTCAATGTCAACATGTGCTATCTGCCATCAGGGGGGATCAAGGGATGTGTTTTGGGGGAGAAAGCCCTTCCTCACCGCTACTTTAGAATTGAGGAAGGGGTTGCACCCCCAAAACGCGTCCATTGATCTCCCGTGATGGCAGATAGCACATGTTGGCACACTGTGTGCATCCTCCAAATTTGGCTTTGGGAAAAATCACAAAAACATTTTGCACATTGTAGCAGACAAAAGAAGAAAGTGATTTGGAGGGGTTTTAAACTCGCCCCAAAACATCAATGATGTTTTTATATTTTGGAATAACATCATTGATGTTTTGCTTGATGTTTTCCAATTGTAAATTACACCCCATGATCTCCCCGATCAGGATCTGGGCACTTTCGGATGTGAAAGGATCTTCATCCACAACCTCACGATCACCTACAAAGAGAGGAAACCCAAAATAAATCAGGTTTGCAAAAAAATGCCACCATCCATCTCTTATCTGAGCCTGTGGTCGCAGACACTCACCTGTTGTGGTAACTACTTCTACCACGTCTTCATCCTCCTGCTCAGCTTGTGTTGGTATTTCCCCTTCTTCCAGAGGTGGGGGGTCTCTGGTCTCCTGGGATGAGGGGTGTCCTCCGAGTCTTTTCTCCCCTATGTAAAACAAAAATGGTATACTTAGCACACAGATATTTGATGGCAGAACTCTAAAGATGAAACATTGCTTGGAAGTGGGGTACAATGATCTATTTTAGCCGAGTTCCAAGATGTAGCTTTTTTAGTGTCCTTAGTCAAGCTGCAATACTTTACCTGTTTTGTACAAGCTTCACAGATGTAGACCCCCCTATAGTATACCCTGGAGCACCTGTGTGGCCCCCCTAATAAAAAGGATGTTCTGGGGTCCCACACTAGTGCTCCAGTGTCCAGATGTGAAAACAGCTGCTCAGTGTCCTCTCCTTACACACAATCTAGTTTGCATTTCATTCTAGTAACAAAGCCATCTACACAACCCAATTCTTTGAAGACAAGTATAGGGCGTCAAAATGGTGGCCAAATGCATATGGGCTAAACAATGGTATTTTATAGTCCGAAAAAAAAATGTGTGATCCGAACGAATAATGTGCCCATGAACATGAAGTTGCCATTTTAAACTGTACAACAGTTCCTAAAAGCACATGGAGCAGCACGAACGTAATAAACACAAGAACAATAGGAACACAGCACAACTACTTACTTTTTTGCAGCACTCTCCGGATCTTTCTGTACTGCTCATGTTCTCGTAATTTCAGGTCCGACCACCGCTTCCTGAGCTCATCTTTCGATCGTCGTACCCCGAATTTCCGGTGCAGACTCCTGACCACTTTCGCCATGATCTTGGCCTTTCGGACATTGTGGTTGGGGTAAGGCCCATACTTTCCATCATAGTCGGCCTTCTTCAGGATGTCCACCATCTCCAACATCTCCCCAAAGGACATATTTGAGTCCTTTAATCTCCTTCTGGATCGGGACGTTTCAGGCTCCGGCCTTTCCTCCTCCTCCTCCTCGTTGCTGTACTTAGCACTATCCTGCTGTCTCTCCGCCATGTGCTCTTCCTCCACTGCGCCGAACGAAAAGGGGCGGGGAATAGAATAGAAAGAACGTCAGGGGCGGGCGGAGTTATACGCATGCGCAGTGTGTATAAATCGTAACGCGCGCGTCTTACGTACGATCTGTGAGCGGAGGAAGGAGCATCAGAGACGCCGATCGTGCTAACGAAGGTAGGATCTAAACTTGGGCCTATACTGCTTCGAAATTGAAGCCTATATTGTAACAAGATTAGGGGAGTTTGGCCTGACATTAGACCACAATTTCCTGCCCCTGTTCATAGACAAGTACAGGGAGCTGCCCTGTCTGTGGCAGGTCAGACACCCCCACTATAATCACAAACATAAGAGGCAGGCAGCGCTGGACAAACTGCTGGAGTTGGTGAAGCCGGTGGTCCCCACAGCAACCATCCCCTATTTAAAAGCTAAAATTGGGGGCCTGAGGAGCACGTATCTTAGGGATCGCAAGAAGGTCACAGATTCCCAGAGGTCCGGAGCTGCAGCAGATGACGTTTATGTCCCCAGGCTCTGGTACTATGAGAGACTGCGATTTCTGTCAGACCACACTGAAGTCAGGGAATCCCTCTCCACTCTTCCTTCCATGCTTCCTTCCATACCAGCTGAGGCTTCCGATGTCCAACCTGGGCCTTCCAGCCAGGAAGAAGTGGAGGAGCCCAGCTGGAGTCAGGTATAGCATTCTTCTACAGATTTCTGGGCAATAAAGAAATGATGTTTACTAGATGTTATTATTGATCACTATTTGCTGATTTCATAAAGTGTTTTACATATCAATAGACAGTAGTGGGCACCCAAAATTGGGACAAGAATGCAAAATGCTGGGCTCAGAAGGATAGTCTGTTTTATTTGTTAACATTCAATTTGCAGCAGTCAGGAGGTGAAAATTGTGTGTGATTGATGAAAACAATACTAAAACTATGTCCCTTTTTCATACACAGGAAGACCTCAGCCAGGAGGAGGCTGTGGAATGTGGCAGTCAGGAGGAGGCGGGGATTAGTGGCAGCCAGGAGGAGGCAGGGATTAGTGGCAGCCAGGAGGAGGCGGGGCTAAGTGTCAGCCAAGAGAAGCCTGGGACAAGTCGCAGCCTGACTGAGTCTCAGGTCCCTCCCCTCCGCCTGCCATATAAAAGGGCCAGGAAGGCCACTCCCAGTCCTGTGCAGGATTCAGTGTACAGGCTGATCCAGGAGGCTTCGGCGTCCCTCAGAGCCTTCCCCAGTCCTGCAGAGGCCTTTGCCTGCATGGCTGCCACCAAATTGCTGGGCATGCAGGAGGGCCAACGCAAGATCTCTGAGGACCTGCTTCGTAAGGGGGAGAGTGGGGAACTGACACCCAAGACGGATGTCATGGAGAGGGACGATCCTCCTCCTCCTCCTCCTCCTCCTCCTGCTGCCACAACTCCACCAGCACAGCCAAAGGCTGGAAGGAAGCGTGGAAAGAAGACCTGAGAGTGATTGCCCTGGGTTCAGTCTGGTCTGACAGAAGATGCAGTCTCTCGTATGACCACAGCCTGGGGACACAGATGTCATCTGCTGCTTTCCGGATCTCTGGGACTTCTGGACCAGACTGCACTCCCTTAGATATGGACTCCTCAGGCCACCAATTTTGCTTTTAAATAATTGATGTCTGCCCTGGGGGTCCAAGGCTTCGCCCACTTCTGCAGTTTCTCCAGCGTTGCCTCCCTCTTTGTTTATAGTTGTGACCCCTTAATAAAATATTTTTAGGTAAATTCTACTCTCCTGTGTGTGTTTTCATCCAAAAAGGACAGTTTGTTGGTGAGTATTCAGGTACATTTCTAAAGTACAATGTGAAATTAACAAGGGACAACAACACCAAACAATCTCCTCCTACAGATTAAATACAACAACATATCAATGGTGTTGTGGGAACTTGTCACAAAAAACACACAAACATTTTCGGGAGTACAAATCCAAATCACCAAAAAAAAAATAAAAATAAAAAGAGAAACACAAAAAAAGATTCTACATTAAAGTAAAAAAAAAAAAAAAAAAATATGTTGTCAGATGTGAGAAATCAAAATATATTGAGGGAATCCCGATAAATAGTAACGAAAAAAGTTTGTGAGAAGTGTGTGTGAATATGAGCATCAAAACGACTTAATTCTTGTCACATTATAAAGAAGAAGAGAGTGCGCTGTATTAAACCATTTTTTACATTGCAGCGTGACGAAAGTGCTTTATCCATTACGAACGCTAAGTTTACCAGAACGAGCTGTCCCGTGTCGGAATTTCTTCTGAGCATGCGTGGCACTTTGTGCGTCGGAACAGGCCACACATGGTCGGAATTGACGCGATCGGATTTTGTTGTCGGAAAATTTTATCTCCTGCTGTCCAACTTTGTGTGTCGGAAAATCCGATGGAAAATGTCCGATGACGCCCACACACGGTCGGAATTTCCGACAACACGCTCCGATCGGACATTTTCCATCGGAAAATCCGACCGTGTGTATGGGGCATAATACTGGACAATAGCCAACAGCGTTCATAAAAACTGAAATCAGGTTCGATTTTCTAAAGGACCTGATAAAATACAATTAAGGATGTGATTGCTTACTCAGGGAAACACATATAGATTTTCCTTTTTCCAGTCTTTATAATTTTGGTGCAATTTCATTTCAAATGACAGTGAGGCGGTGCGGCTCTGATTCTGGGTGGACGTCATATGATGGCCTCCCATAACGACCGCTCTCGCGTGCCCCCAGGGGCACGCAGTGATCGTGGCTGCGCCGTGTTGCTAGGACACGGTGCAACTCCGATCTGTGTAAAGAGCCGCGGCCGCGGCTCTTTAACCATGTGATCGGCTGTGTCCAATCACAGCCGGTCACATGTAAACACGGAGATTCCGGTAATCGGCGCTCCTCGCCTCATAATGACAGAGTGTGAGGAGAGCCAATCAGCGGCATCTCCTCACAGGGGACAGCTAGGTATGTAATCAGGGCACTGATCATCACCAGTGCCCACAATTGCCACTAATCTTTGCCCACAAGTGCCAGCAATCAGTGGCCATTAGTGATGCCAGTTAGTGCTGGCTATCAGTGCTGCCCATCAATGCCCATCACTGCTACCCATCAATACTCATCACTGCTGCCCATCAATGCCACCCATCAGAGCCCATCAGTGCTGCCTATCTGTGCCCACCAGTCCTGCCTATCTGTGCCCAGTGCCCACCAGTGCCAGCCATCAGTGCCGCCTATCTGTGCCCAGTGCCCACCAGTGCCACCTATCAGTGCCCATAAGTGTGGCATATTCGTGCCTCCCCATAAGTGCCACCTCATTAGTGCCCATAAGTGCCACCTTATCAGTGCCCATTAGTGCCACCTCATCAGCACCCATAATTGCCACCTCATCAGTGCCACCTCATCAGCACCCATCAGTGAAAGAGAAAAATTACTTATTTACAAAATTTACTGACAGAAACCAAGAAAAACTTTTTTTTTTCAAAATTGTTGGTCTTTTTTTTTCTAGGAAAAAATAAAAAACCCAGCAGTGATTAAATACCACCAAAAGAAAGCTCTATTTGTGTGAAGAAAATGATAACAATTTCACATGGTTACAGTGTAGCATTACCGCGCAATTATCATTCAAAGTGTGACAGCGCTGAAAGCTTAAGAAAATGGCCTGAGCAGGAAGGGGGTGTAAGTGCCCTGTATTGAGGTGGTTAAAAATACTTTACTTTTTACCTGCTGCTGAACCCCCTCCCAGAACAAAATATTATCTACAGCCCTGTAAAGTAAAGAAACTTTTGATGGGGATAATGGTCTTGTGGACAAATTTAGGACATTGGAGCAGTCTACAGCTGATACCCCCTGAATTGGTAGGGGACTCTTCCTTTTTCTCCTACTCTCTCTCCTTGTTTTCTTGGGGGGTGTCGTTTTCCCTATTTTTTATTTTTTCCCGGAAGGCTCGTTTGGGAGTTTAAATTTATTTCAACGACACCTCCAACCGCCCCCTCCACAGATGGATCAGAGGCAAACCCGCTTCCAGCATGGTCATAAATCTTATGCCGCTTACACACGATTGGAATATTGGCCCGCAAAAGACCGATGAGAGTTTTTCGACGAAAAATGCGACCGTGTGTATGCTCCATTGGACTTTTGCTGGCCGAATTCCAGCCAGCAAAAGATTGAGAGCAACAAAAACACAACCTCCTAAAATTCTTTCTCAGTAGTGGAAGGCAATTATTCTCTAGACAGTGGAAATCCACCACTCCCCCATCTCTTATAGAGTGGGTGAGTGAGATAAACAATACCATGCTTATGGAGGAAATGCAAGCCAGAGCCATAGACAAATATGCAAAATTCTCCTTCATTTGGAGTATCTGGAGGCATTACTCCACTTCAGATAAACTAAAGCGCAGACTCACAGACACAAGTGCACCATGTCAGGTAAGAGGACCACTCAACCCTACTCAAACACCCTAGAAAAATAGGTTCCAATTTGGGACGAGGCTCGCTGTCTACCCTTCCCCCCCCCCCACTCTCTTATCTATGCTACCAGTCTCCCTTCCCTCGCCCCCCTTTTTCTCTTCCCTTCATACTAGCACTTTTCTTTTTTCTTATACTAGCCCCTTTGGCTATATATAGCCAAGACTTGTAACCCAAAGTATTCTGTTCTTCAGTATTAATTTTCTCAAAACACCCAGCATACTAGACAACATGCCAATGTATATATGCTGTTGGCTTTTATATTACCTGTCTGTTTATTTTGAGTTCCTTGACATCTGGACGCAGCATGATCCCGTTGGGGCGTCCAGATCTCAGGAATTTTTGTTAATAAATTTAACAGCAAAAGCTCTGAAAGCTGTCGAGACACCAAATTATCTACATATAGACAACAGAACGCATAATATTGCACCTTTCTGCTTATGTATGTTCCTTTCCTATTAAGCCAGTTTGCCAGATGTCGAGCATCTGGTCTTGTTAATGTATTCATCTTCCGTTTGGAAAATTATTTTATATGCAATAAAAACTTATTGAACCTAAAAGATTGAGAGCATGTTCTCAATTTTTCGATCGGAAAAAGTTCCTATACGAAAATGTGATCGTCTGTGGCAATTCCGACACGCAAAATTCCTACTCATGCTCGGAAACAATTTGACGCATGCTCGTAAGCATTGAACTTCATTTTTTCGGCTCGTCGTAGTGTTGTACGTCACCGCGTTCTTGGCGGTCGTAAGTTCAGCGAACTTTTACGTGACCGTGTGTATGCAAGGCAAACTTGAGCGGAATCCCGTCGGAAAAGCCATCATGTCTTTTTCCTACGAGAAGTCCGATCGTGTGTACGCGGCATTAGTTTCCATGTCTGAAAAACTGACGTGCTTGCCTGTATTGCTCACAGTGGAACGTCTCCCAAATCTGTGTTGAAAACCCGTTTTTTTCCATACATAAACTAAATTAGTCTTTCTATTTCATTGGTTTTAGATTTGACAATAATCCTCATAAGTTACAAAGAACATGCTGTAAGAGTGTCAGTCCATGATTTTTTAAGATCCTCATCTGTGAGTTCAAAAGTCGGAAATTTCTTGATTCTGAGTCCTCGAGGCACTCTGCTGGTCATTTTTTCTCTACTGGTTATGTTTCTAGTTTTTCTGTGTATCTGGCATCTCATTCCTTTTGTATTAGGGAACATTCACTTTTTTGAGTAGTGTGTAACCTTTTAAGATCGGGGGGGAGGATGTAGTTTCCTTTTCTTTTTCCTCCGCTCTTTAAGGTTGCTATATGGAATAGAATCTCTTTCTTTTTCTGTGTTTTCGTTTTTTGTTTTTACACAATTTTCTGAACAGGCGATTTTATTGGTCTGAAGTTGCAACAGCTGAGTTTGATTTTCATGAGATGCATTTGTGCTGTCATGGGATTTATGTGTTATAAATGTGCTTGTAGTTTTTGCAACTTCTGTGGTTTTGACAAAGCACTTCTATAGTGTGAAACGCGTCAACCTACCTGTATTTCCCCTGTCTGTACCCATCCAGTGCTTTTAATATTTATACTTCAATAAGTACTTTATACTTTATTTTCTGTGTGGGTGTGCTGCCGATCCAAATATTTTGTGTTCTATAGGGTAGGGGGTACAGTGAATGTGAGTGATGTCATTTTTTTCCCTCTATAAAATGATACAGTGGCACCCTGCAAACAAAAGTAGATTCAATATTAAATGGTCAGTAACAAGAAAATGCTGCACTTTTAGCTCCCCAAACTTAAAAAATTGTGACACAGAGATGGGCTTTTCCCATGTTGCCACATATACTGTATGTGCACCTGTGTTTATGTTGGGAGCAGGATTCATGCAGACCAAGCTGTCACAGACAGATCTGACTGGCTATCATAGTGATCACTCCCTGTAAAACACACCCCTGCATTGTCTTTATTCCTCTGAATGGAGAATAAGATGCATAAAGGTTGATTTACTAAAGGGAAATAAAATGTTCACTTTGCAAGAGAATTTATCCCCAAGCTTAGTGAGTTAGGGGAGGCTCTGCTAACTTCCATCATTCAATCATGTGGTAGCACAAAATGCTGTTTTTTTTCTTGCACATAATTGGGTATTCTTTGCAAAGTGAAATTTCACCACATTCAAGCTCTGGGGAAATTTCCTTTACAAAGTGCAAATTTCCATGCAAAATGAACAGCCTACTTGCCTCGGGCAGTGCTCGAGTGCCTGAATGGTCAGTCCGCCCCGATCACAGTGACCAGGTGATGGTGATCGGGAACCAGACCTCCTGCTTCCTGATCATTAGTAGCAGACATGCGATCATTAGTACAGCCAAGAAAAAAATAGTGTGTATTTTTTTTAATCCTGCCTTAGGCCCCTTTCACACTTATACGACTTGTCCCACGATTTTGTACAGCAAAATCGTATGACAAGTCATTCTCCATGATTTTCAATGACTACCATTCATATTGGCACGACTTTAAGTCGTGCCGACTTGAAAGTAGTCCCTGCACTACTTTGGTCCAACTTCTATGCGAGTTGTACTCCATAGACCTCAATGTTAAACCCTGAAGTAGCATGCAAGTCGTGCCTGAATAATATAGACACGACTTCAGTACGACTTTGTAAGCACAAGCCTGACTCGCTGATCGGGAAAGGAAAACTTTTTTCCTTTCCCGATGAGCAACAGGCAGTGCTGACAGCTGTCTGGTATGAATCCAGAGGGGGAACTCCACACCAAGTTTTAAATGAAAAAACCGGCGTGGGTTCCCCCCCAGGGGCATACCAGGCCCTTAGGTCTGGTATGGATCTAAGGGGAACCCCCTACGCTGAAAAATCGGCGTGGGGTCCCCCCCAAAATCCATACCAGACCCTCATCCGAGCACGCAGCCCAGCCGGTCAGGAATAGGGGTGGGGACGAGCGAGCGCCCCCCCCCTCCTTGACCGTACCAGGCCGCATGCCCTCAACATGGGGGGTGGGTGCTTTAGGGCATGGGGGGCACCCTGCGGGCCCCCCCACCCCAAAGCACCTTGTCCCCATGTTGATGAGGACAAGGGCCTCTTCCCGACAACCCTGTCCGTTGGTTGTCGGGGTCTGCGGGCGGGGGGCTTATCGGAATCCGGGAGCCCCTTTAATAAGGGAGCCCCCAGATCCCGGCCCCCCACCCTATGTGAATGAGTATGGGGTACATGGTACCCCTACCCATTCACCTAGGGAAAAAAAGCGTCAATAAAAAACACAGTACACAGGTTTTTAAAATAATTTATTAGGCAGCTCCGCGATCTTCTTCTGACTTCGGGGGTCCTCTCCCGACTTTGGGGGTCTCTCCGCCGTCTCCTCCCGGTGTCCGCATCTTCTGCCGGCTCCTCCGCTATCTTCTGCAGCTCAATTGCTAGCGGTGGTCCGGACTTCTGCCTTCTTCTTTTCTTCCAGAGATGTTGACACGACGCTCTCTCCAGCTGGAATGGTCTCTGAACGCTCCGCAACTGACTTATATAGGCGGTGGCCCCGCCCCCTTATGAGGTCACTGTCCCGGGGCATGCTGGGACTGTGCGTCATAAGGGGGCGTGGTCATCACCCAGTGACCACGCCTCCTAAAACGTCACAGTCCCAGCATGCCCAGGGACTGTGACGGCATAAGGGGACGGGGTCACCGCCTATATAAGTCCGGTGCGGAGCGCACAGAGACCATTCTGGCTGGAGAGAGCGTCGTGTCAACATCTCTGGAAGAGAAGAGGGAAGAAGACGATCCAGAGGTCCGGACCACCGCTGGCAAAAGAGCGCCAGAAGATAGCGGTGGAGCCGGCAGAAGATGCGGACACCGGGAGAAGACGCCGGAGAGACCCCCGAAGTCGGAAGAGGACCCCCGAAGTCGGAAGAAGATCCCGGAGCTGCCTAATAAATTATTTTAAAAACCTGTGTACTGTGTTTTTTATTGACGCTTTTTTCCCTAGGTGAATGGGTAGGGGTACCATGTACCCCATACTTATTCACATAGGGTGGGGGGCCGGTATCTGGGGGCCCCCTTATTAAAGGGGGCTCCCAGATTCCGATAAGCCCCCCGCCCGCAGACCCCGACAACCAACGGCCAGGGTTGTCGGGAAGAGGCCCTTGTCCTCATCAACATGGGGACAAGGTGCTTTGGGGTGGGGGGCCGCAGGGCGCCCCCCCATGCCCCAAAGCACCCACCCCCATGTTGAGGGCATGCGGCCTGGTACGGTCCAGGAGGGGGGGGCCGCTAGCTCGTCCCCACCCCCATTCCTGACCGGCCGGGCTGCGTGCTCGGATAAGGGTCTGGTATGGATTTTGGGGGGACCCCCACGCCGATTTTTCGGCGTAGGGGGTTCCTCTTACAAATCATACCAGACCTAAGGGCCTGGTATGTCCCTGGGGGGGAACCCACGCCAGTTTTTTTATTTAAAACTTGGCGTGGAGTTTCCCCTTATGATTCATACCAACTACTGTATGTTTTCATTTGTTAATGCCAAAAACGTGGCAAAGTAGTACTGCTCCCAAATCGCGGTAAAATAGCGGCAAAATCGCGGTAAAATCGTGCGACTTTAAAGTCGTATAAGTGTGAAAGGGGCCTTAAACACACAGTGACCCTGACCTTGACATTGACCCCAAAACTAACTTAGAACAAGCCCCAATCTAGCTATTTTATCAACCCCACAGAACACGTTTGGGATGAATTATAGCGAAGTCTGTGAGCCAGACCTTCTCATCCACATGAGTGCCTTACCTCACAAATGCGCTTCTGGAAGAATGGTCAAACGTTCCCACAGCCACACTCCTAAACCTTAGGGACAGCCTTCCCAGAAGAGTTGAAGATGTTATAGCTGCAAAGGATAGGGCAACTCAATATTGAACCTTACGGACTAAAACTGGGATGCCATTGAAGTTTATTTGCGTGTAAAGGCAGGTGTCCCAATACTTTTGGTAATATAGAGTATATGGTGTCACTGCAACTGTCAGGAGCAAAATAATTTATTTTGGATTGTTCTTTGGTGGTAGGTTATGGTAATAGCAAGAAATATACAGTTACCTTTACTATTTTGGGTCAGTTTTTATCATAAAAAAACAGGAGATATCCATTACCATTTACCACTAAATGAAATGTTCTGGGAAAAAAAAAAACAAGCTATAATTTAGCTGGATACACTAATGATACAATGATATGTATAGTTTTACTAACACATATCAAAGTTCCAAAGCTGTGTTCGGGTTGTTAAGATTTGTTTTACCCTCCATAATGAAAGGGTTAAACCAAGTCCAAAAGTTAAACGCTACAAGAATACTGGTCATTTGTTTCATGTGACTTACTTGGGACATAACTGGGCCTTTTTATTAACCAATGTGTATGTGTTACCGGCGCAAAACCACTATTCACTCAGTTGCCCTTTAAATCCTATCAGAGTTGCTGCACTCAAGAAAACCATTCAATAGAATGGGCTAAAAGTTATAATTAATGTGTGTGAATGCGTTACTCATATACCTACACCACTCACAATTTTACCTTACTTCCTTATTACTGTGTCAAAAAAAATTTATATCATGAAACAATATCCCATAGAGTATACCACTTACAATACCATTTATACAAATCACCAATATAAACCAAAACATAAATCAAAATAGCTGACATGTACAATGTATATCACAAAGTCCTTGTGCAAAAAAGTAAAAAATCTTCATTTATTGCTGTGATTATATTTCTTAACGTGCTCTTGTGTGTCTTCAATTTTCATATGTGAATTAGTAACACACCACCACCTTTTAAATTGGCCACTCACCAGATACTTCCTAAATGATGCGCCTTTGGTTCATTAATGGGATAACCACTCCACCTTATTATCGCTCCTCACCGGCTATGCTTGAGCTTTGATTTTCCTCATGCAAAGTATATGGACAACGATCATTGCACAATGCGTTTAAAACTTTTTATTATGTAAAATACAAAAAAGTGTACACTCACATTTAAAAGTGCCCTCGAGCCGGCACTAAGCTATTCCAGCACTTAAGGACGGGTGTTAATTGATCGCGTGGTCCGCCTGTATGCGATGTGTGTAACCTCCGCATTCAGCTTGCGCTCCACCCCTCGTTCCCGCTCGTAATTTATACCATTTATACCAGGATTTAATAAACAATATAAAACATTAGAGGACATCATAAAAAAACATTGGCCGATAATTGGTAATGACCCACAACTAAGCAAAGTACTACCATCAAAACCAACATTTGTGTACAGAAGAGCAAGAAGGATCTGTGATAAGATAGTAAAAAATGTGCCAGACCCCCCTAAAACTATGTCAACATTTTTCAATCAGAAGGGTTTCTTCAGATGTGGGAAATGTAAGGCTTGTAGATCAACCAACAGAAAAGATAGAAAGATAATGAATTTTGTGTCGAACACTAATAAACAAACATATAAAATCGAGAAATTAATAACATGCTGTAGTACACATGTCACCTATGTACTGGAGTGCAATTGTGGGCTGCAGTACGTAGGCAGAACAACTAGAGCCCTGTCAGTAAGAATAGGTGAACACGTTAGAAATATTAAGAAAGGGTTCAAACATCACAGTGTATCTAAGCATTTTAGGGATATACATGGAAGAAACCCCCAACATTTGAAGTTCTATGGAGTAGACAAAATAGAGAAAAACTGGAGGAATACAAATATGAAAAGAGAGGTGTCAAGGAATGAAACCCATTGAATATTTAAAATGGACAAGATGAGGCCAATGGGGTTGAATGTGGAACTCGACGTCAATTTCTATTTGGAAAATTATTGATATATTTTAATACCAACTTTTATTCATCTAAGTTTCTTTGATCTTTGATTTTTTATTTGTATTTTATTTTTATTTATTTATTTTTTATTAATATTTTTTCATTATTTTTTATTATTATTTTATGTTGTTTATTTGTAGTTTTAATTTATTTTCATTTTTTATTTTATTTATTTTTGTTTATTTTTATTATTTTTTATTTTTTTATTTTTTTATTTTATTTATTTTATTTTTTTATATTTTATTTTTATAATGTTTATAATTTTATCATTCATTTTTTTATTTTTTTATTTATTTTTTTGTTAATAATTTTCTTGTTAATTTTTTTGTTTTTTTACTTTATTTTTTATTTTACTTTTAGATTTTTCATAATTTTTGCTTAATTTTTTAAGTTTTTTCATATCAAATTTTTTTATATTTTTTACATGTATCTTGGTCCTGGGATACTATAAGGGCATATAAGGTTCAATAATTCTTTGAATAATTTAAATATGTATTTGAATTTTGTATAAAAACAAATAGGTATAGCTAATAGAGTTTTTTGCTGTTCCATATTGTCTGCAAGCCATAATAGGTTGCGGAAGAGGAATTGTGTAAGAAACTGTATAGTAAACTGTAAAAGCCTCTCCAGCAGATATAGATGGGTAATATCCTGGGACAAAAACATATTTAAATATATAATCTAAGAATAATAATGTAAGGAACAGTAGTTGTATTAAGGGTAACGGGGTATGCACGCCCAGAAAAGGGAAAGTGGGAAAAGGCCCTCAGTTAAAATGGCGATATAACAAAGGAAGTTATAGAATGGTAATTGGGCAAAGACCCTTAGTTAAGATGGCGGTAAACATATTTCCGGCTATACGGAATATAAATAGAACACACACCAATCACACGGCAGCTTCCTGATGACGCATACTATGATGCGAAACGCGTAGAGGCTGCTGGGAGATTTTTGTACCAGGTGAGCGGAAATGTCAGTAGCTGGTGGAAATACGAACGGGAACGAGGGGTGGAGCGCAAGCCGAACGCGGAGGTTACACACATCGCATACAGGCGGACCACGCGAACGATTAACACCCGTCCTTAACTGCTTAAAGTGCCGGCTCGAGGGCACTTTTAAATGTGAGTGTACACTTTTTTGTATTTTACATAATAAAAAGTTTTAAACGCATTGCGCAATGATCGTTGTCCATATACTTTGCATGAGGAGAATCAAAGCTCAAGCATAGCCGGTGAGGAGCGATAATAAGGTGGAGTGGTTATCCCATTAATGAACCAAAGGCGCATCATTTAAGAAGTATCTGGTGAGTGGCCAATTTAAAAGGTGGTGGTGTGTTACTAAGTCACATATGAAAATTGAAGACACACAAGAGCACGTTAAGAAATATAATCACAGTAATTAATAGAAGATTTTTTACTTTTTTGCACAAGGACTTTGTGATGTACATTGTACATGTCAGCTATTTTGATTTATGTTTTGGTTTATATTGGTGATTTGTATAAATGGTTTTGTAAGTGGTATACTCTATGGGATATTGTTTCATGATATAATTTTTTTTTTGACACAGTAATAGGGAAGTAAGATAAAATTGTGAGTGGTGTAGGTATATGAGTAGCGCATTCACACACATTAATTATAACTCTTTATTTACCACTTGCCGACCATGCACGCCGATATACGTCGGCACAATGGCAGCGGTGGGCAAATGGGCATACCTGTACGTCCACTTTAAGAGCCAGGGATAGCAGGCAACTAGATGTCCGTTGGTCTCCTGGCGATCATGTCACGGAGCCTCAGTACGGGGAAGTGCCTATGTAAACAAGGCATTTCCTCATTCTGGCTTGTGTCATGACAGGAATCACTGCTCCCTGTCATCGGGAGCGGTGATCGCTGTCATGTGACTTGAAGCCCACCCCCCACAGTTAGAATCACTCCCTAGGAGACACTTAACACCTTCATCGTCCCCTAGTGGTTAACAACTTCACTGCCAGTGTCATTTACACAGTAATCAGTGCATTTTAATAGCACTGATCGCTGTATAAATGACAATGGTCCCAAAATAGTGTCAAAAGTGTCCGATGTGTCCGCCATAATGTCGCAGTCCCAATAAAAATCGCAGATTTCCGCCATTACCAATAAAAAAAACCTAAAAATAAAAATGCCATAAAATTATCTCCTATTTTGTAGACGCTATAACTTTTGCGCAAACCAATCAATATACGCTTATTGCGATTTTTTTTTTTTACCAAAAATATGTAGAAGAATACATATCGGTCTAAACTGAGAAAAAAATAAAATGTTTTTATATATTTTCGGGGGATATTTATTATAGCATAAAAGTAAAAAATAATGCGTTTTTTTCAAAATTGTCGCACTTCTTTTGTTTATAGCGCAAAAAATTAAAACCACAGAGGTGATCAAATACCACCAAAAGAAAGCTCTATTTGTGAGAAAAAAAGGATATCAATTTTGTCAGGGTGCAACATCGCACGACCGTCCAATTGTCAGTTAAAGTGACACAGTGCCAAATTGCAAAAAGTGCTCTGGTCAGGAATGGGGTAAAATTTTCCGGGTCTGAAGCGGTTAAAGGACCTTCTGTAGTGCCACCACAGAGAAAGATGTTCGATTGCTGCTCTATCATTGTATCAAAAGCTGCATGAAAAGGTGCTCGGAAACATTTTTAGAGATATCATTGTGTAAAATGCTGAACATCCAGTTAATAAATACACATACAGAGTGAGCTGCAGCTGAAGTTAAAGTATACAGCATGTGTTCCAGTGAGTGGAATGCAAACAGAGCTGTGTAGGAAGAATGCAAATCACCCTACAAACACAAAGCAAATAAATGGATAGGAGAGCAGAGAAAGGACATTTTGAGAGGAAAGGGAAGGTGAAAAGAAATCACTCTGCTAAAATAAAGTAATAGAGCGTTAACGTAAGGAGGACAAATAGGGATCACAGTATGTAGAGACTGCTGCTTTCATCTACTGGGATATATTATTATTCCCCAGGAAAACAAAATTATTCTAAAGCAATCATTATCATCGGACAATGAGTCACTAAAAATAAAACCTAGTGATGTAAGGACTTGCAGTGTGAGATACATAAAATACATCTATCCTATGAATCCTGGTGAGACTGGGCACACCTTTCTTGGATTCATTTTCCTGTGCAGTAAAAGGAACTATGTTATATAGGGAGATCTTGCAACATTTCATGAAACCCACTGGATTCTCTAGGTCAACAATTGAGCACTTTAAAGCTGATCTCCAGGATAAGCAAATATTGTCTAAACATAAGAGGCATGTGTATTTTTATTTTAGAATTGGCGTTCTTTGTGTATTTCTTCCAGATCTGTGCAGTAATCCAATGTGAAACTGCCTCCTGGAATAAAGACCAGTTACTGCTGCTCTCTCCTTTTGTGCAGAGTAACTGGTCTTGTCTCCGCCCCATCGTGTCATTTTCTGCAAGAAGTCTGTAGTGGGAGGACCTGCTGGGTCCAGCTCACAGCTCTGCTCTGCTATATTTGTATTGTAATTTCTAGGTGTACAAAGGCGTTAGGTGCATACTAATTGGATTCATATAAAAGGTTCCCCTCATTTTGGATGTATCACCCTGATGTTTAGGCAGGATTGCTATTAAATGTATTTGCCAAGTTATAGTTGCCTTGACCAATTGATAGGAGGTCAATTGATTTCCCCCTAATTCTGGAATTGTTGCACTTCTCTTATCTGCCACTGGATGGCCTTGTATCTGGTGACATTAGATAAGTCAAGGGCATTGCAAGGACAGATTAGTAATAAATGGGGTATCTCAGCCAATGGGCAGGGATTTTCTTGGATCCCTTGGCCTGCTGGGAGAGCCTATTTATTTGGGTGGAGTCAGGTGATCGCAGTTCTGTGTCACCTGGATGGCTGTCTGGGTGGACGTGTGTTGTAGTGCCCCGGGTTGCAATGCCATAAGCCTTGGACCTATCCCGGGGACATCTGGCTGCTAGGCTGTCTGGGGGCCTATCCTGAAGCAAAAGAGCCATGTAGGGTTTGGACTGCGGCTTGCAGTCCAACAAGAAGCAACGGTTCTTCTACTGGAGAACCAGCTGTGATCAGAGGTAGAGGGGGAAGCTGTCGCCACTGAGGAACCATCCACTTTGCGACAAGAGCACTTTTGCGATTCGGCACTGCATCACTTTAACTGACAATTTCATGGTCGTGCGACGTTACACCAAAACAAAATTGATGTCCTTTTTTCCCACAAATAGAGCTTTCTTTTGGTGGTATTTGATCACCTCTGTGGTTTTTATTTTTTGTGCTATAAACAAAAAAAGAGTAGCAATTTTGAAAAAAAAGCAATATTTTTTACTTTTTGCTATAATAAATATCCCCAAAAAATGTATAAAAAAAATAATTTCTTTCTCAGTTTAGGTCAATATGTATTCTTCTACATATTTTTTGGTAAAAAAAAAAAAAAATCGCAATAAGGGTATATTGATTGGTTTGCTCAAAAGTTATAGCGTCTACAAAATAGGGGATAGATTTATATATATTTATTATATAAATTTTTATTAGTAATGGCGGCGAACTGCGATTTTTATCATGACTGCGACATTATGGCGGACACATCGGACACTTTTGACACTATTTTGGGACCATTGTCATTTATACAGCAATCAGTGTTATAAAAATGCACTGATTACTGTGTAAATGACACTGGCAGGGAAGGGGCTAAACACTAGGGGGCGATCAAGAGGTTAAGTATGTCCTAGGGAGTGATTCTAACTGTGGGAGGGATGGGCTACCACTGACATGACAGTGATCACTGCTCCCGGTGACAGGGAGCAGTAGATCCCTATCACATCACTAGGCAGAACAGGGAAATGACAGGTTCTGCCGCTCCGTGACACGATCGTGGGACCCCAGCGGACATCAAGTACGCGGGACTCGCAGGCATGGTCGTGCTGTACACGGCGAGTGTACGCCCACTAGCCCCACAAATTAAAGGGGACGTACAGGTACGCCCATTTGCCCACCGCTGCCATTGTGCCGACGTATATTGGCGTGCGGTGGTTGGCAAGTGGGTAGGGTACAAAAATACTCATGACAGAATAGCACAGTATTACTGTTACAGTCAGCATGCAGAGATTGCATAAGCAAAACCCAACACATTTCAGAGTTTTAAGACTCCTTCATCAGGGAAGTCTCTTCAATAGAATGTTGATATGATAAGATGTCCCTACATTGCGGCACAATCAGTCACATCATAAAATTATTAAAAAACCTTAAAGCCGCCAAAGGATGGAAAAATAGTGGGAAAGCATGAACTGGGCCGGGACCGCTCGGTGAGCACTGGGACAACCCGGTATGTTTGCATCCAAAGTAATCCACACAGGAGAATATCTATAGCATAGATTGCAGGTATGCACTCATTGTTCTTCTATTAGGCATAGGTACACAGGCAGTCTATAGGTGGATCTTTTGCCACATGTGTTTCTCTCAGCCTCCCTGTGTGGAATGATGAATCACACCCACCATTTTTCCATCCTTATGATGTGACTGATCGCACCGTAACGTAGGGACATCTTACCGTACCAACATTACATTGCTGAAACTTCCCTGATGGAAGGAGTCTAAAGAGTCTTAGCACTCTGAAACGCATTGGATTTTGCTTATGCAACCTCTGCATGCTGACTGTAACAGTAATACTGTGCTATTCTGTCGTGAGTATTTTTGTACCCTACTTTTATATTCACCAATTGACAATTTGATTTTGTGTACTGTATAAAACTACTTTTTCTACTAATAAAATGATAGTTTTTAATACAACTAGATGCTTACTCTTTGAGCTTTTAAAGTCCCATTTTCAAAACTGGGGAAACCTTTTATATTTATCAATTAAGGGATGCGGCTAAACAAAGCAGAATAGACCTCCCAATCTTTTTCATACAAATTGGATTCATATTGTCTGTGGCTATTAATGAATATATTTTAATGAAAATTTCTGTGCCTGAAGTTCAGCTTTAAAATATGTAAACCTAGTCACTAAGATTTCATATACGCTTTAGCATGTTAATGTACTTCTAAAAGAAATTTCCAATATCTTTAAAACTGCTGCTTTAGTTAAAATGGAAATTCACTCTCCCAATCAACAATGATTATTTTAAATCCTTATGCAGCTAGCATTAGTAAATAGATAGGAAAGTATATCATATGTACTTGTTTTTAACCTTTTTTTTCACATTTCTTCAGTCCTTCCTGTTTTTTTTTACCTAGGCAAATGATGTCATACATCCCAGGAGTCTTCAGGAGGGGAGGAGAGGAGGAGGGGTTTTCTCAGCTAAGCACACTCTATTGCATGTATTCCTGATCTAATGGCAGATGGATCCCAGGAAGCAAATGCTACATGAATCATTTGCTCCTACTCAAGATGGCCACAGTCAGAAATGCTAGGGCAGGGAAATGCAATTAGCGGATTTCCAGCTGTTGCAAAACTACAAGTCCCATGAGGCATAGCAAGACTCTGACAGCCACAAGCATGACACCCAGAGGCAGAGAATGATGGGACTTGTAGTTTTTGCAACAGCTGGAGGTCCACTAATTGCATATCCCTGTGCTAGGGCAGTGTTTTTCAAAGTGATTTCTCAACAAAATAAAATTAGAGACCTGAATGGATGGGGAAGTTTGCTTTGAATATTAAAAATGAATTTAATAGTGTTTTTGGTGTTAAGATGCTGCAGTGAAGATCTGCATTAAAACAACACCTGGTCCTTGTTCAAGCACTTCCTGTTATAGGGTGACAATGCTCTGTCCCTGACTCCCAATAGTGCTATTGCCTTGCCACCCTTGTAGGTAAGGGTTAGTAAGTTAGGAAATGAAGTCACATCTGTGCCCTTTCTGGGAGGACCCTATATAAATAATGAGTGGAGCTTAGTGGGGTGTAGTGTTACAGAGAAAAAAGCAGCACTATGGACTAGGCATTGTGTTCCTGTTTTCCCCTTAGTGGTCATTTTTTGGAGATGATCACCCCTGAAGTTGGGCTTATGGCTGAAGTACACCCCTGATAACTGGAGTTGGATACAGACTGCTACAACTTTTTAGTTCTGTTGCCAGTGATCAAATGCTGCATTGTTGAAGTGTAACCTGCAAGCATTTAATAACAGGTAAGAACTTTGCTTCTGGCTGGAGTGATATTACTCCAGACCCATGATACACTTCACAAGTGTTGGTGTACAGGATGGTGAATCAGGTTGGGAGCGGTGGTGATCAGGGAAAGAAGTTGCCCTCCTTGTGGTGGGGAGCAGTCCTCTGTATGGAACATACACCAATTGACCTGGGCCCCCATTTGATATGGGCTTCTGGTATTGGGATGGACGGTTCGGTGCTATACTGGACCAGGGGGATGGTGTAGTATAGGGTTTACAACCCACCATCCACACACAAACCACCAGGTAGTGCAGTCTATGTAGGCTGTGAAGTGGTCTTGGGCTGAGGAGTTAGGCCCCTGGACAGCCCTGTAATATAGTAGGCCCTCTAGTGGAGTATTGAGTGTTGCTTTTGGCTTGCTTTTACACTGTCACAAGAACTTTATAATTAGACTACAAGCGACCATTGCAACACACATTACACCTTTGTCACTATCAGGAAACACACCCTAAGAAATGTCATGCAAACATTGCTGGATGCAGGAATGTAGATGGAGTGGTTGCAAATCAGCTGCAGGAGATCATCAGCACTAGGATGCAAAAAAGCATGACAAAAAAGTTTTTTATGATACACAGTGCTTTTGCATACTAAATGTCACTCAGTTAGGGTTTGCTAATCTACAATCATAAGTCATGCAGCTATTTAGTCAATAAGAAACCACTACAGCTGAAGTGAAACTGTTATAGGCATTACATCAAAGAGTTTGCAATGATGCTTATGCCTATGCAGGAAATACACACTTGCCTTTACAAAAAAATACTAATATGTTAAACAAGCAGCATGTTGGTCTATGCAGCTACTAGCGTAGACACAAAGGAGGCCCTGAAATTACATTTATTGGTTTTCTTCCATGGGAAGTATGGGATTCAGCTATGTGTTGTAATATATCACATCTTCAAATGATTTCCTGAAAATGTTCCATCTTTATGAATGAATGTCCATAAAAACACCTCTAGCATACAATAGCCTGTAATTTATGTTTAGTGGCCCATTAAAGTCACCCATACAGAGCAAGAGATTGACACCGTTGATTTTCAATTCACTCTAAACTGATATTTTAGTTTTGGATATTGAATACCCTCCTGACTTCTTGTATTTCCTAGGAACTCTGGTCTTGGGATCTCCTGCATTTTCAATTGTACCATCACCTGCTGCCACAGGATCTCACACCACTATACATCTTGTGGCTTAAAAGAAAACTAAACTTAAATTGTGAGATCAAGATGTTAAGTCTAGATTAAGTAGAAGACTTTTTTTTTTATTTACAGAGATGTTCTAAATATAATATAGTGCAATAAAATACAATATAATAAATATAATATATTAATATGTGCAGAACTCTTCTAAATATATATTTGAAAAAAAA
This sequence comes from Lithobates clamitans, assembly GCA_037952925.1. NCBI lineage: Eukaryota > Metazoa > Chordata > Amphibia > Anura > Ranidae > Lithobates > Lithobates clamitans. The sequence goes on along the minus strand of JBBGZY010000925.1, from coordinate 2,313,786 downwards.
ACACTACAGCTCTCTGTAGGCTTGCAATTTAAAAGCAAACTCTAGTCATACATTCATAATCATTCAGAGATCACAGCTTACTTACAGAATAGATCTGATTTAAATTTCACCGTGAATTGGGTGCCAATGTTTGTTCTGCTAACTAGATGTCTGTAAGTATATTGCTATCCTTTTTTCCATTTTATGAATGGTTTACATTGCTGGTGTATTTTATTATTTTGCTAAAAATGTCAAACTGCTTCTTGCTGTAAAATCCAAATACATTTGTATACATAAGAACTACTTTGTTTCTCAATAAATCAACAGTTATAAACTCTATGTAACCAGGTCGTACATATGAAACTATATATATATATATATATATATATATATAATCTTATAAGGCAATCATATATTAAGCATAATACATGTAGTGCCACTGATGTATGGGTCCCCTAATTTCAGATGGCAACAGCCCTTCCAACAATGCCAATGCCAAACCCTTTTGACACATTTGACAAATGTTAAAGCTGAACCCACTTCCCTCCAGGTACCTGAATCCTAAATCTAGGGAGGTTCTAACTAAAGACGATTCATGCTTAGTGGCTGAAAGGTCCTAAAGTCTCACCAAAACCCCTCCCACTGGCCAGTTTGGTACTATACATTGTGGCTCAAGTCAATTTGTGATCCCATGCTAAGGGGTATGTGTTGCTGAACTAAGTTAGGGTGGCACTGTCCCTTTTAAAAGGAGGTTATTGAGGTTGTGGCTATTTGCTCCTCAACACTATGCAGCATGTTGTGAAGCCTCCTCCCTTTTTCTGGTGTCCAGAACCAAGTAAATTCAAGGGGTGCTTTCCACAGAACGAGTGGCAATGGCAGCAACACTAGATGTTGTAGTGAGGGTCTCCTACAAAGCCAGTGACTGTGTCAAACATCAAATATTGATAAGCAAGGAAGAATAGATATTAAAAGTATTTCAGTCAAAAAAGAAGGTTAATGCTGAGAAAACTCTTTAAAGGTCACAGGTCATAGACATATCACATTAGTATATAACAGAGTATCTATGACCAGGGCTTTTTTTCTCAAACAATAGGTGCTGGAACTCAACCACGACCCCCCCAAAACCCCTTCACCCACATACACCCTCCAAATCACATCAAATAGTGGGTGTGGTCAGTCAAACTTCACAAACAGTAGGAGGATCCTAAAGGGGCATTAAATACCAAGATTGCATTACATACAGAGTGCAGAGTTCAGGGGGGTTACACACAGAGTGCAGAGCTGTCACTTGTAAACACAGAAGCCAGACTTCTGTGTTTACAAGTGATTGTGGTCAGAAGCCCCTCCCCCCCAAGGGTCTGAGCCAGAGGTGGTGGAACTGAGTTCCACCAAGTTCCCCCTGAAAAAAAGCCCTGACTATGACACTCCAAATGTGCAAGCAATAGTTTGCATAGGATTTCTGTAGTTGTGGATTATCACAAGTTGTAGTATGTATTCACATAGTCGCTGTAGACTCTACCTTGCAATCTTAAAACTCCAATATGTGCATAAAAGGAATAAGAAATGTCCAGACCACATAAAATGTCCAGAGCTTGTTTAAATTTTACATATATCTGGTCTCTAATTATTTTACATTAATTGCAAAAGATGGGTCTGATCTGTTTGGGGCATGTTTAGGTCCCAGAAGGAATAAAGGTGAGAGTCTTCAGGTTTTTACACAATAAAAACGGTATTATCTGTATGATCTAAACTCTCCCCAGAAGCAGATGTGGCCATCTGAAGCGTGCAGAGAACTGATATTAAGTTTCTCAGGGGTCCTGACTTTGATTGTGGGGTTGTGAACAGAAATGGGCGTCATTCAATTTTGTATGAAAATAGAAAACAGCTTTATTACTCCAGGGAGAAAAGGGTATATCTCACAGATACTCTAGGTCAAAGTAGAACTCCAATACTGTACATACCCAAATATAGAAGAAAGCCTTCCCATTCAATACTAACACTCCAGTGTTAGTACTCTTTTAGCAGTCATCACTAGTATCTTCAGAACAATCTACCAGCATTACCTGGGACTCCCATCCTGGTCAACACTCTTCAGGAGTGACTTTCAGATTAATTCACATGCAGGCTTTTACAGGAAGGCAAACCCAGGATCCATTCAATGTAGACTTCTCCAGGCAAGCAGGCCTGAAAGAGCAGCTCCAATCATATGCACCCTCCCCAGGCTGGAGCCCAGGGAAAGAGGGCTTGCAGCAGTTCACCCCAAACATGTATACCCTTACCCAGCATGCACCACTGGCACAGCAAACTCCTACTGGTTGGCCCAAAAGATATAACTATTCATAATGCAGACTTCATTTGAATCCTGCTACTAGTGCCAGATATGCCAGTGACACCTGGTGGCAAAAGGGAGAGCTGGCAGCCAGACTGCACTTAAAGTGTTACTAAACCCAGGACCCTGCATTCACTATATCTGGTCTCCCACAGTACACAGAACATGGAAATGCAATTATTTTACTAAAAATAAACTGCTAAAGACCTTTTCTCATCAGCAGTATATAGCAGTTGTGTGGCTTCTATCAGTGTCTGGTTAAAGCTTGTAGGAGGAGTTTTCATTCTACTCTGACTTTCTTATGAGGCGGCAGGACCCTGGACCCTCTGTCTGGACAGTGCTGATTGGCCCTCTGCTGATCACATGCACCATCCCAAGAAAAAAAAAAAGCTCTCTATCAATACACACTAAACTGAGCATGTGCAAAGTGACTGCAAAGGCACTGTACTATCAAGAGATGGATTGGGGACAGTAGAGGAATGGGAGGATCAGAGAATAAAGGATCAAACTCTTTTTACACAATGTGGAGGATTAACCCCTTAGGTTCCACAGTGAGTATAACAAGCATGCTTTACTGCATATACATATTTATTTTACTGTTGTGGGTTTGGTAACATTTTAAAGTTACATTAAAGTCTTGTTTTTTTAAAAAATAGCAAACATGTTATACTTACCTGCTCTGTGAAGTGGTTTTGCACAGAGCAGCCCGATCCTCCTCTTCTCTGGTCCCTTGGCGCTTCTGGCCCCTCCCCCCTGCCCCCACAGCAAGCAGCTTGCTATGGGACACTCGAGCCCCTGTGTGTCCATTCAGACATGGCGCTGCGGCTCGGCCCCACCCCCTCTCTTACTGCATTGGCTCACTGACTTTGATTGACAGCAGCAAAAGCCAATGACACCCACTGCTGTGTCTCAGTCAATCAGGAGGAAGAGTCCCGGACAGCCGAGGCTCTTGTGCAACATCGCTGGATTGAGATGGGGCTCAGGTAAGTATTAGGGGGGCTGAGGGGGCTGCTGCACACTGAAGGTTTTTTATCTTAATGCATTACAATAAAAATCCTTCTGCCCTTAGAACCACTTTAATGGTAACTGACCAACGCAAACTACAAACTATCACTGACTGTTTACAGCCATGCAGACTAGATTTAGGCTGCATGAACAAGCTTTTTTCCTCCACTGGATGCCTATGCTCCATGGGAAGAAAAAGCTGTGTTAAAAACATGCCCAAAGATGTGTCTTGCAAATGCGTTTAAGCACGTCAAGCGCTTGGGCATTTATTCATTCCAATAGAATGGATGAACGCCAAAGCGCAAAACGCACCTAGCATTAAAGCGTGTTTAGATGTGTTTACACGCATTTAGGCACGCCAAGCATTTTTGGTGACAAAATGCACCTCTCCTGAAAACGCTGGCCCTGTTTTTTTTTCTGCATCTAAATGAAAAAGATTTCTTACCGTCTTACCTTCTGATATGACTTACCAGGTTTGCTGACGGACTGTTTGTTATGCACATAGGACTTACCTTGCACCTACACCATGACGCATTTCCTCCCTGTCAACCTTGGTACATGCTCCCCTTGTCAGATAATTCATCCAGATACGCTCATTTCACTGCACTATGTATAGTCAGCTAATGTCTGGGTTGAATCCTGATTGACTTTTAGCTGTATTATTAGGGGCTGGGCACACTATAATCACCCCGTGCATTACAGATTCTCCCTGCTGATATTTCATCAAAGTCCAATGGGGCTCCTAAAATGTATTGTAAAAAAATAATAAAAAAATAAAATAATAAAAAATGACTGACACGGTCCACTGCCCTATTGACACCAACCTCTGCCCTACTGACAAGTCCACTGCTCTACTCACACCATCCACTGTCCTACTAACACCCTCAATGTTTTAATACATTTGGGGTGCACACCCTAATGCTGTAGGCTGCGCACACCTATAATAATTAGTAAGACCAAGACAGTACCTATGAAAGAGGAAACAACCTTTGTTTTAGGTTCTTGTAACTGGATTGCATTTGTTGGAATCTTGACCCTGAACTTCTGAAATCTAGCTGCCTCTTCTGTTATTAGGCTAACTACGCCTTTGGATTTTGATTCTATACCTCTTTAAGGTTCCTGGATTTGCTGAATTTACTTCTGGCTACATTCCTGAATTGGCACAATAAACTGTTTCTCTAACACCCACTGAGGCCCTCACAAAAGAACATCTATTGCATTTTTATGGGCCATTCTCCAATTCCACAAGTATAGTACATCTATGACACCTTCCCTACATGGTAGAACTATACAACTTGCAGAACCAGAAAATAGCCTGCTCACCATAGGGTCCTTATCAATGTGAGCAGATTATGTGTGAAGACAGCTATAGTTTCTACATACTCTTCAGTATCCATTGCCTACCCTATTGGCATTGGCAACCTTTCAGTACTTTTTTTAGAATTTGCTAAATAATTATATATTTTTGCTGAATTAAATAACAGATTAGAAATTCTGTCAATTCATTCAGTATATTTCCTCCTCTGGATGTAACCTGTTATATTCTACTGCTTGCAACAGGTATAATCATTAATTAGCTGATAATGCGAATCAGTAAGCCAGGGTAATTGAATATTTAGAACAAGAAGCACCACCAAAACGAGTAAGCTACAGTATTAGGTTATTGTGGCAGTGAAGAAGGTCAACTAAAATAATTGCATAGTGAAACACAGTTTCTCATCTACAACAGGCTATTTAAAGGTAAAACATAGAGTCTGTATTATTTTTGCAGTGACCTTCACACTTTTTATAAACCGTGTTGTTTTATATATTTGTTATCATATTCATAATTTTCTTTTTAAAATGTAAGTGTATGTCAACCTTTTCTTTGTCTCCAACAGGGCACTTATTAGGTCATTTTCTTTATTGGACATAGTTAGTCTGGTTGTCAAAAGACCATATTGTTTAACCAACATAGAGAAAAAAAGGAATTCATTAAAAAAAACCTCCATTTACACAACCCACAAACCCACAGTTGATGAAGAGTAAGGCAAAAAAAACCCTTAAAGTGTTACTAAACTCACAACAGTAAAATCAGTCTGTATATGCAGTAAAGCATGCTTGCTATACTCACTGTGGAACCTAAGGGGTTAATCCTCTGCATTGCGTTAAAAGGCTGTTTGATCCTTCCTTCTCTGTTCATCCCCTTCTTCCACAGTTCCCATACCATCTCCTGATAGGACAGAGGCTAGGGGACGGGCTGCACATGCTCAGTTTGGTGTGTATTGGTAGAGAGTTTTTTTTTTTCTTGGGAAAGTGCATGTGATTAACACAGGGCCAATCAGCACTGTCCAGACAGAGGGTCAGGGATCCTGCAGCCTTATAGAACAGTCAGATCAGAATGAAAACACCTCCTACAAGCTTTAACCAGACACCGATAGAAGTCACTAGACTGCTATATACTGCTGATGAAAAAAAGTATTTAGCAGGTTATATTTACTAAAACTATTGCATTTCCATGTTCTATGTATAGTGGGAGACCACATATAGTGAATGTATGGTCCTGGGTTTAGTAACACTTTAAAGTAACATTACACCTTTTTTTTTATTATTAAAATAATAAACATGTCTTACTTACCAGCTCTGTGCAATGGTTTTGCACAGAACAGCCCCAATCCTCCTTTTCTGGGGTCCCATGCTGGCGCTTCAGGCCCCTTCTCTTCATCGAGTGTCCCCATGGAAAGGGGCTTTTCATGGGGACACCTGTGCAGGCTCGCTCCTGATCTGCCCTGTCTGCATCTATTGACACAAATTGGGTGACTTGGCCCCTCCCCCCGCTCTCTCATCACAGCATTTAATTGACAGCAGTGGGAGCCAATGGCTCCCACTGCTATCAATCTATGATAGATGTATGAGATAAATCCGCGCAATGGATTAGGTATTTTGTTATGGGTGTGGCTGCTGCCTCTACAGATATAATACCACCTAGGTGGAATGTATTAGAAAATGGTAAAAAAGCATGAGTAGTATGGCGCTGCCCTTATGGAGATAAAACTGATTTTTTCTTTGTAGTGAACAATAACTCTATGTGTTATCTAGTATCCATAATTCCTAAAGTATTGCTTTTAAAGATGGTTATTATAAACCTGTGTGTGCCAAACAAAATTGAGTATTTTTATATTCAAATCTGTCACTGGTGTTGGATTCTTGCTAATAAAAGTAAAATAGCAACACAGGGGGCTTCAATTAATCAACAAAAGTGCATTATGCAAAATCAATAAAATGACCAGTGCTAAATCATACAAATTCATACAAAATTGTGCAAGATGTATAAGATAAATCCGCGCAATGAATTAGGTATTTTGTTATGGGTGTGGCTGCTGCCTCTACAGATACAATACCACCTAGGTGGAATGTATTAGAATAAAAAAAAAGCAGGAGTAGTATGGTGCTGCCCTTATGGAGATAGAACGATTTTTTTCTTTGTAGTGAACAGTAACTCTATGTGTTACCTAGTATGCATAATTCCTAAAGTATTCCTTTTAAAGATGATTGTTTATAAACTTGTGTGTGCCAAAAAATTGAGTGTTTTTATATTAATCTGTGACTGGTGCTGGATTCTTACTAATAAAAGTGAAATAGCAACATAAGGTGCTTCAATTAATCAACAGAAGTGCATTGTGCTAAAACAATGAAGTGACCAGTGCTAAATCATACAAATTCATACAAAATTGTGCAAATTATCCATCATAAATAGTGACTGATGCGCTGTAACCAGTATTAATTGGATAGGAAAAGTTCAGTTTGTGAGAAAAAAGTTCTTTTTGGAGTGTTTTGAGGTGTTCAATCTTTGAGGATCAAATATCTGTAGGAAAACTTCTTATCCAGGTGCTGGTTCTTTAATTAGTGCCTTGTCTGCATGCTCTGACAATGCTTGCACTCACCGGATTTTTCTTTCCCCTGCAGAGGTATAGGCGGTCACAGTGTCTGCCACTGTGTAGCAATCAAGGATGTTCCCCAAACTTTACTTGCATGTTATGGTGTGATATTTACATGTAAAGGAAAGAAGGGATACCCATCGCGTAAAACCATAAGAGAACTTTTATTAAAGCTTAATAAATATATGTACTCACATTTCAAATGAAAAAACGAGCATAAGAAAAAGATATCGAACTCCCTTTGTTAGAGGTGCTGCAAGGCGTCCGTAGCCCGCCCTACGCGTGTTTTGTCATCAGACTTCTACTAGGACGTTCATCTTGCTGCACCTCCTGAGTTTAAATAGTGTGGCCCATAATAGGTGCAATTACTAATGAATCGGCGGCCATTTTTGCTAAGGTTTTGAGGACCGAAGCCTAATGGAATTGTCCATTGAGTTGTTATTGCTGCCATTTTGTTGGGGATATTGTGGACCGAAGCCTAATGGAATTGTCCATTGAATTCTTATGGCGGCCATTTTGTTGGGGATATTGTGGACCGAAACCCGGGTAGCGCGCATGCGCTTTGATGTTAATGAGGGAACGTGAGGTCCGAGCTGTCAGCAAAGAACGTCGCCGTTAACCCTCGGCCGCATTCTTTCTTTCCCCACTTCCTATTGGAATCTAAGCCAACTCCCCAGGACACTACTAATGGGTTTTTTTTTGTGGAAAAAAAAGATATGCACATACTGATCCCACTATTAATCTGTGTTCTAATGGTTCAACATATATTTTCCAGAGATTAACATTTTAAACATTGCAATGAAATGAAAAAAATCAGGAAAAAATGAAAAATAAAAAATGAAAAATAAAATGAAATAGAAATAAAAATATAAAATAAAGTGAAAAATTAAAAATGTATATGTGTATATATAACCAGGAGAGGTGTTCTTGTTTATTTATGTGTGTATATATATTTTATTGTAAAACTATGGTTGTTAGAGAGGGCCCTCGGTGTGTGCCCTATAGCTAAAACGATAATGGGTTCTACATTAGATAAGGGAAGGGGGTGTGTATATTACACATGATCTATATATGGTTGGGAGCTTCGTATTCTATTTGTATATGTACTCCTAAGTGACCTTAGTTTAAATGGGAGTAAGAGTTGGAAAAGTTTCTTAGAAAGTCAGAATGCATATTTCAGATCTCATAGACGATAAAATATAAATGTAATTAAAATGTTAAAAATCTTAAAAATGCTAGAATACTAAAAATTGAGAATTGTTTATGATTCTAGAAATTTGTAAGGAAACAATTTAGATCCACGTTTATGTTCATTCCTGCCGGTTGGAGGGTGTCCAGCAGGAAGATCCATTTGGTCTCATTTTGTGATATTTTGATTTTTTTGTTTTTACCCCTCCAATGTCCTTTAATTTTATCGATCCCATAGAATACCATACATGACGGATCTTTATTGTGGTAGTCTTTAAAATGTCTTGAGACGCTGTGTTTATGATACCCATTTTTAATGTTTGTTATGTGTTCCCTGATTCTAACGTGTACCTGTCTTGTCGTCCGGCCCACGTATTGTATATGGCATGGGCATTCCAGTACATAGGTCACATGGGTACTGTTGCAGGTTATGAGCTCTTTGATATTATATTCTTTTCCATTGTTTGCTGATCTGAATGTTGTTATTTTCCTATTGTTTTTTTTGCTGCTTTTACACGGTAGGCATTTTCCGCACTTGAAAAAACCTTTCAGGTTTTTTATTATTTTGATCTGTTTTGGTGGGTCCAGAGCGTTATGCACCAATTTATTTCTGAGTGGAGGGGCTTTTCTATAGATGAAACTGGGTTTTTTTGGTAATATGGAGTTCAGAATTGTGTCTGATTGTAGAATAGGCCAGTGTTTCTTAATTATGGACTCTGTAATTTTGTATTGTCTATTATAACCTGTTAAGAAGGCCATGCCTATATTTTTGTCCTTTTTCTTGGTGTTACCAGCTGGTTTTCCTTCTTCCCATTCTTTTCACCTTCTCCTTTAGGTTTATTAGCTCCTTTTTGTTGTAACCTTTTTCAACAAACCTATTGATTATAATGTCTGCTTGTTCTTCATAATCATTTCCATTGCTACAGTTTCTGTGTATCCGCATTAATTGTCCCTTTGGAATGTTCCCAATCCATTGTGGATGATAACAGCTGCTGGTTGGGATGTACCCATTCCTGTTGGTACTCTTAAAGAAGGTCCTGGTGTTTAGATATCCATTATTTTTGAAAATATGTAGGTCTAGATAGTTGATACCTTGTTTGTTCAAACTACCAGAAAAGGAAATTCCGTATGCATTACAGTTAATTTCATCAAAAAAGGCTTGTAGTTCTTCCTCCGTACCCCTCCACACAATAACTATGTCGTCTATATATTGATGGTATAGTTTCAGGTTTTTTCTCCTTATGCTAAAAATTTGTTCCTCCTCCCATCTGTTGAGAAAAATGTTTGCTATGCTCGGGGCATATTTTGCCCCCATGGCTACTCCCTTGGTTTGGGTATAGTAATCCCCTTTATGCCAAAAATAATTATGGCTCATGGCCATTTCCGTGATATATTTAATTTTCTCTCCTTTTAGATCAGTTTGTTTGTGTAGAGCCCACTCAACACTGCTAAGGCCATCTTCCTGACTAATGTTTGTGTACAGGGAATTGACATCTATGGTCACTAAAAAATCTTCTTGTTCTATCTTAAAATCCTTCAATTCCTTGATCAGTTGCCTACTATCCTTCAAATATGATTTTCCTTCTGATACGAGTGGTTGTAGAAATCCATCTATGTATGCTCCCAATCTTGAGAATAGAGATTCAATGCCACTGATTATTGGTCTCCTTGGTGGTCTGGATTGATTTTTGTGTATCTTAGGCACATAGTAGATTACTGGGGTCTTTGCTGTTTCTGGGGTTAGGTATGTAGCTTCTTTTTTGTTAATATTCCTCTTTTATCACCTCTTTGGATGTATGCCTTTAATTTTTTCTTATATTCTCCTTTTGGATTCCCTTTTAATTTCTTGTATGTATCTGGTGTTTTTAATAATCTTTCCATTTCCGTAGTCTTTTTTATTAAGTATAACCAGCCCCCCCCCCCTTATCGGCCGGTCGTATCACTATGTTTTTCTTTTTCTCAATTTCTTTAATGGTGTTCCAAATTTTAGTATTTTTGTTTTTCTTTAGGTTAATTTTCCTTAAATCTCTCTCTACCATTTTTTTAAAAACTACTAGACTTTCATTTTGTTGTGTTTTAGGGTTAAAAATGGAGTTATTCTTCGAATTTGAATGCTTGTAGTAGGGAATCTCCTGGCTAATTTGGTCCTTTTCCTTCCTTTTTGCTGCAAAAATTTTTTTAATGTTTAATTTCCTTACAAATTTTTGTAGGTCTATGTACACCTCGAATTTGTTCAGTTCTTTGTCCGGAGCGTATTTCAGGCCCAAATCCAATACCTTCATTTCTTCTTCATTAAAACGTACATCACTTAGATTAAAAATGCCACTTCCTAATACCCCCTTCTTCTTTTTCTTAGTTCCCCCTCTCTTTCCTCTGTATCGTTTCTTCTTGCCCATTTCGGTGGTCTGTAGGTATGATATATCTTCTCCTCTCATTGTGTTTCCTCCTCCCTTTCCCTGTTCCTTGTATCCATGTTTCTGGTTGCCCTTGGATTCCATCCGTAATTTTGACTTCTGTAGGGAAATCTGAAAGGCCTCCACTCCCTTTGTCCTCTGTAGGGCCTTCTTTTCCTTTGTGGTGCATTGTATCCCCTGTGTACTGGTGGTCCCCTCCTGGGTGTTGGAGGTCTCCCTCTGTATTCGGTTGGAAAAAAAACCTCTCATTGATAGCCCTCTCATTGGGCTATCAATCTGCCCAATGAGAGGGGAGACAGCGCCAAGAACCACTGCACTTGTGCACATAGCTGGATCGGATTGGGCTCAGATAAGAAAAAGGTGTCGGACCTCTAGTGTCAGACTCCAGAACAAGCTATATAAACTAGTTTGATACCTGACACTAGAGGACCACTTGATAACATCCTATTGGAGGAAACGCATTTGTAGAGGAGACACTAGTGCTGGCGCCAGGCCACTGTTCGATACCGGGTCGGCAGTGGCACCCATTGTCATATGTTTTTAGGAATCATTTTATTTTGGCTTTTAACATTCAATTTCAATAAATACTACACTACAGAGACTTCATCTGGCTCCCAGTGAGCTTTATTTGCTACAGCTATATCTGCATGGTGCGAGTTGCTGAACAGCCTTTCCCACAACAGATGGCGGATCTACACTGAGTGCGGGCTTGCTGCTTTAACGGCAGGCAGCTTTGCTGGTGAGTGTCCATTTTACAGGGGTGATGATTCTGGAGCACTGTAATGGATCACCTCTTCATTTTTCAAGTCACCACCAATTTTTTGTGCACATTTTTGCACTGAACTACAGGCATACCCCACTTTTAAGTACACAATGGGGTTTATTTACTAAAGCTGAAAAGTGCAAAATCAGGCTCACTTCTGCATAGAAACCAAAGAGCTTCTAACTCCAGCTTGTTCAATTAAGCTTTGGTAATAAAACTTGGAAGCTCATTGGTTTCTATGCAGAAGTGAGCCTAATTTTTCACTTTCCAGCTTTAGTAAATAAAACCCCATTGTGTAATTAAAAGTGGGGTATGCCTGTATTGTGTTTTCACCAATAAGTTTATATTGCTGACCCTACCATGGGGCTGTGTATTTAAATCTATATTTTTCACTATATTGTTTTTTTATTGTTGATTTTCATTCAAGATTGGACATATATATATATATAGTGGGGACAGAAAGTATTCAGACCCCCTTAAATTTCTCACTCTTTGTTATATTGCAGCCATTTGCTAAAATCATTTAAGTTCATTTTTTTTCCTCATTAATGTACACACAGCACCCCATATTGACAGAAAAACACAGAATTGTTGACATTTTTGCAGATTGATTAAAAAAATGAAAAACTGAAATATCACATGGTTCTAAGTATTCCAACCCTTTGCTGTGACACTCATATATTTAACTCAGGTGCTGTCCATTTCTTCTGATCATCCCATCCTTGAGATGGTTCTACACCTTCATTTGAGTCCAGCTGTGTTTGATTATACTGATTGGACTTGATTAGGAAAACCACCTGTCTATATAAGATCGTACAGCTCACAGTGCATGTCAGAGCAAATGAGAATCATGAGGTCAAAGGAACTGCCTGAAGAGCTCAGAGACAGAATTGTGGCAAGGCACAGATCTGGCCAAGGTTACAAAAAAATTTCTGCAGCACTTAAGGTTCCGAAGAGCACAAAGGCCTCCATAATCCTTAAATGGAAGACGTTTGGGACGACCAGAACCCTTCCTAGAGTTGGCCGTCCGGCCAAACTGAGCTATCGGGGGAGAAGAGCCTTCGTGAGAGAGGCAAAGAAGAACCCAAAGATCACTGAGCTCCAGAGATGCAGCCGGGAGATGGGAGAAAGTTGTAGAAAGTCAACCATCACTGCTGCCTTCCATTAGTCAGGGCTTTATGGCAGAGTGGCCCAACGGAAGCCTCTCCTCAGTGCAAGGCACATGAAAGCCTGCATGGAGTTTGCTAAAAAACACCTGAAGGACTCCAAGATGGTGAGAAATAAGATTCTCTGGTCTGATGAGACCAAGATAGAAACTTTTTGGCCTTAATTCTAAGCGGTATGTGTGGAGAAAACCAGGTACTGCTCATCACCTGTCCAATACAGTCCCAACAGTGAAACATTGTGGTGGCAGCATCATGCTGTGGGGGTGTTTTTCAGCTGCAGGGACAGGACGACTGGTTGCAATCGAGGGAAAAATGAATGCGGCCAAGTACAGGGATATCCTGGACGAAAACCTTCTCCAGAGTGCTCAGGATCTCAGACTGGGCTGAAGGTTTACCTTCCAACAAGACAATGACCCTAAGCACACAGCTAAAATAACAAAGGAGTGGCTTCACAACAACTTTGTGACTGTTCTTGAATGGCCCAGCCAGAGCCCTGACTTAAACCCAATTGAACATCTCTGGAGAGACCTAAAATGGCTGTCCACCAACGTTTACCATCCAACCTGACAGAACTGGAAAGGATCTGCAAGGAGGAATGGCAGAGGATCCCCAAATCCAGGTGTGAAAAACTTGTTGTATCTTTCCCCAAAAGACTCATGGCTGTATTAGATCAAAAGGGTGCTTCTACTAAATACTGAGCAAAGGGTCTGAATACTTGGGACATGTGATATTTCAGTTTTTCTTTTTTAATAAATCTGCAAAAATGTCAACAATTCTGTGTTTTTCTGTCAATATGGGGTGCTGTGTGTACAATAATGAGGAAAAAAAATTAACTTAAATGACTTTAGCAAATAGCTGCAATATGAAACAGAGTGAAAAATTCAGTATAATTCAATACAGTCCCCACTGTATATATATATATATATATATATATATAATATATTTTTTTTTTTTTTTTTTTTCACTTTAGCATTTTTTTTACTTTACCCCTTTTTGACTTTATTTCAATGTGCTGTCTATTTATAGCACAGTATTCACATTTCATCGCTGTTCGTTTACTTTTGGCGCTACACACTTTTTCTTAAGATTATTTATAAGTTTGGTATATTACTTATCTGTGGCAGCTGCCGCCCCAACACAGTGCAGAGATGCATCTTTTTTATTTCTGTACACATCTGTCACATCGGTATCCATAATATAGCTGTTGCTCCATTATTATATACACGTGGTACAGGAAGAGTAAATTGTTACTTATAGGTCTGAAGACTCATTTTCATTCCAACTCCAGTGTTTAAAACTCTGTTAATACAAATCCTACTTAGTTCACAATCCCACATGTGAGTTGAAGAGCTAACTATATAACATCTGTGAACAGTTATAAAAAGTTATGCTGTATAAAACCACTAAAATACATTACACTTGTGACCCTGCCAGCCCTCTTTACAATCACCCCTTTGTGTTTACTTCTGACAATGATAGGCATGAAAGCAGATCCATCAGTGGGGGCTGGTGCTCAAAATTTTTTGGGGGGGCACAAACAAACTGAAAAATTCTGAAAAAAAAAATATCAACATCAAACCCAGCCACTCTACCATCAAACGCAGCCACTGTGCCCATCAATTGCCGCCACTGTGCCATCAAATTCAGCCACTGTGCCCCATAAAATGCTGCCATTGTGCCCATCAATTGCCGCCACTGTGCCCATCAAACGCAGCCATTGTGCCATCAAACGCAGCCACTGTGCCCACCAATTGCTGTCACTGTGCCATCAAACGCAGCCACTGTGCCATCCAATGCAGCCACTGTGCCCCATAAAATGCAGCCACTCTGCCCATCAATTACCACCACTGTGCCCATAAATTGCCGCCACTGTGCCCATCAATTTCTCCCACTGTGCCCATCAATTGCTGCGATTGTACCCATCAATTGCTCCCATTGTGCCGCATCAAATGCAGCCACTGTGCCATATCAAATGCTGCCAGTGTGCCTCCCGCCGGCCCGCCGTCTGCACTTACCTGTCTCGGTGGGGCAGCTCCTTGATGTCTTCTCCCGTCCTCTCTTCCCATCCTCTGCTATGATTGGACACCTGGCGTCCAATCACAGTGCCTGTTGTTTCAGCCAATCAGGTGACGGGTAACAGATCCGAGCACCTGATCGGCAGAGAGGTGGTTTAGTGTTAGGAAAGCGAATATTCATTCGCTTTTCTAACACAGTTGAGTGACCTGCGAGCGCCCAGCATAACGCACGCAGGTCACCTTTTTTGACGCCTATTAGAGCCTATGGGTCTAATCAGCTGCTTCAAAACCACCCCTCACCACTGTAATTCAGGCGTCCTGCGCCCAAAAAGGGGTCGGGAGCCTGAATATGGGGTGGCAGCGGTGGCGATAGATAGATTTATGCAATGCATGAATCTATCTATTGGTGCTAGAGGGGGGGGGGTGGCAGGAGAGAGGGGCAGTGCCGTGCGCCCTTAATGCACAGGCCACCACTGAGATCCATCCTAGCAGGTTCATTTTGAATCTTTTGCTTTCTACTTAGATGCTACAGAACGCCATACCAATGCATGTAGTGCCTGTACTCTCATGGTCAGACTGCTACTGAAACGCCCCCTTTCCAGCCCTGCACAGTTTGAGTGGTGGTGCCAGTATATGTAATGCCATCAAAAGATGGTAATCAGAGATTAAGTTTGATGGGAGATCACTTAGGCATCACACCCCCATTTATTAGAACATGAAAACTATGTTTAGGTATAGCGTGAAACTTTTAAGATGCCATAAATAAAATCACAGATTAGTTAAAATACATTTTATTCCAACATGTATCATTAATTAAAAGACATCTTTGTAGGAAAGACTGAGTTGCAGTCAACACCAACACATCTTATAAAGAATTCTATACCACAAAATACAGTTGCTAAGTAAATATATCACATTGCAATAATGAGTTAAGAGTCTAAAAAACAACAATAATTATTTAATACAGTGGATCTGTAGTTCTTCAACGCATTTCACAATGATCTTCATCAAGAAGAAGTACTACATAAAACCCACTCAAATGATTCCTGATCACAAGCCAAGGAAGGCCTCTACTAGTACCCAAAGGGGCCATTGGTGTGCCGCAAGCAGAGGAAACAGGGTGACATACTAGCTTTGAAAGAAGAGATATACTTAAAAAGAGGGGGGGGGGGTGGGCACAGGAGATATTAAAAATGGGTACCTATTTACCAAACTGATAACACATGGAAAAGAAAAGGTTGTCTAGGACAATCAGCTAGGAGTTTTGATTGATGGCATCAAATAATGTCCCTAAGAGAGTACTCCAGCACTACTGTAATGGCACCCACACGTGCCTCCACATCTTCTGGCTATAACTGCCACCTTGCTTTACAAAGGCATCTTATCATGACATGTGGCTTTTATGTATATTTGCAGATAAATAAGGTTTCCATGACATGGCTTTGTGAGAGGGGGTAAACATTTTATGGAGCCTCCAAATGACGTTTGAAGCATGTGATTTATGCCACTGGTGTTTTCACAAAACTTCAACTTTGGAGGAGTTTGCCAATGAGAGCATGGTACCAGTCCCAATCTGAGTATGATATTTCAATTTCCATTTCCTATTTATTTAAAGCTTACCTTAATAGAGTTATGAGTCTATCACATGGCAAAAAAATTCCAGCACTCCTCTGATCTGATTGTTCAGGATTTGTCCATTTATAAGGGGTTAAAATGCTGCAGTAATAGCCAATTATCTCTTCTTTTTTCTGCTGCCTATACATCTTTAGGTCATGCGGGAACATTACCGTTTTTGTCAGAGCATTTCATTACAACATGTACCCAAAATTTAATTTCCTTCTTTGCTTTCCTTTCATTACTATTGAGATCCTAATCACTGTTCTCCAAGAATGCATCTAATACATCTTTGGGAATACTATTAAAAGTACATGTAAAGTAAGGATGCATTCAGAGATAGACTCTTAGAGAGTTTCCTTATATCCACCAGTTTTTAAATGCAGTTTAACCATTTGTAGGCTATTCAACTGTCACAGACACAGAAACTCATGACAGCTGAAATATTTAATTTTTTTATGAATAAACAAAAAATATATATTTTACCAACACTGGACTGAGAACTGGCCTATTGCTTTGTTACTCATGCAGAGCAGGTGATCATGCAAAAAAGTACAGTTATTCTTCTTGTATTATGTCTGTTTGAATTAGAATAGTCCCAACCATATTTCTTCAGTGTGCATCTTGTATTTACAGTGACTTGTGCCAATCCAGAGCTAGGTCAACATCAAAGGGGTGAAGGAGGTGCCCGTATCAGTAACTGGATTGGGAGCAAAAGGAAAATAGAGTGTAACAGGACCATGGGATGACAGTTACCTGATTTGACTATTTCAGCAAAATAGGGTGATAATTCCAGTAGGTGCCATCCACTCTTATGATGTCAATCAGACATCATAACTACCCCCCGATATATATATATATATATATATATATATATATCAACTTTACAGTTCTTAGATATGGTGGCTGCATTGATTTCCCTTTTTCAGGCTCTTTTCCTTTATTTACAGGGTAATCTAGCAAATAACATACTTCTTCTTCCTGGGTGGATATGCTCACTCACTCTACTGTACCTTTGGAAAGAGCCGTGGTTGTCATCCAGACTGGATGACATGGGCGGATTTAATCAGTGAAAGAAAGAAATAATAGTTTACAGAAGGAAGATAACATGTTCTTCTTTTAGTTCAGTTCACAGAAAGTGACAAGAACACCATGGGGGTTATTTACCAAATGAAAATCCACTTTGCACTGCAAGTGCACTTGAAAGTGCACTGAAAGTGCACTTGGAAGTAAAGTCGCTGTAGATCCGAGGGGGACATGCAAGGAAAATAAAACACAGCAGTTTAGCTTGCACATGATTGGATGATAAAATCAGCAGAGCTTCCACTCATTTCTGATCTATCCCTTAGATTTAGAGCGACTGCACTTCCAAGTGCACTTTCAGTGCACTTTCAAGTGCATTTGCAGTGCAAAGTGGATTTGGCTTTTGTAAATAACCCCCCATGTTTTCTGTATTTTCTATATGTAGTACCCTCTAGTGTGCAACCAGTGTAGGAAAATTTATTTTGTATGACTCATGGTAACTGTGTGAGGTGTGAGTCTGTAATTGGGCTGGGTTACAGCAGGTCAGGCTGGATGGCTGTACAGGGTGGGGCTCTATTACCCCCCCCCCCCCAGATCTAGAAGCTTTGAGAAGCTTCTGTAAGTTAGTGGCCTGATCTGCATACTTGAGGATATCTGGCCAATCCCCAAACAGAGGGCCTAGCAGGGTGGCTGGGTCAGTCCTTAAATGTGGTGGAGCCTGGTCAGCCAGGGAGTAGGGTGGAAGATGGACTGTTGAGGTTGCTGTCGTGTGGCCTGGGAGGGCTCCCCAAGTCTGGGGGCTCTGGCTCTAGGCTGGAGCTGGAGAAAGGAAGGAGAGGAAGCCAAAGAGAGGAATCTCCGTTACGTTTTGGAAATCCGGGCTGGCATGGGAATATTTGATAAGTTGGAGACTTGAGCAGGAGTCTTGAGCAGTGCAGCGGGGAGCAAAGGACAGTGTGAGTACCTCAGCACACCAAGGGGAAAGACTGCCAGATGTAGCATACTTTCCAAGGATAGCATTGGGCTAAATCCTGATCTCTTGTCCTGGGGAATTTCTCAGAGCAGCCAGGTGGGTTGGTAGTCAAGCATCTATGGAAAGAAGAAAGAAATGGCTGCACATCCAGAACTTCAGATTGCCTTTTATTTTGTTTCACAAAGGTAACACCAAAGACACCAAACTGTGGTCACGTAGATGCGTTTCACACATCACACATACATCTTGTGCTTAATCATTACAATGACTGAGACAACTGATAGATCTTAAATAGAATGCCCCAATAGCTACAGGTCTTCTGGGGGTGGTGATAATCAGTGATGAGAACACAGCTCGATCAATCACCAAACTTCAGCCCCAAAGAGCCATTGATCGAGCTGTTTTCTCATCACTGATTATCACCGCCCGCAGAACACCTGTAGCTATTGGGGCGGTTTATTTAAGATATATCATTTGTCTTCAGTCATTGAAATGATTAAGCACAAGATGTATGTGTATAACGTGTCTATGTGACCACAGTTTGGTCTTATCTTTGTGAAACAAAATAAAAGGCAATCGAAAGTTCTGGATGTGCAGCCATTTCTTTCTTCTTTCCAAGTTTCCGACGGAGGCGGGCTGGGGCTAGCACCCTGCAAGATACTCCAATCAGCCTTATCTTTATATACCTGGAGCAGAGGTTCCTTTTCTTGTAGTCAGGCATCCAGACGGGCCAGTAGTGAAGGCAGCCAGGAGGTCTGATAGTACCTGCAAGTGTCAAAATTGGGTGAAGTTTCTACAGCGGAAGAAAGATACTTATTCACAGTTGCAGCTTTGTGCTAATTCTTTAAAGGGGACTAAGAGCTCCTGGTCTGTAAAGGATCTTGCCACTTATCCATAGAGACTGTGGGGGTTATTTACGAAAGGCAAATCCACTTTGCACTACAAGTGCAAAGTGCACTTGAAATTGCACTTTAAGTTACATAGTTAGTAAGGTTGAATAAAGACACCAGTCCATCCAGTTCAACCTGAGTGAGTGTGGGTCTACAACCCTGACCCTTGTCCCTAACCCTGAACATCGCACACTCACATCAATCCCTACCCTCAATCCAAGGTCCCCATTCATATACTAGGGCCAATTTTGGACAGAAGCCAATTAACCTACCAGCATGTCTTTGGAGTGTGGGAGGAAACCGGAGTACCCGGAGGAAACCCACGCAGGCACAGGGAGAACATGCAAACTCCAGGTAGTGTCGTGGTTGGGATTCGAACCAGCGACCCTTTTTTACTGCTAGGTGAGAGTGCTAACCACTGCACCACTGTGCCGCCCAGAACACTTGGAACTGCAGTCGCTGTAAATCTGAGGGGTAGATCTGAAATGAGAGGAAGCTCTGCTGATTTTATCATCCAATCGTGTGCAAGCTAAAATGCTGTTTTTTATTTTCCTTGCATGTCCCCCTCGGATCTACAGCGACTCCACTTCCAAGTGCACTTTGCACTTGTAGTTTGCACTGTAGTAGTGCAAAGTGGATTTGCCTTTCGTAAATAACCCCCACAGGGGGTTATTTGCTACTCGTGGCAAAGTAGCTCATGGGACATTTTGGCATGTTTTGCTGCATGTTTTGCTGTATTTGTTTTGCATTTTTTCACATGGCAAAACGTGTGTTTGCTTCCACATTTCATTAACAGTTAATGCCACCAAAAGCACAACTAGTTCATTTTAGGTGTAAAAAGGTGACCATACACTATACAATCTGATTGAACAATCACTGTAAATCTCCCTTAGATTTATCAAACCTATATACTAGCCACTTGCTGACCAGCCTCTGTCATTATACTGCAGCAGGTCGGCATGATCCCGCAAACTGTCATAGCTGTACGTCGGCTCCTTTTAGCAGGATAGCTGGCTCACGCGCGCTGCATTGCGGGGGTGCGGATTCTCGTGGTCGGCGGTCACGATGACCACCGGCCGCGTGCGATCACGGGCACGAGAAGCAGAACAGGGACGTGTGTGTGTAAACACACAAATCCCTGTTCTGTGAGGAGAAGAGAGGCAGATCGTGAGTTCCTAATAAATAGAAACCATAATCTGTCATCTCCTGTAGTCAGTCCCCTCCCCCCACAGTTAGAACACACAGTCAGGGAACACAGTTAACTCCTTGATCGCCCCCTAGTGTTAACCCCTTCCCTGCCAGTGACATTTATACAGTAATCAGTGCATTTTTATAGCACTGATCGCTGTATAATTGTCAGTGGTTTGAAAAGTGTGTCAAAAGTGTACGATTTGTCCGCCATAATGTTGCAGTCCTGCTAAAAATTGCTGATTACCGCCATTACTAGTAAAAAAAAAATAATAATAATAATAAAAAGGCCTATTTTGTAGATGCTATAACTTTTGCGCAAACCAATCAATATACACTTTTTGCGATTTTTTATTATTAAAAATATGTAGAAGAATACATATCGGCCTAAACTGAGAAAAAATTAGCTTTTTTTAAAAAAAATTGGGGATATTTATTATAGCAAAAAGTACA
Source organism: Lithobates clamitans (assembly GCA_037952925.1). Lineage (NCBI taxonomy): Eukaryota > Metazoa > Chordata > Amphibia > Anura > Ranidae > Lithobates > Lithobates clamitans. Next base: position 2,292,869 of record JBBGZY010000925.1, on the reverse strand, counting down.
AAATATATAAAACTGCAGAGATGATCAAATACCACCAAAAGAAAGCTCTATTTGTGGGAAAAAAGGACGTCAATTTGGGTACAGCGTCACACGATCGCGCACTTGTCAGTTAAAACGTTGCAGTGCCAGATCGAAAAAAATGGCTTTGTCATTGAGCAGCCAAATCTTCCGGGGCTGAAGTGGTTAAGAGCACTTACCTATCTATCCAAAAACCCTATGTTTAATTGGGCAGGGCCATTACAGACTTTTAGGGACACGCTTCTCCTGTTTTTTTCAATACTAAAGCTCCACATAAGCTAAAGTGTGATCCCTCAGCTAATGCACACTCTGCCAAATGAACAATCTATGCAAGAAAAAGGTAAGGTACAAAACTATCAATCAGCAGAGGAAGACACTGGCTGTGTATTTAGGGAAAACGGTGCTCACTGACAATGACTGCATATGGAAAAGCTTGTAGCTACAGAGGTAGGTGGTAGAAATTTCCTGGATGGGGAATGCAGGTGCAGCGTGTGTTTTATTAAGGTCAGCTGCTTAAAGCATAGTTCCACCCAAAAAGGGAGCGGGTTTTGAGAGGTACCCAGCTCCCACTTCCACTCAGGCTGCCTAGGCGACTCGAGTAGAAGTTCTCCTCTCCCCCTCCCTCTCTGCAATCTTCTGGGATACGTCACAGGTCACAGAAGATTGCCCAGCCATTCAGGACACACAGCGCAACTCGGGCATGCGCAGTGTGCACCTGGCTGTCAAACCGCAAGCTTTTTATACTTTTTATAGCTAGCAGGAAGTAATAGAGGCATTTTCTATCAGAGACTCTGGAGGCTGAGAAATGTTCTGTTCTAGAATTTAGAGAAAGCTTTTTCTTTTCTGTAAGGCCTTGTTCACAGCTATGCATTTTTTAGCATGTTTTCAGTTTTGCACAAACAAACTACAGTCCATTTAACATTTACCTATGGATTAGTTGACACCTGTGCATTTTAGCCTGGGTTCATACCTCTGAAGTATGTGGGTCACAGCAGGGGTCCGGTGCGTCCCTGTTCTCCATTTCAGGGACGAATCAGGGCTGAATTTTTGCCTGAATTCAGCCCTGAAACATAGCCAAAGACGCACAGTGTTCCTGTGCAAGCCGCTCCGCAGCCGCAGTGGAGATATGTGAAGCGGCTCCATAGAGAGCTGGTCAAAATCTCCTGTCATGCGTATTGGATGCGAGGAAACCTGCATCCAATTCGCATAGGTGTGAACTGAGCCTTATGGAAAGGGCCAGGGACTTTTTTCTGGTTTTTAGTTACATAGGCTTCAATGGATTAAAAGCATGTATTGAAAAACGCAAAATGCACCTGCAATATGCAAACTGCAACCTGCATAGGTGTGAATCAGGCCTTGCAGAGGTACATTAATGGCATATTGGTACATAGGAAAACAGGAATTTAGAAAACAAATGGTGAACTTAGCTTCTAAAGTAAAGCATAAGGAATAGCAAATACAACTATAGTGAATTTGCATAGGTGTGAACTGAGCCTTATGGAAAGGGCCAGGGACTTTTTTCTGGTTTTTGGTTACATAGACTTCAATGGATGAAAAGCATGTATTGAAAAACGCAAAATGCAACTGCAATATGCAAACTGCAACCTGCATAGGTGTGAATCAGGCCTTGCAGAGGTACATTAATGGCATATTGGTACATAGGAAAACAGGAATTTAGAAAACAAATGGGGAACTTAGCTTCTAAAGTAAAGCATAAGGAATAGCAAATACAACTATAGTGAAGATGTATAAAAACATGTCACATTCCTACAGGATCTACTTGATAAATCTCTCTATATTGAGATTGTAGCTCCATAATCCTCAGGCACCAAATTACAGAAGAAACACATTCACATTGACCTTCTTTTGGGCGGCAGGGTGATAAGAAATTCCATTAATGTTTATCTTGAAATTGGCCTCTTTGTTCATGCACAACACTAAGACACAGTTGCGCAGGGTCAGAAACGGGTTTTATGTACATTGAAATAAAACAGGTAAACTGCTGGCCCACTCGCTCAGGGAAACCTCTTGTAGAAGTTACATCCCACATATTGACACCAGTAGATGGAAACTCTGTAATATGAGATAGCTGAAGTCTTCCGAGAATATTACTCTTCCCTTTATAACTTATCGGTCCCTTTATCTACTGATGAGTCTGTGGAAAAGCAACAGTTGATACGGGAATATTTATCCTCTTCGGGTCTTCCATCGATACCATCCATCTCACGAATCAATGAATACTCCCATCTCAACCGAGGAGTCTCCCTTGTCTCCGCTTATTTTTATCTTGACTCTGGAGCCATTTTTACGATTTGTATGAGGTACGAGTTTAATCGGTATAGTACCCTTTCGAATTTTAAAATCAATACTTACAAATCTGAACTGCTTAACATCACTCTGGCCCCTACAAGAGTTCAGGCTCTTCAATCTTCGCTTTCTTTCCCTTGGGCATCTTCTCACCTGACATATCTAGGATTCAAATTGACCTCCTCTATGGATAAAACATTTTCAGCTAATTCTCCACCATTTCTGCGTGCTCTTGTTTCTAACATGGAAAGATGGAACGCCATTCTCAAAATGAATATTATGTTGAGGTTACTTTATCTTCTTCAGACTTTGCCAATAGCTGTTCCGACCTCCTTTTTGAAGTCAGTGAGCAGTGTCTTTATCAGATTTGTTTGGGCGAAAAGCCATCCATGCCTGTCTCATGTCTATTTGGCCATGGCTAAGACCCATGGAGGCATGGCCTTCCCAGACCCTCTTCGATATTATCAGGCAGTCCATCTCACCAGGGTATTAGCATGGTGCAGAAATGAGAGACATAAAGCGTTGGTATCGATCAAACAATTTAGTACGGGGATCCCTCTACAATGTCTACCATGGTTACGCCTAAGAATTCTTGAAAACCTATGGCATCACCCCCTTATAGGAGCAACCTTTCGAGTGGTCCAACAGACTCCCTTTTTCTCCAATTCAGACGGGGAGATCACAGGGCTTTATCCAGTATTGGCAAATCCAGCATTTCCCCCTGGCTATACTGATAGCTGCTTTAAACTAATTTTTGGGCAAGGTAAATTTCGTCTCTGCAACTACCTTGTAAACTCCAGGTTGAAGACAAGAACTGAAATACAGTCAATGTTTATTTCACCATTAGACCCGCAGTGGCTCCAGCAACACACCCACTTCCTTAGCTGTCTTCAGCGAGTGGTCAAACTGTCCTAACTCACCGTTAGAAAATGTATGCTTGGCAGAGGCTCCCTCCGCCCATGGAGTATCTGAGGCCTATAAAGTGCTAATACATCCTCCCGAGGGACACGTTCCTGGATTTCTTCGGAAATGGGAAAGAGACTTGCATATCACATTTTCTGATGAGCAGCTTGACCATATTCTTTATTTTGCTCATTATTCCTCAGTAGCTAGTAAATACCAAGAATTGAGCTATAAGATCCTTACACGGTGGTACAAGGTCCCATCTCTCTTACAGAAAATCTACCCAGACGAGCCAAACATCTGCTGGCACTGCAGAGGGTACCCTGCTGCACATTTTCTGGTCCTGCCCGAAACTGGAAAGGTTCTGGTTGAAAGTGCGAGATATTATAAAACAGCTCACTGAACTTGATTTGGGATTAGACTCGGCCAGATATCTTCTTCACCTCTCAGATTTTTCAAAGCATAAATATAAAAACTCAATGGTGGCTTACCTTTTGAAAGCGGCTAAGCCTGCATTCCGGCCCTATGAAAGCAGGAATCACCTCCCTCGATCTCGCTATGGCTTACTAAAATAGCTGACATACACGCCATGGAAAATATTACTGCAACTATGCAAGGCAAAGAGCAGACGTTTTACAAAAAATGGTCCAATTGGTCTCTCTTTACCTGTTCCAGGGAGTATGGCCATGCTCTAGTGGAGGCGGATTAGGAGTATTTCTATATCTTTTATATCTATATATATATAGATATAAAATAGATATATATATATTTTTTTTTTTTTTACTTTTTTTTTTTTGGACTACCAGAAAGTTAGGACGCCAGATCCCCGAGAGTCTGTTAACATTGTTACTATAATACAGAGAATATGACTGTATTATTTTGTGTGCCAACTTAGGGAATTATTTCTGTTTAAGCCCCCAATTGCATATAGATCTCAAGGTCTATATGCAATTGCTTTTTTGTGTCTGTCTGTGAAAAAGCAGTTTTTTTTTTTTTTATCTTTAAAATAAAATAAAATTAAATAAAATAAAGAATGTCAAAAAATGTGTATCTTGTACTGATTGTCTCCAGGGATTCTTTGAAGATATGCATCATACTATGTTCTAGCTTCATATCAGCGCCTCTCATGTTGAGTCAATGATCTGATAGGGTCATGAGAAGAGATGGACAGTTCAAAGATGATTGCATTAGAAAAGGCAGAGCTCCCAGGTTGTAATCGGTGGTGTTAAGGTAGTGAAAGCTGCTTGAATAGAGAACATAATCAGGGAACATAAATCATTAATACAAGGCAAACAATAAAAAAGCGATGCAGAAACATGCCACAAGTCGTAAAGGAAGGAATCATGCAATAATGTTAGAATGTAAACATACATCATGAAGGGCTCTACCATGACAGCTCCCAAGATTGTTGTAGGATATTAGACAGGCCTTGAGCAAAAATCTCATGAATGCAGCTGTTTTCAGTTTGGGGGTATTTTATTATTGTTGTTATTATTATTATTATTGTTAATAATAATAATAAAAATAGTGTAATCGTCTATCCACTGTTATAAAGCCAAATCTTTAATATTTACTTAGGCCAGGCCAGTTTGGTTAAAACCAATAAACCAATACTGTGTTATATGAAGAGCTTCAAGAGTATACCCATTCAAACACCTAGAGATCAATCAAGCTCTGTGCAGAGCGTGTCCCTGGCAGAAATTGATTTTATGACCTCTGAGTTACAATTCAATAGTGCTAGCTATTGCCCTACTGTTGGAATAACACAAATGCTACTAATTTTGTTTTTTTAGGAGGATTGTCTTCCTAATATTGGCTGAACATTAGGCAACTTTGTCACCTTTCCACCAGCGGTGGCCCGCCCACAAGGGGCGCAGGGGCGCCGCCCTGCCAATTCATGTGCCTGGCCCCTAACCTTTATGCAGGGCCCCAAACACATGGATTTAAATGGGCTCTAATTGGCTTCAAAAAAGGGTGGGCTCAGGCGCAGAGCATTGCAATTAATATTCGATAATGTCTTCCTGCTTCTCCTCCCGGCCAATCAGGAGGCGGGTCCTGAGACCCGATTGGCCAGGGAGTCTCAGGACCCAATTCCTATTCAGCCCGGGAGGAGAAGCAAAGTCCGTCTGGCCGGGAGGAGAAGCAATGGCCCTGGCTCTTCCCTCGGCAAACTGAGCCTCCTTTCCCAGTCGATGCACCTTACGGAGAAACGCAGCGTGGGGTGGAGCCAGAGGACCTAACGTCACCACATTCCAGCTGGTCGGCTTCTGCCACGGCTGTGTGCTTTTTATTTGCAACTGTGTTTGCTCTGCTTATGCTCATGATGTCAGTCGTCCATCATATGAAATAAAAAGGATTTTTAACTTACTGCACAATGAAGCGCCTCTTTTCCTCTTGTTAATATTTTACCACATGTCACGAGTATCTTAGAGATACCTTAGAGATGTCTCCAGACCTTAGAGACCATGTCTCCAGACCTTAGAGTATCTTAGAGATACTCAATGTGGACTCCATGAGCCCTTTAGATACTGAAGCTTTTCCACCTCTAAGCAGATGCGCGTGCTCTGTCGGAGTAGTGGACACAAGGAAAACATTTCTGGCTGCCGCATCAGCGGTGAGAACTGCTTGACGTGGAGGGAATCCTGTTTGAATTTCGGATCAGCTGTTTCTGACTGATGAGCTAACTGACCTGAGCCTGAAAGATCTCTGTAATAGGCATCCAGCGTATCTGGTAAGCAGCCCCTTTTTTACCTTTGCTCGCAGTATGAAGATTTATTATGAAGACAACATCGTTTTTATTGAAGGATCTGTTCCCAGAACACTTTCTACATAAGAACATTATCTAGTCCCTTAATGGACTGTATATTCTATCAAATAATTATCCATTCATACTTTATTTAATTCTATTCACAAAGTTTTTTTTTTTTTCCCAAAAAGTTCTTATTAAATTTTTTTTGGCAAACAGAAGTTATGTAACATACATATCAATAAGCAAGGTTACAGGTGAGTAATAGACAGTCACAATGCAGTGGTATAAGCTGTCCGCCCTTGAAAAAGGCTTTGATCACCGTAGGTGAATCTATGAGATATACAAACAGTAACATGTGTGAACTTGCAATATCCCTAAAATTGTTTTTAGTGTATGTAACACGTCCACGGGCTGGTAATTAGCCTGAGGGAGTCAGTGAGAAGCACCGTGGAATTGACATCAGATAAAAGCTGATGTATCTTCTGCTAAGATAGGCAGCAGTGAGCAACAAGCCCGGGAGAAGCCCGTGGATGGGGTGCAGACCACTGGGTGATAATCCCGGTACCATTCACCCCTAAAGGGAACTTCGCTGTGAATGGACCGGGATGTTGGGGAGGAAAGTGAATAAGGTACAGATCAGTGGTGTGGTGGTACGTCTGTGTAGTTCCCGGTAGGGACTCTGGAGGACGGGCTGGGACTGTAGTGGTCACAGCAGTGCAAACATGTGCCCTTACTTGCGGGCTAAACAGGAAGGGTATTTACTGGTATTTGTATAATGCGAGTATTAGTGAGAGACAGTGCGGGGAAGACATAGTAGGGAGGAACTGGGATGGGGGGAGGGTGGCGCGAAAGGCGGTATTGTCATAGTGGGTTGACCACACGGGGAGTAGAGGATAGCCTTCAAGAGGGTCTGGGAGGAGTTTGGGACAGTGATGTCCACGTTTGGGTTTGTTTGTAGTGTAGCCAACTCGCCCAAGTGGTGTAGAATTTGGTAGGGTGGTCATTGGATTGGCATATAAGGTTTTCCATGTCGGCTATTCTGTCCACCCTGCGGATCCAATCTCGGACCGTGGGGGGGGCAGTGTTCCTCCAAAAGGCGGGGATGCATAGGTTGGCTGCGTTGATGAGATGTAAAGTGAGGGATTTTTTATAAGAGCTCAGGGAGGCGGGAGTGTGGTGGAGCAGATATTGTGCTGGTGAGAGTGTTAGTGGGAATGTAGTGATTTGGGAGATCAACTGATTGATTTCATTCCAGAATGGTTGAATCTGGTTACAGTCCCACCAAATGTGTAGTAGAGTGCCCCGGGATGTACCACATCTCCAACAGGTAGGGGGAATGGTGGGGTGAAAGTGATGGACTTTCTCAGGTGTCCTATACCATTTGGAAAACAGTTTGAACCTGTTTTCTTGCGTGGATACGTTGATGGAGCCTTTGTGCATAAGGGTGAAGATTTGGTCACATTCGTTGGCTGGGATATCCAGGGACAGATCCTTTTCCCATTGGCGTATCAGTTTGTCCTGTTTAACTTCGTGATGTGTGAAAAGGAGGGAGTAAAGCGTGGAGATTAGGTGATTTTGGGGCTCGGTGCTCAGGCAGAGAAGTTCAAGTGGTGAGTGGTCTCTATGCCACTGGGACGTATGTGGGGTGGCCTGAAGAAAGTGTCTTAGTTGTAGGTATTTATAGAAGGGTATAGCGTAGTTGGGTAGAGCTGCAGAGAGTAGCGGTTGGGTAAGGAGCGAACCATTCTAAAAAAAAATTGATGTGCCCTCGCCTGTGAGGTATGTGTGGCAGGAGTCCTATGTTTAAGTGTAATGCCTGGGGGGAAGTCAGGGTTGTTGTCGAGTGGCGTCATAGGGCCAGGTGAGGGGGTGAGATTGAGCAGTTTGCATGCCAATTTAAAAATGGAAAGTGTGGCGCCGACGAGGGGGTGGGAAGTGAAATCCTGGGGGATCTGTCTATGGTTGATCCAGGGTGAGTTGGCAATTGGGAGACTTGTGAAAGAATCTTCCAGAGCAATCCAGTCTTTGGAAAGATAGTGTATGTGCCAATCCACCACTCTGGCTAAATGGCAGGCCCAATGGTACTTTTGAAGATCCGGAAGGCCTAAGCCTCCAAGTCGTTTGGGGAGAGCCAACCTATCCCAACTAAGTCGTGGGGCTTTAGTTGCCCAAATGAAGGTCCTGCAAATACGCTTGTATGAGAGGAAAAAGGAAATCGGGAGTTTGATCGGTATAGCTTGGAGAAGGTATAGGAATCTGGGAAGGATATTCATTTTTAGTATGGCGATCCTGCCCAGCCAAGAAAAGGAGCCCAGGTGCCACTTCCTGAGATCCGCTTGGATGGAGAGGAGCAAAGGTAGAAAATTTTTGGTGTAGAGATCGGATAAGTTTGTGGTAAGTTTGATTCCGAGATAGGAAATGTCAGATTTTTCCCAACTGAATGGGAAGTTATTTTTGCATAGGTTCACGGTGGCCGTTGGCAGTGTGATGTTGAGGGCCTTTGATTTCTCAAAGTTGATTTGAAGATTGGAGAGGTATTTGAAGAGAGCGAAGTCTGTCACTAAGTTTGGTAAAGTTGTAATGGGGTCTGTCAAGAAAAGTAGAACATCGTCAGCATAGGCTGCCAGTTTATACTGAGTGTGATGAACGTCTACACCCCTAATGGCCGGGTTGTCCCTCAGTTTTCGGAGCATAGGTTCCATGGTCAATATGAATATTAGAGGCGACAAGGGGCAGCCTTGGCGGGTGCCATTGGATACAGAGAAGGCGTCCGACAATTCCCCATTAACCCTGATCCTCGCCCTCGGAGAAGAATAGAGGGCCAGAACCATCTGCATCATACGTGGTGGGAGGCCTATAGCTCTCAAAGAGGCTGCCATGTAGTCCCAGGCGACCCTATCAAACGCCTTCTCTGCATCCAACGACAGGAAGAAACCGGGCGTAGACGTTTTAGTGAGCCAGTGGTGAATGTTCAGTGCTTTGGTGGTATTGTCCCTAGCTTCGCGGCCAGGGACAAAGCCCACTTGGTCCAAGGAGATTAGGGTAGGGATGAAGGGTAAAATGCGATTGGCCAATGCTTTAGCATAAATTTTTAAATCTACGTTTAGTAGGGAGATGGGGCGATAGTTGGTCACAAGTGTAGGGTCTTTACCCTGTTTGGGCAGTAGCGTAATGTGTGCGTCAAGCAGGTCGTTATTAGCCACTGAGTCGGGGGCCAGGGTGTTTAAAGCTTTGGTTAAATGTGGGAGGAGGGTGGTAGCAAAGGATGTGTAATAGCTTACCGAGAGACCATCCGGTCCAGGGCTTTTACCTGACTTCATTTGTTTTAGAGCCGTGTGTAATTCGGTCTCCGATAGAGGTAGGTCTAAGGATTCCACGTCTTCAGGGGGAAGAGGGGTGGGGCCATATTGTGCTAAAAATTCTTTGATGGCAGTTGGACGGTCTATGGAAGTGTCGGTAGCGTGGGTGGATGATGGAAGGTTGTATAATTTGGAGAAGTATTGGATAAATTGCGCTGATATGTCTTTATTGGTAACCAAGGCCTCCCCCGTAGGACTGTTAATCTTGTAGATGGAATTAGAGGCCTTCCTGGCTTGGAGAGCCCTAGCCAGGAATTTACCAGCCTTGTTGCCGAATTCGTAGTAAAGCTTGTGTGTTAATGCGAATTTCCGTTTCAGTGTAATGTTTAGCATATCTAAAAGTTCCTCTCTCGTCTGAGTAAGTTCAGTTAGGGTAACCGCAGCAAGGGAAGCCTTGTGTGATTGTTCGAGTTTGCGTACACGTGCAGTGAGTTCGTTAATACGGGCGAACCTAAGTTTGTTGCGTTGCGTCGCTAAAGCCATCAATTCTCCGCGGATGACACATTTATGTGAGGCCCATACAATAGCGGGAGTAACATCAGGTGACAAATTGTTTGAGAAAAAATCCGCGAGGCACGTAGACAGTCTGAGGGCGTTGGCCTCGTCAGACAGCAATGAGTTATCGAGGCGCCATATACGAGTCCGTTTGTGTGGAGCGGTGTATTGTAGAGTCATGGAGATGGGGTTATGGTCTGAGAGTAAGGACGGTTCAATGGTCGCGCTAGTGAGGTATGTCAGGTCTTGTTGGGAAAGAAAGAAGTGATCCAGTCTAGAATATTTGTTGTGTGGGGAGGAAAAGAACGTGAAATCCTTTTCTTTAGGGTGTAGGGTGCGCCAAGTGTCATGGAGTAAGAGGTTGCTTAGTTGGTGTTTGATAGATCGTAAGGCTCGGTATGTGAGGGAGGAAGTCCCAGTAGAGGTGTCCATAGATGGGACGAGTGGGACATTAAAATCACCGCCGACTATAAGGGTGCCGGAGTAGAAGCTGGAGAGTAGTTGCAGTGTATTGAGAAAAAAGGCAACTTGGCCTGAGTTAGGAGCATAGATATTGGCGATTGTAAATGTTCTCTGGTGTAGAGTTCCTTTTATAAAAAGGAATCTGCCAAGCGGATCTCGGTGAACGTCAGTTACTTGAAGAGGGCAGTGTTTAGAAATGAGGATGGATACCCCTTTCGATTTTGCCGCAGAGTTGGAGGCATGAAAGACCGTGGGGAAGAGGCTGTTGTGTAATTTAGGGATCGAATCTGTCCGAAAATGTGTTTCTTGTATCAGTGCTATGTGCGAGTTTGATTTTCACAAAGTTTTTATGTACAGTAGCGCACCTAGTATTTGTATTTCTGTCCAAACCTCACGTTCAAGGTTTTTTAGGTTGCAGCACCTTTTGTCACTTTTTTATCAATTATTATTTCACAGTTTTATTGATTTTTATTGGGGGTAGCGCGGATTGTCCATGGTACGTTGCTGTTTTATTGACTGGTTGATTGATTCTAAAAAAGGAAGGTCTGTGTAAAATATTTACATTTTGTATCAGATCACTATAGTAAGTACAGATTAATGTTATTGCACTGCTGATTGATTTGTAGACATGCTCTTCTGGTAGTAAAAAAAATCTTAATAATAATTAAGACATTCAAAATAATGAAAATATACTTTTTGGCTCACTAAAGCAGTTCAAAGAGCAATGATGAAGTACAAGATATACAAGCCAAAGTAACTCATAACAACCAATGAAATGTCACTTTACAGAAGTCATAGTGCAGATATACATTTATCCTAACTGGGTTCTGTGGGTATTTTTCATTTTTCTCCTTGCTGTACTGAATAATTTTCATGTACCTAATCGTGAGGGCCTGTTCATTAGATAGTTAAAGCTTGGATCGCTTAGAATCCCTGTTAGTTTTAACTGTTATTGGTGGAGCACTGAGAATTTTTTCCTCACTCTCTCAATAAGAATGGTTTCACCATACAGGCGTGATGGAAAATTAGCAACATAGACAGGCATGTTTTTTTGTAGAAGAAGGATAAAACTCTCATCAAAATTGTTTGATTTGCTCTTGTTGCAAATTTTCCATCTTTTTTTGACTGGTGAAGCCTATGTCATCATAACGGATAGTGAGAGGAAAATCTTGCTAATGGATCCCCATATAGCAGGAGAAAACACTTCAGAGGTTCTAATCCCTCCCCACACTATTATAAACAAAAGATGCTGGCTGCAGTTACACTTTAAATTAGGCCTATCACCTATGATAATAATGACTATTAGCCTTCTTTATTAACCAGTTGTGGAGACTGAACATACTATACACATCCAAACAAAACTTAATCAAAGTACGTCCTTTTCTTCTGCCCTTCTGATGTGCCTCCTTTCCCACGTTTGCTGGCATTTCCTGACTGTCAAAATGATAGCAGGGAGTTGCTGTGCAAATACAGCAGCTGTAATACCTGCCGCTGTCAAACATAGACTGTCTGACACAGTGTTTATAAATAGGGGTGAGTCGAACACCCCCCCGGTTCGGTTCGCACCAGAACTTGTGAATAGGCAAAAAATTTGGCCGAACACCGTTAAAGACTATGGGACACGAACATGAAAAATCAAAAGTGCTCATTCTAAAGGCTTATATGCAAGTTATTGTCATAAAAAGTGTTTGGGGACCCGTGTCCTGCCCCAGGGGACATGTAACAATGCATTTTTTTTTTTTTTTAAATGGATGTTTTTTCAGGAGCAGTGATTTTAATAATGCATAAAGTGAAACAATAAAAATAAAATATTCCTTTAAATATCATTCCTGGGGGGTGTCCTTAATATGCCTGTAAAGTAGCACATCTTTCCCGTGTTTAGAACAGTACCACAGCAAAATTACATTTCTAAAGGAAAAAAAATGTCATTTAAAACTGCTCGCAGCTGTAATTAATTGTCGGATACTGGCAATATAGATAAAAATCATTGAAAAAAACAGAATGGGTTCCCCCCCAGTCCATTACCAGGCCCTTCAGGTCTGGTATGGATATTAAGGGGAACCCCGCACCAAAATTTAAAACATTTTTTCGGGGTCCTCCCAAAATCCATACCAGGCCCTTCAAGTCTGGTATGGATATTAAGGTGGAACCCTGTGCCAAAATGTAAAAAAAATGGTGTAGGGGTCCCCCCCAAAATCTATACCAGACTCTTACCTGAGCACGCATCCTGACAGGCCGCAGGAAAAGGGGGGGAACGAGAGAGCCCCCCCTCCTGAACTGTACTAGGCCACATGCCCTCAACGTGGGGAGGGTGCTTTGGGGAGCGAAAAAAGAAAAGTGTGTGAGTGTGGCGCTGTCCCAAAGTTGCAGAAGAAATGTCTGCATATATACAGTTTTATCAAAAGTGTCACGTGTGTATTCCTTTAAGTGAAATATGTATGGCAGTTATTACCACTCCTGTGGGTTAAAGTGACTGGTGATTTAAACATGAGAAGCATAATGAGTGCAATAAATCGCATCCAAGGTGTCTAGTGCTATATTCCCTCAAAAGGAAAAAACAGTATTAACCACTGCTAAGAGCATGAAGCGGTCTGTGTCTAAACACTAGAAAACACAAAATTGCAATAAATACATCACACGTGACATGCAAAAAATTCTAAAGTGTCTAGTGCTAAATAAATAAATATTAAAATGTTGTTCTACAAACGTTGCAAATAACAAAGTGACAAGTGCCCTATGAAGAGGTCACTCTGAAAAGTGCTAAACACACATGCCATGCAAATGGTTCTATGATAGTAAACAGTTCATATGGGTAAGTCCCCGGTGCACTATAAGTGAAAAAAGGCGTCCTTTGTGGGATTCCTCAAAGCATACAACAGGTGTTAATCCAGTGCTGGTGTCTCGCGTTGTGATTGTGCAGAGACTCACCAGCTGTATATCCCCTGCAGGGGTAACGAGTAGTCACAGTATGTGCCACTGTGCAGCAGTGCTTGGCAAGACCAGGACCAGGATGATATCATAAGGACATAAGAAGAAAGGATTCCATAGTGTGAAACCGTTTAAAACCACTATTTATTAGGTCAGATAAAAAGGGTACTCACATTGTAATGGAAAAAATGAGCGGTGTACAATGCTTACAAAGATGTTCCTAAGCGTCAGCTTTGCAGGGAGATGTCAGCAAGGCGTTCAGTCAAAGGCCACGCCCTACGTACGTTTCGTCACTCGGACTTCTACGGGACGCTAGGGCGTACGTAGGGCGTGGCCTTTGACTGAACGCCTTGCTGACATCTCCCTGCAAAGCTGACGCTTAGGAACATCTTTGTAAGCATTGTACACCGCTCATTTTTTCCATTACAATGTGAGTACCCTTTTTATCTGACCTAATAAATAGTGGTTTTAAACGGTTTCACACTTCTTATGTCCTTATGATATCATCCTGGTCCTGGTCTTGCCAAGCACTGCTGCACAGTGGCACATACTGTGACTACTCGTTACCCCTGCAGGGGATATACAGCTGGTGAGTCTCTGCACAATCACAACGCGAGACACCAGCACTGGATTAACACCTGTTGTATGCTTTGAGGAATCCCACAAAGGACGCCTTTTTTCACTTATAGTGCACCGGGGACTTACCCATATGAACTGTTTACTATCATAGAACCATTTGCATGGCACGTGTGTTTAGCACTTTTCAGAGTGACCTCTTCATAGGGCACTTGTCACTTTGTTATTTGCAACGTTTGTAGAACAACATTTTAATATTTATTTATTTAGCACTAGACACTTTAGAATTTTTTGCATGTCACGTGTGATGTATTTATTGCAATTTTGTGTTTTCTAGTGTTTAGACACAGACCGCTTCATGCTCTTAGCAGTGGTTAATACTGTTTTTTCCTTTTGAGGGAATATAGCACTAGACACCTTGGATGCGATTTATCGCACTCATTATGCTTCTCATGTTTAAATCACCAGTCACTTTAACCCACAGGAGTGGTAATAACTGCCATACATATTTCACTTAAAGGAATACACACGTGACACTTTTGATAAAACTGTATATATGCAGACATTTCTTCTGCAACTTTGGGACAGCGCCACACTCACACACTTTTCTTTTTTCACTTTTTCCGCTCATTCCACCCCCTGTGGAGTCAGCGTATGTGAGGGCAGCAGTCTATCAATTTAGGAATATACTTCCCACCTAGGCTTCTAATTACACCCATTAGCGCGGACTCCCTATTTCCTCTGCTTTGGGGAGCGGTGATCAGTGTCCTGTCACTAGGCAGAATGGGGAAATGCTTGTTTACATTAGCATTTCCCCGTTCTTCCTCTCCGTGAGACGACATTGAGTCCGCGGGACCAGCGATCACACTCACGGAGGTTGCGGCGGGCACATGCACGCGCAAACCGCTTCTTAAAGGGCAACGTACAGGTACGTTAATCTTCCTGTATGTGCCCTTCTGCTGATGTATATCGGCGTGAGCCAGTCGGCAAGCGGTTACAGACGTTTTACAGGCGCTATTTTTAGCGTAAACATGCCTGTAAAGCGCCTCAGTATGAAAGGGGTCTTACACAATGTGAGTGATGCTGAACAAAGGTTGAAGAACTCCTTTCACACCTAGACTACCCCGTGGTAGCGCTAAAGCGCAGCTCGTTTTAGCGGCGCTTTACTGGCGCTGCAGCGCCACTTAGCGGGCGGTAGAGGGGCGTTTTTAACCTCAAAGAAGGGGTTATCATGCGGCGCTGCCGAATTGCTTTGCAGGCGCTTCAGAACGCACATTGTAGTTTCGCTCTTTTTACTCCTAAGAAGTCGAATCAGTTAACTCTTCTTAGGAGTAAAAAGAGCGAAACTACAATGTGCGTTCCGGTCCACACATCTCTCTGGATTCCTGCATCGCCTAGAGTGACAGAGTAACGCGTGGGTCCATCCACCAACATCACCTTCCCGGGCCATTTCCAGCCCCCCATCACCTAAGCACATCTGACCCAGTCCGGCGTATGCCCCATTGGGTCCACTCCATCCGGTAAGCCTTCTCACAATTGGTGGTGGTGTGTCTGTTTTTCATCTCAAGATTATATACAGCTTTGGTTGGAACGTTTTTCTAAAGACTTTTTCCCTCCATACATATATTGATGTTCCCTCTGCAGTATTTATACTTGGAACTGTGAGTTTGACGTTTTCCATATTGGACGTTTTCTCATTTCTACTAGCGCTACACTTATTGTGTGTTTTCTCTGTTTTGCTTTGTTGGATGTGTTAGCTGCTTTTTTTCGTTACGGCAGCGCAGAATTGTTTTGTATATGTCCTGTACATGATAACTGGCTGGCAGGAGTACCAATCAACATTTTTCTTTTGGGAAAAGCTGCCCTCCTGTTAATAATGAGGGTCAGAGCCACAGGGTAGATCTATAGATCTCCAGGGATAATTAGAGGGGCTCAAACGGCCCTGGAGGTTTGGTCAGGCAGAGCCTCCTTTGCCTGGCTCTAGATGGTTCTCCCCTCCTGGGAAAGACGAGCTTTCCTTCAATGCCCCCTGCTGTTTGTTTGAGGTATGGGACAAAAAAAATACAAACATTTACACTATGTGGAAGGCGGGGGGGAAGGGACCTGGGATTGGTTCAGTCCACTGGGCCCGGCCACCTTCTGGCTGCCACATTCCAGACCCTCATCCTGGCTAAGGCTTTCCTATGTATAAAAAAGGGACATAGTTTTAGTTTTTGCTTCATCAATCACACACAATTTTTAGCTCATGACTGTTGCAAATTGAATGTTAATAAATAGAAAAGACTATCATTCTGACCCCAGCATTTTTCATTCTTGTTCCAATCATTTTTGGCCACTACTGTCTATTGGTATGTAAAACACTTTTGGTTCAATCATTAATTTCTTATCAATAATAACATCTAGTTAACATCATTCATTTTAGGACAAGAAATATGTAGAAAAATACTATACCTGCCTCAAGCTGGGCTCCTCTACTTCTTCCTGGATGGAAGGCCCAGGTTGGTCTTCGGAAGCCTCAGCTGGGGGGGAAGGAAGATTGAAAAGTGATGACCTCACTTCAGTCTGGTCTTCCAGAAAAAGCACTTTATTGTAGTACCACAGACTGGGTACATACATGTACTCTGCTGCTGCTCCTGACCTCAGGGATGCCAGGACCTTATTACGCTCCTTCTTGTAAGTGCTCCTCAAGCAACCAATTTTCCTGTCCAAAAAATCGTAGGTGCGTAATTCCAGTAATGACGAGGAAAGCCCGGAGCCTCAAATATGTCCTTTGTAGAGATGGTGGAGATGGTGGACATCTTGAAGAGGGCCGTCTATGACGGGAAGTATGGACCTTACCTAACCCCAAATGTGAGAAAGGCCAAGATCATGTCTAAAGTTGTGAAAAGTCTGCACAGGAATTTTGGGGTACGACGATCCAAGGAGCAATTGAGGAAACGCTGGTCAGACCTGAAATTGAGGGAGCAGGATCAGTACAGAAGGATCAAGAAACTGCTTCTAAAAAGTAAGTATTTGCCCCGTGTTCCTATTATTATTATTATTCCTTGCATTCTGTCCATGTGCTTTTCTTTACTGTTGTACAGTTTTAAATGGCAACTTTCAGGCTCATGGGCACAGTAATCGGTCGTAGTAAACATCATTTGTTCGCCCACTAATAATATGATGTTTTTTGCAGATACAGGGTTAACTACATTTGGTCATGCCTATTTGTATTAAAATAAGTTTAGTTGTCTAGATGTGTTTGTAACTAGAATGAAATGCAAACTTGATTCAGTGTAATGTAAGGAGAGGACACTCAGCAGCTGTTTACACATCTGGACTCAGAAGCACTAGTGTGGGATACTATAACAAACTTTTTAGGGTGTCCCACACAGGTGCTCCAGGGGGTACTAGGGGTGTCTCCATGTGTGAATATTGTCCAAAAAAGGTAAGTATTCCAGCTTTAGAAAGGGAAAAATCATGTATTCAGCTTGGAACTGTGCCAAAACAGACAATTGTACCACACTTCCAAGCAATGTTTCATATTCCTTTTTCTGGCCTCAAATATCTGTGTGCTAAGTATACCATTTGTTTAATTCTCATAGGGGAGAAAAGACTCGGGACATCTGAGGACACCAGGAACCCCCCACCTCCTAAAGAAGGGGAACTCAGCACACCACAACCTGAGGATGTGGATAAAGAGGAGGTGGATGACGTGGTTGAAATAGTGACCACAACAAGTGAGTGTCTGAGACCACAGCTTCAGGTAATAGATGTATGCCTGCATATTTATAATACATGGTGTGTTTTTTGATTTTAGGTGATGTGCATGTTGTGGAAGAACATTTCTCATCATTTCACCAGTGCAAGTGCACAAATGATAATCCAGTACATAATAGTGTGTAGTCGGGATTTAGACATCAAAAAGCAAAAAACCAATGATGTTGAACAAAAACTGAAGAATATGATTGATGTATTAGGGAGAATCTAAATAACAACTAAATGACACCATTATAGAAATTATTTGAGAAATGTTCTCAAGTTTTAATACACTTTAAAAGCCAAATTTTGAAGACACAGTGTGTGTCAACATGTGCTATCTGCCATCATGGGATATCAATGTATGCGTTTTGTGGGTGCAACCCCTTCCTTGCAACTCTAGTAGGTGAGAGGAAGGGGTTGCACCCCCAAAACACATCCTTTGATCCCCCATGATGGGAGCTAGCACATGTTTACATTAGGCATGGGATCAGGAGGGGAATCCCCATTTTGAATCCCAATTTTTGTGCAGCTTCAACATTTGACTTTTACAGGGGTGACATCACCCCATCTGATTAAGGCAAGATCAACACAGTTTTGACATACTCATGTCTGATATTGCCTTCACTTTTTGTACGTTGAACTTTGTAAGTTCCAGAGGTATGTATGTTATGGTTTGAAACATGCCTGTTAAAGCAAAATATAAAACTAAAGATGTATTTTTGGTGGAAAAACACATGTGAATGTGCACAGAGTAAAAGTTTTTATACTCAAAAATGTGTGGCTTCTTCTTAAAAAGCTCAATATCAGTTTTTGTATTAAGCTGGTGTTTACAGTGACAATGGGGGTTATTTAATAAAGCAAGATCCACTTGGCACTACAAGTACACTAGGAGAACCTAGGAGACAGCTAAAAGAAACACAAGTGGTAAATCAAATTCAAGATGATTTCAGATCAAAATAATTTTTAATTTTAGAAAAGAATCAAAAATTTGCTGGCATAGCAATGGCCACCCTACCTGTAAAATAGTCCAGATACT
This sequence comes from Lithobates clamitans, assembly GCA_037952925.1. Taxonomy (NCBI): domain Eukaryota; kingdom Metazoa; phylum Chordata; class Amphibia; order Anura; family Ranidae; genus Lithobates; species Lithobates clamitans. Next base: position 2,274,295 of record JBBGZY010000925.1, on the reverse strand, counting down.
TTTGCCGCACGTCACGGGCGATTTGGGCGGGCAAGCCAGGACGACCAGCTTCCAGGACCGTTATTGACTTTATGTCCTGAATTGTGGCCTCAGGCCCAACTGAGGTCACATATTATTCTACATAATAATTATGTAGAATACAGCATGCTAGCACTAAGTGATTCAGTTTATACTCCGCCATGTTGATTGCCATAAGGAATAGGCGGAACCGACTGGCCATTATACCAAACGCATTCTCCACCACTCTTCTGGCTCTGGCCAGCCGGTAATAAAAAACCCTCTTCTCCGGGGTGAGGGCCCTCTGGGGGAATGGCCTCATCAGATGTTCACCCAGACCAAATGCTTTATCTGCGACAAACACAAATGGGAGTCCTTCCACATTCTTTTCAGCAGGTGGCAATCCCAAGCCACCATTTTGGAGACATCAGTAGAACTTGGTCTCGGCAAAGACTCCACCATCCGACATCCGGCCATTCTTCCCCACGTCCACATATAAAAACTCATATGTCGCCGAAACCACCGCCATCAACACGATACTATGAAACCCCTTATAGTTAAAATAGTATGACCCCGAGTGGGGTGGTGGGACGATGCGGACATGTTTCCCATCGATTGTCCCTCCGCAATTGGGAAAGTCCCACCGCTCTGCAAACTGGGAGGCCACAGTCTGCCATTCTTGTGGCGTTGAAGGAAACTATGGAGTCAAACCAGAAAAAAAAAACAAAAAAACAAAAAAACAAAAAAACAAGAAAAAAAAAAAAAAATAAAAAAAAAAAAAAAACAGAAAAAATTAAATTAGTACTTTTGCACATAACATTGCAAGCAGATTAGACACAAACATTCTTAGCCAATATCAGTATAACATTTATTTTAAGGAGTATTTAAAGACAAAAAGATAAGTTACACTTATCAGATTCCTCACCCCCTCTGATGACCCATTGTAAAAATTTTAGGGGGGTTCTAGATGAGTTTGAGACCCCAAAAAAAGATTATGTCACTCTGCCTGAATCTAAGGACAAAAATAACATTTGTACACATTTTAGGGGGTGTTTAGGGTAAACCACTACTATGGAGCTGACAAAATACATTGTTAAGTGACTAGGCTTGGTGTGTATGGGCCCGGGATAGCATGCTGGGGAGGCTAGTGAAGGCAAATATGCATGAAGGACAAAAAAGGAGCATTAAAAGCTTCCAGCATGCATGAGGACAAAGAGGACATTCACAGCATATTACAATCATGGTAATTATGGAGTGATGAAAGAAATACAATACATTAGCAAACATTAAATACATAGAATGTGATGTTAAAGGAGAAAACTTATCTTAGTATAGTCTTTCTGCAGGACCTGTATAATAGCAGAACAGGTCTCTAGAATAATGATCCCCAGAGCCAGGGGGGAGATGCCTGTTGAGAACTTGAGGTCCTGCAGACTTCTCCCTGTCGCCAAGTACCACAACATGGCGACGAGCCTCTGTTCAGGAGTGATGGCTTGCCGCATGCAGGTGTCCTGCCTGCTAATATAAGGGGGCAGCAAAGCCAACTTGCGGTGAAAAACGGGGTCCGTCATCCGGAGAAAATTCCTGAAATCATCAGGATTATTCTCCTGGATCTCCCGCAACAAAGGCATATGAGAAAATTGGTCACACTGGAGCAACCAATTCTTGGTCCATGAACTCCTCCCCGCCCTGTTCATGGACTGGGCTTGGGTCAAAGTAAAAACCCCAACACCAAGCCCCCGCATAGCATGAACTCTACGACGAGTACGTAACTGCAACATGGCTTTAAAATGGTCGGCTGGTCAGAACAAACTAACAGAAAGCACTGAAAAACAGAAAAGCCTAGGGCGGAGCGGACAAGAACGCAACGCACGGAAAAACAAATACATACTATAATAATACGCACTGAAACCCAGATGCGAACTGACTACATGCACTGAAGAACAGATACGAACCCACAAGCACAAACTGAAGAGCAGTAACGATCGGAAAAGCACGAGGCTGAAAAGCGCGAGATAAACAGAAATTAGCAGAAGGGTGGCACGCTTCATATGGAAATTCCCTTTTCTAGTGCTGTTGTACGTGTTGAACGTCACTGCGTTCTTGACGGTCGAAAGTTCAGAGAACTTTTGTGTTACCGTGTGTATCCAAGCCAAGCTTGAGCGGAATTCCGTCAGAAAAACCATCTAAGTTTTTTCCAATTAAAATTTTGATCGTGTGTAAGCGGCATTAGACTTTTGTTTAAAAGAAAAAAAAAAAAGGAACTCGTTTTTTTGTTACCAATGTATATTTTTCTCTTTCATTTCTAAACCTTTCGCTCTCTGATGCTATTTTCCTTTTCAGCTATCCTTGTTTTTTTCAGCTGGCCATCCTATTTGTCCTCAAACCATGAGTGAGTCACCATTTATACAAAAGACCCTCAAATTCAAAGGTGGGAGACCATCATGTGGTAAGTTTCAGGAAAAGAGTGCCTCCCTTTGCGGATTGCTTTGAATTTTTTTTAAGCCCCGCATGCTCATGCTTTCTAAGTTCAAGAGCCATGGAAGGCAGACATCCTTTGGAGGAACATAGCCCTAGAGGCCACTCCCATTCAAGGGGAAAGTTCCAAGGATGATGTCTTATCGCTTCTTCCTAGAGCAACGCTACCATCCCAGCAAAAGTCCTGCAGCGCCTGTGGTGCAATTCCAATAGGCTGGTGAGTAAAGACTGCCTGGAGGAGTCACAGTTGACAGGTAACACTCAAATATCATAATTATTGAAGAGGGTGGCTTGGGATTATGCTGTACTTATTTCAATTATCTCGGCCAGGCAGAACCCTCCTAGTTGCCTGTCACTAGAAGAGCATCCTGGCACCTCGGCAGGTGGCGTTAACCCACTTGGTTCCGCTACTCTGGCAAGTGGACAGCCTGCGGACAGTAGTAGCTTTTCTTCATCAGAGGAAGGCCGGAACTGCTTGGTTTCAGTTTTGTCTCCATTAAATTATGTATCCAGACAGTCAACCAGGCCAATTGTATGGGTAAAGTCATATTCACTCTTTCTTCAGAATGACAAAGTCTGGAGAGAAAATCTCCTTTATTTGTCTATACAGGTTTTATCCTCGTTAGAGATTGGATAGCATCGCTTTAATCCCTTCCTACAGTAGGTACAATGTTTGAAACTTTGGGCTGCGTTTGTTTTCTCAGGCAAGTTTGTTGTCAAGATACTTTATAACAGGAAATCTCTGTGTTGGTAGGAAACTTAACACAGCTATACCAGGAGTGACGGGAAGTCCGTCCTGCTCCCAAGATGCAAGATGGAAAGCAAAGGAATAGGGAATGTTCCTCCTCTCAGCAGGTTCTATTCTTCTAGGCAGATGGGCCGCTATAATACATACATATCAGACCTACAGGGGTTTTCGTCCTGATTCCATTCACAAACAGGCTTCAATTCAACCCTGTATGTAGTTTGCAAGGGATGGTGGCTAGCGTCTGGTTGTAGATCTGAAAATGTTAAACTTTTTTATCCCCTTAGAGATCATCAAAATGGAGTCCATTAAACCAGCGCAGCCAGATGGCAAAATGCTATTTTTGGATCTTCATGATGACTAAAGATCCCAAAATATTTATTTCTTTCATAATTGGTAAGCTTGTGATCGGGTAGACGCATTTCTAGTTTAATAGTCTGCCTTTTGGCCTATGCAGATCTCCGAGACTGTTCACAAGGGTTCTCAGTGCAGTGTTAGCTCCACTCAGAGAACAAGTTCCCCAGGTGTGCTGCTATCTGGACAACATTATTCTTCTATCCAGAGGTCTGAAACTATTGCTGACACACCAAGAGAATCTCATAAACACCCTGCAGTGATATGGCTGGTTTATTAACACTCTAACTTAAAAGTTAGTATGTCGGGAAGTACTCTGCCAACTCCTCTGTTCTGCTTTCACCAGAGAAAATAGTGGCAGTCAAAGAAGGAATGCTGAAGACAGTAATCTCCACTTGTTTGACCACTTCTCAGCGCCTCAATCTTTGGAGCACAATGTCGTCATTCCAATAATCCCTTGGGCACTCTGACTTCGACAGTTTAAGCTGGGATTCTTAGCGCAATAGAGGCAACAGAGTCTGGCACAGTTATCAACTGTCACTCAGTAAAGGTAGGAGTATGGGGTGGTGGGCGAAGAGGGAGAATCTGATGAAGTCGCCCCGTTATAACCATTAGACTAGATCACAATTATTACAAGTATTCATCTGGGCAAAGATAGCCTTGAAGGCACACCGTGAGAAACTGTCGGTTCAGTACAATGGGAGATTCCCATCCAAGCAGGGTAGTCTTAAATACCCTAGAAATCTAAGCAGCTTCTTTAGCATCTTTCGCCTTACTACACAGAATCAAGGGAAGATCAGTCTCTCTGCAGTTAAACAACATGGCAGCAGTTTCCTATATTCATCACCAAGGAGGAACTTGTGGCAATATGCTATCAAGAGAGGTGAACCCCATGCTGTTGGGGTCAGGAAATCACCTGCAAATTCCGAAAGCAGTTTACCTCTTAGGGGACTTGAACACACAGACAGACTGAGCATCATGCAAACTTTCCACAGCATGAGTGGGCCCTACACTGTAGATCTTCTATGAGCTGGTCCACAGGTGGGGCCAACACAGACAGACATTGCTTCTCACAGCAATTTCAAAGTTAGGAGGATATCTGAATTAGTTCTCCACCCCAAGGCAGAGGGGACAAATGCCTTGATTTTCTCCATGGATCTGCAATCTAGCCTATATATTTTCCAACAACATTTCTTGTAATGAGCTTCCTCTTGAGGCTGTCAAGAGTGAACATGGTAGTCATATCCATTCCTCCATTTTGACAAGGAGGGCCTTAAGTTTTCGTGGTCATTCATTTCATGAGACAGAAGCCAATTCCCCTGTGCCCATACGCAGGCCATGACTGCAAACAGGACGACTGATAGGGGAAGCTTGAGAACCTAGCCTGCTTCAGGATGATCTCTACCTTGTGGAGTGTGAGAAGGCACTTTACTAACAACATCTATGCCAAAATCTGGAATAAGTTTGCGTTATTTCTCAGCAGGGCGTGATATTAATACTACAGTACCTCCGGTGACAGCTGTTCTGGACTTCTTGTAGACCAGATTAGACATGAGCCTTAGCCTATATTCCTTGAGATTGCAAGTGTCGACTAGGTTGGCAATAACAAGGTTTAAATGTGCCGGAAATCTTTTAGTTTTTGCACAAATTTTGAAGACAGTCAGGAGGTTTCGATCACCACTAAAGAGGATCTTTCTCAGAGGTATCTATGGTTGTTACTGGATTTCAAATCAGTTCAACCATTTGCTCCAATAGAACAGTGTTCAGTTTGTGACATTACCTTCTAGGCAGTATCTATCACAAGATCTTCAAGCAGAAGGATGTCTGAGATTCAAGCTCGGAGAGCTTCAGAAAAGATATTGTTTTCTTTCCAGAAGGAGTAGACTTGTGTCTGGCAGCCCTCCATCTAATAGTCATCTGGGCATTGCCTGACTTCCCAGAGGATCACTCAGGAGGGTCACACAAATTGGACGTGTACAGAACTTGAAGTCCTTATCCACAATTGCCCTTTTCAGATCATGTAATAAGCCTTTCATCTTTCCAGCTGGAATTTGTCAGGGAAAAGAGGCTACCTCCTGGACTTAGTAGGTTTAGTTGTGCATATAGGGCGAGGGGTCATGAACCTCCTTCAGCAGTGGATACATACTCTCCCAGAGACGCAAAATTGGTAGCCTGAGGAGTCCTTATATAAAGGAGTACAATCTGGTCCAGAAGTCCAAGAGATCATGAACAGCAGCAGATGTCATACATGTCCAAAGGCTGTGGTCATACAAGAGCCTGCATCTTTTGTCAGACCAGACTGAACTCAGGTCCAGGGGCCTAACTACCACCATAGTGACCCATGCGGGCGCTATGGGGCCCACAGCCAAGTGGGGCCCAGTGAGGATGAGAGCACCGCCGGCACAGTCTCCCAGCCAGGGGAAGAGAGAGGAGAGAAAGAGGTGAGCTGTCTGTATCAGTAGAGAGCTGAATTGCCCGATGTAATAGCTTTCATTAGAACTTCCAGTGTTCCCGGGGCTCACGTCATATAGCTCCACCTCTTGGCCCGGCGCCTTTGATAGACAGAACACCGATCCAATGCGGGACATGTGACGTCATCAAAGGCGTCGGGCCAAGAGGTGGGGCTATGTGACGATGAGCCCCGGGAAGACAGGAAATTCAAATGAAAGATATTACAGCGGGCAATCCCGCTCTCTGCTGATCCGGGTGGCTTGCCTCTTCCTCTGCATAAGTGAGGCTGTATGGGGCACAGGCAGACCAGGCTGTATGGGGCACAGGTCATGCTGTATGGGGCACAGGTCACGCTGTATGGGGCACAGGTCACGCTGCATGGGGCACAGCTCATGCTGTATGGGGCACAGACAGACCAGGCTGTATGGGGCACAGGTCACGCTGTATGGGGCACAGGTCACGCTGCATTGGGCACAGTTCACGTTGCATGGGGCACAGGTCACATTGCATGGGGCACAGGTCGTGCTGCATTGGGCATAGGTACCGCTGTATGGGGCACAGGTACCGCTGTATGGGGCACAGGTCACGCTGCATGGGGCACAGGTCACGCTGTATGGGGCACAGGTCATGCTGTATGGGGCACAGGTCACACTGTATTGGGCACAGGTCACGTTGCATTGTGCACAGGTCACGCTGTATGTGGCATAGCTCCCGCTGCATTGACACTAGGGCAGCTGTGGGGGGGGGGCTGTTTGCAGGGGGGCCCCATACAACATTTTGCTATGGGGCCCTGCTATTTCTAGTTACACCCCTGCTCAGGCCATCAATTTCTTGTCTTCCTTTCACTCTTCCTTCCAGGCTGTGGTGTTGGAGGTGTGGCAGGAGGAGGAGGAGGATGATGCAACTCGCACAGGTGGGTATTGGGTGTGATTTCGTCCCTCAACCCCTTATTTGATGTTTTATAAATGATTTCGTCACACATGAGGCGTTGGCCCTCCTGCATGTCCTGCAGTTTGGTGGCAGCCATGGAGGCAAAGGCCTCTTCACGAGTGGGGGTGGCTCTGAGGGCTGCAGAAGCCTCCTGAATCAGCCTGAGCGATGAATCGTCCACATTCCTCCCCTTCCTGGGTCTTTTGGTTGGAAGGCAGAGGGGAGGAATTGCGATTCTGTGAGGCTCCTACTGGGCCCGGCCACCTCCTGGCTGCCACTAACCCCGGCCACCTCCTGGCTGCCACTAAACCCCAGCCACCTCCTGACTGCCACTAACCATCACCTCCTCCTGGCTGCCACATTCCACAGCCTCTTCCTGGCTGCTACATTCCATAGCCTCCTCCTGGCTGAGGTCTTCCTGTGTATGAAAAAGGGACATAGTTTTAGTTTGTGGTTCATTAATCACACACAGTTTTCAGCTCATGACTGTTGCAAATAGAGTGTTAATAAATATAAAAGACGATAATTCTGAGCCCAGCATTTTTCATTCTTGTCCCAATCATTTTTGGCCACTATTGTATATTGCTATGTAAAGGCCTTTATTAAATCAGCAATTAGTGATCAATAATAACATCTAGTAAACATCATTTATTTTTGGACCAGAAATCCATAGAATAATGCTATACCTGACTCAAGCTGGGCTCCTCCACTTCTTCCTGGCTGGAAGTCCCAGGTTGGACATTGGAAGCCTCAGCTGGGGTGGAAGGAAGAGTGGAAGGTAGGGTTGAGAGGGATTCCCTGACTTCAGTCTTCTCTGACAGAAAACAAAGTCTCTCATAGTACCACAGCCTGGGGACATAAACATCATCTGCTGCAGCTCCTGATCTCTGGGAATCCTGGACCCTCTTGCACTCCCTAAGATAAGTACTCCTCAGGCCACCAATTTTGGCTTCTAAATAGGGGATGGTTGCCATGGGGACCACCGGCTTCACCAACTCCAGTAGTTTCTCCAGCGCTGCCTGCCTTTTTTGTTTATGATTATAATGTGGGGGAGGGGGTTCCAGTGACCTTTCAGAAGCGTGTCTATGCTAGGAGATCGGGGCATTCGGAGGTATAGTGGGTGTGGTCCATCAGTGGTGAGAGGGGTTAGTGGCCAGTGGTGACCTTTAGGGTGAGAAAGAGGTGTGGGAAGCATGGAGGATTCAGGGATTGGCATACAAGAGGGTGGAGTGTAAGGTTTATGATTTCTAAGAGCACAGAACAGTTCAGGGAGTTCCGGGTGGAGGTGATGAGGTGGCAGGTGGTGTAGTCTGAGTCATGGAATGTTTGTAGTGGAACCAACATGCCCACGTGTTGTTGAATTTGTTTGGATTACCGTTAGCTTGACTTATGAGCTTTTCCATGTCTGCTATGCTGTCTACTCGACGGATCCAGTCATTCACCGTTGGCGGAGTAGCAGTCCTCCAAAGGATTGGGACGCATAGGTTGGCTGCATTATTGAGGTGTAACGAAAGTGATCTTTTATAGGAACCAAGGGGAGCTGGGGTGTGGTGTAAGAGATAATGTGCTGGAGAAAAGGCTGGTGTGTAGGTGGTTATTTGTGAGATCAGTTGGTGGATCTCTGACCAAAATGGTTGAATGAGGGCACAGTCCCACCAAATGTGGAGTAGGGTGCCGCGAGCTGCATTGCAACGCCAGCAAGTCGGAGGCACGGTGGGATGGAAGTGGTGGACTTTGTCAGGAGTCCTGTACCATTTTGAAAACAGTTTGTATCTATTTTTCTGTGTTGAAAGGTTGATTGAGCCTTTATGAAGGAGGGTAAAGATGCGTTCCCATTTAGTGGGAGTGAGATCCAGAGAGAGGTCTGACTCCCATTGACGAACTATTTTGTCTTCCTTAATCTTATGTCTTGAATGAAAGAGAGAGTATATGGAGGATATTAAGTGGCCCTGAGGTTCCGTGCTGGTACAGAGGAGTTCAAAGGGAGTGATCTCTGTGCCATTGAGTGGTGAGCTTGGTAGAGGCAAAAAAGTGTCGTAATTGGAGATATTTATAAAAGGGGATATTATATTCAGGGATTGTGGTGGAAAGCGTGTGGTACGGTAGGAGTGTCCCATTTTGGAAAAAACGCTGTGCCCTGGCATGTGAAGTGCATGGATCAAGAGTATGGTCTTTAAGTGTAAGTCCCGGGGGGAATTCTGGGTTATTTTCCAGAGGTGTCATAGGCCCGAAGGAAGGAGTGATAGCAAGTGTTTTACTTGCTGTTTTAAAGATGGAAAGAGTGGCTCCAATGAGTGGGTGTGACGTGTAGTCTTTGGGTATAGATGTGATTTTCGATCCACGGTGAGTTAGGTATGGGTGAATTGGCAAAGGAGGCTTCCAAAGTAATCCAGTCTTTGGTGAGACGGTGTATATGCCAGTCTACCAACCTAGTCAAGTGGCAGGCCCAGTGATATTTTTGAAGGTCTGGGAGGCCTAAGCCTCCCAGAGGTTTGGGTAGGACTAGCCTTTCCCAGCTCAGACGTGGGGTCTTGGAAACCCAGATAAAGATTCTGCACATATGTTTATAGGACTTAAAGAATGAGAACGGTAATTTGATGGGGATCGCTTGAAAAAGGTAAAGAAGTCTGGGCAAGACGTTCATCTTTAAAATGGCGATTCTGCCCATCCAGGAAAAGGATCCCAGATGCCACTTCTGAAGATCACCTTGGATGGACAGGAGCGTCGGTAGAAAATTCCTGGCATAAAGTTCATTTAAATTGGATGGGATCTTAATTCCAAGATAGGATATGGCATGCCGTTCCCATCCGAAGGGGAAGTTAAGTTTACATTGGGACACAGTGGCATTGTTCCTTGGCACATTAATCGTTTGTAGGAAACATTGTTCGTTTGGCCACTAAAATACGATGTTTTGGCCAGATGCAGTTCAATATATTTTTTCTGGCCTACTTCTATTAAAAAAAGTTTGTTGTCTAGATGGGTTTGTAACTAAAATGAAATGCAAACTAGATTCTGTGTAAGGAGAGGACACTCAGCAGCTGTTTACACATCTGGATGCAGGAGCACTAGTGTGGGACACCAGAACAAACTTTATTAGGGTTCCCCACACAGGTGTTCCAGTGGATACTATAGGGGTGTCTCCATCTGTGAAGCTTGCACAAAACAGGTAAGTATTCCAGCTTTACAAAGGTAAAAAAATGAATTCTTCAGCTTGGAACTGTGTCAAAACAGACAATTGCACCCCACTTCCAAGCAATGTTTCATATTCCTATTTCTGGCCTCAAATATCTGTGTGCTAAGTATACCTATTTTTTTCACATAGGGGAGAAAAGACTCGGAGGACATCACTCATCAGAGGAGACCAGGGACTCCCCACCTCAGGAAGAAGGTGAAATCCCCCAAACCCAACCAGAGGAGGAGGAGGGAGATGTTGTTGAAATTGGCGAAATTGTCACCACAACAGGTGAGTGTCTGCGACCACAGCTTCAGGTAATAGATGGATGCGTGCATAATTATAATACATGGTGTGTTTTTTTAAATCTTTATTTTAGGTGATGGGGACCTTGTGGAAGAAGGTCATTTCACAGTAAAAGTGCCCAGATCCTCACCGGGGAGATAATGGGGTGCAATAGGGATTTAGAAAACCTAAAGCCAAACGTCAATGATGTTCAAAACAAAATGAAGAACATCATTGGTGTTTTATAGAGAATCTAAAACACCCAAAATTCCCTAACTTTTCTTTCTTGTTTATTTTTGTTTTCATGACTAATTATTGACTTTTTTTAAAAGCCAAACTTTGAAGATGCACACAGTGGGGTTTTTTTTACAAAAGGCAAATCCACTTTGCACTGCAAGTGCACTTAAAAGTGCACTTAAAGTGCACTTGGAAGTGCAGTCGCTCTAAATCTAAGGGGTAGATCTGAAATGAGTGGAAGATCTGCTGATTTTATCATCCAATCATGTGCAAGCTAAAATGCTGTTTTTCATTTCCTTGCATGTCCCCCTCGGATCTACACGACTTTACTTTCAAGTGCACTTGCAGTGCAAAGTGGATTTGCCTTTAGTAAATAACCCCCGTGTGTCAACATGTGCTATATGCCATCACGGGAGATCAATGTACGTGTTTTGTGGGTGCAACCTCTTCCTAGATAATAAAGTAGGTGAGAGGAAGGGGTTGCACCCCCAAAAACACGTCCATTGATCCCCCATGATGGGAGCTAGCACATGTTGACATTAGGCATGGGATCAGGAGGAAAATCTCCATTTTGAATCCCAATTTGTGTGCATCTTCAAAATTTGGCTTTTACAGGGGTGACATCACCTCATGTGATGAAGGCAATATCAAACACAGTTTTTACATACTCATGTCTGATATTGCCTTCACTTTATAAAAGTAGAACTTTGTAAGTTCCAGAGTTGTGTACTGTTTGATGGTTTTAAACATGCCTGTTTTACCTATCAAAGGCAATTTCTACTTAATGTGACCTAAAAAATTGTTATACAACAAACATGTTGGTTTGTTCAAATACCCTTTTATAAACGCACATGTGATTGTACTTTAAGTAAAAAGTTTGATAATCAACAATGTGTGACTTCTTTTTTCAATGCTCAAAAGCAGTTTTTGGAGTAAAGTTGTTTTTTTCCGTGACAATGCGTGTTATTTACTAAAGGCAAATCCACTTTGCACTACAAGTGCAGTTTCAGTGCAGTCTCAAGTGCACTTGTAGTGCAAAGTGGATTTTCCTTTAGTAAATAACACCCAACAGTGCTTTATAATTTTACACAATCACGCCATTTTCATGACTCCCCAAATTTCGGTCATGGTGCTGAAAATGATGAATATTTTTGTCAGTAATGCATTACATACATTAACAACAAAAACAAGGTGTGTGTGTAGCAGACCCACAATATAATAATAATAGTTAGCCAAAGAAGAGATTGTCACCTCATTTCTCAAAGAAATTTCGTTTGCACTGTTGAAGAAAAAGGCAAATAAAAAATACCATTAAAAGATAACCGAGGAGACAGCTAAAAGAAAGCCAAGCAGTAAATCAAAGCAAACATGCGTTCAGTTTCAAATATATTTTTATTTAAAAAATGTCTCAGACATTGTCTGGCATATCGATGGCCAGTTTCCCACGCCGTCAGGGTTGGTTCATTCAGAATTCTGGCCTCAGGCCCAACTGAGGCAGCATAGTTCACAGAAGTTCTCCTTAAAAATTCGTGGAGAACACAGCAAGACAGGATGATGTGATCGAGTTTATAATCCGCCATGTGTATCGGTGTAAGAAATAGGAGGAACCGGCTGGCCATAATTCCAAACGTGTTCTCCACCGCTCTTCTGGCTCTGGCCAGCCGGCAATTAAAAACCCTCTGGTCCGGGGTGAGGGTCCTCATAGGGAATGGCCGCATAAGATGGTCTCCCTTCGCAAACGCTTCATCCGCAACAAAGACGAATGGGAGTCCTTCCACATTGTCTTCTGGAGGTGGCAAGCCCAAGTTGCCATTCTGGAGACGCCTGTAGAACTCGGTCTGGGCGATGACTCCACCATACGGCATCCAGCCATTCTTACCCACGTCCACATACAGGAACTCGTAAGTATCTGACACCACTGCCAACATCACAATACTATTGAACCCCTTGTAGTTGTAATAGTATGACCCCGAGTTAGGGGGTGGGACTATGTGGACGTGTTTCCCATCAACTGCCCCTCTGCAGTAGGGAAAGTCCCACCGCTGGGCAAAGTGGGAGGCCACAGTCTGCCATTTCTGTGGCGTGGAAGAAAACTGTGGAGTAAAACAAGAAAAAAAATGTAGTAATTTTGCACAGAAACATTGAAAGCAGATTAGACACAAATATTATTGGCCAAAATCACTATAACATTTATTTTAGGGAGTATTTAAAGACAAAAGTATAATGTCCACCTATGAGATTCCTCACCCCCTCTGATGGCCCATTGTAAAAAATTTAGGGGGAGTATGTTTTGGACAGGTAACCCTCTCCACTTCATTGAGAGATGAATGCATACATAATAATGTGTGTTACTTTGGCCAGCCCCTCCTTACTTACACTATTGGCAGCCCACTGGACAGGTAAGAAGTGTCATAATACAAAAATAGGAATAGACACTGTACAAATTGAAGCACATTTTAACATTCTGCTATTACCTATCAAGATAATAATAAGATACAAAAACTTGAAACAGTACAATTTTAAGTATTCAGGCAGGCCCTTTCACTACATGCTTTGGGGAATTCATCCCTAAATATCACCACAAAAGAGGTAGGTATAGTGTGTATGGGTTTTCGAAAGTCAGCACATAGAGGATTGGTATCAGCAGAGTTAGCGGTTTGGGGGGTACCAAATGATTTTGGGACCCCAAAAAAAAGCTTCTGGCACTCTGCCTGAGTTTAAGGACACAGATAACATTTTTAAACATTTTAGGGGGTGTTTAGGGTAAAGCAGTTCTATGTAGCTGACAAAATACATTGTTAAGTGACTAGACTAGGTGTGTATGGACTAGGGATGAGCTTCGAGTTCGGGTCGAACTTGTGTTAGACTCGAACATCGGCTGTTCGACAGTTCTCCAAACAGCGAACAATATGGGGTGTTCGCGGCAAATTCGAAAGCCGCGAAACACCCTTTAAAAGTCTGTGGAAGAAATCAAAAGTGCTAATTTTAAAGGCTTATATGCATGGTATTGTCATAAAAAGTGTTTGGGTACCTGGGTCCTGCCCCAGGGTACATGGATCAATGCAAAAAAAGTTTTAAAAACGGCCATTTTTTCGGGAGCAGTGATTTTAATAATGCCTAAAGTGAAACAATAAAAGTGTAATATTCCTTTAAATTTTGTACCTGGGGGGTGTCTATAGTATGCCTGTAAAGGGGCGCATGTTTCCCGTGTTTAGAACAGTCTGACAGCAAAATGACATTTCAAAGGAAAAAAAGTCATTTAAAACTACTCGCGGCTAATAATGAATTGCCGGTCCGACAATACACATAAAAGTTCATTGATAAAAACTGCATGGGAATTCCCCACAGGAGAACCCCAAACAAAATTTTTAAAAAAATTATGTGGGGGTCCCCCTAAATTCCATACCAGGCCCTTCTAGTCCTGTATGGATTTTAAGGGGAACCCCGCACCAAATTTTTTTTTAAAAATGGCGTGGGGTCCCCCCAAAAATACATACCAGACCCTTATCCAAGCACGCAACCTGGCAGGCCGCAGGAAAAGAGGGGGGACGAGAGAGCGCCCCCCTTCCTGAACTGTATCAGGCCACATGCCCTCAACATTGGGAGGGTGCTTTGGGGTAGCACCCCAAAACACCTTGTCCCCATGTTGATGGGGACAAGGGCCTCATCCCCACAATCCTTGCCCGGTGGTTGTGGGGGTCTGTGGGCGGGGGGGCTTATCAGAATCTGGAAGCCCCCTTTAACAAGGGGACCCCCAGATCCCGGCCCTCCCCCCTGTGTGAAATGGTAAGGGGGTACAAAAGTACCCCTACCATTTCACAAAAAAGTGTCAAAAATGTTAAAAATTACAAGAGACCGTTTTTGACAATTCCTTTATTTAAATGCTTCTTCTATCTTCTATCTTCCTTCGATTTCTTTCTCCATCTTCTTCTTCATCTTCTTCTGGTTCTTCTGGTTCTTCCTCTGCTGTTCTCGTCTGGCATCTTCCTCCACGGCATCTTCTTCCCTTCATCTTCTGGGCCGCTCCACATCCAGCATGATGGGAGGCTCCCGCTATGTGACGCTTCTCCTCTTCTGACGGTTCTTAAATAACAGAGGGCGGGGCCACCCGTGACCCCGCCCCCCTCTGATGCACGGGGACTTGACAGAGACTTCCCTGTGGCATTCCCCGTGATGTCAGAGGGGGCGGGGTCACCCGTCCAGAAGACGAAGGGAAGAAGATGAAGGGAAGAAGACGCCACGGAGGAAGATGCCGGACAAGAACACCGGAGGAAGAACCAGAGGAACCAGAGGAAGAAGAAGATGGAGGAAGAAACCGAAGGATGATAGAAGATAGAAGAAATAAGATAGAAGATAGAAGAAGCATTTAAATAAAGGAATTGTCAAAAATGGTCTCTTGTCATTTTTAACATTTTTGACACTTTTTTTGTGAAATGGTAGGGTTACTTTCGTACCCCCTTACCATTTCACACAGGGGGGAGGGCCGGGATCTGGGGATCCCCTTGTTAAAGGGGGCTTCCAGATTCCGATAAGTACCCCACCCAAAGACCTCCACAACCACCGGGCAAGGGATGTGGGGATGAGGCCCTTGTCCTCATCAACATGGGGACAAGGTGTTTTGGGGGGCTACCCCAAAGCACCCTCCCAAAGTTGAGGGCATATGGCCTGGTACGGTTCAGGAAGGGGGCACTCTCTCATCCCTCCTCTTTTCCTGCGGCCTGCCAAGTTGCGTGCTCGGATAAGGGTCTGGTATGGATTTTTGGGGGGACCCCATGCCATTTTTAAAAAAAAAATTGGTGCGGGGTTCCCCTTAAAGTCCATACCAGACCTGAAGGGTCTGGTATAGATTTTGAGGGGGACCCCACGCCATTTTAAAAAAAAAAATTTGGCCGGGGTTCCCCTTAATATCCATACCAAACCTAAAGGGCCTGGTATGGAATTTAGGGGGACCCCTCACATCATTTTTTTTTTTTTAATTTTGGTTTGGGGTTCCCCTGTGGGGAATTCCCATGCCGTTTTTATCAATGAACTTTTATGTGTATTGTTGGACCGGCAATCCATTAATAGCCGCGAGTAGTTTTAAATGACTTTTTTTCCTTTGAAATGTCATTTTGCTGTCAGACTGTTCTAAACATGGGAAACATGCGCCCCTTTACAGGCAAGTGAAGGCAAATATGCATGAAGGTCAAAAAACAAAAACTTTTAAAAATTCCAGCATGCATGAGGACAAAGGGGACATTCACAGCATATTACAATCATGATAATTAGGGAATGATGAAAGAAATACAATACATTAGCAAACATTAAATACAATAAAATGTGATGTTAAAGGAGAAATCTTACCTTAATATAGTCCTTTTGCAGGACCTGGATGATGGCAGAACAGGTCTCTGGGATAATGATTCCCAGAGCCTGGGGGGAGATGCCTGTCCAGAACTTGAGGTCATGCAGGCTTCTCCCTGTCGCCAAGTACCGCCTCTGCTCCGAAATGATGACTTGCCTCATGCAGGTATCCTGCCTGCTTATATAAGGGATCAGCAAAGCCAACAAATGGTGAAAAACGGGGTCCATCATCCGAAGATAATTCCTGAAATCATCAGGATTATTCTCACGGATCTCACGGAGCAAAGGCATATGAGAGGATTGGACACGCTGGAGCAACCAATTTTTTCGTCCATGAACTTCTCCTCGCCCTGTTCATGGACTGGGCTTGTGTCAAAGTAAGAACTCCAACACCAAGCCCCCTCACAGCACGAACTCTACGATGAGTACGTACACGCAACATGGCTTCAAAATGGTCGGCTGGTCAGAACGAAGTAACAGAATGCACTGAAGAACAGCAAGGCCTGTGAAGAGCGACCTGAAAATCAGCAACTAACGAACAAGAACGCACTGATAATCAAATACGAACTCACTGCACGCACTGAAGACCAGATACAAACCCACAAGCACAAACTGAACAGCAGAAAAACTATCTGAAAAGCACGAGTCTGAAAAGCACGAATCGTCTCTCACCAAACTTTTACTAACACGAGATTAGCAAAAGGAGCCCAAAGGGTGGCGCGCTTGGTATTGAACTGCCCTTTTATAGTCCCCTCGTACGTGGTGTATGTCACCGTGTTCTTAACGTTCGGAAATTCCGACAACTTTGTGCGACCGTGTGTATGCAAGACAAGTTTGAGCCAACATCTGTCAGAAAAAATCCGATGGATTTTGTTGTCGGAATGTCCGATCAATGTCCGACCGTGTGTACAGGGCATTAGTAGCAGTTTGGTGAGAGACGATTCATGCTTTCTAGCCTCGTGCTTTTCAGATCATTACTGCTCCTCAGTTTGTGCTTGTGGGTTCGTATCTGTTCTTCAGTGCATGTAGTCAGTTCGCATCTGGGTTTCAGTGCGTATTTTTATTATTATATTATATATATTATTATATATTATTATGGGGGATCAAAAGATGTGTTTTGGGGGTGCAACCCCTTCCTCTCACCTACTTGAGTTGCGAGGAAGAGGTTGCACCCACAAAACGCGTACATTGATATCCCATGATGGGAGATAGCACATGTTGACACACTGTGTGCATCTTCAAAAAATGTATTAAAACTTTAGGAAATTTCTCAAAAAAATTCTAAAATGGTGTAATTTTGTTGTTATTTAGATTCTCCCTAATACATCAATCATGTTCTTCAGTTTTTGTTCAACATCATTGGTTTTTTGCTTTATGATGTCTAAAACCCGACTATACACCATTATGTCCTGGATTCACATTTGTGCACTTTCACTGGTGAAATGAGTAGTGTTCTTCCACAACATGCACATCACCTAAAATAAAAAAAACACAACATGTATTATAAGTATGCAGGCATACATCTATTACCTGAAGCTGTGGT
This sequence comes from Lithobates clamitans, assembly GCA_037952925.1. NCBI lineage: Eukaryota > Metazoa > Chordata > Amphibia > Anura > Ranidae > Lithobates > Lithobates clamitans. The sequence goes on along the minus strand of JBBGZY010000925.1, from coordinate 2,256,760 downwards.
CTCAGACACTCACCTGTTGTGGTCACTATTTCAACCACGTCATCCATCTCTCTTTCCTCCATATTCTCAGGTTGTGGTGTTCTGAGTTCCTCTTCTTTAGGAGGTGGGGGGTCCCAGGTGTCCTCAGATGTTCTGAGTCTTTTCTCCTCTATGAGAATGAAACAAAAGGTATACTTAGCACACAGATATTTGAGGCCAGAAATAGGAATATGAAACAGTGCTTGGAAGTGTGATACAATTGTCTGTTTTGACACAGTTCCAAGCTGAATACATGATTTTTTCCCTTACCAAAGCTGGAATACTTGCCTTTTTTGGACAATATTCACACATGGAGACACCCTAGTATCCCCTGGAGCACCTGTGTGGGACACCCTAAAAAGTTTGTTCTGGTGTCCCACACTAGTGCTCCTGAGTCCAGTTGTGTAAACAGCTGCTGAGTGTCCTCTCCTTACATTACACTGAATTATGTTTGCATTTCATTCTAGTTACAAACACATCTAGACAACAATGTACTAAACTTATTTTAATACAAATAGGCATGACCAAATGTAGTTAACCCTGTATCTGCAAAAAACATTGTGTTATTAGCGGGCAAATGAACAATGCTTAATACAACCGATTACTAAACTGTACAACAGTAAAGAAAAGCACATGGAGCAGCATGCAAGTAATAATAATAATAGGAACACAGGACAACTACTCCTTGATACTCCAACGATCCTTGGATCGTCGTACCCCAAAATTCCTGTGCAGACTTCTCACAATTTTAGACATGATCTTGGCCTTTCTCACATTTGGGTTTGGGTAAGGTCCATACTTCCCATCATAGTCTGCCCTGTTCAAGATGTCCACCATCTATACCATCTCTACAAAAGCCATATTTGAGGCCTTAAATCTCCTCTGGGATCGTGACGTTTCTGGCTCCGGGGCTTTCCTCATCGTTACTGGAATTACTCACCTGCTGTGTCTCTGCCATGTCCTTTCCCACTGCGCCGAAAAAGAAGGGGCGGGGAATATTCTAGAAAGAACGTCAGGGGCGAGCGACGCGTGCAGAGTTTCACGCATGCGCAGTGTATATGAAGCATAACACGCGTGCGTCGGACGTATGATCCATGAGTGGAGGAAGTGCCGATCGTGAGAATGAAGGTAACATTTTAAGAGAGTTTAGCCTGACATTCGGGTTTTTCTCATGTTTTTTGTCTTGTAGAAATAATGAATCCTTTCAAAAAGCCGGAGTCAAACATAATTGATATCATAACAGACCAGCTAGGAAGGCAGCGCTGGAGAAACTGCTGGAATTTGTGAAAACGGAGGTCCCCAACGCAGACAGCAATTTTTTGGACAGGAAAATTGGTAGCTTGAGGAGCACATACAAGAAGGAGCGTGATAAGGTCCTGGCATCACAGAGGTCAGGAGCAGCAGCAGAGTACATGTATGTACCAAGTCTGTGGTACTATGACAAAATGTGATTTCTGGAAGACCAGACTGAAGTGAGGTCATCACTTCCCACACTTCCTTCCACCCCAGCTGAGGCTTCCAAGGACCAACCTGGGCCTTCCATCCAGGAAGAAGTAGAGTAGCATAGCTTGAGGCAGGTATAGTATTTTTCTACATATTTCTTGTCCTAAAATGAATGATGTTAACTAGATGTTATTATTGATAAGAAATTAATAAATGCACAAAAAGTGTTTTACATATCAATAGACAGTAGTGGCCAAAAATGATTGGGACAAGAATGAAAAATTCTGGGGTCAGAATGATAGTCTTTTCTATTTATTAACATTCAATTTGCAACAGTCATGAGCTGAAAATTGTGTGTGATTAATGAAGCAAAAACTAAAACTATGTCCCTTTTTTATACATGAGAAAGCCTCAGCCAGGATGAGGGTCTGGAATGTGCAGCCAGGAGGTGGCTGGGCCCAGTGGACTGACCCAATCCCAGGTCACCCCCCTCCGCCTTCCACTCAAAAGGCCCAGGAAGAGGAGGAATGTGGAGGAGGCAGAACTTGCGCTCAGTCGGGATGCTCATACGCCCCTAAGAGACCCCCCCCAGCGTTCAAGAGGGCTATGGCTGCATAGTAATAGCGAAAATGCAGAAAATGGAGAAGGGCCAATGCCTCTTATGTGAGAACATCATTTTACAGACCCTAAATAAAGGGTTGAGTGGCCAAATGACAGAAAATACACACCTTTCTGAATTTGTCCATCCTCCTCCTCCACCCCCTCCTCCTACTCCTACACCCCCTCCACCTCCTGCCACAACTCGACAAACAAAGCCACAGCATGCAGAGAAGCGTGGAAGGAGGACAAGAGAGTGAGGCCTGAGTTCAGTATGGTCTGACAGAAGACGCAGGCTGTTGTAGTACCACAGCCTGGGGACATATATGTGATCTGCTGCTGTTCCTGATCTCTCGGAGTCCAGGACCAGATTGTGCTCCCTATTGTATGGACTCCTTAGGCTACCAACTTCCTTTTTCAAATAGTTGATGTGTGCCCTGGGGTACAAAGGCTTCGCAAATTTCTGCAGTTTCTCCAGCGTAGCCTTCCCTCATTCTTTTGTTATGACCCAGAATAAATGGTAATTTTGTTTTCAAAAAATACTTGGCTATGTGTTTTTATTAAAAAGGACAGTTTGTTTGTGAGTAAGCAGGTACATTTCAAAAATAAAATGTCAAATAAATAAGGGACACCAACCTCCTTGAGGTTAAAAAATACAAGATAATTATGTTGTTGTGGTAACCTGATACACAAAAAAATTAAAAAAAATATGGAGATCACTAGAAAATAATTTTAAAATAATCAATAAAAAAAAGATCTTGATTTAAATAAAAAAGTAAAAAAAGAATTCTAAACATTATTATGGAGATATGCCTCTGCTTTAAAAAACTAAAAATATTATTAAGGAGATCACAAGAAATAATAAAGAAATAAGTTTGCCAGAACTCTGTGTGAATATCAGCAGCAAAACAACTTAATTCTTCTAGCATTATAAAGAACAAAAGAATGCGCTGCATTAAAAGATCAAAAAATTTATAGCGTGACAAATGTGCTATCTCCATTACGAACGCTAGTTTTACCAGACCAAACGCTTCTGTCTCGTACTTGATTCTGCGCATGCATGTTTTTTTCGAGTCGAAATTGCATACAGACGAACGGAATTTCCGATGGGAACTTTTTCCGACGGGAAAATAGAGAACCTGCTCTCAATCTTTTCCTGGCGGGAATTCCGCCAGCAAAAGTCCGATAGAGCATACACATGGTCGGAATTTCCGACCAAAAGCTCACATCAGACTTTTGCTGGCGGAATTTCCGATCGTGTGTACAGGGCATAAGAGAGCAATTCCGTTCACTTTCTGATGAGTCTCTGGGACTGGAGATGAAGAGAAATCTCCCAAACAAAACATATGTATATATACCTCCTTTACAAAGCCTCAGAAAAAGGCCGCAAGACAATAAAGATGTTGCTTTTTTGTTTCTGTAGAAGTTCAGTTCAGAACTAAACAACAGGTGGCAACTCTACACTAAGAGAATGTTGCTGAAGTCGTTGCCTAGGGTTGGTGAACACCAATAATATTTAAAATGAGAAAAACTGCAAAAGACTCAACATGAATAATGAGCAGCAAGGAAGGGATGGATCGGTCAATGAATAACAAGAGATACAGTAAATGAGCAAGAGCAGCTTTACAAGATGCTAATTTAGATATGCATATTTATAACGTTAATCGCCTGTTCAGGATTTCTCCAAACAATGCAGAGTCGGCTTGACCTCCCTAATGGTGAAGCCCTCAGGGAGTATTTGAGCTCCGTTGTCAGCTTATTTGTATCTATTGCTGTGTGTTATATGATGTCCTTGAATGCTGTCCTCCTGCACAGGTCAGACACACTGCTCTCGCTATGGTAATCCTGGACAGCTGGCAAGAGTCTATGCATATTTATAGGTAGACTTTAATTTCTCTTTTACCCACTTAATATAGTCTTCCAATTCTCAAAAGGAAATTAAGGTTATCCTCACTCTTGTCTCCAGGGAACATGGACATAAAAAAGTTTAAAAATTAGTGAAGATAAATTAAGGCTCAGATTACATGGGCACTTTCCCTAGTGGCAGGTGATTGGAAGTGTGTCTCTTGTCCCTTCTGTCATGCTTACTTTTCTTTATAAGGGGCATTACTGACAGGGTAAAAAAAATCTCCTCTAATGTTGCATATACTTGAAAAGACCATATCAATCACCCACAAAATTCCCAAAGGCAGTCTTTTGCAATACAAGAGCTCTCATACTCACCTCTCCAGTGGTTTGTGTCTTCTACCTTCATTCCGTTCCAGTAATGCAGCCTCTGTTAGTTTCTTCAGAATTCAACACTTCCAGGCGTGTCAGATGCCTGTGTTTCCAGCCGCCTGCTGTCATTCCATCCTTCAACCTTTACATCACTACAGGATCTGCACTATTCAATAGAACTAGAGCATATTAACACTCAAGATGAACATGTATTACAATATATATGAACCAAGGATCCTCGCTTTTATACAAATGTATGTAAGGGTATATAGCAGCATGCAGGGAGTAAATTGACAATCTTGAGAGTTAATATTTGGTCATACCCTTATTAAACCTCATATGTTATACTGTATATGTAAGCTATTCAGATCTGAGCACAGACATTGTTCAAGTTCTAGGGTTTGTTTTAAAGGTAATTTGCATCACCGCTCTCACTAGAGAGCTCTCTAAGATAGCTTCCCTGTGGGACCAAGACCACTTGTCTTATACAGTATATGGCACTAATTCAAACTTCTCTCTCAACCAAGCAGACGCAACTATTAAAACATTGGATTAGAAGATCTGGACAGCCACACATTCTGAGAATCACCTTTATTCTTAAATATTATAAAACAGCAACACAGGCATCAAGCAGAGGGAGCTGGATGAGAGGCTAAAATGTTTCACATGTTACCAGTGCATTCATAGCCTTAGTCTCCTTGCCCCAGCCCCTTGCCCACCTCTGCTTGATGCTCGTGTTTCTGTTTTATCATATTTAAGAATAAAGATGATTCTCAGGATTGCGGTTGGCTGGATTTTCTTCTAATGCTATCAGTGGTGAGCTAAGCTAGCATTCCTACCTTTGGATCTGCATCCCTGATGTGGCTTCACCTGCAGCAGTGTTTTTGTACTCTTCTATTAAAAAATTGGGTACTGAAACAGCACTAAACTTTCTGATAGATCCCACATAGGTAGGAAACTATAAATGGTAAAAGAGCATGAGCTTGTGCAGCCTGTTACAGAACACCTCTGTCATTCGAGATCCCCAGTGGATAGAACATTTATATTAAAAATACCATTTGACATGCCTTTTTTCATATCAACTATTTTTTATTATGTTTACCCTGCTGGAGCATACAGCTAGTGTACCATCATTGCTTGTACCTCTGCATTTCTTCATTTAATCCCCTAATACAAAAAACAGCTAGTGGTCAAATGACTGTCCTGCTGGAGGATAAATTTGATCTATCCTCTGCATTCTATCCATAAAAGCCTTGTGCAATATAAATAAATATCTTGTAGGTGGTGCAATTATCAGTAGGATATGCCTCACACATTTTCCGACAACAAATCCGATCGGTTAAATTCCGATTGTGTGTACACAAATCCAACACACAAAGTGCCATGCATGCTCAGAATAAATTAGGAGACAAAAGCTATTGGCTACTGCCCCGTTTATAGTCCCAACGTACGTGTTTTACGTCACCGCGTTCAGAACGATCGGATTTTCCAACAACTTTGTGCAACTCTGTGTATGCAAGACAAGTTTGGCCCAAAGTCCGTCAGAAAAAAATCCGACGGATTTTGTGATCGGAATGTCCGATCAATGTCCGATCATGTGTACAGGACATTAGAAGCAGCTTTAGTGCTAGTCCCAAAGTTCAACGGGTCCAAAGTCTTGCCGATGGAGTGGGAAGAGAGACTGGAAAGTGCAGTACACCCATACCAGATACCCACCAAGCTGATTGCAGAGTTAGCTATCAAGTCAGAATGTTACTCTGACTGAACTGAGATGCCGATTCTTCATTCTTAGAAAGCAAGAGAGCAATAGCCTCACTTGCTTTGCAGTAGCATTGCAGAAATTATGGAAGCAGCTGTTAAAAAAGGGTCTTCAGGGGTTTGGTGATGTAGGAGCTCCGGACAAGCTATTACAGCCCCCTGCGGCAGACCCTGCAAGAACAGTTGAGGTCCCGACCTTCCATCACTTTCAGTGATGTGGTGATGGAAGCAGGGACTTGGGAACAGGAGGACATGGAAGCCACTATTGCGGTGACAAAGAAAAATGAGCCAATGTACCTTAGAGAGGAGGCTTTGCCTTCTTTTTTTGTCGGCTCTAAGGACAGCTATATGGGAGCTGATACAGACTATGGCCTCCATGTGACAAGAAATTACTACATTCAAGCAGGAGTTAGCCCAGTTTTCTAAACGGAGGAACCCCTTGTGAAGGGATCTTGACAAAGACCAGAGTTGCTGATGGTGTAGGCGCTTTGGACATCTGGCCAGCTGGCCAGAATTTGCAGCAGCCTCGAGAATAAACAAGTCCCTCACAGCCATAAACAAAAGGTTCCCGGGGCAGAGGGATGGTCCCCCATAAATGTCCAAAGACACAATATTCAATGGTTTCTCCAAGTCCTGTGGTTGCCGCCTTATTGAATGGGCAGCGGGTCCATTGTTGTTATAGACACAGGGGCTGAAGTTACCACTATGAAATCAGAAGCACAAACTGCCTCATCAGTAACTCACCCAGGAACAAAAGCCAGCCATACAAGAGACCGCCAAGTCTGCCCAGACTTCACAGACCTTGGCCACTAAGACTGCTCCCCAGACCAGCTCTCAGAAACCCACTAACCATAAACAGGCCCCCAAAAGCGCAGCCCAAAATGTTGTCCTCTCCTTGCCAGTCCCTAGCTCAGCAGCCGGCCCAGCAACAGCAGCAAAGCCACTTCAGATCCAACAACAAAGCCAGCCAGAAGAGACCGCTTCCAGTCTCATCTTCCACCACAGAACGAACTTGAGCGACATAAGGATATAGCAAAAGATGCCACCCTGGAGAGGCTGCTGCAACCCAAGGACCAGATGTTAGTGAAAAATCCAAAGATATCAAATTTGAGACTAGGTGGGAACTCCTTTTATAGCAGAGCTCAGTTGTGAGAGCATGAAGCAGTACAAGGTGCCAATCAGGTCATATTATGACAAGGAACATGCTGATAGCGTAACAGATGGGCTGCTCTGTTTCTTTATACTCTCCAATCAATCAGAAGAATGGTGCTGGATGTCATTAAACCAGAAGACTTAGGACAGCCCATGGCGGAAGAGAAAAACAGGTAATGACAGCTCTGGATTGAAGGAAGGTATAGTTGCAATAGCTATTTTTATACTATAATTAGGTCATTTTTAAAATGTATAACTATGGGCATTTTTTTATTTTTTTTTAGTTTTGGATAGAGTGGAAAGGAATTAAAATACCTTTCAGTTTTTTTTTTTGCTGTCTTTGCCCTCATTGGAGAGATTAACCCTCTCTATTTATCATGTTTACCATTATCATCAAAAGTGAAAGTAAAAGATAATCCCACATTTTGGGTTGTTCCCAGACTGGTAATATGTGGAAATCTTTCAATGGGGACAATAGTTCTGGTGACCCTGGTGACAACCAGGGATTCTCTCACTTTGGAGGGATTTCCTCTCACTTTTTTCACTATGGGACAGGAAGTGAAGGGAAATCCCCCCAGTGGGGCACAGATGGTCCCTTACTCTATCCAAATTGAAAATATTTTCCTTTAATTTTATTTTAAAGGTTGGAACGTTAAACTGCTTATAAAGCTTCAGTTTAACTTTCCAACCTACCAGGACTCTTGAGATGTTAAAATTACCATAAAAACCTCATAAAATTTTGTAGTTGCTTGTGTAAGATGCACCCAGTACCCCAAAACTGCTACTCTCTCTGAACAACAATTCAAGGTCTGGCCAGCCTCTCAGTCTGTGCAGCTCTCTCTCCAGCACTAGAATGCCTCTGTCTGCTTTCATTCACAGTTCATTTAAATCCTTAGAGAATCTCTATATCTTGTTCTCTTTCATCAACACAACAGCTCACGTGTTGAATCCAACAATGCACAGCTATGTTGGGTTGCCCTCCCTCTTCCTGTAGTAGAAGACAGTAGAAAAAAAAGGCCTTTGTCACTTTCCTCTGCAGCTAATGAAATTCACTGATAACCCCCTTAGGCGGCCTGTCACAAGATCTGATTTTGTTTTTGAGCGCCTCTGTTTATTTCAATCATCTCTGTGCTTCTTTGTCAAGACAAACACTTCATGCTGCTCAGAACACAAGTGGCAGGTCCCATAATTCACAGTCAACATATCTGCGGCTACCTAAATGTAGCTTGGTGGATTGCTAAATTACTATTCTGCATTATACTTTGTTTTTAAACAGTTTAAAAGTGGCATAAGTATCATTTTGTAATATTTATACTCTAAAACAAAGTACATTCTAAAGAGATGTAAGATTAATTACACAACAGTCCATTATTTATTATTGCTATCTACCTTCCACATCCTAGCGGAGTGAGAAGTCACTCACAGCTAGAAATAATCTACCGTTGGTGTTTAAGGGATAATATAATGTTCAATAGGTGTCTCTGCTGCTAATCTGTGTTGGTCACAGAACCAACTCTGTTCTGCTTGAGTCTCCCACCAGGTTGTAGATATAGCATAATGAATTCATGGGTAAGCCAGACTGAGTGATAGCATGGTCACCTACATTTCTTTAAGACTTAGCATATTTATCTTTTAATTATCAGAAGGTTAAAGAGGAGATAGGATAAATCTACTGGCCAGAAATAAAAATTCCTTCTGTTACTTTATATTGTACATAAAGTGTAGAGATGACCTTCCTCTAACACCGCAATGGTTTGCATTGTTGATATTCACCCCAATTCAATAAAGTTGAAAAGGTAATTTCTTGAGGGGGGCTACTAAGTCACTTTTCCACCATTTTCTTTTATGTTAAACTTTGTATTAGGCACATATAAGGAACTAAGGGTAAAATGTTAAAATAAAATGTTTTCAATCGTTAAGGATCAGCAGCACAAACTTAGCACCAGCTAGTAGGTTTATTTTCACAAAATGAATAAGCTATTGCGCTGACTAGAACCCAACCGTCATTTAACAGGGCACATAAGAGGCCAGGAGTAGGAAACACCAGGTGAAGTGGATGCAGCTCCTCTCAGATTAGGTCCTCAGAACTTAATGCACATATAAAAAAACAAACACAAAAGGGTGCCTCCATCTAGGTGTAGCAATTTATTAAAAAGAAATAAAGACAATAAAAATGCACTCACTCAACCCATATAGACCACCATAGAATCACCATGAGGCTGCTCCATGAGTTGATGGAAGTACAGCTGTCTGAACTTCCTGTCATCATCACCCAGCCGACAGAGGTGCTGTTTGGAGCCCAGCCATCTTGCTACTTCTGGAAGCTGCTGTTTCCTATGTTTCAGCCTGAAGCCTGATATCTATACTTCCATCAAGAACTCTGCTTCAGCTAGCAACATACCTGCAGAGCTTTGCAGCCTTAGGTGATCCTATGGAGGTCCATATGGGTTTATAACAAGCCTCGATCCACTTTTAACTAGTAAATGCAATTTTTTTGTCTTTTATACTTTTTAATAAATTGCTACACCTAGATGGAGGTGCCCGTTTGTGTTTGTTTGGTTTCTTTTCAGAAGCCTTAAAAAAGTCCCCCTTTTGATTTTATATCCTGGGCCCAAAAGCAATGCAACCAAGAAATTATTCCTCTTTTTAAAGCATTACAACTTTTCTTATGTTGAAGCCATGGCATCATTGTTCTCCGAACCTGTTTGGAACAATTCCTCATCATTATCCACATGAACACTACTGACAGAGGTTGGTCATATTACCAAGAAGCAACCATGCATTGAGTGACTTCTGGTTCTGATTTAGTGGTGTTCACCAAGCTGCACAATGAAAAGTTCAAGTATCATTACTAGTATGGATGACAGGCATTTGTGACATGTAGGAGAATATACTATATAATGTTGATGAGGGTAATATAGACCATGTATTGAGAATGGGCATTTGTGTATTTGCCTATATTTCCTACCATATATACTTCTTTCTACAGCATTAGAACCAGAAGATGAAAAACAATGGGCCATAAAATGAGTGGGAACCAGTATAGCCAGTAGATGACGATGTTGCTTCCGAATTTCATCAGACACCCTGAAAGTGAGAAGCAGAAGCTGCATAACAGGTACCAAAGGTGCTCATTTTACACATAACCCCACTTTGGATCACGTTGACTTTGTGGTGATATTTGGTTAAGATTTATTTTCTTCAACAACCTACATCTTTTCTAATGTCAACTGAACTGGTATTGCTGCTGTTAATGATACTTGCTCTCCCTTCCTTTTGCTAACTCTAGATTTGCCACAAGTGCTATCCTTACAACCACAGCCAATGGCAACACTTGGACTTTTAAAGCTATCTTCAATGTAAAGCAGCATTGTTTTGAGTTTTCACACAGACCACTTACATTCTCATCTATAAGATGCTTAGATTTGGACAAAAGCCTTAAAGCGGTTCTTAAGGTTTTAGGTTTTTTCCTTAATGCATTCTGTGCATTAAGGTAAAAAACATTCTAGATGCAGCTCCCTGCCCCCCTTATACTTATCTGAGCCTTATCTCTATCCAGCTATGTGCATGAGTGCAGCGGCTCTCCTGGGTCTCCTCATTGGCTCACACAGCAGCAGAAGCCATTGGCTCACACAGAAGCAGGAGCCATTGGCTCTTGCTGCTGTCAATCACAGCCAGTGAGCCAATGAAGAGAGAGCAGGGAGTGGGCAATGGATAATGGACAATGTGCATTCACAGGAGCACAGCTTGGGAGTGAGCCTGCTTGGGTGCCCCCATAGCAAGATGCTTGTTATTGGGGGGCACTCGGCAGGTGGGAGGAGCCAGGAATGCCTGAGGAGGAGCCAAAAAGAAGAGTATCGGGGCTGCTCTGTGCAAAACCATTACACAGAGCAGGTAAGTATATCATGTTTGTTATTTTACAAAAAGAAAAAAAAGCTTTAAAATTGCTTCAAAGTAGTTGTAAACCCTTACACATAGCCAGTGAAGAGACTAGACTCAGATGATGAATGGAGATGAAACAAAAAAACATGGGTGGGTGGAGCACTGGATACTTTATGGCTGATGCAGGGACACCTCTATTGTGGGGTATGGCGTGTATATCACAATAGATAGATCCAGATACAGGGTAGGGGGAAGAAAGGAAAGTCCATATATTTTAAAAGCCCCTATGTCCTGGTGGTTGCCACAGGAGGAAAGAACAGGGATCCTCATGCATACACTGTAAAAGCAGCCCGTTGAAGAGTAGAAGAAACTTTATAGGTACTGAGAAGGCTTCCTCCTGCGCCTCCTTCATCTAGCCTGAGACCCCAGAAACCACTGGAGCCGCCAGGTACGTTGACACCACACCCTCCAGCTGCCGCCCTGGATCTCTGCTATGTTTTGGCTGACAGTTACAGATGTGCCTAGAATCACCATTGTCTAGTGAGTGCATTACCTTTAATAAACCTGTCCTTTGATATTGCTACACTTAGATTGGCCCTGCTCTTTTCTCCTTGTGGAGATGAAGCAAATCCTCCTACATATGTTGTACCTGTTTATATAAAGCCACTTTTATACACACACACACACTGTACAGCTCAGAGAGGAGAGAAGAGTTGCGTGTAACCTAAGAGCTGAATGGAGGAAAGGCCCATCCCCTCTAAACAGTACACAGAAAAACATACAAAGCCAAAGCAATCAGACACAGGCTGTGTGCTTGAGCTCCCCCCCCTGTCCCCCTCCATCTCCTGGAGTTGGGAAAACCTTTCAGCAGTGAGTCATGCAGACAGCAGAAGCATGAGACAGCAGAGAGAAACGCAGTGTTTTAGACTGAGGCAAGTACACACTATAGAAGGATATGCTTTGTTCATTTTTTATGTCAGAGGTTTACAACCACTTTAAACAGCAGGACATGTTTTGCTTACAACAAAAGGCACTGTTACTAAGGACTATGGGAGAACACAGGTAAACTTAGGGCAGGCTGTGAGTAATGTGCTAAGCTGAGAAAAAAAAGAATACAACCTTTGCCTGCAGGGTTTCATGTGAGCCCCCAGAATCCTGAGTGACTGCAGACACAGCTTAAAGAGTTTTTTTTTATCTTAATGCATTCTATGCATTAAGATAAAAAGCCTACTGTGTGCAGAAGCCGCCCCAGCACCCCCTAATACTAAACTCAGTCCCATCTCTATCCAGCGATGTCCACGACTGCCTCGGCCGTCCGTGACTCTGATTGACCTCCTGATTGGCTGAGACACAGCAGCAGTGCCATTGGCGCCCGCTGCTGTCAATCAAAGTCAGTTAGCCTAACAGGAGAGAGAGGGGGTGGGGCCAAGCCAGGGCTCCGTGTCTGAATGGACACACAGAGCTGCAGGTGAGCCCATAGAAAGCTGCTTGATTTGGGGACACTCGACAGGAGGGAGGAGCCAGGAGCACAGAAGAGGGACTTGAGAAGAGGAGGATCTGGGCTGCTCTGTGCAAATCGACTGCACAGAGGAGGTAAGTATAACATGTTTGTTATTTTTATACATAAAAAAAACAGAGACTTTGCAATCACTTTACCCTCATGCACACTGGATGTTAAAATAACGTTATGAAAAAGCCAGTAACTCTGCAGTGAGTTTGTCAACGTTTATCAACGTTTTTGAAATAGAGGATTTTATTAACGTTTATTAGATGTTTTTAGTGTTTTTTTGCGTTAGCGTTTTTAGCGTTTTTTTTTTTCAATGATCAAAAACTGCTGGTGAGCCACGTTTTTGAGCGTTCATCGTCGTTTTTTGACGTAAGAGCATTTTTACAGCTGAAAACAGCTGAAAAACTCCTCTCAGAACCCACTAGTTTTGGTTTTTTTTAAGCCAAAAAATGCCCCAGCCAAAAACTGCTGACACTGCTGATAACAGCCTATGTGTGCATGGACACATAGGACAACATGATGGGGAGTTTATTGACTGTAGAAATAAACGTCTAAAGCCAAAAACAGCTGCTGTAAAAACGCCCAGTGTGCATGAGGTCTAAGAAGAAATCCCCCCCCCCCCCCTTGGCTCTATATTGTTACTGGAATCCATCCTTGATCCCTTACACTGGTACCATGGACAGCTCCATTACATAATTGTGCTTGTTTGCCTTAAAATGATTTTTCACCTTTGCTGAAATGGATACACACCTATTTTATGTGTTATATGATTCCATTCACAGAGCATAACTGAATAAAAAATGTTTAAAAATTACAGCTCACCTTTTTCCATGCTCCGTTCTGAAAACTTCAAAACAGGAAAAATAGTCCACTTAGCACTCCTCTTCTATATAATGTTTATGAGAGGGCTAGGGAGGGCTAGGGAGGTATTTTTACCATAATTAACCCTGTTTATACTGTTTTGACAGATCTTCATTATCAGTTGTAAGGTATATAGGTGCACTGCGTGTCCTACTAAAGGGTTAAAGATATCAAGACTTGGATTCTGAATTTTATGTTATTGAACTTCATTTTTCCAGTCTGTCCCTGAAGTGTCATTAAAAAACACATTGCAAGTATTCTGAACAATGCAAGCTTTCTGAGTTCTGTGTATAAACCTGCTCCAAAGAAACATGTAGAAGGTTAAGGCATATTTTTAAAATCATTTAGGTATGATGAGTGAATGGGAACACATAACAAACATATAGTGCGGGGTTCTCAAATGTGGCTGCTAAGGTGGAAATATGCTTTAAGGGAAAATGTTCCGCATAGTTCAAAATTCAATTTCCCATGCCTCTGACCTTTTCACCAATAGATTCTAATCAAAATTCTGAATTTCTCTGGTCATCCTGCCCAGGGCTGGCTCTCAGTTGCTCCATATTCCATTCATGTATCTGTCTGAGGATGAGTCTGGTCATAAAAAATAATTCCAGTCTGTCTAATGCATGTGCTGCAATGCAAAAGGAGACTGACAATAATGCCTCCTCAGTGCCTGTCAAACACTCTGAAGAGTGATCTATGGTGGATCACTCTTCAGATGGCAAGTATAAAAGCCCTTAGACAGTTGTCATTGTCACCAGTGAAAACTTTCTTTTTACCTCTTGTTCTGGTGACAGCTCAATAAATATGGACTTCCCATCACCTTCTGTCCCAGTGACATTGATCAGCAGTACAAAGAGAGACCAAGCAAGGACAATTTCTATTCCCCAATCGCAGTTGTAAAAGACAGTTAAAGCCTGGGTTTAGTCAAAAAATGTTTTACAAATTCAACATTAGGGCCAGTACTTATGTCCAATATAACGGCTTTGATTTACTAAAGGCAAAAAGACTGTGGACTTTGCAAAGTGCAGTTGAACTCTGCAAGTGCAGTTGATCCAAAGCTTAGTAAATGAGGTAAAGTTTCACTTTGCAAAGAATACCCAATCACGTCCAAGGAAAATAAAAGAAACAGCATTTTTACTTCTACATGATTGGATGATGGAAGCCAACATAGTTTCTGCTCATTTACTAAGCTCAGAAGCAACTACACTTTGTATACCTTTAGTAAATCAACCCCAATGCATCCCTTGTGCAGATGGCTGCTGTTTTAGTTAACCACTTGCCAACTGCCGAACCCCGGTATCCCCGTGTTCGGCCGGCGGTCGGCTACAAGATAAAAGTGGTCTCTGCAGCGGATTCGCTGCGAGATCACTTTTATCGGCGGCGGGAGAGGGGCCCTCACCCATCTCCATGACACTGCAGGGCAGAAGCGACGTCAAATCATTTTTTTAAATGACAATTTTTTTTTTATTATTATTTTTTGTATTGCATTTTAGTCTTTTTGACCCCAGATCTCATATTTAAGAGGTCCTGCCATGCTTCTTTTTTTTTTTGTTTACATTCCTTGTAATAGGAATAAAAGTGACACATTTTTTTTTAAACAGTGTAAAAATAAAAAATAAAAGCCGAGCTCACGTGCAGAAGTGAACGCATACGTGAGTACCGCCCACATTTAAAAACGGTGTTCAAACCACACATGTGAGGTATTGCCGGGATCGGAAGAGCAAGAGCAATAATTCTAGCACTAGACCTCCTCTGTAACTCAAAACATGCAACCTGTAGAATTTTATAAACGTCGCCTATGGAGATTTTTAAGGGTAAAAGTTTGTCGTCATTCCACGAGCGGGCGCAATTTTGAAGCGTGACATGTTGGGTATCAATTTACTCTGCGTTACATTATCTTTCAAAATATAAAAAAAAATGTTCTAACTTTACTGTTGTCTTATTTTTTAATTAAAAAAAAGTGTATTTTTTCCCAAAAAAATGTTGTCTTGTAAGACCGCTGCGCAAATACGATGTGACAGAAAGTATTGCAATGACCGCCATTTTATTCTCTAGGGTGTTAGAAAAAAAAATGTATACTGTTTTGGGGTTCTAAGTAATTTGTAAACAACACATCTAAAAAAGAGGTCGGTCCTTAAGTGGTTAAAACCCAAAGTCCTCTGATCTCCCTCTACCTCTGCATCCATAATCTACCGGTACTATGGGGGTTAATACAATCCGAGGGACCTATCATGGTGCTCATAAAGCATACTGACTATGTCCCTCCTTTTTGCCCCTCCTCCATTCATAGAAGCTGTACTATAGCTTCCATCAATGAAAAGCGCTCTATGAATAAAGGAGGAACTTTCATTCATTCACCACTCCTCTAGTCACATTCATTAATGTATGCATTCCTCAACACATCTGCTATCTTTTTTTGATAAGGCAGTACAAAGATCAAAGCTGAAGTAGAAACTATAGTAACCTGATTTCTGTTTATAGTGTAATTTACCAAAACTATGTAATATGAGGACAAACATAAACAATCCTATCATCTAGTATCCAATCAGGCAAACTCTTGAACTACATAGTTTATGGTAGATCTAACAGATTGAATAATCAGATGGTATAATGTATGGCCAAAGTGGTTTCAAAGGCTCAAGGTTTTCTACCTTCATGCATTCTATGCATGAAGGTAAAAAACTTTCTGTGTGAAGCAGTCCTCCCCAGCCCCCCCCCCCCAATACTTGATGCCTGAGATCCAGCAATGTGC
Organism: Lithobates clamitans; assembly: GCA_037952925.1. Taxonomy (NCBI): domain Eukaryota; kingdom Metazoa; phylum Chordata; class Amphibia; order Anura; family Ranidae; genus Lithobates; species Lithobates clamitans. The sequence goes on along the minus strand of JBBGZY010000925.1, from coordinate 2,240,573 downwards.
ACAAAAGCCTCGGCTCTCCAGGGACTCTCCTTCCACACTGGCTGAGACAGCAGCGGGAGCCATTGGCTCCCTTTTCTGTCAATCACAGCCAGTGAACCAATGAGGAGAGAGAGGGGTGGGGCTGAGATGTGGCTCTCTATGCGAATGGCTGCTTTCTCTTGGGATACTCAGCATGAGGGAGGGGCCAGGAGCGCCGGCGAGGGACCCGAGAAGAGGAGGATCTTGGCTGCTCTGTGCAAAATCACTGCACAGAGCAAGTAAGTATAACATGTTTGTTATTTAAGATCAAACATAATGCCTTTAATATCACTTTAACTGCTTGCCGACCGGCACAGGCCGATGTACGTCGGTACAACGGCACGGCTAGGCAAAAGGACGTACCTGTAAGTCCTTTTGAAATTGCCGCTGTGCCATTGCGTGCACGCCGGCCGGGAGCTCCGTGAGTCGGGTCCCGTGGACTCGATTGCCGCGGGGATACCTGCGATCGCCTCACGGAGAGGAAGAACGGGGAGATGCTAAGGTAAACAAGCATCTCCCCGTTCTGCCTAGTGACAGTGTCACTGATTTCTGCTCCCTGTCATCGGGAGTAGCGATCAGTGTAGTGACACTGCTAGCCCATCCCCCCTACAGTTAGAACACATCCCTAGGATACATTTAACCCCTACAGCGCCACCTAGTGTTAACCCCTTCACTGCCAGTCACATTTACACAGTAATCAATGCGATTTTAATCGCACGGATCGCTGGAAAAATGTGAATGGTCCCAAAATCAAGCCAAAATTGTCTGACGTGTCTGCCATAATGTCGCAGTCAAGATAAAAATCGCTGATCGCCGCCACTACTAGTAAAAAAAATAAAAAAAATAAAAATGCCATAAAACTATCCCCTATTTTGTAAACGCTATAACTTTTGCGCAAACCAATCAATAAACGCTTATTGCGATTTTATTTAGCATAAATTTATAGAAGAATACGTATCGGCCTAAACTGAGGAAATAAAATGGTTTTTTATATATTTTTGGAGGATATTTATTATTGCAAAAAGCAAAAAAAATGCGTTTTTTTCAAAGTTGTCACATTTTTTTGTTTATAGCACAAAAAATAAAAACCGCAGGGGTGATCAAATACCACCAAAAGAAAGCTCTATTTGTGGGAAAAAAAGGCCCCCAATTTTGTTTGGGAGTCACGAGGCACGACCGCGCAATTGTCAGTTAAAGCGACGCAGTGCCGAATCGCAAAAAGTGTTCTGGTCAGGAAGGGGGTAAATTCTTCCGGGCTGAAGTGGTTAAAGATTATATTCTGATTTGATGCTGTATTTTATTGCACTTTGCATTTTGTTCCTTGCCTAGAAAAGCTTGTTTGTGTGACTGCTATAGCTGAGGCTTGTTTATACAAATGTACTGACATTAAATAATCTGTGTTATGAGACAGGTAGGTGTTTTCATTTCCTAAACTGTGCAGCCACCTAAAACATTTCTTACTTCCAGTTTTTATGAGAGCCCAAGTCTATCCTCTGTCACCCAGTTTTTTATCCTTGATAAATCCTTCCCCACTATCAGCTTCTTATGACACTTTCTTCTCATGTACACCAAAAGCTTGTTGTCTGCTTCATAATGCATTAATGAGGATCTGAGAATCTTCAGCCTTCTAGATATGCATGGCTTGTCTGCTATACTAACCAAGCTCCCGTGCTGTTCATGTCATTTAAAATAATACATATTTTACTGTATTCTAACTGCAGCCTTAACACAAAAATTGTTTCAATATTTCTTTAGTGAGATGAAAAGATGAAACATTGTTGGACATACCATAAACAATAATGAGCATGTATAATGCAGCAATATATGGTAGACGTTTGACAAAGGAGGAACAGAAGAAACAAAGGTGGCCCGGAAAAGACCTGGTTGCAGGAGAAAGAGAGGGAAGAAGGAGATGGAAATAGGTAAGGGGTGGAACTGGAAGGAAGGTATGGATGTCTGTTTGGAAGATTACAAGGAGTGTACATAAATGACAGTACAAGTAGGGTGCGTATTATAGCAAACAGGTTGAGAAAGGATGCTACTGTAAGTGAATGTTACAGATAGGCCTCTAGGCGTAGACATGAATTCCAGGGTCCATTTTTAGTCGGGTCAAGGCGGTGCAATATACTTGAGTTATAGCTTAAGGGAGCAGTTGGGATGTTGAAGCCATTTTTGAGAAAATTTTGTTTGCAAGAGATAATCTCTAACAAAGGAATATTCAAAAGAAGTGTGGTCATCGAGTGTTTGCATGAATGTGGTACTGTATAATCAGGAGATGCCGGAAGTTCCCAGTTAGGCATGATGGTTAATCAAGCTACTATGAAAATGTGGGTAATTAGGGGGTGGAACTCGGGGAAGAGGTTTGGGTTGAGTGGGTATTGGAGTCCTGTGATGTTGGTAATTAACAAAAATATCCTGGTCCAAAAGTTTCAATACTTTTTATTGGATATTTTCATATTAAACAGAACATGAAAGGTACTTTGAAAGGTACATTGACATACGCATCATCTGATATACATAGTTAACTTATATTTTCTTATCATTGAAATAATAACTTCTCATTTTTTGTCAAAGCGTTTAGGCCATATAGACCAATAGTTGTCGAACAGTTTACAAGTCATAGAGTTTATGGCTATAAGACGTTCAAAAGTGTAGTTTCTGTGAACTGCTGTGATTACGTCAGATATATTTATAGCTTTACTGGATTTCCAATTGCGTAGGATCAGTAAACGTGTTTCTAAGAGTATATGAGTTATGACAGGTCTAAAGGCTGTCTGGAATTTATCTATGTTCAAGTGTAGGATCGCTAGGGCTGGGTCAGGCTTTGTAAGTATTCCTGTTATGGAGGAGATTAATTGGAATACGTGATTCCAGAGGCTCTTAATGCTTGGGCAATGCCAGAGCATATGTATCAAGTTTCCTATGTGGCCACATTCTCTCCAGCATTTTGGTGATGCACCTGGGAAGAAAGTTGCTATTCTATACGGCGTATAGTGCCATCTATTGGCCATTTTAATTATAAGTTCCCAGTGTTTAACACAATGAGATGCTTTGTGAGTTTCTCTAAAGGAGTGTATCCATCGGTCATCTGAGAAGGTGGTACTGAGATCTGCCTCCCATTTTGTCATTGCTATGGTTTTTGTGAACTGTAGCTTTCCTTGGATTAAATTGTAAAAGAATGCTATGCCCTTTGTGTCTTGTTTGGATGTGGAGTAGAATTGCCATATTGTGCTTGGTATGGATATGTTTGGGGTAGCTCGTGTTTTAAGAAAGTGGGCAATTCTCATGCATAGGAATCTTGTGTCTTTCTTGAGTTGGTATTGTGTCATAATGCGGTCTACTGATTTGTGTTGTATTCCCTCATATAGGTCGGCGATATGTGTGATGCCCTTATCAGTCAGATCTTTGACTCTTATCATTGGTATTTTGGATTCTAACAGAGTTAGTGGTAATTTATGGTTTATCATTTGGTTATCCTGTCTTTGTTGTTCTAAAATGTATCTCCATGCTTTCAGAGAGGTCTGCAATGTAGGTGATAGGTTGTGTGTTTCCCAGTGGTCCCAGCTGTCGCTCATAAGCATTAGTGCTAGGTTGTTTGTTGGTGATATTGTTTTTTCAATGTCCACCCATAATGGGGTGTCATTCTCTTGAAACCAGCATTTAATCTGGTCTAGACGTACCGCCCATAGGTAATCATATATGTCTACTAGTCCAGCCCCTCCTACTTTTCTGTGTGCTGTTAGATTGTTTAGTGAGCATCTGGCTTTTTTCCCACCCCAGATGTATCTCCAGCTGAGATTTGAAATGCTCTTGAGGTAATGACGTGGAATGTGCATTGCTAGGGTGCGGAACAAATAGAGTACTTGAGGCAATATTAACATTTTGTAGGCAGTTATCCTACCCAGCCATGATGTTTCTTTTTTAGACATGTCCTTGAACTGGGCTTCCAGTTTGGCTATTAGTGGAGGCATGTTAGCCTTAGCAAGTGCAGATGTTTTATTAGTAATTTTTATTCCTAAATAAGTGATTCCTCCAGAGCTCCATGTATAGGGTAGGTTTGTTTGTAGGGTGCTTCTGGTGTTGGGAGGTACTCCCAGATCTAGTATCACTGATTTGGTAAAATTGACTTTGTAATAGGAGATATCCCCAAATTCAGTGAGGATATTGTGTACTTCGGTTAGGGATGTGAGTGGATTAGTCAAGAGGAGGATGACGTCATCCGCAAACAGGTTGATGGTGTGCGTGTTGGAGCCAAACTGAAAGCCCTTAATCCGCAGATGAGTCCTAATGGTTTCAGCCAAGGGTTCTATCATTAGATTGAAAATGGTCGGAGACAGGGGGATCCTGGTCCAAAAGTTCAGAATGGTGGGGCAGTGCCACAAATTATGAGATAGAGTACATGATTTTCCACATTGTCTTCAGCATTGGGGTGAGTAATTTGGGAAAACCCTTGCTAATTTGGATAGGAGTTAAGTACCAATTGTGTAGATGTTTCTGACAAGGCTCCCAATGTGAGCTGTAGCATGATTATTTCAAGGTTAAGGAGGATGCTGATTGCCATAGTACTGAAGTTGTCACGAAAGAAAATGTATGCTCCCAGGCACATAATGTTGGAGGTTTTATGGTGGGAGGAGTAGTCCGGAGGGAGTATATGGGTGAGAGTCCTTTGGAAGCCTTAACACAGAATTACATGAAGATATTATAGTAGAATCCAATTTGCAAAAGAAGTTCATAATTGTAGTGCCACACCTATGCTGGTTGTACTGGGTTCTTTTATCCCCTAGAATGTGTCCTACCTTGGCATCTTGGAAGTATATATATATATATATATATATATATATATATATATATATATATATATTAGGTAATAATAATAATAATATTGTATAGGTATACACAGGTATAGGTGCAGGTACATACTTGCATAAACACTTTCAAAGGGAAACAACATGATAAACATTAATACCAAGAAAAGAAAAGTATGAAATAAGAATACTATATAGGCTACTGACTAATGCCATATTTGCTAACTGATCAGTGGCTATACAGAGTCCACTGGCATTGGGACCCTTAGTAGGTGGAGTGTTTATAAATTATATATTATATAATTATAATATAATAAAAAACTATAAATAATAATAATAACTATAAATAATTATAACAAATAATAATATAATAAAAATAAAATGTATTCAATAATGTAATCAAATCAAAAACACTGAAATTTGCTCAGTTGCAGTATTGTCGCTGTCGTTACTTTCAGTGTTTGATGACAAATTTTCCCTCGAATCACTATCCCTCAGTTCTGCAAGTGATTCTAATTTATTACCACTGTTTTCTAGCTGGTCTAAAATCGCTTTTGACGTAAAGGGACGCTTTTTGGTTGCTATGGATAGTCTCAAGTTTCCAGGCAGAAAGAACAGTATATATAATAGAAAACTGCATGCAGGGCACTAGACAAAGCACTAGGGACAAAAGGGATGTGAATTAATTTGATACAGTAATATAATCTGTAAGATTACAGTGTACTGTATGTGTTATGTGTTTTTCACTTTTTGAATTTGGCGCTGTGCTCCATCCCCGTGCTTCGCGACAATCGCAGGGAACGGAACCCGGCACTGTGATAGATTGAGTGGAGGAGACAGCTCATACTGTGGGGAGACATCGCAGGATTCTGGGGACAAGGTAAGTAACTTTGCATGGATCCTGAGATGCAACCTCGAGTGTGGCTTGGGGTTACCAATTTTGGTAGTGAAATTTCACCCCAAGCCACACTCGGGATTACCGCCAGGGAGGTTAAACCTCCTTCCTGCCCAGGCCAATTTTCAGCTTTCAGCACTGGTGGGTACTGATGAGGCAGCCGTGGCTCTCTGTGTGAGGGACTGATGTCCCTCTGACAGAAGCCAGTGATCGGCTTTTTTTCCCCCTGACGCTGACAATATGAGGGGAAAAAAATACCGATTACTGATCTTCTGTTTACATAACGCGATCAGCTGTCATTGCCTGACAGCTGATCACGTGGTAAGGGGCCAGGATCGGCTCAGTGATCACAGAGTGTGCCACGCACGACCCGCAGGGTCATGCATGGGAGGACGTCCATGCAATTAAGGCCTGCGCTGTAGCCGGCTATAGCGCGGGCAGCAAATAGTTAATAGGGTAAGAGAAACATTTTCTTGTTTTTTTTTTTTTTGTTTCAAATTGTTTATTGAAGTTTTCATTACAACAAGGAGAGTATAGTGCAACATTGACATGTTACAAGCATAACACCGTTTAGATGTATACAGTATAATTACAGTACAACATAAAATGTTCAGTAATCAATAGACTACACAACTAAGAGGGAACACCAAGCCAAAGAGAGGAACAGATAAGGAAGTCGACATGAATGGTAAGAGGCCATCTCCACTGGCTGCTATTTGAGTAGGATACGATGTCTTGTGTGTATAACTTAGTGAGGGTGAAGTACAGGTATACTCAGGTATGCTCCCCTGACATCCGAACACCCCTGTTGGGCTCTAACTGTGTCCGGAGAGGGGAGCTACGAATCTCGGTCCGTAATATCAGTAAAGGTGTATTTCACCTGTACAATAATTTGTTATATGGTATGCCAGTGGGACGAAAATAGAGTTGGGTGGTAAGCTCCAAAGAGGGTATAACCAGGGAGACCTCTGTGGTACTACATGATGATACAGTGAAGGGAATAGAAGCTCTTATGGGCCAGATGTCATCCAGATAATAAAAGGATTATAGCAGGTAGGGGTAGTATGTGAAGATGGGTAGAGGTAAGTGGGATCATGTATCTTTCAGGTGCATCTTAAAGACAGAAAACAGTTTGTGGAATAACCCAGATAGAGTAAAGGTGTGTCATTATAGAGAGTTGCGGTAATCGGCAGATTCTTTAAAGTGTGACCAGCAGGCCCAGGTTTGTTGACATTTTTTTTGGGTTCTCTCTAGCCTGGTGAATGAGGGCCTCCATTTCTGCTATGTTATTTATGCCGCGAAACCAGTGAGAGGTAGTAGGGGTATTGGTCTGTTTTCAAAACATGGGTATGCATTGTTTGGCTACGTTGATGAGATGGAGGGCAAGGGATTTTTTGAAGGCCGAGTAGGGTATAGATGTGTGGTGGAGCATATATTGGGCGGGGGTAAAGTCCGTTGTGTTAGTAGTAATGTGGGTGATGAGACGGTGTACTTCTTTCCAGAAGGGTTGTATGAGCGGGCACTCCCACCATATGTGGAGTAAGGATCCTTGAGTCAAATTGCATCTCCAGCAGAGTGGGGAGATGCTAGGGTGGTATTTGTGTATTTTAATTGGGGTTCTGTACCATCTAGAGTATAGCTTATATCCATTTTCTTGTGCTGTGACATTGATGGAACCTTTATGAATGTGTTCAAAGATCCGTTCCCATTCAGCGTTAGATAAGTCTAATGAAAGGTCCAGTTCCCGGTGCTGGCTAATTGCGTTAGATTTAGGGCTACAGTCTCAGAACAAGAGCGAGTTCATGGTCGAAATCAGATGTCTTTGGGGATCAGTAGCAGTGCAGATAGCTTCCCTATGCCATTTAATCAGAGGTTTAGAACTTTGTATGAAGTGCCTAACCTGTAAATATTTAAAGAAGGGGATGGTTTGATTGGGAAAATGGGAGGATAGCGCTGCATACGTTGTGAATTCATCGTTATGGAAAAAGTGTTCAGCCCTAAGAGAGGGTAGCTGTCGTTGGGTATCAGTATTGGATTCGGAAAAGGCCAGGAAGGAATTTAGGATTTTGATCGATGGGTGTCAGAGGCCCGGGTGAAGATGCTATGTTACGTTTTTTACATGTCATTCGAAAGTGGAGGAGGGTAGAGTGTATAAATGGGTGGTTAGTGCATTCTTTGGGGGTCACTTTCTGTAAAATCCATGGTAAATGTGAGATCGGAATCCCTGCAAACGTTTCTTCAAGTTTAACCCAAGCTTTAGTGTCTGCGTGGATTTGCCAGTCGACTACTCTGGTCAAAAGGCAGGCACAATAATATTTGTGCTAATTAAATGTGCATATAACATACAACACATAAATGAAAAATCATGTGGAGGAGGATAAATGCAGAGAACACCTGCATATAATCCACAATAGTGTCCCATTAAATGAAAAAGAAAGAAAAATAAATGAATGAAGTAGTGACTCCAAATCACCCATAAATGGTCAAGGAAAGTCCGAGTGATAAACAATAATAATCTGTGACAACAGAGGAAGATCCACCACCGAGAATGTGGGGGGTTACTTCTTACCAGATAGCCATGACCCCCCACCACAGAGGATCACAGCAAGCAGGTAAACTTTAAACAGGTTGTAAGGACTTGTATCAGCATCCACTAGGGGTCATCACACCGTCAGCAATAACAGCAGCAAAACTTGTGGCAGAGGTTCACCATAAAACACAGAAAGGAGCTCACATAGCGTAAAACCATAAGGATTTATTAAAAATCATACACATAAATGAACACTTACAAAATCCAAAGGATAAAACAGCCTGAAGTCTGGTTCCTTGGCCACAGCAACACGGACAAACATGTGTACTACTGGAATACAGCACAGCTTGGAGGTGACGTCAGCGCATCGTCTGGCTCCGCCCTACGCATTTCGTGACATCATCACGTCTTCCAGGGGCAGACGTGATGTTGCAGACGTGATGATGTCACGAAATGCGTAGGGCGGAGCCAGACGACGCGCTGACGTCACCTCCAAGCTGTGCTGTATTCCAGTAGGACGGGTTTGTTTGTTTGTGTTCCTGTGGCCAAGGAATTTATGTATATGATCGGAAGAATACGATTTGCAAGAACTTTCGCATAAAGTTTTACGTCCACATTCAGGAGAGATATGGGTCTATAATTTGATACTAAGGTGGAATCTTTGCCGGGTTTCGGTATAAGCGTTATGCGAGTAGTTAAAATATCTTTGCTGGCTTGAGGCGAGGAGGGTAGAGAGTTGAACGCTTTTAGGAATCTGGGAATTAAAATTTCAGTAAAGGATTTATAGTAGCTTACGGAGAGGTCGTCAGGGCCTGGGCTCTTGCCTGTTTTCAATTGTTTCAATGCTAGCATAGTTTCTTCAGTGGTAATCGGGTGATTTATCTTAGCCGCATCATCTGGAGTAATAGGTGTGGGGCCATATTGAGTTAGAAAACTTTCAATAGCCTGTGTTCTGTCAGGGGTTTGTCCAGTCATGTTTGTAGAAGGTAAGTTGTAAAATTTGGTGAAGTAGCTTACGAATTGGTCTGCTATGCCGTCTGATGTGACAATGGAGTTCCCAGAGGGGTCCTTGATGGTATGAATGATGTATGCCGCTTTTTTAATTTAAAGGGCTCTGGCTAACATTTTTACATAGTTACATGGTTACATAGTATGTGAGGTTGAAAAAAAAGACACAAGCCATCAAGTCCAACCTATGTGTGTGATTATGTGTCAGTATTGCATTGTATATCCCTGTATGTTGTGGTCATTCAGGTGCTTATCTAATAGTTTCTTGAAGCTATCAATGCTCCCCGCTGAAACCACCGCCTGTGGAAGGGAATTCCACATCCTTGCCTCTCTTACAGTAAAGAACCCTCAACGTAGTTTAAGGTTAAACCTCATTTCTTCTAATTTAATGAGTGGCCACGAGTCTTGTTAAACTCTCTTCTGCGAAAAAGTTTTATCCCTATTGTGGGGTCACCAGTCCGGTATTTGTAAATTGAAATCATATCCCCTCTCAAGCGTCTCTTCTCCAGAGAGAATAAGTTCAGTGCTCGCAACCTTTCCTCATAACTAAGATCCTCCAGACCCTTTATTAGCTTTGTTGCCCTTCTTTGTACTCGCTCCATTTCCAGTACATTCTTCCTGAGGACTGGTGCCCAGAACTAGACCGCATACTCTAGGTGCGGCCGGACCAGAGTCTTGTAGAGCGGGAGAATTATCGCTTTATCTCTGGAGTTGATCCCCCTTTTAATGCATGCCGATATTCTGTTTGCTTTGTTAGCAGCAGCTTGGCATTGCCTGCCATTGCTGAGCCTATCATCTACTAGGACCCCCAGGTCCTTTTCCATCCTAGATTCCCCCAGAGGTTCTCCCCCCAGTGTATAGATTGCATTCATATTTTTGCCACCCAAATGCATTATTTTACATTTTTCTACATTGAACCTCATTTGCCATGTAGTCGCCCACCCCATTAATTTGTTCAGGTCTTTTTGCAAGGTTTCCACGTCCTGCGGAGAAGTTTTGCCCTGCTTAGCTTAGTATCGTCTGCAAATACAGAGATTGAACTGTTTATCCCATCGTCCAGATCGTTTATGAACAAATTAAATAGGATTGGTCCCAGCACAGAACCCTGGGGAACCCCACTACCCACCCCTGACCATTCCGAGTACTCCCCATTTATCACCACCCTCTGAACTCGCCCTTATAGCCAGTTTTCAATCCATGTACTCACCCTATGGTCCATGCCAACGGACCTTATCTTGTACAGTAAACGTTTATGGGGAACTGTGTCAAATGATTTTGCAAAATCCAGATACACCACGTCTACGGCCCTTCCTTTATCTAGATGGCAAGTCACCTCCTCATAGAAGGTTAATAGATTGGTTTGGCAAGAACGATTCTTCATGAATCCATGCTGATTACTGCTAATGATACCGTTCTTATTACTAAAATCTTGTATATAGTCCCTTATCATCCCCTCCAAGAGTTTACATACTATTGATGTTAGGCTAACTGGTCTGTAATTCCCAGGGATGTATTTTGGGCCCTTTTTAAATATTGGTGCTACATTGGCTTTTCTCCAATCAGCTGGTACCATTCCAGTCAGTGGACTATCTGTAAAAATTAGGAACAACGGTCTGGCAATCACTTGACTGAGTTCCCTAAGTACCCTCGGATGCAAGCCATCTGGTCCCGGTGATTTATTAATGTTAAGTTTCTCAAGTCTAATTTTAATTCCGTCCTCTGTTAACCATGGAGGTGCTTCCTGTGTTGTGTCATGAGGATAAACACTGCAGTTTTGGTTACTGAAGCCCCCCGATTCACTCGTGAAGACTGAGGAGAAGAATAAATTCAATACCTTCGTCATCTCCCCATCCTTTGTAACCAGATGTCCTTCCTCATTCTTTATGGGGCCAATATGGTCTGTCCTCCCTTTTTTACTGTTTACATACTTAAAGAATTTCTTGGGATTTTTTTTGCTCTTCTCCGCTATGTGTCTTTCATGTTCTATCTTAGCTGTCCTAATTGCACCCTTACATTTCCTGTTGCATTCTTTATAAAGTCTGAATGCTGAGGATGATCCCTCAACCTTGTATTTTTTGAAGGCCTTCTCCTTTGCTTTTATATGCATTTTTACATTGGAGTTAAGCCATCCAGGACTTTTGTTCGCTCTTTTAAATTTATTACCCAATGGGATACATTGGCTAATGCCCTTATTTAATATGCTCTTAAAGCAAACCCATCTCCCCTCCGTATTCTTTGTTCCTAATATTTTATCCCAATTTATGCCTTTTAGCAAGGTTTGTAGTTTAGGGAAGTTGGCTCTTTTGAAATTCAGTGTCTTTGTATTCCCTTTATGTTTCCTATTTGTGTGATTTATACTGAAACTAATTGACCTGTGATCGCTGTTACCTAAATTGCCCCGTATTTCCACATCCGTCATCAGGTCTGTATTGTTGGTAATCAGTAAATCCAGTAATGTTTTATTTCTAGTTGGTCTACCATCTGACCCATAAAATTGTCCTGCAAGACATTAAGGAACTGGCGAGCCTTAAATGAATGCACAAACTCATAATGGATTAACCCTAAAACATTATTAGGAAATGTGAACCAAAAACCATGTGATGAACAACCCTTATATATATTGCATAATCATGTATAACAATGTAAGGTAGTGGCAAAAAGTGACCACTAGATGTTGCTGCTATATAAAATATGCAGCTAATGTGATGTATACAGTGTGTTAAAAAGTGAATGACAAATGCAATCAAATCCAAAAAATAAAAATAAACAAAAAATTATATAGAATAAAAGAAAAACCAAATCGCCAAAAGTCTATTCAAAGGTGGTAAGTCCCAAATTAGAGTAACAGGAAAAGAGTTCCAAGAGCTTTAGTGACTGTAGTGCCCACAACGGTGAATATCCGTGACTTCTGTGCTCCCCTTTTGGCTCCCCACTCACCAGCTCCCAGTACCCCTGCAGGGGTGACAGACACTTTAAGATCCCAATGCCGTCCTCTTGGTCGGTGTCCCGTGGTTGCTGAGAAATGATATCCTCTCTCCCAGGAGTTCCAGGTTACCGCTTCATACCACGTCCAAGAAGGGGATCCCCAGAGAAATCCTTTTTGCTAATCGATATCCAGCTGTCACATGACCCCGATCTTTTCCAGCCAGTAATTAAGAATCAGATCAAACAGTGTGGTAAACATGCAGACTTCCGGTCTCGGCCGCGACCGGAAGTGACGACACCCGGCTCTTTCCCTGATGCGTAGCGTCACTGTTCACGTGACTTTATCGAAGGGTATGATCTCCTGTTTTAAACTCTGGTTTTTAACTCACCACTTAGAAAAGTTCCACTTGGTTTAAGTTCCAGCAGACTCACAATGAGCAGGCTCAGGATGAGTCCTACACACAGTTATATAGACTGCAGGCACCTGTGAGCAATTACCCCCTCCCCTTAATTAATAGCCTGAAGGAACCAAAGAAGAAAAAAAATAAAGAAAGCTATTTAAAAAGTGACAGAAAAAGGTGATTGAAAAGCTAAAAGGAAAAGCCCCAAAAATGCAACCCAGCAAACAAAAAGTAAGACTTGTTCACTCTCCCTCTGGTTTTTAACTCACCACTTAGAAAAGTGATTTACCACTTTTTCCGGATTTATTCCCAAATTCGTAGAATAAACGTTTTGTTAGAGTAAATTTGCGTTTCAGCATTTTCCCTAGTTCTTCTAATAGTTCCTCTCTGGCCTTTTGTAAGTCTTCAAGGGATTTTGTAGCCAGGGTTTGCTTGTGGACTTTTTCAAGAGAATGAATGCGCTTAGATAGATCTTCAATATGTGCTATTCTGGCTCTTCTTCTGTTCTCGGCTAGAGAGATGATTGCACCTCTGATGACGCATTTGTGCGCCGCCCAAAGAGTGGTAGAAGAGATGTCTGCAGATTCATTCTCTTGAAACTAATGTGTAAGGTGAGTATTGATCTTCTGTGTAATTGCAGGATTTGTCAGCAGTGAATTATCAAGGCGCCAGATGGAGGAGTTTGTCTGTGAAGTCGGGAAAGTCAGGGTCATGGAAATGGGATTGTGGTCGGAGAGGAGCATGGGGTCAATGGTAGCTGCCTTAAGGAGTGTCAGGTCATTCTGTGAAATGAAGAAGTAATCCAGTCTGGAATACTTATTGTGTGGTGAGGAAAAGAAAGTATAGTCCTTGGGATGAAGAGTACGCCACGTGTCGTGTAGGGTTAATTCACTTAGTTGAGTCTTGATTGCTCGGAGGGCTCTGTACGTCAGGGAAGAGGATCCTGCTGATGTGTCTTGGGATGGTGATAGTGCTACATCAAAGTCACCCCCTACTATTAGGATACCATTCTGGAAGGAGGTGAGCTGGTGTAGAGTTTTGCGGAAGAAGGTTACTTGATGTGTATTGGGTGCGTATAAGTTGGCTAGTGTAACAGGTCTGTTGTGTAATGAACCCTTGAGGAATAAGAATCTGCCCTTTTCATCTCAATCAACATCTTGTATTTGGATGGGACAGTGTTTAGATATTGAAATTGATACGCCTTTGGTTTTTTAATCCTTGTTGGAGGCATGGTATGCAGTCAGATAGAAATTGCTATGTAATTTTGGAATATTATCAGACCTAAGATGGGTCTCTTGTAAAAAAAACTATGTGGGCTTTAGTCCTTTGAAGATGTAGCATCAGCTGGGATCTCTTTTCCGGGGTATTAAGTCCATGGGCATTCAGAGAATAAAATTTAACACTGAGTGTGGGTTGTATTGCATTGTGTAGCACCATGATAGGGCTAATGATCTATAATTGGGGGGTGGGGGGTAAGGGTAAGAGCTTCAAGGAATGGAGAGCATGTTAAAGAATGTAACAGTCAAATGAGGGTATGGGGTACTCTTATTTAAGTCACTGAAGAGAGGGGGTACCAGCCCACCCGTCTCACAATTGGGGAGTATCAGTGAATTACGGTGCCCAGTCAGTGTGTACTGGCCTAGTGGCATTCTACACTATATTTTGGGGCTGTGTGGGGGTTGGCGAAGATCTGACGAGGGAGAGGTATACGAAGTGAGTGTCTACCCACTGTTACAGGGTAGTGGAATATATAAGTGGAGGCAAACGTTTGTGAGTTACGGGTATAGAACAACCGGGTAAAAACCAAACAGGTGTGTAAAGAAACATGTAAACAAAGAGCATTTAATGGTAACAAGGTGAGACAGTTCATTATCTAGAGGTCGGCCATCTGGGGACATAGCCAGTCATATGGGCTATAAACATGTGAAACCTGAGCTAGTTGCTACCCTGCCACCCCGGGTGATGAAGTACTGCATGTTACGTATAAACCTTAGCATTGTGTAGAGCATATATAGGAGTAAACCTCAGTAGCATGAAAGGTGGTAATTACTGAGATAAAAGGGGTGGCAGGTACGGTCTGATGTGGTGGGAAATTTTTAGTTTGCAGGCCCCAACGCTATTGATTGGGATGACCCGTAACCTGCAGGTAATATTGATATGGAATATGGTCAGGATCATGTCTGGTTTACAAATATGCCCATTTAAGAGCAGATATTAGCAGGGGACAATTCCGATCATATATGTCAGCTCTGGCTGTCTATTTGGGCTGAAAAATGCGGCTTAGACCATGCCCTTATGGGCCTGGTGCCAAAATGTATTGTCGGTTACTGGGCCATTAGAGTGTATTAATTGGACCCACAGCGCCTGACAGCGAGTTATTGTGGGTGTGGTTTATTAACTTGGAGCGTGTTCGGGGCCTATGTCAGCGTAAGCGCTGTTGGAGTATGTTATAGCACCGGTATTAAGAACTGCTGGTGCAGTTTTTTATCTAGCCACATTGCATGTCTAGCATTTGGGAAGGAACTCCCGGAATCCCTTGCCTTTAGTAATTACAACACACATGGGGTCGGTTGGTTCTATGTCCTAACCATTTCTGTATTATTTTAAGCTTCATTACCAGGAAGATTACAACAGGGCTGCAGTAATTCCGAATAGGTCATTCTTGTTAGGTTTTTTTTTCGTAAGCTTATGCTTAAAAAGGGGTATAATGAAGTTATAAACGTAGGTACCATGTGGCCCAACATTTGGCTATATATCCCGGGGGTTCCTTCCTTCCGTATAACACGGTCACGTTTCAACTTATAGATATAGCATTATTAAAACTTAAAAAAAAAAAAGGATATGACTCCAAGCAGGTCATGGGGGCTGTCATTACGCCTCTAATGGACAATCAGCACCGCAGGTCAGGGAAGGTTTTGTATTCGGATGAGTAAGTTCAATTATCCCGAGCCAGGGGAGGTGACAACCAGCATCTTGTATTTGGTCTCTATGTCCCCCTGATAGCCTTAGTACGTTAGGCGAACCAGATAGAAATAAGCTCCATATGTCTCAAAGATTTGATAACGGAATAGAACATTTGTACTAAAATCAGCAACTTGACTTATGAAAGAAGAACGTTTGGTGTTCCAGCAGAAGATCGATCAAGTCAGCGATCTCTTCTGGCTCTGCATGTGTGTGGAGGTTTAGTCAGGCTGTGAAGTGAGGCTGGACGCGGTCCCGATTGATGTGATCTATCCTCTGATGGGGATAGGCGTCTGCGGTACCGGACCTTCTGTGTCTCCATGGGTCTGGATCGAGGCCGGGGGAGCGTGGGGGAGCAGAACTCTGCATACCACTCTGGGACTTCGGTGAGAGGAATCTCCAGCGTCTCACAGAAATGATGAAGGTCCTCCGGGACCCTAAAGAGAGCGGAGCGGCCATGTGAAGAAGCCGCAAGACCGAAGGGGAACTTCCAGCGATAGGTGATCCCCTTCATATGAAGAACATCCAGCAGAGGGCGCAATTCCCTTCTAAGCTGCAGCGTTATGGAGGATATATCCTGGAATATTTGAATCTCTGTACCATTGTGCTGTAATGGCGCCAAAACATGGGCTCTCCTCAGCAGCTCCTCTTTGAGGCGATAGTCCACTATGCAGCATATCACATCACACGGCGGATCATCCTCCCTTCCTTTCAGTCGCAAGCACGGTGTATCCGTTCCATATTGATTGTAGCGTCTCTGGGTCTTTCTAGCATGTTATTAAATAGGCTGCTGACTTCTTCCTGCAGGTGATCTGTGTCTATGGTCTCTGATAAGCCTTTCAAACGGAGATTATGGCGCCTGCCACGATTGTCCAAATCCTCTAAGTGGCGGTTCATATCCCTTAGTTGCCTGGTGTGGGTATCCAAAATCAGGTGGTTTCTCCTGATCACTGTGGTGTGTAAAGCTGTTGATTTCTCCACAGCCTGTACTCTGCCAGTGATTGCCTAAATGTCAATCCGCAGTTCTGTGATGGCTGCTGTCAAGGTGTCCTTTATGTCGGCTGTTGATTTCTCCACAGCCTGTACTCTGCCAGTGATTGCCTAAATGTCAATCCGCAGTTCTGTGATGGCTGCTGTCAAGGTGTCCTTTATGTCGGCTGCCACAGAACGAAGATCATTTAAACTGGGTTGTTGATGAAGGGAGAGGATAATTCCCCCGCAGTCTGTAAGGCAGCTGTGGTCCCAGTAGCACCCGTCGCTTGTCTCTGTGTTCCTTGTGGAGAGTAAGACGGCGCCATGTTGCTCGCCTGGGCTCTAAACATTTCAGGTATATTTTGAGTCGGTCTGCCAGGTAATTCACTAGGCGAAAGGGACCGAGAGGCAGAGGAGTTTCTAGAAGCCGTACCCATGTTTTCCGGTAGGTAAGTGATTAAGAATCCCCCGTCGTGAGAAGAAATCAATCCCTGTCAGTGGGAGCTCTGAAGTTAAGCAGCCATCATCTCTGAGGTCAAGCCACGCCCCCCTCTTCTTGTTTTTTTTTAATGTTCCTCCATTGGTGGAATCCCCTTCCTTTCCAATAGTACAGTATCTCTATTAAAGGATTACAAATGGGGGGGGGGGGGTAACATATTTATGAACTCTTTCTCTCTCTCTTGGGAGTTTGAAACAGCATCTCTGAAGCAACAATTTCTGAATGCAACAGTAGCCCAAAATACAGAAGCAGTAAAATTGAAAGCAGCAACAGTCTTTGAAACAACAGTCTCTGCATACATCTACAATAGTCCTGGATGCAACAGCCTGGACTTGGTGTAGACTTGGATGCAGCAATAGTCTCTCCCACATCCAGAGTCTCAGGGCTTCTCACACTGTCCCTCAGTACAGCACTACTGTGTGAGCAGTACAGGCAGGTGGGAATACAGCACTGCTCTTTCTCACGCCAAATTTCTTCAGCATACACATGTGCCTTCAGCTCAGTAGCCTCACTTCCACACCTCCACATGTGTATCTACCCTGAAGTCCTCTCCTTAAACCACTCCTCCTAATTACAGCCTATCCTCTTGCATTCAGGCTCACCTAAGATGGTCACCCCCTGGGTTAAAGACACTCCATAGCTTGGTAATAGTCTCCTTCCACCAATCGGTTTTTGGCAAGATAGCTGCCGCAGTTCCATGTTACAGGCATTTTTGCTCAACTCTTGCAGTGGTTGACCTGGCTACATAATTTTGACTGGCTTAATGAAACAGATTGCTTAGATCTCCTATAGTTAAAAAAATTAATGCCTGATCTGAGCACATGTGAAATTAAGTATTTTCATCTAGTGTTACACATATTGACATTTAGTGACATTTAGTATTGACATTTAGTGTTTAGATGTCAATACTTAATTTCACATGTGCTCAGGTCAGGCATTCATTTTTTTTAACTATAGGAGATCTAAACAACCTGTTTTATTAAGCCAGTCAAAATTATGTAGCCAGGTCAACGACTGTATCCCTCCAACTTCCAAGTGACACCTTTCTCCAGTGATACCAGACCAGATCTTCAGAAGACAACCCCTCAGTCAGCTCTCTTTTAAGCTTCAGTATCCAAGCCCTCAGGACTGATCCTATGCAGGAAAAGACACAGAAGCCCAGTGTCTCAGAGAATTTATACAGACCCCCAGCAGCCTTCAGGGCCCTGCTCCCTGGGATTGGCCAGGGTGGCAAAAATATTCATAATGCCATCTGCATAACTCCACACCTATGTTCCAGAAAACTCTCACAGATCTCTGGAAAGCAGATAGCATTATCAGACTGACAGCAGCAGGGGACATTGAACAGACCAAATTAATCAGCTGCACCGGTTACAGTGAGCACAACTAAATTTACCTAACACAATAAAAACAACCACACTGGTTACAGTGAGACAAGCTAAATTTACCTATCAAAAAAACACAGCTCCACTGAACACAGTGAGCTAGCACTAAATCTAACTAATCTTAGCACCTATGGAGCTAAAACAGGTTTCAATGGGCAAATGCAGTGTGCATTTTACAACAGTTTTAGGAGCATTTGAGATCGTTCAAAATTCATTGCATGTGCATTTGACCTACATCTGACCTTCTTCAAGGTGCTTTGCATTCCCATAGATTTGTATGAGGAGAGGAGGAATTCTAAAACAAATGTCTTCATGGAAAGCAAGGCCCCCATCTCATCCCTGTTCTATTTTAGACCCATTTCTATTTCAGGCTTTAATGCTATAACTCCTTGACAGAGAAAAAGTATACATATCTGGAAAGTTAGACATCATTATTAGGGATGAGGTTTGAGTTTAGGGCACTGAAGGGCTCATTGCTAGTCTTTATTTGCATTTTTGTTCCTGCTCAATTACTCAATGTATTTAGACAAATTAGTCAGCATGACAGCCAGCTCATTAGCATTTTCAGGAGAGGTGAACAATAACAATGGCAACCCTTTATATTTATAAAATGCTAGGTCTCCTTACAGTGAAAGGAAACATACACTGAAACTAATTAACCATGCAACATGAATAACTTAGATCATGCAAAAATGGCACTGGCAGTAAAAAGGTTAAAGGATATGTTGGCAACACTAAGCTAAAAGTATATGGAGAAGTAATTAGGGGTTCTTTGGCTTGAGGCATAAGGTGGTAGTGACAGGGGCCTTTTGAAGCTGTATCAGTGGTTTACAAATCAAGTCCACCTTCTACTTAATTTCCATTTTTTAATATCGAAGCTTGTAAACCTTGTAAACCCACTGGCACTTTCTGTTGGAATTCCCAGAATTTTCGCCGTAATGTCCTGCAAGGGTGATAAATTTGCCAAATTCTCTTGCCAGACTCCCCAAAGCATAAAGTAGATGAATAATTAGAAAATCCAGGAGAAGGAGCAGGATCTGTCTGAGATAGCCTCTGTGGTGTGCTGGAGACAGGAACTACAATGTGAGATTAGGTTATTTTAGATTTTATCTAAATATAACAAGTGTGCATATGGTATCACTCCACCCGGTGACCAATAGCTGATCTGTTATTGAATAGGTGGGATTGTATCCAATATGAGTCATATGATGACCAGACCACTTTTAGTTTGGAACGTGGTCATTCCCTAATTGTTTTTTTATTGCTCTCCACATGATACACAAGTTAGGCTCTGTTTGGATGTGCTAGATTTGGCCACAAATACTTTTCTGTCTATTAAATGTACTGTAAGATCATGCCATTACTGTAGGTCAGTCAACACAGTCTTCAAATGTACTGCTTGAAGGGTTCCAAACACTGATGGGTTTTAACAGCTCTTTGAGACCTATCATAGTTCTTCTTAATTTCTGGCTTTTCCTAAAAGCTAATTACTGGGGCATTTGTGTGTCCTACACACTCTAGTTGACTTTTAAATAGGACATATAAAGATTTGAGAAGAGTAACAATATTAGACAGTGATAGAAAAGCCAAGCTCAGCATGTTCTTTCTCTGAGGGCGAGAAAGAACTATCTGGGGTTTAAGGTAACAGTGAAAACCTTCCTCATCCCACTTGAAAAAGCTCAGTATATTTTCGGCAGAGTTGGTCTTTAAAGATTTGTGTAGTGTGCAATGAGCTAAAAGAGAATAATGAAATACTGGGAACAGCAAAACATTTACTTCTTTTTAGAGGAAATCTATCTATAAAATAATGAGAATCTCGGTGTTTCACATTGCAAGATACAGAGAGACAAATTGCATGCATGTTTTGGGAAAAAGTTTTTTTTATGTCTGTCTCGATAAAATTCTGTTAAAGTATAGCTAATTATAAGAAATCCAGCTAACACCTTCAGAACATTTTAGCATCTAAATCAGCATAGGACAGAAATGAACCTTAATTATAACTTTTGTATAACATAACTTTGCAAACTCCTTTGATGTATGGAAATGTTTTGGTATGATATGTCTGGATTCCTGTACAAAGAAAAATGATTCGAGGAAAAGAGCTGTCACTGCAGTAATGAATTGGGTGCTGGAATAAATTAGTTAGTGCTGTTTTTCTGGGGCATCAGGTGAGTTCCTACCTATTGCTTAAAAGTCTTGGATCCTCACCTGACCTTTCATCCACAATCTCTTCCCTGGTCACTCTGCTTCTGTACAATTGTAGGATTGTGGAATACACTGTGTACTGTAAGAAACTCATTTTTGCAATAGTGTATTAAGGTTTTGATACTGTGGTAATGAAAGAACCTTAAAAGTGCATCCTAACAACCTGAACATTTTTTAGGCAAGTTTAACTTGCTGATTTATAAAAGCAACTGATTCAATGCACAAATATAAAGCACACAAGGCAAAAATATAAATATATAATATAATATATAAATAAATACACTATGATCAGCCATACCTTTATGACTACCCAACTAATATTGAGTAGGTCCCCCTTCTGCCACCAAAGCAGCCCTGGTCCATTGAGGCATGAACTCTACTAGACCTCCAGAGGTATGCTGTGGTATCTGACACCAAGCCATCAGTAGCAGATCCTTTAGGTCCGATAAGTAGCGAGGTGGGGCCTCCATGCATCAGAGTTGTGTTTCCAACACATCCAACAGATGCTCTATGGATTGAGATCTGGAGAATGGAGATGCCAAGTCAACACCTCAAACGCATTCTTGTGTTCCTCATACCGTTCTTGAACATTAGGAAAATACTGGGGATTTTTTACTAAAGCTAAAGACTGCACAATCTGGGGCAACGCTGCATAGAAACTAAATACACTTCCAGGTTGTATTGCCAAATTGAACAAGCTGAAGTTAGAAGCTGATTAGCTAACATGCACAGCTATATTCAGTTTTAGTAAATCTCCCCATTACTCCTATCATTACAAGGTAATGATAAATAGGTAAAACAAATAGCACAGGGATTATAACTACACTAATACCTAGTTAAAACAACAAAACATTTGAAAGTGTACAATGCCTTTAATCTATGTACATGTGCATATACTATTGCATACATAGCACTGCATACAGCCCTTCAACGGCTCTTCAAATGCAAGGTTCGCTTATGTTGAAGGCCCCCATCCCTCACATAAAACTCTCACATTGATCCCTAACTTCTGGCTTGGCTGACTATCCGCTCCGATTACTGAACTTTGGCTATGTTTTGACTACGTTTGTTCTTTTTATTTTTTTTATTAAACAAGTGTGATTTAACTGTACTTCTATCTCAGCCTGATTTCATGGTTTCTGACAATAGGCGAAGGCCATGAATTAAGAAGATGCAGTCAATCCACTTGTTGGTAATATTTTTTCCAGATTGGATGAACTGGATCACTGCATGAATCAGTTTGCCATGGCGTTACAAATGCTCCTGAGTCGCACGGCTCACCTGGAATCTCCCACTGTGGCCGCCCTGGAACAACCTATGTTGCAGGCCGACCTTGCTGCGGCTCCAATCTCTGTGCAGGCACCCTCCTCGAGTATTACCTCTATAAGAGGTATGTCTGGTTCCGCTCCACTTCCCCAGCGATTTGGGGGTGATCCAGTCCAATGCAGATGGTTTCTCTACCAGGTTCAGATATACTTTGAGATGCTGCCCCAGGTATTTCCCATGGACAGAAGCAAAGTAGGTTTCGTGATATATTTACTTTCTGAGAGAGCCTTGGCCTGGGCAAACCCTATATGGGAAACACAAAAACCTGTTGTCTTGAGCTACCCTGAGTTTGTGGCTTGGTTTAAAAGCGTATTTGACGTTCCCGCATGCTCCGCTTCTGCTGTCAAGTGCCTCATGTCCATCAAACAGAGTACGAGAACTGTTGCCGACTACGCCATTGAATTCTGTACTCTGGCAGAAGAGGTTGGGTGGAGCAATGAGGCCCTCGTGGCTGCTTTTTCTCATGGTCTCTCGGATACCATCAAGGATGAAATAGCAGCCTGAGATTTACCCACTGAGCTGGAGAAGATGATCACGTTTGCCATCCTCATTGACTCCAGACTAAGAAAAAGACTCTCTTTTAAGGAGCGCTTGTGGAAGCCTCCTGTACATTTGTCTCTGAGCTTTGAAGTCCCACCCGTGCCTCCCTCACCTCCCATGCCTCCTGGTACCGAGTCAGTTAGTGAAGGTGAACCCATGCACTTGGGTTTCACGTGCCTGTCTGCGTATGAGAGAACCTTTAGGAGGAGGGAGAGATTGTGCCTTTATTGTGGCCAGGCAGGTCACTTTTTGAAGTCTTGTCCTAGCCGTCCAGGGAACGCCCGAACCTTGAGGTCCTATCAGGGACAGACCTTAGGTGGTGTTGTTTAATCCCCAGTTATACAGAAGGATAAGCCCCTGGTTTCAGTCACCCTTTCTTAGGCTGAGTCGTCCGTCGAGATACAGGTTCTAATCGACTCTGGGGCTGCAGGCCTGTTCATTGATGCTGCCTTTGTATCAAAGCACTCGATTCAGCTGCGTGACACTACACTTGCCATTGAGGCTCTTGACGGGAGACCCCTACGGCCTGCCTATGTGTCTCATAAGACGGTTCTGTTGTCCATGGCCGTTGGCCTCTTCACCATGAGATAATCCAATTCCAAGCTATTTCCTCACCTAAGTTTCCGCTGGTTATTAGTTATCCTTGGTTATCTTTTGATTGGCTCCATGCTGAGGTTCTCTCCTGGTCACCACAATGCATGCTTCCAGAAGGTAGCCAAGGTCCTGTGCACCTCTTCCCTCTCCTCCCTGCTGGAGGAGTACTTTAGCGATGTCTTTGACAAAGGTCAAGCCGGTAGGTTGCCTCCACACCGGCCGTATGATTGCACAATTGACCTTCGACCTGGTGCCATACCCCCTCGTGGCCGGGTTTACCCTTTGTTGGTCTTTGAGGATAAGACCATGGAGGAGTATGTTGTAGACGCACTTTTCTCGAGGTTTCATCCGCAAATCCTCATCTGCTGATGCTGGTTTCTTCTTTGTGAAGAAGAAGAGTGGTGAACTGAGACCTTGTATTGATTATAGGGGTCTCAATCATTCCATGATTAAGAATGCCTATCCAATTCCATTGATTACAGAGTCATTTGACCGTCTCAAGGGAGCAGCGGTTTTCACAAAGCTTGATTTGAGAGGGGCATACAATCTTGTGAGGATTAAGGAGAGCGACGAGTTGAAAACTGCGTTTAATACCAGAACAGGCCTTTTGGCCTTTGTAACGCCCCGGCAGTTTTCCAGGAATTTATTAACGATGTCCTCCGAGATTTGTTGCAGTTATGTGTGGTGGTTTATCTTGATGATATCCTCATATTTTCCAAGTCCCTGGAGAGCCACCACACAGATGTCTGTCGTGCGCTTCAGAAACTAAGAGAGAACAATCTCTATTGTAAACTGGAGAAGTGCGAGTTCCATCGTGAACAGGTTAAATTCCAGGGTAATGTCATTTCCACTGCTGGTTTTTCGATGGACCCAGAGAAACTTTCGACAGTTCTACAGTGGCCCCGACCCATGGGTTTACGTCCTCTGCAGTGTTTCCTGGGATTTGCCAACTATTATCGGAAGTTTATTCATAACTTCTTGTCTCTGGTCAAGCCCCTGACTGATGTGACCAGAAAGGACAGTAACCCACAGAGTTGGTCTCCGGAGTCCATTAACCGCTTGCCGACCAGCCGCCGCATTATACCGCGGCAGGTCGGCACGATCCAGCAAGCCGTCATAGCTGTACATCGGCTCCTTTAAGCAGGATAGCAGGCGTGTGCGCACTGCACTGGGGGGGTGCTGATGCTCGTGCCTGATGGTCCCAATGACCGCTGGCCACGAGAGATCGCAGGCGCTAGAGGCAGAACAGGGACGTGTGTGTGTGTGTGTGTGTAAACACACAAATTCCTGTTCTGTTCTGTGAGGAGAGACAGATTGTGAGTTCCTAATAGCTAGGAACCATGATCTGTCATTTCCTCTAGGTCAGTCCCCTCCCCCTACAGTTAGAATTACACACAGGGAACACAGTTAACCCCTTGATCGCTCCCTAGTGTTAACCCCTTCCCTGCCAGTGACATTTTTACAGTAATCAGTGCATTTTTATAGCACTGATCGCTATATAAATGCCAATGGTCCCAAAAATTTTTCAAAAGTGTCTAATGTGTCCGCCATAATGTCGCAGTCCCGATAAAAATCACAGATTGCTGCCACTACCATAAGTCTATGCCCTATTTTGTAGACGCTATGACTTTTGCACAAACCAATATACGCTTATTGCGATTTTTTTTTACCAAAAATATGTAGAAGAATACATATCAGCCTAAAATGAGAAAAAATATTTTTTTTTTAAAAAATGAGGATGTTTATTATAGCAAAAAGTACAAAATATTGTGTTTTTTTCAAAATTGTCGCTCTTTTTTTGATTATAGCGCAAAAAAATAAAAACCGGAGAGGTGATCAAATACCACCAAAAGAAAGCTCTATTTGTGGGAAAAAAGGGCATCAATTTTGATTGGGTGCAGCGTTGCACGACCACGCAATTGTCAGTTAAAGCAACTCAGTGCCGAATCGCAAACAAAATGGCCTGGTCATTCAGCAGCCAAATCTTCCTGGGCTGAAGTGGTTAAGGCCTTTGAGAGTCTTAAGGCTGCCTTTGTTTCTGCTCCTGTATTGGCACATCCTGATCCTTCATTACCTTTTATCCTTGAGGTTGATGCTTCTGAGACTGGTGTTGGCACCCTTCTGTCTCAACGTCCTACCTCTGAGAGTGCTATGCATCCTTGTGGCTACTTTTCCAAGAAATTGTCACCTGTGGAGTGCAATTACGAGATTGATGACAGAGAGCTGTCGAAGGTACCACTGTGCCGGATCTCATTCTTACTGACCATAAGAATCTCACATTCTTGTCTGAGGTTAAACGCGTCTCTCCCAGAAGAGCGCGATGGGCTCTTTTCTTGTCAAGTTTCAATTACATTGTCTCATTCTTACCCAGTACTAAGAATGTAAGGGCTGACACCTTGTAACGACAATTTTCTTCCACTTCCAAGTTGGAGTCGGTTCCGGTTCTGTGATTCCTCCTGATCGTATTGTGGCTACGGTTCGCACCAGTCTCACTTCTCCTTTGGGTGACAAAATTCTTGCTGCTCAGGTCCATGCTCCTCCTGAGAAACCTTGTGACCTCTGCTTTGTCCCAGAGAGTCTCTGTAATGCTCCAGAATTACCATTCTTCCAAGGCTGCTGGCCACCCTTGGAAGAATCAACTCTTTTGGGCCATTTCCCAAAAATTCCGGATGGCCTAGTCTACGTGCTGATGTAACTGCCTTCGTAGCTGCCTGTTCCATGTATGCTCAGAGTAATGCTGCTTTGTCCCAGAGAGTCTCTGTACTGCTCCAGAATTACCATTCTTCCAAGGCTGCTGGCCACCCTGGGAAGAATCAACTCTTTTGGGCCATTTCCCAAAAATTCCGGATGGCCTAGTCTACGTGCTGATGTAACTGCCTTCGTAGCTGCCTGTTCCATGTATGCTCAGAGTAATGCCCCGTACACACGGTCGGACTTTGTTCGGACATTCCGACAACAAAATCCTGGGATTTTTTTCGACGGATGTTGGCTCAAACTTGTCTTGCATACACACGGTCACACAAAGTTGTTGGAAAAGCCGATCGTTCTGAACGTGGTGACGTAAAACACGTACGTCTGGACTATAAACAGGGCAGTGGCCAATAGCTTTCATCTCTTTATTCTGAGCATGCGTGGCACTTTGTCCGTCGGATTTGTGTACACACGATCGGAATTTCCGACAACGGATTTTGTTGTCGGAAAATTTTATATCCTGCTTTCAAACTTTGTGTGTCGGAAAATCCGATGGAAAATGTGTGATGGAGCCTACACACGGTCGGAATTTCCGACAACAAGGTCCTATCACACATTTTCCGTCGGAAAATCCAACCGTGTGTACGGGGCATAAGACTCCATGACACCTTCCAGTGGGCCTCCTACAACCCATATCCAATGGAGAGAGGCCCTGGTCCCACCTGTGTATGGATTTCATTGTGGAGTTACCCAACTCCCAGGGCAACACAGTTATCCTTATGGTGGTTGACCAGTTCTCAAAGATGTGTAATTGTATTCCACTTAAGAAGTTGCCAACTTCTAAGGAACTGGCTTCCATTTTTTCTCAGGAGATCTTTCTCTAACATGGGCTACCCAAGGTGATTATCTCGGACAGGGGTAGTCAGTTCGTGTCCTGGTTCTGGCGAGCGCTTTGTGCACAGTTGGAAATTCAGCTTGTTTTCTCCTCTGGGTAATACCCACAGTCTAATGGGGCCACAGAACGAGCCAATCAGTCCTTGGAGCAATTCCTACATTGCTATATTTCTGGCCATCATAACAACTGGTCAGATCTATTACGGTAGGCAGAGTTTGCTCACAACAGTGCCTTGAATTCTGCTTCCCGATTGTCCCCGTTTATGGTGAATAATGGTTTCCAACCTACCATGTTGCCTGACTCGTTTGTTCCGCAGAGCATTCCTGCATTAGCAGAGCATCTTCGTGGTCTTCGTTCCACTTGGAGGCTTTGTGACATGCTAATGATAGGTACAGACTCCATACTGACCGCAGACACCTGCCTGCGCCTTCCTACCAGGTTGGGGACAGGGTCTGGCTGTCACCTCGCAACCTCCGACTTCGTGTTCCCTCACTGAAGTTTGCACCTCAGTTTATTGGGCTTTTCCATATTGTTCGCAGGATTAAGCCAGTGGCTTACGCATTAGACCTTCCTTCTAATATACGTATTTTGAATGAATTTCATGTCTCCTTATTAAAACCTCTGGTCTGCAACCGCTTTACCACCTTAGTGCCACGTCCTCACACTGTACAGGTTGAGAACCATGAGAAGTATGAAGTACAGTCCATTGTTGACTCCCGTAGGTTCCGTGGGTGCATATAGCACCTGTTGCATTGGAAAGTTTACGGTCCGGAGGAACGCTCTTGGGTCTCATCCTCAGACGTACATGCCCCTGTCCTCCGTGTTTACCATAGACATTTTCCCCTCAAGCCTGGTGGTCCTCCAAAGGGGAAAGGTAGTGGAGGAGGGGGTACTGTCAGGGCTGGGCTCAGCCCTTCCTTCTCAAAGCTGGCCGCTCAGCTGTCAGATAATTGCCAGCTCCTATCTCTCCACAGTTACCCAGCTGTTGATGATACCCTGCCCGTCAGTCCTTACTTAAGCCGTCCGGTTCAGAGGTTCTCTACCTTCACCTTGGTCAACATCACAGAAACCATCTCCTGCAATCCTGTTCAAGACTTGCTTTGCTGACATCCCTTCTGGCTCCAGATCCTGCTTGCTGTTCCACTACATTGATCCCTGACTTCTGGCTTGACTGACTATCCATTCTGTTTACTGAACTTTGGCT
Source organism: Lithobates clamitans (assembly GCA_037952925.1). Lineage (NCBI taxonomy): Eukaryota > Metazoa > Chordata > Amphibia > Anura > Ranidae > Lithobates > Lithobates clamitans. The sequence goes on along the minus strand of JBBGZY010000925.1, from coordinate 2,212,719 downwards.
ATGTTTTGACTATAGTTGTTATTTTTACTTTTATTATTAAACAAGTGCGATTTAACTGTACTTCTGTATCGGCCTGATTTCATGGTTTCTGACAGTGCATTCTCAAAGGATTTGACATGTTTAGTTTTCCTAGGATCCCACAAATATGGGGTGTCATCCTAGTGTAGACACCTAGATTAGTATTTCTTTGCTTTTACTGAACATTCTCTGTTTAAAAGGTTTAAGGTTGTAAAAACACTGTGGAGCTGATTTCAGGTGCAAGTTTCATTCAAAAACAGTGTGTGGTTTAAATAGCTTTGGTTTGTCCTGCAGATGCAGGTACTACAACCAACTGTCACCATCACTGACCGATTCAGGTCATGAAATTTAGAGGGTGTTGTAGAGTGCTTAGTGTAATGATAATGAAGTCTGATAAGCCCCAAATGGAGTGGGTGGAATAGTGTATCCTATTGAACATAGTGCCACTCTCATTGCATCTCAAAAATTCTCAATTCAGCAATGAAGCAAACAGATTAAACAGTTGGTCCCAGACATAAGCAAAGCATCATGCCTACTGAAACAGCTCTGGCTGGGATAGAGGAAGGAGGAATCACCATGAATTCCACTGAAACAACTCGGGCTGGGGGGTCATCATGAATGCTGCACAGCATCAAAAGACTTCCAATTAAGCCTTATCATAAACAGTGTATGGCAGAGGTCTCGCAAGCCAGAGTGGTAATTAGCAGTCAAAAAAACACTATTAGGCCAGAGTCTCATAACTGGCTGTCCTAAAATCCTTTAGAAACCATACGTATTTGAAATCTGGCTATGCTGGGCCTGATACTGCCCTTTTTATATCACTATCTCTCAAACTCAAAACATAATCCATCATTCCTGATATGGTAAAGTTACATTCCTAACAAGCATCTAACCAAATGAATAAGAGAATAACCATCAGGTAGGGCCCCTGTTTGGTGAGCTCTCTATACACAGCTTGTGGATCCTTGAAGCAAGGAGAGCACAGGGTCCACATGAAATGATGAGGAGTGCCTGCTAAGTGATATTGAATGGAGCTGTTTTATATCCTAATTCTGGTGAGTGCATAGTTTGGGCGGAGGCTCATTTGCACTGGATTTCTTTCACGAGTTTTGGTGGATCCTGCTGGATGTTATACACTGCTGGTAGAATCTATGTTCTGGTGGGGGTCTAACACTCTAGGAATATCCACACTGGATGAACTTTCTTCACATATTGTGATCACATTTTGCACTCATTTAGCTGCTTTCTTGGCTTTTATTGTATTAGACTAATTTATTAAGCACTGCACCACATATTGTTTTTTCTGTTCACAAGGTTTCGTACAGTCACATTGCATGCCATCTGGTGCACTCACTATATACACTTTGCACATATAGAGGTAACAAATATGTCTATGCTATAATGTAAAAAAAAACAAGCCACAGAAGAGTAACCCAGCGCCAGTGGTAGGCCACCCAGAGAGTTAAAACAAAACGGGTAAAATAGATGTGTTAAATGTGCCATCCATTACAAAATGTTAATGTATATATAGCATACTGCATATACAAGAATAAAACAAGAAACCAAAAACTACAATAAACATAATGATGATAGCCCGTGCTGCCAGACGAACTGTAACTGGTGGAAACAGATCATAACAGGAATATGTCTTTTCCTGTTATGATATAATGTCCAAAAGACAGACAGAGACACATTACATCTTCTAAAATAAATAGGAATATGATCCATATCATGTCTGATGTCTATCAAGTGAGTTTATTCTATGTAATAATCTGTTGGTCAGTGATCTGCAGAGGTTACAGAAGTGTAAAATTGTCGAGCAGTAGGATAGTTTTAGTCAGGGAGAACAGGCCTAACTGGTGTATGTCTAAATTGTATAATATCAGTGGGGGTAGGAGTGTGTTTGTTTGTGATTTATTGTTAGGTGGTTTAGGTGCAAACTGTTCTTGTATTTAGTCTTTTTTTTTGCAAAAGAGGCAGTGCCATGCTGAGAATAAAAGTCAGCTCCAAAAATAGATGGTAAAGAACAAGTGAATTCCATGCTTTGATCTCCCCACAACGAAAAAAGCCCCCTATCATTCTGAAAAAGAAACTTCCAAAATATAAGAAAACCCCAAAATACCACCCCTGAAACAAGCGCCCTCTTTTGCCTTTTTTGTCAGACGGGAAGCCTTGCAGCTAAAATGCAGTTGTCAGGAAGAATAAGTTATGCCCATACTCAAAGAACTGTGCACGCACGCAGAGCGGTCCACACAACTGTACACAGAAGCAGAGCCATGCGTGCATCTACAAGTGCATGTTTTAATGGACTTTGGCACCTAGTGGTCTATTTAAAGCACTACAAAACTCAGGATCAATCCTTCAGCATATCTGCTGTCCATGTGATTCTGACCTTGGTCTGGCTCCTGCTTATGCTCTTGTTTTCTGAAACTTTACCTCTGCTGCCTGCCCGTTGCCAACTTCTGCCTGTCTAAACATGTTTCTGCCTCCAGCTTCTGCACACCCTGTGATAACATCCAGAATAAGTTCCCATTATTGACACTTCCAAGCCAGGAGGCCTAATTTTAAAGGCCTTTGTAGTGCATGAATATTACATTTAGGCATTTAAAGTCCCATATCATTTTGCCAGGACTGCAAACCTTGAATGTGCTGGGTTTTCCGCAAACTTGTGGTATACCCAAACCTCAACTCATCCCTAGTAGTGAAACAAGGGTTATGATGACTTGAACCTTGCACCTTTAATAAAAATTCAACAATAACATATCTCTACCTTTTTTACCTATACTGATTCCCAAACAGTGTAACCAGTAACTATGCTATATATACATTAGCTATACATTTGTTTACCCTGAAATATTGGCAAAATTCTACTCATGACTGTATCAATAATTTACCAGCTGCTGGGGCACATAGCAAATGTACCTGTCTACTGTAGCCATAGATATGACCAGATCCAAAGTGTTCATTTTATATTTGTACCTTATTTCAGTCATATCCTTTTTTGTATCTTTGATTTTCATATTTTGGCTTATTATTTTGGAAACCTGCCAGCGGTTATACTTGTTGAATTCTTGAAATGCCTTTGTAGTATGCATGCTTGCATTAAAATACTCCACGATTCTCTTCCATCACTTTTGTTTTGTTTTTAATAAAACATTTTTCTGCATTACACAAAGTCTTCCCTTGTCTCTAAAGGCAACACTGTAGCGGGTCTTACTTATTGGGGAGATAACAGAATGTTCATTTTGACTCATTACATTTTGTTTAGATGCAATTAAGCCACTACCTCCTTCCATTCTCTTTCCTCTCCTATCTCCTCTGTGATATGTATTTAATGTGCATCTTAATGATCTGATTACAATGGGGTAATTATATAATTGTAATTTATTACATGGCACTCTCCTGATACACCGAAAAACAAAATGCTAAAATTGGGAGTTTTGGATCCTGGGGTATGGACTAATTAGAATATATTATGTGCGAATGTGAATTTAAGTTTTTTGATTTAAAGTAGATTCCTAAGGGGTTAAAATTACTATTTGCTTTTTGAATTACATGTTTGAATTGAGAAGCCAAATTAAAATTAAAGTACAATCCCAAGCAATCAAGATACCTTTCCTAATAGGATGACTTTAACAGGCAATGTTTGACTCCCCAATTACATGGAAAGAGATTGATTTAGCCATCTCTATCTTTTCTTAGAACCAAACTCCCAGGATTAGATAGGTATCTAGGTAAATAGTATAAGAAATAGTCAACTGTGGCAGCTATAATCATTTACCTGGCTGATCTCAGCACTTTCTATCAGCTTGTCTACTATAAAAAGGTCTTTGGTAAATATTTCAGTGGTCAAAATTTTCAATTTTTACCATTAATTAAGTCATGTTGGCATATACTGAACCATCCTGTATTTTAAAAACAGTGCTAATTTGAAACAGGTATAAAGTTTTCTATAATTCAGTATATAAAGAATAATATTTTATCTTTAACTACTTCTTCAAAGGAAAATAATAAATTGGCATACACTATTGCAAAGTTGAACGTGTATAAAATTGACACATTGATACAGCTCTGTATTCATAATAAGTGTGATTAATAAATTGATAATATTAATTATATTAACTATAATTAATAACTCATTACATGCAGTGTAATTATCTAAGTTTTACAGAGTATCAGCCTCTTGAAGTCCCAGTACAAAAGAGTTCAGGCTGAGGGAAGGTTAAGCAGCACAAGGAACCAGTCAGTTTCACCTTTTATTGTCCATTCTCAGTCTATGGTGGTGAGGAGCCTTGTAATGCCACATACACACGGTCAGACATGCCAACGGGACAAGCTCTGTCTGCATTTCCGATGGAAAAATGTAGAGCATGTTCTCTATCTAAGTCCGTCGGAAATGCCGACTGAAAAGTCCGATGGGGCATACACACGGTTGGATTATCCAACCAAAAGCTCCCATCTGACTTTTTCTGTCGGAAATTCCGACCATGTGTACGCGGCATAAGTGTTACTGAACTGAAGCAGAGAAAAAAGCAAAATCTGGCAGCAAAATGGATGAATGAAATAAAAATCCCCAGCAGGTAAAACCGCTACCTTATAAGTATTTCATTTGTCTTTTCATATGTATTTTCCTAAAGTTTAACTTCAAACTTAAAGAGGAAAATATATGTTTAAAATGGCAGATCTTTGCAATTTTAATTTAATGTCCTAGTATTTCCACTGAAATAATATTTTGCAATATTAACTTCTTGTTGACCTTACTTTTACAGGACACTCGATCCTAAGAATGTATTTGGATTATCTCTCCCGGGGGGATTGTGTGAACAAAAGATGTGCCTGGTGAGAGTTCTTCTCTAAAGAAACAATCTGATTGGTTGTTATTTTAAACAGGCTCTTCCTTCTACTTCTTCTATCAATATAAATGTCCAAAAACTCTTGATGCTTTTGCTTTAAAGGGTAACTCTGCTTTCAGGGAAAAAAAATAGCAAATAAAAAAAAATAATATTATAGCGTATACAATCATGACACAAGTCATATTGTAATTGAATGTTATTAAAAAAATACCTTTCCTTTTCAATCTTTAAACAGAATGCCCCCCAGAAACATGATTTCCTGCTTGTGCGATTGGCTCACCGATTTTCCCAGAAGTCTGCACTTGTAAGTTGCAAGTCAGATTTCAGGCATCCCTTGGAACAAAAATGTCATTTTTGGTGAGATACTCCCAATAGGAACATGTCTAAAGGGATGCAGACCCTGCAGCTTTCCTTATTAGTGTCCTGCAGCTGCAGCAGCTGATTAATAATTATGAAACCACTCCCATTAGATTCACTTTCCCACATGGACACAGAGAAAATTTACTTCAGAATAACAAAAGGTATGAATCTGCAACAAAGTTTGTTAAAATCCTTGCAATGTATATAGATCACCCAGAGGGGGATTTTTTTTCCCCCATCAAAATGGAGTTAAGCTTTAACAACCAATAGCAAACACTATAACCTAAAAAGGAACTCTACTAAGTATTGTTTGTATCTGAAATTGTAGCCACTTTGTTGTGTATGAAGGTGCAGAGCCAAATTTAGCTCTCCTGTGCAGTGGTTTTAACCTAAACTGCTTAAAGGATTCTTTACTGATAGAGCAGTAAGGTTGTGGAACTCCCTGCCCCAGTTTAGTGTCAGCAGGGAGTGTTGATAGTTTAAAAAACATTTGGATGGACATCTTAGCTAACCCAATATACAGGGGTATGGGGAATGGTAGTAACACACACATATATACATGTTGAACTGGATGGACTGGTGTATTTATTTACCCTTACCAACTATGTAACTATGTAATTTACTCAGGCCAATTTATAGTCTTTCACTTGGCTCTCCTCTAAGCTTAGGGTTGCGGCTGCCACTGGGTGTCACCAGCAATTGGGGCAATAGACAAGAGAGTGGTAGCAGTCTTAGGTTATGAATATTTATATCTGCCCGGCCAACCACTAGGAGGTTCATTGCCAGTGGTGCATGCTGGGAGAGGCTATTGGTGAGTTCTCTTTCCCCAGGCTGCAACCTGGGGAGGTGTATGCAGAGCTTGTGTTGTCTAGGCCAGAATCCTGTTGGAACATAGCAGAAATCCTCAAGCTGATCTACCTGGTCGAGCAGAATACAGCACCCAAGGTAGAAATCCAGCCAAGCAGGTCCTTTTGGAGTGAGGTGACTGATTTTAATAAGGTATAGGAGGTAAGGTATTTTTGTATAAATATAAAAAAAAGAGTAGCGCTGCTATTTTTTTGTTTACTTTATAAGTTTAGAGTGTGCTGGCAGCTTGAGTTTATTTGTTTTTTAGTTGCTATTAGTGTTTTCTTTTAAGTGGTGAGCATGGGCAGTTTGTTTAATATAATTTTTATAAATATATGTTTCACTGTGGGAATAAATGTGACTATATTAATTTTAAAAGGATTTATCTGCATTTAAATATATTTTCAGTCAAGTTTTCTCAGTCAAATTTGAGAAAACCCCACTATATGTTTGTTACATGTTCAAATTTACACAGCAAACCTAAACATACAGTATCTCACAAAATTGTGTACTCCTCTCATATTTTTGTAAATATTTTATTATATCTTTTCATGTGACAACACTGAAGAAATGATACTTTGCTACAATGTAAAGTAGTGAGTGTACAGCTTGTATAACAGTGTAAATTTGCTGTCCCCTCAAAATAACTCAACACACAGCCATTATTGTCTGAACCGCTGACAACAAAAGTTAGTAGACCCCTAAGTGAAAATGTCCAAATTAGGCCCAAAGTGTCAATATTTTGTATGGCCACCATTATTTTTCACACTGCCTTAACCCTCTTGGGCATGGAGTTTACCAGAGATTCACAGGTTGCCACTGGAGTCCTCTTCCACTCCTCCATGATGACATCATAGAGCTGGTGGAGACCTTGCACTCCTCCACCTTCCATTCGAGGATGCCTCACAGATGCTCAATAGGGTTTAGGTCTGGAGACATGCTTGGCCAGTCCATCACCTTTACACTCAGTTTCTTTAGCAAGGCAGTGGTCATCTTGGAGATGTGTTTGGGGTCATTATGATGTTAGAATACTGCCCTGCCACCCAGTTTCTGAAGGGAGGGGATCATGCTCTGCTTCAGTATGTCACAGTACATGTTGGCATTCATGGTTCCCTCAATAAACTGTAGCTCCCCTGTGCCAGCAGCACTCATGCAGCCCCAGACAATGCCATTTCAACAACCATGCTTGACTGTAGGCAAGACACACTTGTCTTTGTACTCCTCACCTGGTTGCGGCCACACATGCTTGACACCATCTGAACCAAATAAGTTTAGGACATGGTTCCAGTAATCCATATCCTTAGTCTGTTTGTCGTTAACAAACTGTTTGCGGGTTTTCTTGTACATCATCTTTAGAAGAGGCTTCCTTCTGGGACGACAACCTCTGCAGCAATGCTGGCAGCACTCATACGTCTATTTCCCAAAGACAACCTCTGGATATGACGTTGAGCACGTGCACCCAACTTCTTTGGTCTACCATGGCAAGGCCTGTTCTGAGTGGAACCTGTCCTGTTAGGCCACTGTATGGTCTTGGCCACTATGCTGCAGCTCAGTTTCAGGGTCTTGGCAATCTTCTTTTAGCGTAGTCCATCTTCATGTAGAGCAACATTTTTTTTCCTCAGAGAGTTCTTTGCTATGTGGTGCCATGTTGAACTTCCAGTGACCAGTATGAGAGAGTGAGAGCGATAACACCAAATTTAACACACCTGCTCCCCATTCACATCTGAGACCTTGTAACACTAACGAGTCACATGACATCAGGGAGGGAAAATGGCTAATTGGGCCCAATTTGGACATTTTCACTTAGGGGTGTACTCACTTTTGTTGCCAGTGGCTTAGACATTATTGACTGTTTGTTGAGTTATTTTGAGGGGACAGCAAATTTACACCGTTATACGAGCTGTACACTCACTACTTTACATTGTAGCAAAGTGTCATTTCTTTAGTGTTGTCACATGAAAAGATATAATAAAATATTTACAAAAATGTGAGGGGTGTACTCACTTTTGTGAGATACTGTATATATATTTTTTATATTTATTTATATAGATGTTTCTTTGAAGCAGACCCATGGGCAGACTACAAGCTCCTCTGAACAATTTCAAAGGGAGTCTGTCTCCAGAATAAGAGGAACACACTGAGTTTAAAGCCTAACTCTGGGAAACCTGAAAATTTTCCCTTGCAGTGGGGCTGCACCTACACTGAAAAGGTTAAATAGGGGCTACAAAAAAAAAACACTTTTACTCATCTGATACTTTGCTCCCTAGCAGATGACGCTCCCCCATTTTCCTGTGGTGGACAGTCCCTCGACGTCCTCATGTTCAGTGCAAGGACCCTGTATTGGTCTTGATGACGTTAGGGCCTTAGACAGGTGCCTAATGGGGGAGAAGGTGCTGCAGGTACCTGTCTAGCAGTAGGAACAGAGCATCTAGGAACACAGCATTAGAGGATCGGTTAAGTAAATCTACTTTATCCCTGTCCCTTAGACCTAAATGATAAGTTAACCCTTATACTGCAGGTGCAACCCCACGTTAAGGAGGACTTTTTAAGTTACCTAGATTTCAGTTATAAGTAAACTCAATATATTTGCATTTAAATGTCCAGTGCTGTAATTTGTTTAAACAGGTTTTGAACGTTAGAACAGATGTCTGGGATGCGATTCCTAACACTGCACTAACATGGCCTTTATGGTAAATTCAGAGCCTCTCATAGCATAGTATTTTGGGATATACAATTATTATAAAACAATAATATCTTGTGATTATGCTGTACCGTTAGTGACAGAAAGTGAACCTGTTTCTTTTTTCATTCCTGAACTGCTTTGTAAAACTGCAACAATGTGAATCATAATTATACTTATCTAGTTGTTACACAGTTTTCTTCATACATCTTGTTCTCACCAGGCAAATGAGAACCCTATTTACAGCACCCTGCAGAGTTTATGTCTGCGCATGATGGCGTATTCCTTACAAATGAACACACTGCTAAAGTGACACAGACGAAGGGTGTCCATTGGAATTTATGTCCTTCTGAATTTGTTCATCTTGTTTCATACATGCTGAGTTAATTAAAAATAAAGCATACTGATCATATGTAAAAACGAGCCCAGTTAGATCCCAATTAGAGCTGCCATTTTTAAGGTATCCATGCTCCAGTTTATAGAAATACACAGCTGATGGTTTAACTACTTATAACTCCACCATTGGGTAAAGCCTTAGAAGTATTCTTAATATCATATGACAACATTTAATGACTCTATTTTCTCATACCAACACAGTTAACCCTTGCTTCCTACTAATAAATGCTTGTGAGAAAAAGTAGATTCACAGATAGCTGCTTATGTGTTCAGAGAATATACAGAAGAATGGATTGAGGTGTAATGGAGAGGTGGGCATGATGGCTCAGTTACCGTTGAAATGTATTTTTATATGTCCTGATATATTTTTTACCTCTTACAAAGGACCCTAATCCAGTCATGTTTTACATGGGCTAGCACAGATGGGATTCAACAATAAAGAGACATACACTGTTATTTAAATTTCAAACAAAATTATTTATTTTTTGGCAATTTATATGGCCACGGTGTTATCCACGGGGTTATCTAATAGTACTCTATTTTATTTAAAAGAATATAAAGCCGTCCTGGCTAAAATGAACAAATTAAACGGTGTCCATCCAAACAATGCTGGACGACTACTCCCTGCTTGGACAACATTATGACAAAATTAGGGCGGGTGGGTGGGCGTCGCTCGTCCTGCTTCAAACGGTCAGTGAGCCACTGTACTTAGTCCCTTATATAGGCTCCTTCTGCGCTGGCTCAGCGCCCTCCAAAATCCTCCAATCCAACGCTGGCCCTTGCTACCAATCCCCTGGCTGTTGCTGCCCAGAGAAATAGTGGCAACCAATGGCAACCTGAAATAAAATAGAAAAGGAAGAGAGAAAACTGCAGCCCCTTCTGAGCCATTCCATGTGGGCCCCAGCATAATGCTATGACCCTTCATGGGCTAGCACAGATGGGATTCAACAATAAAGAGACATACACTGTTATTTAAATTTCAAACAAAATTATTTATTTTTTAGCAATTTATATGGCCACGGTGTTATCCACAAGGGTTACCTAATAGTACTTCATTTTATTTAAAAGAATATAAAGCCATCCTGGCTAAAATGAACAAATTAAACGGTGTCCATCCAAACAATGCTGGACGACTACTCCCCACTGGCTGAGGTCAGCAGCAACGCTGCCAGCCGAGCCCCCCCCAACACCGTGACTGATTCAATCAAATTTTGCAAACCCATGTTAAATATATCTAAGCCTATCACAGATAAGTGGACCATATCTTTCCGAAATAAACCATGGACAAAACCTTCTAATTCTGAGTGGCGAAAGGATATACCACCGGAAGAACTTAGAAAACTATGGATTGTCCTATTGAGACGTCTCCTAATCTTGTCTACATAGAATAAATTACCGGCAGGAGACCGCAGAAGCCGAGGAATCATCTCCGAAAATGCCAGTATAGCATTTGGGAATAAAAGTTTTATATAACAAAGATCTTTCTTCATATCACATAGAAGATCCCAAGTCTTAACCTTTCCTAAATCATTGGCCCCGGCCTGAATAACTAAAACTTGGGGGAAAGGCCAAATGCTAGCTAAGTGAAGTAAATTATCTCTAAGATTACGCCACCTCAAGCCCCTAATACCCAACCACAAAACTGTGAAAGACTTAGAGTCCAGACCTAAATTAGCAGAGTAGGTTCTAGTTTCAGCATGCTTGGCAGCCCAAAAAATGTAGGAATGTCCTACTATCCAAACCGTTGTTTTGGGAGAACCTGAAAAAGAAATTATAAAGTTAGAAGATCAGGGTGGACATAAATCTTATATCTATCGCTCCCCCAACGGCCTATTCTCTTTAAAGTTTCTGCTGAAAAACCTAGAGAGTCAGCTGTGGTGGCTGCCCCAATACGAAATGAATGTGATGAAAAGCAAAAACCTGAAAGGTTCAGGCATTTTAAACAGGCAGCCAAGACAGCTGAAAACTGATACCTAGTCAAGGAGGACAGATCCTGATGAATAAAAAAGGAGTCGTCAGAACAGGGTCTGATTGATAAGTATTTAGAAACCAGTAGAACCGGGCATATTGTAGGGTTGATGGAACTAGCTAGAGAAATCCAATGACCCTCACCTATCGGCAGGGATTTTGACCTACAAAGGAAAATGTTAAGGGACCCATCACACATAACAACAATGAACCTACGAAGAAAAGATGAGGACCTTTTATTTTCGGCTGTGAATTCCCCAATCCTGAGGGCACCAAAGAAGGCAACCAAAAAAGCAGCTCTGAACAAAAATAAGCACACTTCCTCCAATGTCCTGAGAAGATCAACCAACAGTGCAGCCAAAATAGGGCGCCTGTTATCCAATGAAGGTCTGGACCTCCTGAAACCTTTTAATACTTGATTAACTTGAAAGAAAGAGGTTAAAGATGGTAAACCTGTAAATTTTAGAAAAAAGGAAACACCCGCTAAGATCTTGCTTATAGAAGCTGGGCTGAGATTTGCCTGAATCAAAGAAGACACGAAAGACAGAGAGACATAAGATGTTACTACAAGAGTATCCAGACCCAAGTCTCGACAAAAGGAACACCATCTGATCCAAGATAGGCGATAGTCTAACCACGTTTTCTTCGACACCGAATTCTTGAGGTTACCAAGTATTAACTCCAAATTAAGCCCCACAGGAAATCTGGGCAAGGGGTTCCGCACTGATCCGATGTTGGAGCCAATTCCTGAAACTTTGTGAACTGCGAACGAGACAAAGCATCAGCAATGTTAATTTTTACACCTGCAATGTGCTCTGCCTTCAACCAGATATTGAAACGCATGCATTGTAAAACAAGAAAACGTAGCAGTTTAATCGCCGGCTCCGACTTAGAGGATAATGTATTAGCCACATAAGGAACACCTTTATTATCAGTGTGAACCAGGACTCTGCAGTCCACAAAAACATCTTTCCAAATTACTAGGGAAACTATAACAGGGAAAAGCTCCAGAAGGACCAGGTTCTGAAGAATGTCCTTCTGTAACCAATCCTGATGCCATTCACCTGCACACAAATAACCATCCATAAATGCTCCAAAGCCTGAAGACCCAGCTGCATCCGTGAAAAAATTCAGCTGATAGTTAGTAACAAAGTCTTGCTGCCATATGGTAGAACCATTAAAATTACACAGAAAAGCATCCCAAATTTTTAGGTCTTCCCGAATGCTCTTGGAGATACGAATATGAGAATATGGATTTTTAAGACCTTTGATGGCCAAAGAAAACCTGCGCGAAAACACCCTAGCCATTGGAATGACTCGGGCTGTGAAAGTGAACAGACCCAAGAGAGATTGAGCCTCTTTCAGGAGTACCTTTTTCTTTTAAAGAAAAACTGAGATCAAGGATCTCATTTTTGGATTTTTTGCAGGGGCAATCTAAATTCCATTGCTGTGGAATCGATGGTAATCCCCAAAAGTTCAATAGAAGTAGAGGGCAAGACTGTCTTTTTGGATGCTAGAGGGACCCCAAAGTGTTCACAAATGTTGAAAAACAGCTGAAGAGATTCTAGGCAAGAGGGAGAACCAGCTGGGCCAACAAATAAAAAAGCATCTAGATAATGCAGAAAACCCCGACAGGGATGAAGATCTGACAGAATCCAGTGTAAAAATGTCGAGAAGGCTTCAAAATAGAAACGACAAAGAAAACCCCATGGGCATACATTTGTCAAAGTAAAATTTTCCCGAAAATTGAAAACCCAGAGAATTGAAGCCTTGCGGATGGACCGGGAGCAGCCAAAATGCTGACTTAATATCTGCTTTGGCTAGCAGAATACCCTGTCCATGATACCTTAAAATAACCAAAGCCTCATCGAAGGATGCATAACAAACCGGAGCTTCAATACCGGCCACTTCATCATTCAAGGAGGAGTCCACTGGATATGAAAGGTGATGTATCATACGATAAGAACCTTGTTCTTTTTTTAGGAACTAACCCTATCGGGGAGAGCCTAAAATTCAGAAATGGCGGAGAAGCAAAAGGGCCCTGCAATTTTCCCTTCTGCCAGTTCTTTGGAAATTTTGTCTTGAACCACCGACGCATTTGTATAAACAGATTTCAAATCCTGAACCATAGAAGACAGGGACCAAAAACCTTCTCTGAAACCTTCAGTTAGCAGAGCCGCCATCCTGCGATCTGGATAACGCTCTAACCATGGGAGCATTCTTGGTAGGTTCACCGGAGTCAATTATCTTCCCATGAGCATGCCCGGGAAGTGGTTGAAAGGCTGCTGCTGCAGATTTGCGAAAACATCTACTAGCCGGATGGCTCCCATTACAATAGGAGTACTCGTGTTTATATCTGCAAGAAACTTGCATTGTCCCTCGTTGAAAGAAAAGCAAAATCCTTTAAGAAATGCAGACTGTGGGTTAGACACCAACTTTGGAGTGAACTGAGGCTTAGGAGGTAACATGAGGTTTAACCATAATCCAATGTCTTTGGACCCCCAATGTAAGGAGGGGTGGACTGACAATTTTGCCGAAAATTTTCATCATATGTGAACCATGCAGAGCCACTGAAATGATGAAAAGCCTCTGCAACAATATCTAAATGTTGGAATAAACCTGAACACTTTGCAGGGAAACGTTCACCCATAACTGCTGCATAAATGCATAAAGCCTGCAACCAGTTTTGGAAGGTCCTTGGTATAGCCCTGCTTCTGTCCTCTTCAGACCTATCCACTGACAGCATGTCAGATTTAAACAAAAATTCTTTAGAAGCCAGCAAAAGTGACAATATGTCAATGAATTCCCCTCTCCAAATCTTTTCCTTAATATACTTAGCTAAATGGAACCCCAAAGGTGATAATTTAGATGGTAGGGGTTCCTTAAAAGAAGTCTCCCCGACTGCCACCGCCGAAGGCCTGAGAGGCAGGGCGGAATCAAAAGCTAATGGAGGGTTACCAGCATTATTGTGGTTTAAATTGTCATGATCAGCAATTTGTGACTCATTTAAATTTTGCCATACTGAACTAATTTCATTCATATAATCATTAATTGGTAAGTTTTCTACAGCAACATAAGAATGTGCCCCTGTAAACATTTTTTCCGCATCATTTCCAACAAATTTGGAAGCACCAGATACCTGTGCCCTCTGACAAATCTTACTTGTATGTATATTATGCTTTGCACCAATTTTTTCCATTTGTGCTCCTGGAAACTGACCAACATTAATGTTTGGTTGATTAACATTCATTGCACCAGTGACCTGTGCTCCTTTTACACTATTACTAGCACCAATAGACTATGCCCCTTTAAACTGTTGCAAAATATTTGACAAAGAATTAATCAGAAGTGACACTTCAGAGACATTAGAAAACTGACACTGCTCACCATCATTTAAGACTGACGGATGCTCACTGTCTGCTGCCTCCTGGGGAAGCTGAGTAGCGCTGCTCTCCCTCATACAAGGCTCCCTCTGTGGTATGGAACTGCCAGCTCTCTACCCTCTCGTCAGCAGAGGCGAAGCAGCTATCCTCTAGCGTTTCTTCTTCCTGCCCGGCTGTTGCCGAGTCCCGCCTCCGACTGAGACCGAACCTTCCTCTGCCTTCGGGTTTGCGAGGGATGCCCCTGCAGGAGGAGCCGAGCCGTGCTCCTCCCCTAAGCACTGCAGGAGCCATTCTTCACTGCCCTCTCCTTTGGCCTTCTCGAGAGGGCGACACAGGAGTGTCTCCCGACTGCTCGGCGAACGTCGGTTAGCCGCTGTACTTAATCCCTTATATAGGCTCCTTCTGCGCTGGCTCAGCGCCCACCAAAATCCTCCAATCCAACGCTGGCCCTTGCTACCAATCCCCTGGCTGTTGCTGCCCGGAGAAATAGTGGCAACTAATGGCAACCTGAATTAAAATAGAAAAGGAAGAGAGAAAACTGCAGCCCCTTCTGAGCCATCAAATGTGGGCCCCAGCATAATGCTATGACCCTTCATTCTTTCTTTTTCTGTAGAAGAGAACTGTTGCAATGTATGCCCTACAACAAGCAATCTCAACATGTGTATAGATGGGTATGTACATTCATATGTAGCGCTCACCCCCCCAAGGGCCTCTGATTTGTGTCCCAGGTTCTTTCCCACTCCTTTGGCTCACTAAACATGTCTTGGATTGATTTTTTAAAGTTCATTGTAGGTTTACTTGGATGGGCTTAGGGAAGCTATGCGATACTCCGAAAACTGAACAGTAATGAGAGGACACTCTTCTCTTTGCAACTAGTTCCTAGAACAGCGCCTTGAGCAATAGGTCAGAGAGTGGACTGCACTGGGACACCAAGTAATGTTCCAGACCAGGCAAGCCTTAGTATTAGTGCACCAGGCGGTTAACAGCAGCAACAGTTTCTAGGATTCTTCACTTGGGTCTGTACTCACAATGTCCCCAGGTACTTGGATGCCACCCTCCAGACTCAGGCAGACACTTTTCCTCAATGAATCTTGTAGACCGGATCCCCAGTGAAACTTCTCTTTTAGCTTCAAAGAATTTGCAGCAGGATAGGCTCCCCAGCTATGCACTGCTGGAACCTCGATGAGCACAAGGAGAACTTTCAGCTAAGCTGCCTAGAAATGAACCTGCTGTTTAGGGCTTCAAAATATTTATGCACTCTCCCAGCCACTACCTGGGCCTCCTCCCTCAGGGATTGGCTGGAGCCACGTAAGCATTCAGGCTGCTTATTTGATTTTCCCACTACATTATGGAACAGGGGCATGCAAACCTGCAGCCCGCAGAGCCCAGAGCATCCCAAAGTATTCACAAACTGCTCCACTGATTACAGAAGAGCCATAAGAACTAAATGTATCTAACCTGCTAGCAACCTAACTGGTATGGTGCTACACATGTATTCAGGATATGTGCTGTTGGCTATTTAAATTGACCCTGCATTCACAATGAAGATATACAACTACAATTTTCTTCATGTGTATCTTGGCTTTGAATGTTTAGTACATCCCAAACACAGTGCAATTCTACCACCTATTTTGGTTAACAGAATCGTGCAGAAATCGTGACAAAATGCAGTTTAAAAATCACTCTAAGCTTGTTGCCCTAAAAAGAGCAGGTGCTCTGGGTGACAAATGCCTTTGAAGTGAAAGGGCTACCCTATGTGCAACACCCAGAAACACTTGTAAATTACGCTTTGAAAATTGCAAGTGCAAATGCGATCTCTGAATGGGGCCTAAATCTTGATGGCACCCAAATGTTAGTAAATGCTCCTAAAGGAAAAGCTAAAGACAAGAGTAAAACATGCAAGACAAATCCCAAACACATAACAAGTGCAATTCTGATTTTAATTCCCTGACCCTTGCTCTTTATTTTAATCAAAAAATGATAACTGACTTTATTTCTCATATAAGCAAATTAGGAAAACACTGTTTGCTGGTCAATTATATTGTTATTTTTATTACTCCATCTGTTTGTTGGAGAAGTGTGATAATGCTGAGCTAATGCATACCAATGAGCCCTGATCTCCAGTGTCACATGCATTTTTAAGACTAACGTAATGTTCTATAACTGTCTAGTTTGGGAATCAGCTGTCAACAAGCATTGGGTTACACCAACTTACAGGTAGGTACACTCCCAGGTGAAATTAAAATTTACCTTAATTGCATACAAGGAGTATGGCCTACCTGCTCAGTTCTTTGTTTTCTAATACAGGCATCTCTCTGGGGCATCAGTAAATCTCACTACCTTTTGTCAATAATCTGGTTGTCTAGGAACCTGTGCTTGTAATGACTATTACCAAACACACCTACTGCAGAACTCTAATAGGCTGCATTGACACCTGTGCAGAGCGATTTTAAGGAGGTTTTTTTTTAGCATTTTTGAAAGCATATGCAAGCATTTTAGATGTGTATCACAAGTGTTTTAGATATGTATTCAAGGTTAAGGCATTTTTGTTGTAGCCAATGGAAAGCACTAGGGGGAGGAGATCAGTAAATATAGATTAAAAAATGTCTGAAATATGCCAAAAACAAAATGCCAGAAAACACAAAAAACACTAAAATCTAGCTTTTTCAGACGTTCCCATTAGACATGTGCACACTGAAATATTTTGTTTCGGAATTTCATTTTCGTCCGATAAATAAATTAATTTAGTTACTCCCGAAATTAGTTTTTATTTATTTGTATTTATTTTTTTATTTCTTTTGTTAAAAAATGCATTTGTCTGAAAATCCGAAATAATTAAGGTTGAATCTGTCATTGAAGGCTTATGGTGTCTGTGGAATGTTCTAAGAAGATTCGACGAAGCAGATAAACTGTATGAAGCCACAATCATACATTTCCAGTCGAATTTTCCGCCTACAAGCTATAGAAGAATTAATTTTCCACATTTTGTCATGTGACAACCAAAAACGTAAATTGTATTTTATTGGGATTTTATGTGATAGACCAACACAATGTGGCACATTGAGAAGGAAAATGATAAATGGTTTTCAACATTTTTTACAAATAATTATGTGAAAAGTGTGGCGTGCATTTGTATTCAGCCCCCCTGAGTCAATACTTTGCAGAACCACCTTTTGCTGCAATTACAACTACAAGTCTTTTTGGGGATGTCTCTACCAGCTTCCCACATCTAGAAAGTGACATTTCTGCCCATTCTTCTTTACAAAACAGCTCAAGCTCTGTCAGATTGGATGGAGAGTGTCTGTGAAAAACAATTTTCAAGTCTTGCCACAGATGTTTCAATTGGATTTAGGTCTGGACTTTGACTGGACCATTCTAACAAATGAATATGCTTTGATCTAAACCATTCCATTGTAGCTCTGGCTGTATGTTTAGGGTCGTTGTCTACTGGAAGGTGAACCTCCACCCCAGTCTCAAGTCTTTTACAGACTCTAATGCCCTGTACACACGGTCGGATTTTCCGACGGAAAATGTGTGATAGGACCTTGTTGTCGGAAATTCCCACCGTGTGTGGGCTCCATCACACATTTTCCATCAGAATTTCCGACACACAAAGTTTGAGAGCTTGCTATAAAATTTTCCAACAACAAAATCCGTTGTCGGAAATTCCGATCGTGTGTACACAAATCCGACGGACAAAGTGCCACGCATGCTCAGAATAAATTAAGAGACGAAAGCTATTGGCTACTGCCCCATTTATAGTCCCGACGTACGTGCTTTACGTCACCGCGTTCAGAATGATTGGATTTCCTGATAACTTTGTGTGACCGTGTGTATGCAAAACAAGTTTGAGCCAACATCCATCACAAAAAATCCATGGCCTTTGTTGTTGGAATGTCCGATCAATGTCCGACCGTGTGTATGGGGCATAAGAGATTTCATCTTCCCATCAACTCTGACCAGCTTCCCTGTCCCTGCTAAAGAAAAGAATCCGCACAACATAATGCTGCCACCACCATGTTTCACAGTGGGGGTGATGTGCAGTGTTAGTTTTCCTCCACACATAGCATTTTGCTTTTAGGCCAAAAAGTTACATTTTGGTCTCATCTGACCAGAGCACTTTCTTCCACATGTTTGCTGTGTCCCCCACATAGCTTCTCGCAAACTGCAAATGGAATTAGGCTCAGCAATGGCATGCAATGCAAAGCTGCTGCTAACAAAGCAAACAGAATATTGGCATGCATTAAAAAGAGGATCAACTCCAGAGATAAAACGATAATTCTCCCACTCTACAAGACTCTGGTCCGGCCGCACCTAGAGTATGCTGTCCAGTTCTGGGCACCAGTCCTCAGGAAGGATGTACTGGAAATGGAGTGAGTACAAAGAAGAGCAACTAAGCTAATAAAGCGTCTGGAGGATATTAGTTGTGAGTACTGAACTTATTCTCTCTGGAGAAGAGACGCTTGAGAGGGGATATGATTTCAATTTATAAATAACATACTGGTGACCCCAGAATAGGGATACAACTTTTTCGCGGAAGGGAGTTTAACAAGACACATGGCCATTAAATTAAAAGAAAAGAGGTTTAACCTTAAACTACGTAGAGGGTCCTTTACTGTAAGAGCGGAAAGGATGTGGAATTCCCTACCACAGGCGGTGGTCTCCTCAGGGAGCATTAATAGTTTAAAAAAACTATTAGATAAGCACCTGAATGACCACAACATACAGGGATATACAATGCAATACTGACATATAATCACAGACATAGGTTGGACTTGATGGACTGTCTTTTTTCAACCTCACCTACTATGTAACTATGTAACTATGTAACTTCTTATGGCTTTCTTTCAACAATGGTTTCTTCTTGCCCCTTCTCCATAAAGACCAGATTTGTGGAGTGCACGACTAATAGTTGCCCTGTGAACAGATTCTCCTACCTGAGCTGTGGTTTTCTGCAGTTCCTCCAGAGTTACCATGGGCCTCTTGGCTGCTTCTCTGAATAATGTTCTCCTTGGCTGGCCTGTCAGTTTAGGTGGATGGCCATGTCTTGGTAGGTTTGCAGTTGTGCCATACTCTTTCCATTTTTGGATGATGGATTGAACAGGGCTCCGTGAAATGTTCAAAGCTTGGGATATCTTTTTATAACAGCTGTATTAATACTGAGATTAAATTACTCACACGTGAACTCTATTTACTAACTCGGCAATTGGTTGCACTGGATATTAGTTAGGGGTAAAGGGGGCTGAATGCAAATGCACGCCATACTTTTTACATATTTATTTGTAAAAAAAATTAAAAACCATTTATCATTTTCCTTCCACTTCATAATTATGTGCCACTTTGTGTTGGTCTATCACATAAAATCCCAATAAAATACATTTACGTTTTTGGTTGTAACATGACAAAATGTGGAAAATGTCAAGGGTATTAACCACTTGCCGACCGCCTACCGCATATATACTGCGGCAGAATGGCACGGGCAGGCAAAATCACGTACCCGTACGTGATCTGCCTCCCGCGGGCGGGGGGTCCGATCGGACCCCCCCCCGGTGCCATCGGCGGTCGGCATTTGACTGGGAGCGTCGGGAGGCGAGGGGGAGACCATCCGATCGTGGCCCCCCCCTCGCGATCACTCCCAGCCAATGGGAATCCTCCTCTGCCTGTGTGTCGTTTCACACAGGCAGAGGATGTGATGTCATCTCTCCTCGGTCTGGCAGTTTCCGTTCCAGCGCCGAGGAGAGATGACAAGTGAGTGCACAACACACACACACACACACAGTAGAACATGCCAGGCATACCTTACACCCCGATCCCCCCCCCCCGATCGCCCCCCGATCCCCCCCCAATCACCCCCCCCCTGTCACAAACTGACATTAGCAGTATTTTTTTTTTTTTTTTCTGATTACTGCATAGTGTCAGTTTGTGACAGTTAGTGTTAGGGCAGTGAGTATTACCCCCCTTTAGGTCTAGGATACCCCCCTAACCCCCCCTAATAAAGTTTTAACCCCTTGATCACCCCCCCTCACCAGTGTCGCTAAGCGATCATTTTTCTGATCGCTGTATTAGTGTCGCTGGTGACGCTAGTTAGGAACGTAAATATTTAGGTTCGCCGTCAGCATTTTATAGCGACAGGGACCCCCATATACTATCTAATAAATGTTTTAACCCCTTGATTGCCCCCTAGTTAACCCTTTCACCACTGATCACCGAATAACTGTTAGGGGTGACGCTGGTTAGTTCGTTTATTTTTTATAGTGTCAGGGCACCCGCCGTTTATTACCGAATAAAGGTTTAGCCCCCTGATCGCCCGGCGGTGATATGCGTCACCCCAGGCAGCGTCAGATTAGCGCCAGTACTGCGAACACCCACGCACGCAGCATATGCCTCCCTTAGTGGTATAGTATCTGATCGGATCAATATCTGATCCGATCAGATCTATACCAGCGTCCCCAGCAGTTTAGGGTTCCCGAAAACGCAGTGTTAGCGGGATCAGCCCAGATACCTGCTAGCACCTGCGTTTTGCCCCTCCGCCCAGCCCAGCCCACCCAAGTGCAGTATCGATCGATCACTGTCACTTACAAAACACTAAACGCATAACTGCAGCGTTCGCAGAGTCAGGCCTGATCCCTGCGATCGCTAACAGTTTTTTTGGTAGCGTTTTGGTGAACTGGCAAGCACCAGCCCCAGGCAGCGTCAGGTTAGTGCCAGTACCGCTAACACCCACGCACGCACCGTATACCTCCCTTAGTGGTATAGTATCTGATCGGATCAATATCTGATCCGATCAGATCTATACTAACGTCCCCAGCAGTTTAGGGTTCCCAAAAACGCAGTGTTAGCGGAATCAGCCCAGATACCTGCTAGCACCTGCGTTTTGCCCCTCCGCCCGGCCCAGCCCACCCAAGTGCAGTATCGATCGATCACTGTCACTTACAAAACACTAAACGCATAACTGCAGCGTTCGCAGAGTCAGGCCTGATCCCTGCGATCGCTAACAGTTTTTTTGGTAGCGTTTTGGTGAACTGGCAAGCACCAGCCCCAGGCAGCGTCAGATTAGCGCCAGTACCGCTAACACCCACGCACGCAGCATACGCCTCCCTTAGTGGTATAGTATCTGATCGGATCAATATCTGATCCGATTAGATCTATACTAGTGTCCCCAGCAGTTTAGGGTTCCCAAAAACGCAGTGTTAGCGGGATCAGCCCAGATACCTGCTAGCACCTGCGTTTTGCCCCTCCGCCCGGCCCGGCCCAGCCCACCCAAGTGCAGTATCGATCGATCACTGTCACTTACAAAACACTAAACGCATAACTGCAGCGTTCGCAGAGTCAGGCCGGATCCCTGTGATCGCTAACAGTTTTTTTGGTAGCGTTTTGGTGAACTGGAAAGCACCAGCGGCCTAGTACACCCCGGTCGTAGTCAAACCAGCACTGCAGTAACACTTGGTGACGTGGCGAGTCCCATAAGTGCAGTTCAAGCTGGTGAGGTGGCAAGCACAAGTAGTGTCCCGCTGCCACCAAAAAGACAAACACAGGCCCGTCGTGCCCATAGTGCCCTTCCTGCTGCATTCGCCAATCCTAATTGGGAACCCACCACTTCTGCAGCGCCCGTACTTCCCCCATTCACATCCCCAACCAAATGCAGTCGGCTGCATGAGAGGCATTTTCTTTATGTCCTCCCGAGTACCCCTACCCAACGAACCCCCCAAAAAAGATGTTGTGTCTGCAGCTAACGCGGATATAGGCGTGACACCCGCTATTATTGTCCCTCCTGTCCTGACAATCCTGGTCTTTGCATTGGTGAATGTTTTGAACGCTACCATGCACTAGTTGAGTATTAGCGTAGGGTACAGCATTGCACAGACTAGGCACACTTTCACAGGGTCTCCCGAGATGCCATCACATTTTGAGAGACCCGAACCTGGAACCGGTTACAGTTATAAAAGTTAGTTACAAAAAAAAGTGTAAAAAAAAAAAAAAAAAAAAACACAAACAAAAATATAAAATAAAAATAGTTGTCATTTTATTGTTCTCTCTCTCTCTATTCTCTCTCTATTGTTCTGCTCTTTTTTACTGTATTCTATTCTGCAATGTTTTATTGTTATTATGTTTTATCATGTTTGCTTTTCAGGTATGCAATTTTTTATACCTTACCGTTTACTGTGCTTTATTGTTAACCATTTTTTTGTCTTCAGGTATGCCATTCACGACTTTGAGTGGTTATACCAGAATGATGCCTGCAGGTTTAGGTATCATCTTGGTATCATTCTTTTCAGCCAGCGGTCGGCTTTCATGTAAAAGCAATCCTAGTGGCTAATTAGCCTCTAGACTGCTTTTACAAGCAGTGGGAGGGAATGCCCCCCCCCCCCAACATCTTCCGTGTTTTTCTCTGGCTCTCCTGTCTCAACAGGGAACCTGAAAATGCAGCCGGTGATTCAGCCAGCTGACCATAGAGCTGATCAGAGACCAGAGTGGCTCCAAACATCTCTATGACCTAAGAAACCGGAAGCTACGAGCATTTTATGACGTAGATTTCGCCGGATGTAAACAGCGCCATTGGGAAATTGGGAAAGCATTTTATCACACCGATCTTGGTGTGATCAGATGCTTTGAGGGCAGAGGAGAAATCTAGGGTCTATTTTTTTTTTTGCAAAAAAGAGTACCTGTCACTACCTATTGCTATCATAGGGGATATTTACATTCCCTGAGATAACAATAAAAATGATTTAAAAAAAAAAAAAATGAAAGGAACAGTTTAAAAATAAGATAAAAAAATAATAATAATAAAGAGAAAAAAAAAAAAAAAAAAAAAAAAGCACCCCTGTCCCCCCTGCTCTCGCGCTAAGGTGAACGCAAGCGTTGGTCTGGCGTCAAATGTAAACAGCAATTGCACCATGCATGTGAGGTATCGCCGCGAAGGTCAGATCGAGGGCAGTAAGTTTAGCAGTAGACCTCCTCTGTAAATCTAAAGTGGTAACCTGTAAAGGCTTTTAAAGGCTTTTAAAAATGTATTTAGTTTGTCGCCACTGCACGTTTGTGCGCAATTTTAAAGCATGTCATGTTTGGTATCCATGTACTCGGCCTAAGATCATCTTTTTTATCTCATCAAACATTTGGGCAATATAGTGTGTTTTAGTGCATTAAAATGTAAAAAAGTGTGTTTTTTCCCAAAAAAATGCGTTTGAAAAATCGCTGCGCAAATACTGTGTGAAAAAAAAAATGAAACACCCACCATTTTAATCTGTAGGGCATTTGCTTTAAAAAAAATATATAATGTTTGGGGGTTCAAAGTAATTTTCTTGCAAAAAAAAATTATTTTTTTATGTAAACAATAAGTGTCAGAAAGGGCTTTGTCTTCAAGTGGTTAGAAGAGTGGGTGATGTGTGACATAAGCTTCTAGATGTTGTGCATAAAATGCCAGGACAGTTCAAACCCCCCCCAAATGACCCCATTTTGGAAAGTAGACACCCCAAGCTATTTGCTGAGAGTCATGTTGAGTCCATGGAATAATTTATATTGTGACACAAGTTGCGGGAAAGAGACAATTTTTTATTTTTTTTATTTTTTTTTGCGCAAAGTTGTCACTAAATGATATATTGCTCAAACATGCCATGGGAATATGTGAAATTACACCCCAAAATACATTCTGTTGCTTCTCCTGAGTACGGGGATACCACATGTGTGGGACTTTTTGGGAGCCTAGCCGCGTACGGGACCCCGAAAACCAAGCACCGCCTCCAGGCTTTCTAAGGCCGTAAATTTTTGATTGCACTCTTCACTGCCTATTACAGTTTTCGGAGGCCATGGAATGCCCAGGTGGCACAAAACCCCCCCAAATGACCCCATTTTGGAAAGTAGACACCCCAAGCTATTTGATGAGAGGTATAGTGAGTATTTTGCAGACCTCACTTTTTGTCACAAAGTTTTGAAAATTGAAAAAAGAAAAAAAAAATTTTTTTTTCTCGTCTTTCTTTATTTTCAAAAACAAATGAGAGCTGCAAAATACTCACCATGCCTCTCAGCAAATAGCTTGGGGTGTCTACTTTCCAAAATGGGGTCATTTGGGGGGGGTTTGTGCCACCTGGGCATTCCATGGCCTCCGAAACTGTGATAGGCAGTGAGGAGTAAAATCAAAAATGTACGCCCTTAGAAATCCTGAAGGCGGTGCTTGGTTTTCGGGGTACCGTACGCGGCTAGGCTCCTAAAAAGTCCCACACATGTGGTATCCCCGTACTCAGGAGAAGCAGCTAAATGTATTTTGGGGTGCAATTCCACATATGCCCATGGCCTGTGTGAGTAATATATCATTTAGTGACAACTTTGTGCAAAAAAAAAAAAAAAAATTTGTCACTTTCCCGCAACTTGTGTCAAAATATAAAACATTCCATGGACTCAACATGCCTCAAAGCAAATAGCTTGGGGTGTCTACTTTCCAAAATGGGGTCATTTGGGGGGGTTTTATGTCATCTGGGCATTTTATGGCCTTCAAAACTGTGATAGGTAGTGAGGAGTAAAATCAAAAATGTACGCCCTTAGAAATCCTGAAGGCGGTGCTTGGTTTTCGGGGTCCCGTACGCGGCTAGGCTCCCAAAAAGTCCCACACATGTGGTATCCCCGTACTCAGGAGAAGCAGCTAAATGTATTTTGGGGTGCAATTCCACATATGCCCATGGCCTGTGTGAGCAATATATCATTTAGTGACAACTTTTTGTAATTTTTTTTTTTTTTGTCATTATTCAATCACTTGGGACAAAAAAAATGAATATTCAATGGGCTCAACATGCCTCTCAGCAAATTCCTTGGGGTGTCTACTTTCCAAAATGGGGTCATTTGTGGGGGTTTTGTACTGCCCTGCCATTTTAGCACCTCAAGAAACGACATAGGCAGTCATAAATTAAAGGCTGTGTAAATTCCAGAAAATGTACCCTAGTTTGTAGACGCTATAACTTTTGCGCAAACCAATAAATATACACTTATTGACATTTTTTTTACCAAAGACATGTGGCCGAATACATTTTGGCCTAAATGTATGACTAAAATTGAGTTTATTGGATTTTTTTTAGAACAAAAAGTAGAAAATATCATTTTTTTTCAAAATTTTCGGTCTTTTTCCGCGTATAGCGCAAAAAATAAAAACGGCAGAGGTGATCAAATACCATCAAAAGAAAGCTCTATTTGTGGGAAGAAAAGGACGCAAATTTCGTTTGGGTACAACATTGCATGACCGTGCAATTAGCAGTTAAAGGGACGCAGTGCCGAATTGTAAAAAGTGCTCTGGTCAGGAAGGGGGTAAAACCTTCCGGGGCTGAAGTGGTTAATACTTAACATGGATGGACATAACTCTGGTAAGTCATTGTATGGGGTTAGAATGGTCACTTCATCAATTTAACATTTTGTTCATATGATACCTGGAATCGCTTAAGAACTTTAAGCACTTTGGTTTCTTTATAAAAATCCAACCAGCTTGCCATAATTAGCCTTCTCCAGGGCTACCTTGGGGCACACGATCCATGTGCTTTTGCATGTCAGTTTAAAAAAGATAACCGGGATCAATGCCATAACATAAACACTTTTATATCTTTGAATAAAAGCATTACAAACCTGTGTAGCTGAATGATGTGCTTCAGAACACATCATCCCAAAAGAGTGCATGTTTACTGCATCAATTTGTAATGCTTTTATTCAAAGAGATAATGTTGGGTTTTTATGCTATGTTGGTGGTGCTGATCAACAATTTCTCCCAATTTTGGAATTATTTCCAGATCTGGAACTATTACCTTGTTTCCTTACAGATGACAACCTTTAAGAAGAAAGGTAAAGAAGCATTAAACACTAAAAAGCAAATATTTATTATACTGCAGTTTACCAATTTTTAGATGTGATGGCTGTATTAGTTTATTTTTTAAGCTTTCTTTTTTGTATTTTCATCTGGTGATCTGCCTAGTAAACCTGTTGTTTTTTAACAGAAAAGCTCTGTTGCAGTTAGAGGGAAGAGACTATTTACCACTGACAGAGCTGCTTACAATGATCAGATTTTATGTATTAATGCAAAACCTTTATCCCAAAAGGAAAAAAAAAACATTAGCTGACTATAAGCCCTAGAATAGAAAGTGATTGGGGCTTTACAGCTACCACTTACATATAATGGCGCGTACACAGGAGTGGAATGTCCGACAGAAAAAGTTCAACGGCAGCTTTTCATCGTATATTCCGATTGTGTGTATGCCCCATCAGACTTTTTACGTCGAAAATTCTGATGGACCTAGAAAGAGAACATGTTCTAAATTTTTCCGACGGAACCAATTCCTATCTGGAAAACCGCTCGTCTGTATGCTGTTCCGACGTACCAAAAACGATGCTTGCTCTGAAGCAAGTACGAGACTGAAGCTAATGGTTACTGGCTATTGAACTTCCGTTTTCTAGTACCGTCCTACGTGTTGTACGTCACCGCGTTCTGGACGGTCGGAATTTGGTGTGACCTTGTGTATGCAAGACAGCTTGAGCGGAATTCCGTCGGAACTCCGTCTGAAAAACCTTCAGAGTTTATTCCGACGAGAAAACTGGTCGTGTGTACAGGGCATTAGAAGAGCAGCAATGCCATTTGTAGAAGCATCAGGCTGAGGAGTTTCCCAAGTTATAAAGCACTAATACATTACTTGAATACAAATATGTTTTTGCAGCTTTAAAAGCTTTTCCATTAACCTCTAATGAGTTCCAGGTTACATTTTTTAAAGTCAATAAAGAGGCAAAGTTACAATGGCTTTGTTTTATAGAAAGGATTGATCAAAAAAAAAAAACTAGGAAAGGTTGTAGCAAGTAACTATTTATTCTTGGGAGCTGGAGCCTTTTTAATGGCTTACACTTTTGCAACCACTCAATGAATTCCATCAGCATCACCATTGTCTCCTAGGATCTCAACAATGGACACTCACTCAAAATGTAATTATTTTTTTAGTTTTAGTCTAACATCGGCAGACACCAAACTGCATGTGGCAAGCTTTGATCCCCCTATGTAAGTAATTATTTTTTGTGCATGTGCAGCCATATCATCCACAAGCAGCTGTTGATAGGCTTCTGCAAGTTTTAGATTAGGGAAAACTTTTATTTTGGTCAATGTTGTCAATATTTAATTAACAACAGGAATCTGGGTGTTCCTGCAAAGTTTTATTTTAGTATCTGTTGCATATTAATCCCTTGCAGCCAGTAGGTGGCAAGTGTAATGCCGTGTACACATGCTCGGAATTTCCGACAACAAATGTTTGATGGGAGCTAGTTGTCGGAAATTCTGACCGTGTGTAGGCTCCATCGGACGTTTTTTTGTCGGAATTTCTGACAACAAAAAGTTGAGAGCTGGTTCTCAAATTTTCCGACAACAAAATACATTGTCGGAAATTCCGAGCGTGTGTAGACAATTCCGACACACCAAATTCCATGCATGCTCTGAATCAAGTACGAGACAGAAGCGCTCGGTCTGGTAAAATTAGCGTTCATAATGAAGATAGCACATTCGTCAAGCTGCAAATTTTTTAATCTTTTAATGCAGTGCATTCTCTTCTTAATTACAATGCTAGAATAATGAAGTTGTTTGCTGCTGATATTCACATAGAGTTCTGACAAACTGATTTCTTTATTATTTCTTGTGATCTCCTGAATAATCATTTATATTTTTTCACAAGATCTCCAGAATAATGTTTATAATTTGTGTTTATAATGATCTCCTTTTATTTTTTTTTTAAAATCAAGATCCCCTGATTTTTTTTTTTATAGTGATCTCCATAATATTTTTTGTCGTTTTTTGTGTCAAGTTACCACAACACCATTATTATCTTGTATTTTTTAACCTCAAGGAGGTTGGTTTGTGCTGGTGTCCCTTGTTAATTAGACATTGTATTTTTGAAATGTACCTGCCTACTCACAAACAAACTATTCTTTTTAATTAAAACACATAGCCAATGATTTGTTCAATAAAATAGACATTTATTAACCACTTCAGCCCCGGAAGGTTTTACCCCCTTCCTGACCAGAGCACTTTTTACAATTCGGCACTGCGTCGCTTTAACTGCTAATTGCGCGGTCATGCAATGCTGTACCCAAACGAAATTTGCGTCCTTTTCTTCCCACAAATAGAGCTTTCTTTTGATGGTATTTGATCACCTCTGCCGTTTTTATTTTTTGCGCTATACACGGAAAAAGACCGAAAATTTTGAAAAAAAATGATATTTTCTACTTTTTGTTCTAAAAAAAATCCAATAAACTCAATTTTAGTCATACATTTAGGCCAAAATGTATTCGGCCACATGTCTTTGGTAAAAAAAATGTCAATAAGCGTATATTTATTGGTTTGCGCAAAAGTTATAGCGTCTACAAACTAGGGTACATTTTCTGGAATTTACACAGCCTTTAATTTATGACTGCCTATGTCGTTTCTTGAGGTGCTAAAATGGCAGGGCAGTACAAAACCCCCACAAATGACCCCATTTTGGAAAGTAGACACCCCAAGGAATTTGCTGAGAGGCATGTTGAGCCCATTGAATATTCATTTTTTTTGTCCCAAGTGATTGAATAATGACAAAAAAAAAAAAAAAAAAAAAAAATTACAAAAAGTTGTTGATATATTGCTCACACAGGCCATGGGCATATGTGGAATTGCACCCCAAAATACATTTAGCTGCTTCTCCTGAGTACGGGGATACCACATGTGTGGGACTTTTTGGGAGCCTAGCCGCGTACGGGGCCCCGAAAACCAAGCAACGCCTTCAGGATTTCTAAGGGCGTACATTTTTGATTTTACTCCTCACTACCTATCACAGTTTTGAAGGCCATAAAATGCCCAGATGACATAAAACCCCCCCAAATGACCCCATTTTGGAAAGTAGACACCCCAAGCTATTTGCTTTGAGGCATGTTGAGTCCATGGAATGTTTTATATTTTGACACAAGTTGCGGGAATGTGACAAATTTTTTTTTTTTTTTTTTTTTTGCACAAAGTTGTCACTAAATGATATATTGCTCACACAGGCCATGGGCATATGTGGAATTGCACCCCAAAATACATTTAGCTGCTTCTCCTGAGTACGGGGATACCACATGTGTGGGACTTTTTAGGAGCCTAGCCGCGTACGGGACCCCGAAAACCAAGCACCGCCTTCAGGATTTCTAAGGGCGTACATTTTTGATTTTACTCCTCACTGCCTATCACAGTTTCGGAGGCCATGGAATGCCCAGGTGGCACAAACCCCCCCCAAATGACCCCATTTTGGAAAGTAGACACCCCAAGCTATTTGCTGAGAGGCATGGTGAGTATTTTGCAGCTCTCATTTGTTTTTGAAAATAAAGAAAGACGAGAAAAAAAATGTTTTTTTTTCTTTTTTCAATTTTCAAAACTTTGTGACAAAAAGTGAGGTCTGCAAAATACTCACTATACCTCTCATCAAATAGCTTGGGGTGTCTACTTTCCAAAATGGGGTCATTTGGGGGGGTTTTGTGCCACCTGGGCATTCCATGGCCTCCGAAACTGTGATGGGCAGTGAAGAGTGAAATCAAAAATTTACGGCCTTAGAAAGCCTGAAGGCGGTGCTTGGTTTTCGGGGTCCCGTACGCGGCTAGGCTCCCAAAAAGTCCCACACATGTGGTATCCCCGTACTCAGGAGAAGCAACAGAATGTATTTTGGGGTGTAATTTCACATATTCCCATGGCATGTTTGAGCAATATATCATTTAGTGACAACTTTGCGCAAAAAAAAATAAAAAAAATAAAAAATTGTCTCTTTCCCGCAACTTGTGTCACAATATAAATTATTCCATGGACTCAACATGACTCTCAGCAAATAGCTTGGGGTGTCTACTTTCCAAAATGGGGTCATTTGGGGGGGTTTTGAACTGTCCAGGCATTTTATGCACAACATCTAGAAGCTTATGTCACACATCACCCACTCTTCTAAGCACTTGAAGACATAGCCCTTTCTGACACTTATTGTTTACATAAAAAAATAATTTTTTTTTGCAAGAAAATTACTTTGAACCCCCAAACATTATATATTTTTTTTAAAGCAAATGCCCTACAGATTAAAATGGTGGGTGTTTCATTTTTTTTTTTCACACAGTATTTGCGCAGCGATTTTTCAAACGCATTTTTTGGGGAAAAAACACACTTTTTTACATTTTAATGCACTAAAACACACTATATTGCCCAAATGTTTGATGAAATAAAAAAGATGATCTTAGGCCGAGTACATGGATACCAAACATGACATGCTTTAAAATTGCGCACAAACGTGCAGTGGCGACAAACTAAATACATTTTTAAAAGCCTTTAAAAGCCTTTACAGGTTACCACTTTAGATTTACAGAGGAGGTCTACTGCTAAACTTACTGCCCTCGATCTGACCTTCGCGGCGATACCTCACATGCATGGTGCAATTGCTGTTTACATTTGACGCCAGACCAACGCTTGCGTTCACCTTAGCGCGAGAGCAGGGGGGACAGGGGTGCTTTTTTTTTTTTTTTTTTCTCTTTATTATTATTATTTTTTTCTCTTATTTTTAAACTGTTCCTTTCATTTTTTTTTTTTAAATCATTTTTATTGTTATCTCAGGGAATGTAAATATCCCCTATGATAGCAATAGGTAGTGACAGGTACTCTTTTTTGCAAAAATTGGGGTCTATTAGACCCTAGATTTCTCCTCTGCCCTCAAAGCATCTGATCACACCAAGATCGGTGTGATAAAATGCTTTCCCAATTTCCCAATGGCGCTGTTTACATCCGGCGAAATCTACGTCATAAAATGCTCGTAGCTTCCGGTTTCTTAGGTCATAGAGATGTTTGGAGCCACTCTGGTCTCTGATCAGCTCTATGGTCAGCTGGCTGAATCACCGGCTGCATTTTCAGGTTCCCTGTTGAGACAGGAGAGCCAGAGAAAAACACGGAAGATGTTGGGGGGGGGGGGCATTCCCTCCCACTGCTTGTAAAAGCAGTCTAGAGGCTAATTAGCCACTAGGATTGCTTTTACATGAAAGCCGACCGCTGGCTGAAAAGAATGATACCAAGATGATACCTAAACCTGCAGGCATCATTCTGGTATAACCACTCAAAGTCGTGAATGGCATACCTGAAGACAAAAAAATGGTTAACAATAAAGCACAGTAAACGGTAAAGTATAAATAATTACATACCTGAAAAGCAAACGTGATAAAACATAACAACAATAAAACATTGCAGAATAGAATACAGTAAAAAAGAGCAGAACAATAGAGAGAGAATAGAGAGAGAGAGAACAATAAAACGACAACTATTTTTATTTTATATTTTTGTTTGTGTTTTTTTTTTTTTTTACACTTTTTTTTGTAACTGTAACTTTTATAACTGTAACCGGTTCCAGGTTCGGGTCTCTCAAAATGCGATGGCATCTCGGGAGACCCTGTGAAAGTGTGCCTAGTCTGTGCAATGCTGTACCCTACGCTAATACTCAACTAGTGCATGGTAGCGTTCAAAACATTCACCAATGCAAAGACCAGGATTGTCAGGACAGGAGGGACAATAATAGCGGGTGTCACGCCTATATCCGCGCTTGCTGCAGACACGTCATCTTTTTTGGGGGGTTCGCTGGGTAGGGGTACTCGGGAGGACATAAAGAAAATGCCTCTCATGCAGCCGACTGCATTTGGTTGGGGATGTGAATGGGGGAAGTACGGGCGCTGCAGAAGCGGTGGGTTCCCAATTAGGATTGGCGAATGCAGCAGGAAGGGCACTATGGGCATGACGGGCCTGTGTTTGTCTTCTTGGTGGCAGCGGGACACTACTTGTGCTTGCCACCTCACCAGCTTGAACTGCACTTATGGGACTCGCCACGTCACCAAGTGTTACTGCAGTGCTGGTTTGACTACGATCGGGGTGTACTAGGCCGCTGGCGCTTGCCAGTTCACCAAAACGCTACAAAAAAAACTGTTAGCGATCGCAGGGATCAGGCCTGACTCTGCGAACGCTGCAGTTATGCGTTTAGTGTTTTGTAAGTGACAGTGATCGATCGATACTGCACTTGGGTGGGCTGGGCCGGGCCGGGCGGAGGGGCAAAACGCAGGTGCTAGCAGGTATCTGGGCTGATCCCGCTAACACTGCGTTTTTGGGAACCCTAAACTGCTGGGGACACTAGTATAGATCTGATCGGATCAGATATTGATCCGATCAGATACTATACCACTAAGGGAGGCGTATGCTGCGTGCGTGGGTGTTAGCGGTACTGGCGCTAATCTGACGCTGCCTGGGGCTGGTGCTTGCCAGTTCACCAAAACGCTACCAAAAAAACTGTTAGCGATCGCAGGGATCAGGCCTGACTCTGCGAACGCTGCAGTTATGCGTTTAGTGTTTTGTAAGTGACAGTGATCGATCGATACTGCACTTGGGTGGGCTGGGCCGGGCGGAGGGGCAAAACGCAGGTGCTAGCAGGTATCTGGGCTGATCCCGCTAACACTGCGTTTTTGGGAACCCTAAACTGCTGGGGACGCTAGTATAGATCTGATCGGATCAGATATTGATCCGATCAGATACTATACCACTAAGGGAGGTATACGGTGCGTGCGTGGGTGTTAGCGGTACTGGCGCTAACCTGACGCTGCCTGGGGCTGGTGCTTGCCAGTTCACCAAAACGCTACCAAAAAAACTGTTAGCGATCGCAGGGATCAGGCCTGACTCTGCGAACGCTGCAGTTATGCGTTTAGTGTTTTGTAAGTGACAGTGATCGATCGATACTGCACTTGGGTGGGCTGGGCCGGGCGGAGGGGCAAAACGCAGGTGCTAGCAGGTATCTGGGCTGATCCCGCTAACACTGCGTTTTTGGGAACCCTAAACTGCTGGGGACGCTAGTATAGATCTGATCGGATCAGATATTGATCCGATCAGATACTATACCACTAAGGGAGGCATATGCTGCATGCGTGGGTGTTCGCGGTACTGGCGCTAATCTGACGCTGCCTGGGGCGACGCATATCACCGCCGGGCGATCGGGGGGCTAAACCTTTATTCGGTAATAAACGGCGGGTGCCCTGACACTATAAAAAATAAACAAACTAACCAGCGTCAACCGTAACGGTTATACGGTGATCAGTGGTGAAAGGGTTAACTAGGGGGCAATCAAGGGGTTAAAACATTTATTAGGTAGTATATGGGGGTCCCTGTCGCTATAAAACACTGACGGCGAACCTAAATATTTACGTCCCTAACTACCGTCACCAGCGACACTAATACAGCGATCAGAAAAATGATCGCTTAGCGACACTGGTGAGGGGGGGTGATCAAGGGGTTAAAACTTTATTAGGGGGGGTTAGGGGGGTATCCTAGACCTAAAGGGGGGTAATACTCACTGCCCTAACACTAACTGTCACAAACTGACACTATGCAGTAATCAGAAAAAAAAAAAAAAAAATACTGCTAATGTCAGTTTGTGACAGGGGGGGGGGTGATTGGGGGGGGATCGGGGGGCGATCGGGGGGGGGATCGGGGTGTAAGGTATGCCTGGCATGTTCTACTGTGTGTGTGTGTGTGTTGTGCACTCACTTGTCATCTCTCCTCGGCGCTGGAACGGAAACTGCCAGACCGAGGAGAGATGACATCACATCCTCTGCCTGTGTGAAACGACACACAGGCAGAGGAGGATTCCCATTGGCTGGGAGCGATCGCGAGGGGGGGGCCACGATCGGATGGTCTCCCCCTCGCCTCCCGACGCTCCCAGTCAAATGCCGACCGCCGATGGCACCGGGGGGGGGTCCGATCGGACCCCCCGCCCGCGGGAGGCAGATCACGTACGGGTACGTGATTTTGCCTGCCCGTGCCGCTCTGCCGCAGTATATATGCGGTAGGCGGTCGGCAAGTGGTTAAGGGGTCATAACAAAATAAAGAGGAAGGCAACGCTGGACAAACTGGTGGAATTAGCGAAGCCTTTGTACCCCAGGACACACATCAACTATTGGACAGATAAAATTGGTAGCCTGAGGAGTCCAGTTAAAAGGGAGCACAATCAGGTCCAGGACTCCGACAGATCAGGAAAGGCAGCAGATGACATATATGTCCCCAGGCTGTGGGCTTACAATAGCTGTGTCTTTTACCAGAAATAAATAAAAGAAAAAAGGCGCCTCTAAGTGCAGAATTAAGATTTTTTAATATCCCAAAAAGGATTAAAAACACTTACAGAATCAAGGATAGGAAGGAGCATTTTATTGATGTATAAAACAGGTGATCCTGCATCAAGGAGGTCCCAGTGTATCACAGCTTTTCAAGGATATCGATATGCAGCAGCAGGAGAACCCAGGATAACCGGCAGATGAAAGCCCCAGGCTCTGGGAACACTGGTGAAGCAATTGTGCAATCTAAATCAGCGTGGATCATGAATCCCGGATGTGACGTAAGCAAGAGTGGACAACAACCAGCGTGGACAGGAAGTAGGTCATCAAAACGGGACGCGTTACGGAACTACTGATTGGTTCCTTCTTCAAGCCAATAACAACAAGTTAGTAGAAGCTGAGCTTAATATAGTCCATGGGTGGAGCTATGGGTGGGACTATGGGTGGCAATAGGGAAAAAAAGAGAACGATGCTGCAGTACCCCAGGAAATATAGTGATCCGTGGGCACAGAGCAACACAGAAGACATATAAACAGCGCAGGATGCATCCCGCACACAAAAAAATGGCAAGATGAATACAGCAGGACATAGAAAAAGAAATACATATAGGGAAAGAAACATAAAATCAATGTAAAAATAAGGTGGAACACAACGGTCAAACCGTACATTGCTCCTCATTAACAGATACCACTAAGGGAGGGTTGATGGGTTGATGGAATATTACAGTCATGGATATTAAATGCTAAAATGTGTGGTTTATGTGAACATCATGTAAAATTTATATATATATATATATATATATATATATATATATATATATATATATATATATATATATATATATATATATATATAGAAAATAATTTATTAAATTATATATATATAATATTGGGAATTAAAAATGCATATAACGTGATCCCAGAGTTATCCAGCCGCCCTGCAGCCGTCATTTGGCTATGGGGCGGTTGGCAAGTGGTTAAAGTGTTACTAAACCCAGGGCCTTGCATTTACTAT
This sequence comes from Lithobates clamitans, assembly GCA_037952925.1. Classification (NCBI taxonomy): domain Eukaryota; kingdom Metazoa; phylum Chordata; class Amphibia; order Anura; family Ranidae; genus Lithobates; species Lithobates clamitans. The sequence goes on along the minus strand of JBBGZY010000925.1, from coordinate 2,177,089 downwards.
ATCTGGTCTCCCGCAGTATACAGAACATAGTAAATATAAACTGATAAATAACTTTTTTATCAGCAGTATATAGCATTCTTGTGACTTCTACCAGTTTCTAGTAAAGCTTGTAGGAGGAGTTTTCACACTGCACTGGCTGCCTTATCAGAATCCAGGAACCCTGACCCTCTGTCTGGACAGTGCTGATTGGCCCTGTGCTGATCACATGCATTCTCCTGAGAGAAATAAATGAATTCTCTAGCAATACCTACCAAACTGGGCATGTGCAGACTGACTCCAAAGGCTCTGTGTTATCCAGACATGTTCTGGAGTCAGTGGAAGAAAAAGAGAATCGGAGAAGACAGAATCAAACAGCCTTTTTACTCAATGCAGAAGATTAATCCCTTAGGTTCCACAGTGAGTATAAAAAGCAAGCTTTATTGCATATACAGACTGATTTTTCTGTTGTGGGTTTAATAGCACTTTAAGTATGAAAAAAAAACCCCTCTGACTTTACAACCACTTTAAGTTGCGTCTCACTAATACAGTGTGTTACTGGCCAGATCACCAGGTGAAAACGAAGGGAAAAAAGGGAATAAAAAGAAAACTGATGCAACCACCATATCCAATGATTGGTAAGCTGCAATATGTTACATTTTTTGTTTTGGGTTTAATATTGCATTAATCTCCTGTCCCAGATATGCAATAGGATGTTAGAGAAAACTTACCAGAGTGAGAGGAATTCCCCTATCGAACAGATGTCCGTGGAACAAGTATCCCCATTAGGAGATTTCCCTTCACCTCTTGTTCTTGGGACAACTCAAAAATTTTGGATTTCCCTCACTTTCTTTCTCAGTGACAATGGTCACAGTACAAATAGAATAGGGAATCTCCCAAAAAACAGCAATAAAACCGTGATAGAGGGTGTAACATTTCCCCATTCAGTCAAAAAAAGAATGGTCTGCCTAAAGATTCATTTTCAACTGTCCATCTAGTCCACCCAGCACTTGAAGATCAATGCACTGTGATAAACATTAACAGAAAACATGCAAGCCTTTTGTTGCCAACCAAACTTAAATCCATGTTTTTACATAAGAAATTGTATTCCCTTTGAATGTAGCAAGAGGACCAGTAAACGACTGTACTGTGGATCAGTCCTGACATCAAACAAATAATTGAATGGATCCAGTAAATCCCTTAGAGGAAAAAAAAGATTGAAATGTGGTTTTATAACTCATAAGAAACTAATCCAAATATAACAATAAAGAACATGCATAAAATCTGTCCTGGGATATTTAATAACACATCTGGGAAACTGTAGATCTACAGAACAGACTATTCTCTAGGACATATACCCTACAAGTCCTACAAATCTCTAATAAGCTGAACTCCGCTCTGAGTTATCTTGTAACTGAAGATGTGTGCTGTACGGTGTTATTGTTTTTATTCTGTTTTAATAATCATTGATCTGTCATTGTCATCCCCATAGCAAAATTGCTTGCTTAGTCTACACAATGTGTATATCTTGAGCACATATGATTATCCATGGTAGCTCTATCTTTCTTTTAATACACTGGTGACTTACCACGGAGACATTAACTATCAATGTTACTAGAATCCTTGCAGTGTTTTAATTGTAGCTGTGGGAAACAAACCAGATTTTCAAGTGTGTAATTAGTTCCTTGCCGGTATTAAAGAGGAAGCAGATGTTTATAAGTTAACCCTATGTCTAAAAGACAGATTAAATAAAAATACTTATGGTATACTACTTTAAGTATTACTAAACCCAGGGCCCTGCATACACTATATCTGGTCCAACAGTAGACAGAACATTGAAATGCAATTATTTTAGTAAATATAAACTGCTAAATACCTTTTCTCATCAGCAGTATATAGCAATGTCTTGTGACTTCTATCAGTGTCTGGTTAAAGCTTCTAGGAGGCGTTTCCATTCTGCTCTGACTGTCCTATAAGGCTGCAGGACCCCTGACCATCTGTCTGGACAGTGCTGATTGGCCCTGTGCTGATGCACCCTCCCAAGAAGAAAAAAACTCTCTAGCAATACATTAAAGGCATCAAGGAGCTAAACATTGGGACTTTAAGGGCACAACTATAATGAACTACAAAAATTATATAAGAAATTGAATTATGAAATTTTATTAATAACATACAAAAAACACAAAGAATAGACATGAAAATGTAAAAACACATCTGATATAGGCATACAACTCGGTTAAATACACCATATTGGATCCTATCCTGCAGTCTCCTATATAATTCTCTATAACTGTATATAGACAATTTAATTATTAATTCCAGATAAAAGAAAGGGTACACTTCCCCTGTAGAGTTGGAATTGAGAGAGCACTGCAGGTCTGGTGTTCCAAAGTGGTATAATCTCTAATTGCTCTACATGTTTCACATTGACAAAGAACGCTTCTTCAGGAGCTAGAGGTTCAAATAGATATGAAAGAAAGAAGAATGCTCACGATAGTGAAATTAATCAATAGATCGCTAAAGACGATCAAAGGTAAAGATGTATCTGAGAAGGGTCGGGTGGGCAGCAAACAAGAGCAGGGGCCTCCCAAATGTATGTCACATCAGATAATTGTAGGTAAGAAGTAGGGATGAGCCGAACACCCCCGGTTCGGTTCGCACCAGAACCTGCGAATGGACCGAAAGTTCGCACGTTAGAACCCCATTGACGTCTATGGGACTCGAACGTTCGAAATCAAAAGTGCTCATTTTAAAGGCTAATTTGCACGGTATTGTTATCACCCCTGTGACATTTGTTTTGCTGTCTTTCCTCCTCTTCAGAAGATTTCACCTCACTTTTTGTCCCAATGAAAAATGTTTTTTGAAAATTTGTTTTTTTTGTGGAACAAGGATTTGAAAGCATCAGTGGAAAGGAGAATTTTTTTTCCCATATTAACTCTTACAGGAGAGAATTTCCCTTCCTAGGGGTAGATTTCATCTCACTTCCTGTTGTCTCCTTCCGTTTGCAAGTAGGAGTCGTTTGTAAGTTAGATGTTTGAAAGTAGGGTCCTGCCCTATATACTCAGCAGAAATTTGGGCCTTAGGTGTTGCTGTGGCCACAACACTGTAAGCCCTCGCAGGGCCCTGCTGTGAAATATTAGATCAAGAATTGTAATTACATGCCCCTGTTGAACAGGAGCTGAAAAATTAGGCCTTAGGCACTGGTGCTGGTGCCACAACACTGCAAACCCTTACAGACACTCTAGTTGGAACGCAGGAACGAGCCCTGCTGCAAAGTATTGCATCAAAAATTGTAATTACACGCCCCTGTTAGACAGGAGCAGAAAAATTGGGCCTTGGGCACTGGTGCTGGTGCCACAACACTGCAACCCCTCACAGACACTCTAGTTGGAATGCAGGAACGAGCCCTGCTGCAAAGTATTACATCAAAAATTGTAATTATACGCCCCTGTTAAACAGGGGCTGAAAAATTGTGCCTTAGGCACTGGTGGTGGCGCCCAGAACCAAAAATGTTCTTACAAGCTATCAGCGTGATGATTGAGGAGGAAGAGGATAATTACTCAGGGATAGTCACTCAGCATCAGCATAGGCAGTCTTTGAAGGGATCTGAGATTTCAAAAAAAAATATTCGGTTACATCAGCATCAGGTGCTTGGTAGCTGGTGGTGATCCAAGACTGATTCATTTTTATGAAGGTCAGTCGATCGACCGAGTCGGTGGACAGACGCACCCTGTGATCGGTTACCACGCCTCCAGCAGCACTGAATGTGCGTTCCGAAAGAACGCTGGATGCAGGACAGGCCAGTAGCTCAATTGCATACTGTGCAAGCTCTGGCCAGTGATCCATCCTCAAGACCCAGTAACCCAGAGGATTTTCGGTGGGAAAGGTGTCCAAGTCTGATCTTGCCCCTAGGTATTCCTGCACCATGTAAAACAGACGCTGGCGATGGTGGCTGGAACCGATCATACCTTGGGGCTGCGGACCAAAAAATTGTCTGAACGCATCGGTCAGACGGCCACCTTCTCCACTGCTCCTTCTTTGACTGACCGAAGCCTCAGCAACACGTTGTCCAGAAACAGGAGTTTGTAACCTCCCAGTCTCTGGAAACGCATTGCACAGACCTTTCTGCAAGGCCTCCTGAAGATGTTTCATCCTCTGCTCCCTCTGCGATGGCAAGATAAGGTCCGCAACCTTACCCTTGTAACGTGGATCAAGGAGGGTTGCCAGCCAGTATTGGTCCTTCTCCTTGATACCACGAATACGAGGATCCTTACGCAGGCTTTGCAGGATCAGGGAGGCCATGCAGCGTAGGTTTGCTGAGGCATTCGGTCCGGAGTCCTCTGGGTCACTAAGGGCGACATGGTCCGCAGCCACCTCCTCCCAGCCACGTACAAGTCCATGTGTTTCTTGGGACTGATCCCTTAAAGACTGCTGCTGATGCTGAGTGCCAGGCTCCACCTCCATACTGACACAATCTTCCTCCTCCTCCTCCTCCTCCTCGTCCTCTTCCTGTGTGATCGGCGGGCATGCAGGAACACTGTCTGGATAAAGGGGGCCTTGAGAGCTAAGGAAGTCCTCCTCTTCCTGCCTCTGTTCTGCCTCAAGTGCCCTGTCCATTATTCCACACAGCATGTGCTCCAACAGGTGGACAAGGGGGACAGTGTCACTGATGCATGCACTGTCACTGCTCACCATCCTCGTGGCCTCCTCAAATGGTGACAGGACAGTGCATGCATCCCTGATTAATGCCCACTGGCGTGGGGAAAAAAACCAAGCTCCCCTGACCCTGTCCTGGTGCCATAGTCGCACAGGTACTCATTGATGGCCCTCTGCTGCGTGTGCAGCCGCTGCAGCATGGCCAACGTTGAGTTCCACCTGGTGGGCATGTCACAGATTAGGCGGTTCTTGGGCAGGTTAAACTCCTTTTGGAGGTCCGTCAGCCGAGCACTGGTATTATATGACCGGCGGAAATGCACACAGACTTTCCTGGCCTGCCTCAGGACATCCTGTAAGCCCGGGTACCTGCCCAAGAACCGCTGCACCACCAAGTTAAGGACGTGAGCCAAACAGGGCACATGGGTCATTTGTCCCTGTCGGAGGGCAGAGAGGAGGTTGGTGCCATTGTCGCAAACCACCATTCCTGCCTTAAGTTGGCGTAGCGTCAACCACCTCTGAACCTGCCCCTGCAGAGCTGACAGAACCTCTGCACCAGTGTGGCTCCTGTCCCCCAAGCACACCAGCTCAAGCACCGCATGGCATCTTTTGGCCTGCGTACTTGCGTAGCCCCTTGAACGACTACGGAGCACCGCTGGTTCCGAGGAAGAGGCCATGGAGGAAGAAGAAGAGGAGGGGGTGGAGGAGAGAGGTGTGTCACAATCATTAGCATTTTGGAGGCGTGGTGGCGGAACAACCTCCAACACTACTGCACCTTGTCCTGCATCCTTCCCAGCTGCCAGCAGAGTCACCCAATGCACCGTGAAACTTAGGTAACGTCCCTGTCCATGCCTGCTGGACCATGAGTCAGCGGTAATATGCACCTTACCGCTGACCGCCCTGTCCAGCGAGGCATGGACATTGCCTTCCACATGCCGGTAGAGAGCCGGAATCACCTTCTGTGAGAAAAAGTGGCGTTTGGGTACCTGCCACTGAGGAACCGCACATTCCACAAACTCACGGAAGGGGGCAGAGTCTACCAACTGAAAAGGCAGCAGTTGAAGTGCCAGCAATTTTGCCAAGCTAGCATTCAACCGCTGGGCATGTGGATGGCTGGGAGCAAACTTCTTTCGGCAGTGCAGCAGCTGGGGCAGGGAAATTTGCCTGGTACAATCTAACGTCGGTGTACCAAAAGCAGATTGCCCACAAGTACTTGGCTGTGACACACCTAATTCTACACCTTCATTCCTCTCAGTGCAGGTCTCAGAGAGGACTGAAGGTCTAGTGGGGTTGGAAATCTCAGCTGATGAGGAGCAAGGAGAGGTCCTCTTTGTTCTTTGGTGTGGGTCTTTTAGATGCGCTTGCCAATGAACTGCATGGCAGGTCAACATATGTCTGGTCAAGCATGTGGTACCCAAGCGGGAGATGTTTTGGCCACGTGAGATACGCTTGAGACATATGTTGCAAATAGCAGCGGTGCGATCTGATGCACTCGTCTCAAAAAAGGCCCACACCAAAGAACTTTTTGAATAACGCGCAGAGACTGCAGCGCCCTGCACATGTGATGCAGTCAATGTGCTGCCCTTAGGCTGGCCCCTGGAGGGCATCCTGCCTCGTTGGTGATGTGCCGCCTCCTCCTCCTCCTCCTCCTCTCTCCTATCAGGCACCCACGTTGAGTCAGTGACCTCATCATCCCCTCCCTCCTCATCACTGGAGCAAACCCGGCAGTATGCTGCAGCAGGGGGAGCATGACTGCCAGATTGCTGTCCTTCTTGGGCACCCCCTCTGTCCATGCTCATGTTACTGCCTTCATCGAGCTCAGTATCATCATCAGAGCCTTCCAAACGCTGGGCATCCTCCTGGAGCATGTACCCAACACTGTGGTCAAACAGTTCGAGGGACTCCTCAGGAGGACATGGTGGAGCTAGGGAAGGAGTCACTGATGACATTGAGCCGAGGGAAGAGGCCGCTGCTTTGCCAGACAAAGCACCCTGGGCATGGGTGAGAGAGGATGAGGAGGATGAGGACGGCTTGGTCATCCACTCGACCAAGTCTTCCGCATGTTGCGGCTCAACACGGCCAGCTGCCGAAAAAAAGGCCAAGCGTGTCCCATGGCCACGTGCTGATGAGGATGCACCGTCTCCACGACCAGCACTAGACACAGAGCCTGCTTGCCCTCTCTTATTGGCTTGTGACTGTCTGCCTCTCCTTCTTGGCCTTCCAGACATACTAATGGCCTGTAGCTGCACTAAGCTGGGATGTATATATATATATATATATATATATATATATATATATATATATATATATACTGCAGCTAGCAAAATCAACTACATGCCTGTAGTATGAGAACACCACCAACCTTCTACAGGTAGCTTTAGCTGAACACTGTGAGGTGGACGCACCCCACTAACTTGTAGGTTTAGCTGAACACTGTGAGCAGGATGCACTGCACTAACTGTAAATAGTCTAGCTGCCTGACCGTGGTACTAATAGAATCAAAAGAACACCAGTAATTTTCTTCAGGTAGCTTTATATACTGTAACAAGACAAGCCTGCCTGTCAGTAGGAAGATAACAGGAACGGATCTAGCTGAACTCTGTGAGCAGGACGCACTGCACTAAATGTAAAAAGTCTAGCTGCCTGACCGTGGTACTAATAGGATCAAAAGAACACCAGTAATTTTCTTCAGGTAGCTGTAAATACTGTAACAAGACAAGCCTGCCTGTCAGTAGGAAGATAACAGGAACGGATCTAGCTGAACACTGTGAGCAGGACGCACTGCACTAAATGTAAATAGTCTAGCTACCTGACCGTGGTACTAATAGGATCAAAAGAACACCAGTAATTTTCTTTAGGTAGCTGTAAATACTGTAACAAGACAAGCCTGCCTGTCAGTAGGAAGATAACAGGAACGGATCTAGCTGAACACTGTGAGCAGGACACACTGCACTAAATGTTAATAGTCTAGCTGCCTGACCGTGGTACTAATAGGATCAAAAGAACACCAGTAATTTTCTTTAGGTAGCTGTTAATACTGTAACAAGACAAGCCTGCCTGTCAGTAGGAAGATAACAGGAACGGATCTAGCTGAACACTGTGAGCAGGACGCACTGCACTAAATGTAAATAGTCTAGAAGATAACAGGAACGGATCTAGCTGAACACTGTGAGCAGGACGCACTTTACTAAATGTAAATAGTCTAGCTGCCTGACCGTGGTACTAATAGGATCAAAAGAACACCAGTAATTTTCTTTAGGTAGCTGTTAATACTGTAACAAGACAAGCCTGCCTGTCAGTAGGAAGATAACAGGAACGGATCTAGCTGAACACTATGAGCAGGACGCACTGCACTAAATGTAAATAGTCTAGAAGATAACAGGAACGGATCTAGCTGAACACTGTGAGCAGGACGCACTGCACTAAATGTAAATAGTCTAGAAGATAACAGGAACGGATCTAGCTGAACACTGTGAGCAGGACGCACTTTACTAAATGTAAATAGTCTAGCTGCCTGACCGTGGTACTAATAGGATCAAAAGAACACCAGTAATTTTCTTTAGGTAGCTGTTAATACTGTAACAAGACAAGCCTGCCTGTCAGTAGGAAGATAACAGGAACGGATCTAGCTGAACACTGTGAGCAGGACGCACTGCACTAAATGTTAATAGTCTAGCTGCCTGACCGTGGTACTAATAGGATCAAAAGAACACCAGTAATTTTCTTTAGGTAGCTGTTAATACTGTAACAAGACAAGCCTGCCCGTCAGTAGGAAGATAACAGGAACGGATCTAGCTGAACACTGTGAGCAGGACGCACTGCACTAAATGTAAATAGTCTAGAAGATAACAGGAACGGATCTAGCTGAACACTGTGAGCAGGACGCACTTTACTAAATGTAAATAGTCTAGCTGCCTGACCGTGGTACTAATAGGATCAAAAGAACACCAGTAATTTTCTTTAGGTAGCTGTTAATACTGTAACAAGACAAGCCTGCCTGTCAGTAGGAAGATAACAGGAACGGATCTAGCTGAACACTGTGAGCAGGACGCACTGCACTAAATGTAAATAGTCTAGAAGATAACAGGAACGGATCTAGCTGAACACTGTGAGCAGGACGCACTGCACTAAATGTAAATAGTCTAGAAGATAACAGGAACGGATCTAGCTGAACACTGTGAGCAGGACGCACTTTACTAAATGTAAATAGTCTAGCTGCCTGACCGTGGTACTAATAGGATCAAAAGAACACCAGTAATTTTCTTTAGGTAGCTGTTAATACTGTAACAAGACAAGCCTGCCTGTCAGTAGGAAGATAACAGGAACGGATCTAGCTGAACACTGTGAGCAGGACGCACTGCACTAAATGTAAATAGTCTAGAAGATAACAGGAACGGATCTAGTTGAACACCGTGAGCAGGACGCACTGCACTAAATGTAAATAGTCTAGAAGATAACAGGAACGGATCTAGCTAAACTGAGTACAGTGTATATATATATATATGCAACACCTGGGATGCATATATATACACAATACACTGTAAGTGCAGCTAACTGACTGACTGTTCTGCCTAATCTATCTAACTCAAATCAAACACTGTCTCTCTGTCTATCTCTTTCAACGCCGGAACACACACTACACAGGGCCGCCGTGCAGGCGGCCTTATATAGTGTGGGGCGTGTACTAAATCCCCTGAGCCATAATTGGCCAAAGCCTCCTTGGCTTTGGCCAATTACGGCTCTCTGTTCAGGCGGCGCTGTGATTGGCCAAGCATGCGGGTCATAGTGCATGCTTGGCCAATCATCAGCAAGCAATGCACTGCGATGCCGCAGTGAATTATGGGCCGTGACGCGACACACAAATTTGTCGCGAACGGCCCATATCGTTCGCAATTCGGCGAACGACCGAACAGCCGATGTTCGAGTCGAACATGGGTTCGACTCGAACACGAAGCTCATCCCTAGTAAGAAGAGTAGCTTGTATGGGCTGCAGTTCCCACGGTAGAGAGCAGAAGGATTTGGGAGTGCACCACTCTCTTCAGTCACTGCCTGTTGTATGTCTCTAGCAATACACACCAAACTGAGCATGTTAAGAGTGACTCCAAGGGCTATCAAGAGATGGATTGGGGACAGTGAAAAAGGGGAGGATCAGAGAAGACAGGATCACAAAGCAGAGGATTAACCCCTTTATACTCACTCCACAGTGAGTATAACAAGCCAGCTTTAGTGCATATACAGACTGATTTTACTGTTGTGGGTTTAGTAACACTTTAAGTTAAAATGGTGGAAGGCAATTGAACCTGCAAAAAAATCAAGCATGCCACATTAAGGTAGCCCATTTTATTTTGAATGGGCTAGCAGCACACCTCAGCACACATAAAATGTACCTGATTGTACATCCGAACCTTGTGGTTAACTATAGTGCAGGTGCATTCTGCCGTACTGTATATATATATATATACACGTATATGTTACGTTATAGAGTATATATGGGAAAACTCGCACTTTAGCACACATTACCACAATGCATAAATGTATAAATTATTATTATTATTATTCAGGATTTATATAGCACCAACAGTTATTACAGTACTTTACAAAAAAAAGGGAGACAGTACAGCTACATAACATTCCAACACAAGAGAGTTCAGAGGGCCTTGCTTGTGGGAGCTTACAGCCTAAAAGGGAGGATACATTGGGTAAAAACTGTGAGGGATCAGTTGAAGGAGAACGTTTTTGTGGATCAGAAAAAGGAAGAGTAGGAGTAGGAGAAAAAAGAAGATAGCCAAACAGCTTGGGGTAAAGGAATTGCAGAGATTGAAAGAGGCTCTGGAGAAGCCCTGGAGGCAAGCATGAGAGCAGGTAGTGAGAGGGCTAGAGATCAAGATGTCTTGGTAGAAGCAAATAGGATGGTTTGGGTGATATTTTGAGATGAGGTTGATCATGTAACTCAGCACAAAGATGTGGATGGCTTTGTGTGTGTTTTTAGCACTTTTAATTTTTTTACATTTTTAAGTTCTTAAGAATAAAACACGTAAAAAATTAACAAGCTTCACGTTAGCTAAAGATGAAGGGGGACTTGCTATTCCACAACCTAAAAATTACTTTTTGGCCACACAAATACAGCAATTCTATGGGTGGACGGAGATTGTGGAGAGTGATCATATACAGGGATTATTATTGCCGCTATGTAAGGGATATACCTTGATCTCATTACTAGAGATAAAAACCCTACAAATGGATAAAAAAATCATGACAGGTAGACTTTTTACCAAGGGCTGGCATGAAATTAAAAATATTACTAACATCACGGGTTATACTTCATACACCCCAATCTGGAATAATATAAACTGTGAGGAGCTGCAGAAGTTGGAAGGGTTTGAGCTATGGCAAATGAAGGGACTGAGATATATGGAGCAACTGTTTGAAAATGATAGTCTTAAATCATTTTCTCAAATATCTGAGGAATTTGGGATTCAGAAACAGAGGTTTTTTCCAATATCTGCAGCTTAGACATGCCTTGCAGGTCCAAGCCCGTACTTTTGAATTTAAACTCAGTACGTTTAAAATAATTTCATTGTTGAGGGGTAGAGGTCAAAAACAGGGTCTTATTTCACGATTGTATGAGATATTGCATAACAAGTTTAAAAAATCCATAGATATTCCATCTAGGGCCCATTGGGTACAAGACCTGGGAGCGTTGTCAATGATCAGTGGTTAATGGCTCTGTCCTCGATCCCAAAGTTATCGACATCTGCCACACAAGGAGAGGGAGACGTGGGGGTTATTTGGTTTGATGGGGTTTTTTTTCTTTTTTTGTGGGGGGAGGATAATAAATGTAATGTGTATTTTTACTGTATATGGATAATATGAATGTGAAATGTATTAGATGTATTAATATAAGAACATTTTTGTAATAAAGATTACTGGATTTAAAAAAAAGAATAAAACCTAAACCTTCACTACTTCTCAACTTCTTTTTACACCTCACCTAATTCCTAATTGCTTTTTGTATTAAAGAGGTCTAGGACCAGACCAGTGTGTGTTTGTGATTTCCTAAAGAAGCCCACAATTATGCTCATTGTACGATAAACAATGCTCTATTTTTGTTCACATTCCTGCCCTACTTAGTTGTTGATGAGCCAAACTTACCTAGGTTTGATTCAGGTTTAGGCCGGATGCGGAATCTGAACTGCATTGAAGTAATTAGGAACCAAATGTTACAAAAAAAAGTAATGGCCTTTTTCTAGGATAAAATACTTGAGGTTGTCAGGCCAATGGCATGTGGGTCTGGGCACTGCCCTGGGCATGTACCAAAGCAAAAGCAATTTTTAAAAATGCTTCTGTTTGGTAAGGAGGAGTGATTTTGGAAGATGTTGAATAGGACGAAACGCGTTGGTTTATGCTCGTGGAGTCATTGCGATCTGCCTGCATTACTGAAGTATTACTTAGCGTGATTTTATTTGATTTCTTGTAAGTGCACATCCTTTTTTTTACATTAAAACATACCATAAAATGTTACACTATGTGTGGCTGTTTGTTTCCTATATATATGAAATGCCCTACTATCTGATGTGGTCTACCGCACATTGAGAGCCTGCTGTCTGAAGGTGGAACCTCTCCTTTTAAACATTTTCCATAATATTCGTCTATCTGTGCTGGATTCGGCTGAGGTGTTTCCTCGTGACTGCCTGATTTATTTATTTATTAGTATATTAGTCCACAATTTCTGATAAGCATGCCAACGTTATCACATAGTGGTGGACTGCACTTTAAAGAATAAGTCTTAATCTACTGTGAACAGTCGCGGATGATTTCTACTCAACTTATGACACTTATTTTCTGTGATGGACTTTGAACTTTGAGCAACACTAATTTTCACCTTTATAATTTTTTCATTGTATGTTCTACAATTCAACTTATTTTATTGCCTATTTTAAATGTTTTTTCTTTTTTTCATTTTGAGGTTTATAGACCTGGGGAGACCTAGGTTTATATTTATACATGTTTTCCCCTTTATTTGCATTTTTGGTTCACAATTTTTAAGCACTGCACTAATGTTTATATAGATATCAACATGTCAAATAGGATGGCTTGGGTGATATTTTGAGATGAGGTTGGTCATGTAACTCAGCACAAAGATGTGGATGGCTTTATGTGTTTTTAGAATTTTTACATTATTTAAATTTTTAAGTTCTTAAGAATAAAACCTTTTCTAGGATAAAATACTTGAGGTTGTCAGATCAATGGCATGTGGGTAGGGATGGGCTCAATGTTCGGGTCGAACATAAGTTCGACTCAAACATCATGTGTTCGCCCGTTCACTGAACAGTGAACATTATGGGGCGTTCGAGGTAAATTAGAGCGCCGCAAAACGCCCCATAATGCACTGCGAGATCGGATAAGGGTCTGGTATGGATTTTTGGGGGGACCCCACGCCATTTTTTAAAAAATTTTGTCACGGGGTTCCCCTTAAAATCCATACCAGACCTGAAGGGCCTGGTATGGAATTTAGGGGGACCCCCACGTCATTTTTTTTTTAAATTTTGGATTTGGCGTTCCCCTGTGGGGAATTCCCATGCCGTTTTTATCAATGAACTTTTATGTGTATTGTCGGACGGGCAATTCATTAATAGCCGCGAGTAGTTTTAAATGACTTTTTTTTCTTTGAAATGTCATTTTGCTGTCAGACTGTTCTAAACACGGGAAACATGCGCCCCTTTACAGGCATACTATAGACACCCCCCAGGTACGAAATTTAAAGGAATATTACATTTTTATTGTTTCGCTTTAAGCATTATTAAAATCACTGCTCCCGAAAAAACGGCCGTTTTTAAAACCTTTTTTTTGCATTGATCCTTGTCCCCTGGGGCAGGATATAAGCCTTTAAAATTAGCACTTTTGATTTCTCTCATAGACTTTTAAAGGGTGTTCTGTGGCTTTCGAATTTGCTGCGAACACCCCAAATTGTTCGTTGTTCAAGGAACTGGCGAACAGCTGATGTTCGAGTTGAACATGTGTTTGACTCGAACTCGAAGATCATCCCTACTTACCATAATTGATGGAACCATGAATTCTGAGCTCTACCAGGAAATTCTAAAGGATAATGTCCAGCCATCGGTTTGTGACCTCAAGCTCATGTGCACCTAGGTTATGCAGCAGGACAATGATCCGAAACACAACAGACATGAAGTTCACATCCAAATGGTTCAAACTAAGCAAAATTTAGGTTTTGGAGTGGCCTAGTCAAAGCCTAGACTTAAATCCAATTGAGATGCTGTATCATGACCTTACATAGGCGGTTCATGCTGGAAAACCCTACAATGTGGCTGAATTAAAACAATTCTGCAAAGAAGAGTGGGCCAAAATTGCTCCACAGCAATGTGAAAGACTCAATGCTAGTTATCGCAAACGCTTGATTGCAATTGTTGCCGCCAAGGGTGGCACAACCAGTTATTAGGTTTAGGGGGCAATTACTTTTTCACATAAAGCCAGGCAGGTTTGGACAGCTTTTTTGCCTAAATAAAGTAGACCATCATTTAAAAACTGCATTTTGTATTTACTCAGGTTATCTTTGTTTATTAAAATTTGTTTGATTATCTGAGTCATTTACAGTTGTGCTCATAAGTTTACATACCCTGGCATAATTTATGATTTCTTGGACATTTTTCAGAGAATATGAATGATAACACAAAAAAATTTTCTTTCACTCATGGTTAGTGTTTGGCTAAAGCCATTGTTTATCAACTGTGTTTACTCTTTTTAAATCACAATGGCAACAGAAACTACCCAAATGACCCTGATCAAAAGTTTACATACCCCAGTTCTTGATACTGTGTATTGCCCCCTTTAAAATCAATGGCAGCTTGAAGTCTTTTGTGGTATCTGTGGATGAAGCTCTTTATCTTCTCAGATGGTAAAGCTACTTCTATCCTTTTTGGCAAAAAGCCTCCAGTTCCTGTAAATTCTTGGGCTGTCTTGCATGAACTGCACGTTTGAGATCTCCCCAGAGTGGCTCAATGATTTTGAGGTCAGGAGACTGAGATAGCCACTCCAGAACCTTCACTTCATTCTGCTGTAGCCAATGACAGGTCGACTTGGCTTTGTGTTTTGGATCATTGTAATGTTGGAATGTCCAAGTACATCTCATGCGCAGCTTCCTGGCTGATGAATGCAAATGTTCCTCCAGTATTTTTTGATAACATACTGCATTCATCTTGCCAACAAGTTTGATCAAATTTCCTGTGCCTTTGTGGCCCAAATCAATTACTCAGCACCTTGTCGGACTTTTGGCTAAGATCCAGTGTAGTTTCTGCTGCGGTGTAACTTAGTCAAGAGGTGCCCGGGGTACCCAACGGTCGGCCTTGGGGGGAGCGTCCCTTTTCGGAGGGCCCCCCTTGCTGCTATTGGCCTTAGAATTAGTCCCCGGGTACCGAGGGGCGACCACCCTTCCAAAGGGTGTGCAGACCTGCTGCCATGGCGAATCGTGGGATGAAGGATTCGCTGCATTTCCTGGTGAAGCCAGACTACAAGGAGAAGATTTCTTTGAGGACAATCGTAGTGGATGTTTTGATGGACACCTTTAATGTAAAGGAAAGAGAGCTCGTATGCTTGCAGGATTTTCCCATGCAAGGAATTTATGGTGTTACCTTTGGTTCTGCCGAGGTCTGTTGGAACCTTTTTGAAGCTTCAAAGAACAAGAAAGACGTTGAAGTGATGAAGATGATTGATGTGGTACCCCTTTTCATGCAGGATGAAAAAATGATTATTATACATATATATAATACTTTCGCTGACTTTGCTTTGGTAAAAGGCTTTTTGGTTAACTATTGTGAGGAACTAAAAGGGGGTGAGAAGGTGTTGAACCGTTTTGGGATTTGGACGGGGAAGTACTTTGGCCGATTTAAGTTGGATAAAGATTGTGTGGGGGGGGTGGGGTGTGAGGCGCCCTCCTGCAGTTTTCACAATTGGGGGTGAGAGAGGTTTCTTATATTACCAGGGGCATCCAAAGTACTGTCGTAAGTGTATGCTTTATGGACATCTTCCGAATGAATGCGACATGATAGAGAAATGTCGGTTTTGCTGTCAGATCAGGCATAAGGCTAAAGACTGTCCTGTGGGGAGGACTTGTGACATTTGTAGGCAGCCTGGTCACCTTGCCAGACAATGTAAAGAATATTTGAGGGCAAAAGAACTGTATTACGTTAAGAAAAGCCGGGGGGAGGAGGAGAGGAGGCCTGCAGGTGATGCACGGGAGGGAATACCTAGGAAGGTTCCTGTATGGGCACCTCCCGGTGTCCTTCTCCCGCTGATGAGGCTACTGAAACTTTGCCCAGTAGTGGTGGTTTTCCAGGGACAGGTGTGAGTAACGTGGTTGCGGACTCCACTGCTGTTCCGGGGGCTGCTGACTCCGTCACTGTGGAGGGTGAAAAGTTGGCGGATGGTGTTGGTAGTGGCGTGATTTTGGACTCCCCCCGTGAAGAGGAGGAGATGGAGTCAAATAATTACGCCCAGCAACTTCAAGGTCCCCCTGAAGGAGTGGTTCAGGACAATGGGGGTGGTGACCAGGTGGAGGTTCTACTGGGTGGACAGAATCCTCTTTCTATGTCTGTGCTATTGGGAGAGGTTTCTTCTAGTGACGAAAAGGAGGAGGAGATGGATGATTCAATGGATGCTAGACTGGAGTGTGGCCAGAAGATGGATATTCCGTCGGAGGTGGACTCTGGGTCAGTGGGTAAGCGTGCTCCAACGGAGGGGGAGGATAGTGACAGTTCAGGGGAGGATCCCCTTCAAATTGCTATTTATGGAGCCTCAGGAGAAGAGGCTGCCAGTTCACCTGCTGTGTTTAGAAGACAGAGAAAGTGTATGGCCAAGGAAGAAGAAGAGGAGGATGATGATCTTTAAATGCTTAAGATGGCTGCTAAATTATTGTTTTTTCTAATGGCTTTGTCCATTTGCTCTATTAATGTAAGGGGGATGAAGTCAGCTTGGAGGAAGTCTGCAGTACTTGACTTTCTGAAGTGCGTGCATGCGGAGGTTATATGCTTGCAGGAATGTGGGATGGATGATCCGATTGGTTTAGCAGAATGGGAGAAGGGTGTGGCGGTGTGGGCTCCTTGTTGCACATCTAGAGCAGAGGGGGTTGGTGTTCTGATTAGTAATACTAATATAAATGTTTTATCCTATGAGATTGTGGTGCCTGGGAGGCGTTTGGAGGTGGTGGTGGAATATGGTGGTAAGCATGTGAAGATCCTGAATTGCTATGCACCTGCTGAAAAGAGTGAGCGGAAGGATTTCTTGGAAATTGTAAGAATGCATATGCCTGGAAGAATTCCTACAGTAGTGGTGGGGGATTTTAATTGCATTCGGAAAAGTGGTGATAGGCACAGGTCTGGGAATGTGAGTGGAACTGATGTGACATCTAGACTTTTGAATGAGTTGGTGTAGGATTTTCGGTTAACCACTTGAGCCCCAGACCATTATGCTGCCTAAGGACCAGAGGTCTTTTTCCAATTTGGCACTGCATCGCTTTAACTGCTAATTGCGCGGTCATGCAATGCTGTACCCAAACGAAATTTGCGTCCTTTTCTTCCCACAAATAGAGCTTTCTTTTGATGGTATTTGATCACCTCTGCGGTTTTTATTTTTTGCGCTATAAACGGAAAAAGACCGAAAATTTTGAAAAAAAATGATATTTTCTACTTTTTGTTATAAAAAAAAATCCAATAAACTAAATTTTAGTCATACATTTAGGCCAAAATGTATTCGGCCACATGTCTTTGGTAAAAAAAATGTCAATAAGAGTATATTTATTGGTTTGCGCAAAAGTTATAGCGTCTACAAACTAGGGTACATTTTCTGTAATTTACACAGCTTTTAGTTTATAACTGCCTATGTCATTTCTTGAGGTGCTAAAATGGCAGGGCAGTACAAAACCCCCCCCAAATGACCCCATTTTGGAAAGTAGACACCGCAAGGAAATTGCTGAGAGGCATGTTGAACCCATTGAATATTTATTTTTTTTCTCCCAAGTGATTGAATAATGAAAAAAAAAAAAAAAAAAAATATTTACAAAAAGTTGTCACTAAATGATATATTGCTCACACAGGCCATGGGCCTATGTGGAATTGCACCCCAAAATACATTCAGCTGCTTCTCCTGGGTATGGGGATACCACATGTGTGGGACTTTTTGGGAGCCTAGCCGCGTACGGGGCCCCGAAAACCAATCACCGCCTTCAGGATTTCTAAGGGTGTAAATTTTTGATTTCACTCTTCACTGCCTATCACAGTTTCGGAGGCCATGGAATGCCCAGGTGGCACAAAACCCCCCAAATTGACCCCATTTTGGAAAGTAGACACCCCAAGCTATTTGCTGAGTGGCATGGTAAGTATTTTGCAGCTCTCATTTGTTTTTGAAAATAAAGAAAGACAAGAAAAAACATTTTATTTTTTATTTTTTCAATTTTCAAAACTTTGTGACAAAAAGTGAGGTCTGCAAAATACTCACTATACCTCTCAGCAAATAGCTTGGGGTGTCTACTTTCCAAAACGGGGTCATTTGGGGGGGTTTTGTGCCACCTGGGCATTCCATGGCCTCCGAAACTGTGATAGGCAGTGAAGAGTGAAATCAAAAATTCACGCCCTTAGAAAGCCTGAAGGCGGTGCTTGGTTTTCGGGGTCCCGTACGCGGCTAGGCTCCCAAAAAGTCTCACACATGTGGTATCCCCGTACCCAGGAGAAGCAGCAGAATGTATTTTTAGGTGTAATTTCACATATTTCCATGGCATGTTTGAGCAATATATCATTTAGTGACAACTTTGTGCGAAAAAAAAATAAAAATTTGTCTCTTTCCCGCAACTTGTGTCGCAATATAAAATATTCCATGGACTCGACATGCCTCTCAGCAAATAGCTTGGGGTGTCTACTTTCCAAAATGGGGTCATTTGGGGGGGTTTTGAACTGTCCTGGCATTTTATGCACAACATTTAGAAGCTTATGTCACACATCACCCCACCACTTGAAGACAAAGCCCTTTCTGACACTTATTGTTTACATGAAAAAGTTATTTTTTTTTGCAAAAAAATTACTTTGAACTCCCAAACATTATATATTTTTTTAAAGCAAATGCCCTACAGATTAAAATGGTGGGTGTTTCATTTTTTTTTTTCACACAGTATTTGCGCAGCGATTTTTCAAACGCATTTTTTGGGGAAAAAACACACTTTTTTAAATTTTAATGCACTAAAACACACTATATTGCCCAAATGTTTGATGAAATAAAAAAGATGATCTTAGGCCGAGTACATGGATACCAAACATGACATGCTTTAAAATTGCGCACAAACGTGCAGTGGCAACAAAATAAATACATTTTTAAAAGCCTTTAAAAGCCTTTACAGGTTACCACTTTAGATTTACAGAGGAGGTCTACTGCAAAAATTACTGCCCTCGATCTGGCCTTCGCGGTGATACCTCACATGCATGGTGCAATTGCTGTATAGCGCGAGAGCAGGGGGCGACAGGGGTGCTTTTTTTTTTTTTTTTTTTTTTTTTCTTTATTATTTTTTTGCTTTTTTTATCTTATTTTTAAACTGTTCCTTTCATATTTTTTTTAAAATCATTTTTATTGTTATCTTGGGGAATGTAAATATCCCCTATGATAGCAATAGGTAGTGACAGGTACTCTTTTTTGAAAAAATTGGGGTCTATTAGACCCTAGATCTCTCCTCTGCCCTCAAAGCATCTGACCACACCAAGATCGGTGTGATAAAATGCTTCCCCAATTTCCCCATGGCGCTATTTACATCCGGCGAAATCTAAGTCATGAAATGCTCATAGCCTCCGGTTTCTTAGGCCATAGAGATGTTTGGAGCCACCCTGGTCTCTGATCAGCTCTATGGTCAGCTGGCTGAATCACCGGCTGTATTCTCAGGTTCCCTGTTGAGACAGGAGAGCCAGAGAAAAACACGGAAGACGGTGGGGGGGGGAGGCATTCCCTCCTACGGCTTGTAAAAGCAGTCTAGAGGCTAATTAGCCGCTAGGATTGCTTTTACATGAAAGCCGACCGCTGGCTGAAAAGAATGATACCAAGATGATACCTAAACCTGCAGGCATCATTCTGGTATAACCACTCAAAGTCGTGAATGGCGTACCTGAAGACAAAAAAATGGTTAACAATAAAGCACAGTAAACGGTAAAGTATAAAAAATTGCATACCTGAAAAGCAAACATGATAAAACATAACAACAATAAAACATTGCAGAATAGAATACAGTAAAAAAAGAGAAGAACAATAGAGAGAGATAATAGAGAGAGAGAGAACAATAAAACGACAACTATTTTTTTTTTATTTTATATATTTATTTTTTTTTTACACTTTTTTTGTAACTAACTTTTATAACTGTAACCGGTTCCAGGTTCGGGTCTCTCAAAATGCGATGGCATCTTGGGAGACCCTGTGAATGTGTGTCCTAGTCTGTGCAATGCTGTACCCTACGCTAATACTCAACTAGTGAATGGTAGCGTTCAAAACATTCACCAATGCAAAGACCAGGATTGTCAGGACAGGAGGGACAATAATAGCGGGTGTCACGCCTATATCTGCACTTGCTGCAGACACGACATCTTTTTTGGGGGGTTCGCTGGGTAGGGGTACTCGGGAGGACATAAAAATTCCTCTCATGCAGCCGACTGCATTTCGTTGGGGATGTGAATGGGGGAAGTACGGGCGCTGCAGAAGCGGTGGGTTCCCAATTAGGATTGGCGAATGCAGCAGGAAGGGCATTATGGGCACGACGGGTCTGTGTTTGTCTTTTTGGTGGCAGCGGGACACTACTTGTGCTTGCCACCTCACCAGCTTGAACTGCACTTATGGGACTCGCCACGTCACCAAGTGTTACTGCAGTGCTGGTTTGACTATGACCGGGGTGTACTAGGCCGCTGGTGCTTGCCAGTTCACCAAAACGCTACCAAAAAACTGTTAGCGATCGCAGGGATCAGGCCTGACTCTGCGAACGCTGCAGTTATGCGTTAAGTGTTTTGTAACTGACAGTGATCGATCGATACTGCACTTGGGTGGGCTGGGCCGGGCGGAGGGGCAAAATGCAGGTGCTAGCAGGTATCTGGGCTGATCCCGCTAACACTGCGTTTTTGGGAACCCTAAACTGCTGGGGACGCTAGTATAGATCTGATCGGATCAGATATTGATCCGTTCAGATACTATACCACTAAGGGAGGTGTACAGTGCGTGCGTGGGTGTTAGCGGTACTGGCGCTAACCTGACGCTGCCTGGGGCAGGTGATTGCCAGTTCACCAAAATACTACCAAAAAAACTGTTAGCAATCGCAGGGATCAGGCCTGACTCTGCGAACGCTGCAGCTATGCGTTTAGAGTTTTGTAAGTGACAGTGATCGATCGATACTGCACTTGGGTGGGCTGGGCCGGGCCGGGCGGAGGGGCAAAATGCAGGTGCTAGCAGGTATCTGGGCTGATCCCGCTAACACTGCGTTTTTGGGAACCCTAACCTGCTGGTGACACTAGTATAGATCTGATCGGATCAGATATTGATGCGATCAGATACTATACCACTAAGGGAGGTGTACGGTGCGTGCGTGGGTGTTAGCGGTACTGGCGCTAACCTGACGCTGCCTGGGGCTGGTGCTTGCTTGCCAGTTCACCAAAATGCTACCAAAAAAACTGTTAGCGATCGCAGGGATCAGGCCTGACTCTGCGAACGCTGCAGTTATGCGTTTAGTGTTTTGTAAGTGACAGTGATCGATCGATACTGCACTTGGGTGGGCTGGGCGGAGGCGCAAAACGCAGGTGCTAGCGGGTATCTGGGCTGATCCCGCTAACACTGCGTTTTTGGGAACCCTAAACTGCTGGGGACGCTAGTATAGATCTGATCGGATCAGATATTGATCCGATCAGATACTATACCACTAAGGGAGGCGCATGCTGCGTGCGTGGGTGTTAGCGGTACTGGCGCTAATCTGACGCTGCCTGGGGCGACGCATATCACCGCCGGGCGATCAGGGGGCTAAACCTTTATTCTGTAATAAACGGCGGGTGCCCTGACACTATAAAAAATAAACAAACTAACCAGCGTCAACCGTAACAGTTATACGGTGATCAGTTGTGAAAGGGTTAACTAGGGGGCAATCAAGGGATTAAAACATTTATCAGATAGTATATGGGGGTCCCTGACGCTATAAAACGCTGACGGTGAACCTAAATATTTACCTCCCTAACTAGCGTCACCAGCGACACTAATACAGCGATCAGAAAAATGATCACTTAGCGACACTGGTGACGGGGGGTGATCAAGGGGTTAAAACTTTATTAGGGGGGGTTAGGGGGGTACCCTAGACCTACAGGGGGTTAACAGTAACTGTGCTAACACTGTAACTGTCACAAACTGACACCTAGCAGTAATCAGAAAAAAAAAAAAAAAAAAAACTGCTGGTGTCAGTTTGTGACAGGGGGGGGTGATTGGGGGGGGATCGGGGGGCGATCGGGGGGGGATCAGGGTGTTTTGTATGCCTGGCATGTTCTACTGTGTGTGTGTTGGTGCACTCACATACCTGTCTTCTCTCCTCGGGCCGGAACGGAAACTACCGAGCCGAGGAGAGATGACATCACTTCCTTTGCTGCTTTTTAGCATACAGCAGCAAAGGAGTGTTCCCATTGGCCGGCGGCGATCGCGAGGGGGGGGGCCACGAACGGATGGCCTCCCCCTCCACTCCGATCGCCGGGGAACAAGACAGGACCGCCTCGGGCACCGGGGGGGTGGTCCGATCGGACCCCCCACCCGCGGGAGGCAAATCACGTACATTCTTCAAGAAATTGTGTGTCTAGAGAGCGAGGATGAAGAGAAGGAGTGAAGAGTTGTTGATAAAGAAGTTACACTTCTTTTATAAGTGTGTGAAAGCAGGGGTGGAGGTGGCAGAAGAGTTGGAAGAGGTTAAAGTAGCAAGGAGTCGAATGTTGAAAGATAAGGGGAAGAGTGTGATCTTTCATGCTAGAGTACAGGAGCTGGAGGAAGGGGAACAGTGTACTCGTTTTTTCTTCAAGAAAGCCTTTTCACCCAAGAGTGTGATGAGTTCAGTGTTGGTGGGGTAGGTGGAAGGTGAAGAGGTGCTGGGGGAGGTAAGAGCTTTTTATAAAGATTTGTATGATGCTCAGAAGAATGTGGAGGAAGAGGAAGTGCGGGATTATTGAACAGTGGTGAATAATAAGCTTGAAGAAGTGGAGGTGGAAGGGTTGGTGAAGTGCATAACGGAAACAGAGGTGGAGGAGGTATTGAAGAGTATGGCAGAGAATGAAACTCCTGGGAAGGATGGGTTACCGGTTGAGTGGTATGTAAGATTTTGGCCTATTCTGAAGACTCACCTTCTGGAGGTCTTGAAGTTGTGTATAGAGACGTCTAGTTCAATGAAAGAGGGTGTGATTACCCTTTTTAAGAAGGGGAAGAGGAGGGAGGTGAAAAACTGGAGACCTATAATCCTTCTGAACGTCGATTACAAATTGATGGCAAAATTGTTGGCTAATCGGTTGGGGTTGGTGGCTAGTGTCTTGCTTGGAGAAGGGCAAGTTTGTGCAGTACCAGGGCGCAGGATTATGAACATCTTGGTGTTGTTGTGTGATTTAACAAGTTATGTGCAATTAAATAACATGCCTTTAGCCTTGGTAGGCTTTGATCTTGAGAAAGCCTACAGTAGGCTTTCTCATTACTTTTTGTTTTGCGTGTTGGAGAGGATGGGGCTCCCGCAGGCATTGCTGAAGACCTTGAAAGGGCTGTATCATGGTTTAAAGAGCCAGGTTTTGGCTAATGGGTGCTTGTCCGGCCCATTTGATGTTAAATCAGGTGAGAGGCAGGGGTGTCCGTTGTCCCCTCTCATGTTTGTGTGTGCGATTGAGCCGTTGCTTTGTCATCTGCAAAATGATAAAAGGTTGAAAGGTGTCTTTGTCCCTGGGAGTGGTGATGATGTCGTAAATCTGTCTGTTAAATGGACGACGTCACAGTGGTGTGTCCTTCGGAGGGGGAGGTGAGGAGAGCAGAGTTATTGTTAAGTATTTGTGGCTGCATGTCCGGACTGAATGTTAATTGGTCCAAAAGTCAGGCTTGTGTTGTAAGTGGATCTCTGATACTAAAGAATGTGAAAGTTAAAGTGTTAGATTCCATAGATATTTTGGGAACAGATTTCAAAAGGAATCCTTTAAATAATGTGAATGCTGAAAGAGCTATGGTAAAGGTGTCCAAAAAACTGGAATTCTGGAAGCTTAGGAGATTATCGGTCTATGGGAAAATGTTGGTAGTGAAGGCGGTTGTGCTACCTGATGTAAGATTTGAGGTGTTGGGAGGTGAGAGGTAAACGTGTGGTGGTGGAGGAGGATTGTTTGAATTTATGTATGGCTGAGTTATATTTTGGTGTTATTGGTGGATAGGATATAAAGATAATGAGAGGGGACTTTGGACTTTTTAGGCACAGTAATACAAAGTAATTTACGAAAAAGTTTTTTATTGGTTGAAAAAACATAAAATGCAATTATTAAAAAGCACAGAACAATCTTGATGCATAGATATTCAATAAAGTTTGCCACTGTACAAAGCCATACAAATAAATACAAAACCCGGAAAACTGGACATCAATTCAAAGTAAGTAGAAATCTGAGGGTGTGGCTGGGCAGTGGACATACGATAATTGTTTCAACTAGAGACTATGCTCAACATGTTGCACGTGTCTTCACGCTTCTTCAGGAGCAAAGATTATTGTGGCTAGGCAAAAATAGATAAAACCATACAGTATAATCAATATACAGTAATCTAGTAAATAGAAAGCGTATAACATCAATCAACATAGCTATGAGGCCCATAAAGGCCAGACTGTATCAGCAAAGAGTGAGACAAGGAGGGGCAGAACAGGCAGTCACCACGGAGGCATGCAAAACATTATTAAACAATAAGTGGATAACCAAAATGCGTTATTATCCCATAAAAATAGCAGTGCATCTAGAAGTAACTCCAAATGAAATACTCATGCAAAACAAGTAGTACTTACTATATAATGTAGCTCAAGATATCAATATTGTGCAAAATATAGTTAATGGGACAGGGACAGCCTGAGATTGTAGTAAAAAGGTACGCGGTGTCCAGATTTAGCATAGGTATAATGCTTGCCTACAGAGGAATAAGGATATTGAAATACTAGTAAAAAAAGAAGGGACTGTAATAATTCAAATAATACATAAAATGATATGTATAGCAACTCACCAACTGAAAGGTGATGTTAAGAGAATTGAGCTGGAAGGCTAGGGTAATTGAAGGTAGAAAAATCTCAATTGGAATACTATTAAATAGCAGAAATCGATCACGTAGGAATTCAACAAAGTATTTTAGTGGATAGGAGGTGAATGGGGGTGGAGGAAGCTAATGCTTTTTGGAGATGGGAGGAGTGGAGGGGTGGGGGTAGATGAAGGGTTGAGGATGATTTTTTATGTATTTTTGTACATGTTTTAAGTCTTTTTTAAAAATGCTCCTTGGTTAAAATTTAAAAGGAGGTTTGAAGAAAAATGTTGCCTACAGTAGATGATGTGTGATGCACTGTGGGCTTGAAAGAGTCCTTTTGGGTTCTTGGTGGTGACCGTTTCGAAAGTGCAGTAGAACTGATATGTAAGAAAGAAAAAAAAAATCTGTTCTTATCAGTTGCCAGAGGAGGCGTTGTGCTGCTCCCATCTGGGAGGGCTATGCAAATCCTCTGGCGTGATGGTATCTAGATGGTCTGTCTCCGCAGGGGCCGAACCTGGCACTCCTTGGTATTGGAGGCTAGTACTCGGTCGAGTCTGAGCAGGCCAGAAGGGTACTCCTGGTGAGGATGGGTCATCCAGGCCTTCTGGCTAGGATTGGTTTGGTCTCTGTTCCTGTCAGTGTCCGGTGGAGGAACTGTCACCCAGATCATTGGATATGGGTGTTGCTATGCAAATCCACTGGAATGATGGGTGCTTGTAAAGGCTAGTTTTAGTAGAGGCCGTATCTGGCATCTGCGGCTCTCCCTGAGAAAAGCTAGAAGGGCTCACTATCTGGCAGGGACAGGGGTTGCACTGTCCGGCTGAGGGCCGGGCCCAAAAAGAAGCCCTTGGTGCATGTGCCCCTGGAGTGGCAGTCCAGGGGTGCCATAACTTCACTGTGAGTGAGGGTAACTTTGTGTTGCAGCACAGAGCTGACTGCACTTCCCCCACTTTTTTTCACACCTGCCTCCTGGGCCGGACTTTTTAAATGGGACCGGAGGAATTTTTGATTCCAGGCCGAAGGGCCGGCCATTGTATTGCACAATGGTCACTTTTCACTTACTCTGTCCACTTCCTTCTCCCCCACTTTATTTTATTTATTATCCCTTTGTTTGTCACTTTTTTGTCTTTTTTTTGTTTGTACACGGTTTTGCATGTGTGACTGGTAGGGTGTAGGTCCTCGGGTCTGCCCTGAAAGTCTTAGGAGGGGGTGGGCATGGCCTTCTGGCTTGGTTTGCCCTCTCTCAGGGAGCCCCACCTAGTACTTGGGTGGGTCTGTTTCGGCAGACCCTCCAAAGAATGGGGTCCATCTGGTTTTGGCCAGATGGACCAAGTGTAAGCACCCCAGTCCCTGTCTAGAGCCTAACACACCAGGGGATTAGAGCAAGGTCCTTCGATTTTGGAGGACTATGTGTACACCCGTTGCACATTTTGTGTTACACTCTTTATGTGTTTTCACTTTTGTTGGCACTGGGTGGAGCTTTTGCAGTGTGTTCATACACCACAGGATTTAAAAAAATTCCAAAAGCTTAATACAATACTGAGATGAGTGGTCAGCTGACTGTTGTAGCTGGCCTAAAATGTTAACCCTATGAATTCTGTTTCTAGTTGTACTGCAATTCAAGCTTATAATTTGTTACAAAATGATTTAGCATTATAGTTACAAACAGGAAAGGTTATATTTAGTCTACAAATGTCCATACTTTCTATTTATTTGACTTTTTGTCAGGACTCAGGACAGCTGGTGATAAATCAAGTCAGGTAAACTGAAACTTGAACTGTCTCACATAATTTTGAGTCAGAGATTGGACTAATTTTTAAAAAGTTCATTCTTTTCTATCACAACACGTGATAAGACATTTGATACAGGATACAGGTCACTTTGTATCCTTGGTTTGTATGCTTTCAAATAGAGTTGACCCCACATTTTTTAAAACAATATATTCATCTCCAGTTTAATCTCAGACTCTTTGTCTAAAAAAAGAGGCCACTATATTCTTGAATATTATTTTTTGTTAGACACATGTTTTTTTTTAATATCATAGTGTAAGAAAAACATATACAGTATATCACTCATCTGGAGATTATGTGGAACACTTTTCATAAATTGAGAAATAATTTTGTATTGGTCATTGGAACATAGCTGTGGATTCCTCTATGGCATGGTAATAAAACCTTTCTATGAACATATGGGTAACAAATGAGTTTGATCTCTTTTTTCCTTGTATATTTAAATGTTTCATATCCAAGGAACAGGACTTTTATTAAATTCAATTATTCTTTTTCCTTTGTCTTCTTTATTTTCTCTTTATTTTCTTTCTGCTCTTCATGCTTTTAAATTAGTTTCTAAAGCTGCATAACAAATCTAATAAGGAGTTATTGCAGTGAGACTACCAGATACGCTTCAAATATGCACTTGTAGGTGTAAATTAAATGAGCATATACTATATCTTTAGGTTGATAACTAGACTGTTATTAGGACAGGAAACACACTGTTAGAGCAAAACAGGGTCAATATTTGAAATAATCAGTTACTTATCAGATTTCAATGACTAACCTCCATTCAACTAAAAATGTTGATGGTACTTTAATTTAAAAATATGTTTTTGTTTAAATATGCTCTTACTTTAGGTTGACTAGTTGTATAGTGTTACAATTTAGTATCCTAAACGTTTACTATTTATTACTATTTTTTAACAATAAAAATAAAAAAATAGCAGGGTCGTACAATATTTACATATTTACCGGACCAAGAATGATTGTCCAATGTTAGAGTAGAGTATAGGGATGAGCCGAACACCCCCCTGTTCGGTTCGCACCAGAACATGCGAACAGGAAAAAAGTTTGTTCGAACACACGAACACCGTTAAAGTCTATAGAACATGAACATGAATAATGAAAAGTGCTAATTTTAAAGGCTTATATGCAAGTTATTGTCATAAAAAGTGTTTGGGGACCTGGGTCTTGCCCCAGGGGACATGGATCAATGCAAAAAAAAGTTTTAAAAACGGCCGTTTTTTCAGGAGCAGTGATTTTAATGATGCTTAAAGTCAAACAATAAAAGTGTAATATCCCTTTAAATTTCATAGCTGGGGGGTGTCTATAGTATGCCTGTAAAGGGGCGCATGTTTCCCGTGTTTAGAACAGTCTGACAGCAAAATGACATTTCGAAGGAAAAAACCCATTTAAAACTACTTGCGGCTATTGCATTGCCGGTCCGACAATACACATAGAGGTTCATTGATAAAAACGGCATGGGGACAGGGGAACGCCAAACCAAAATTTAAAAAAAAAATGATGTGGGGGTCCCCCTAAATTCCATACCAGGCCCTTCAGGTCTGGTATGGATTTTAAGGGGAACCCCGGCCAAAATTTAAAAAAAAAATGACGTGGGGGTCCCCCTAAATTCCATACCAGACCCTTCAGGTCTGGTACGGATTTTAAGGGGAACCCCACGCCAAAAAAAAAAAAAAACGGCGTGGGGTCCCCCCAAAAATCCATACCAGACCCATATTCGAGCATGCAACCTGGCAGGCCACAGGAAAAGAGGGGGGACGAGAGAGCGCCCCCCCCTCCTGAACCGTACCAGGCCACATGCCCTCAACATTGGGAGGGTGCTTTGGGGTAGCCCCCCAAAACACCTTGTCCCCATGTTGATAAGGACAAGGGCCTCATCCCCACAACCCTGGCCGGTGGTTGTGGGGGTCTGCGGGTGGGGGGCTTATCGGAATCTGGAAGCCCCCTTTAACAAGGGGACCCCCAGATCCCGGCCCTCCCCCCTGTGTGAAATGGTAAGGGAGTACTTACCCCTACCATTTCACTAAAAAACTGTCAAAAATGTTAAAAATGACAAGAGACAGTTTTTGACAATTCCTTTATTTAAATGCTTCTTCTTTCTTCTATCTTCCTTCATCTTCTTCTCCTTGGGCCGCTCCGCACCCATGGCATGGGGGGAGGCTCCCGCTCTTCTCTTCATCTTCTTCTTCATCTTCTTCTTTTCTTATTTTCTTCTCTTCTTCTCTAGCTTTTCTTCACAGCTTTTAATTTATAACTGCCTATGTCATTTCTTGAGGTGCTAAAATGGCAGGGCAATACAAATCCCCCCCCCCCCAAATGACCCCATTTTGGAAAGTAGATACCCCAAGGAAATTCCTGAGAGGCATGTTGAGCCCATTGAATATTATTTTTTTTTGTCCCAAGTGATTAAATAATGACAAAAAAAAAAAAAAATTACTAAAAGTTGTCACTAAATGATATATTACTCACACAGGCCATGGGCATATGTGGAATTGCACCCCAAAATACATTTAACTGCTTCTTCTGAGTATGGGGATACCACATGTGTGGGACTTTTTGGGAGCCTAGCCACGTACGGGGCCCCGAAAACCAAGCACCGCCTTCAGGATTTCTAAGGGCGTAAATTTTTGATTTCATTCCTCACTACATATCACAGTTTTGAAGGCCATAAATTGCCAAGATGGCACAAAACCCCCCAAATGACCCCATTTTGGAAAGTAGACGCCCTAAGCTATTTGCTGAGAGGCATGTTGAGTCCATGGAATATTTTATATTTTGCCACAAGGTGCAGGAAAATGACAAACTTTTTTTTTTTTGCACAAAGTTGTCACTAAATGATATATTGCTCAAACATGCCATGGGCATATGTGGAATTACACCCCAAAATACATTCTGCTGCTTCTCCTGAGTACTGGAATACCACATGTGTGGGACTTTATGGGAGCCTAGCCGCGTACGGGGCCCCGAAACCAAGCACCGCCTTCAGGATTTCTAAGGGCGTAAATTTTTGATTTCACTCCTTACTACCTATCACAGTTTTGAAGGCCATAAAATGCCAAGATGGCACAAAACCCCCCCAAATGACCCCATTTTGGAAAGTAGATGCCCTAAGCTATTTGCTGAGAGGCATGTTGAGTCCATGGAATATTTTATATTTTGCCACAAGTTGCAGGGAAATGACAATTTTTTTTTTTGCACAAAGTTGTCACTAAATGATATATTGCTCACACAGGCCATGGGCATATGTGGAATTGCACCCCAAAATACATTCTGCTGATTCTCCTGAGTACAGGGATACCACGCGTGGGACTTTTTTGGAGTCTAGCCGCGTACGGGGCCCCGAAAACCATGCACCGCCTTCAGGCTTTCTAAGGGCGTAAATATTTGATTTCACTCTTCACTGCCTATCACAGTTTCGGAGGCCATGGAATGCCCAGGTGGCACAACCCCCCCCCCAAATGACCCCAGTTTGTAAAGTAGACACCCCAAGCTATTTGCTAAGAGGTATAAGTGAGTATTTTGCAGACCTCACTTTTTAAAGCAAACATTCTAAAACATAATAACAATAAAACATTGCAGAATAGAATACAGTAAAAAAGAGCAGAACAATAGAGAGAGAACAATAAAACGACAACTATTTTTGTTTTTTTTATTCTATATATTTTTTTTTCATTTTTTTTTTTTTTTTACACTTTTTTTGTAACTGCAACTTTTGTAACTGGAACCGTTTCCAGGTTCGGGTCTCTCAAAATGCGATAGCATCTTGGGAGACCCTGTGAAAGTGTGTCCTAGTCTGTGCAGTGCTGTACCCTACGCTAATACTCAACTAGTGTATGGTAGCGTTCAAAACATTCACCAATGCAAAGACCAGGATTGTCAGGACAGGAGGGACAATAATAGCGGGTGTCATGTCTATATCCGCGCTTGCTGCAGACACATCTTTTTTGGGGGGCTCATTGGGTAGGGGTACTCGGGAGGACATAAAGAAAATGCCTCTCATGCAGCCTGCTAACTGCATTTGGTTGGGGAAGGTTAGGTGGAGCACCGTCTGGAAACAGAAGGGCTCTGATGATCTCTTCCTGGAATTTAAGGAAGGATCCTGTCCGTCCCGAAGCTCTGTATAGCACATAAGCGTTCAGCAAAGCCAATTGAAATAAATAAACAGACACTTTTTTGTACGAGCGTCTGGCCTTATGGGCAACTAGGTACGGCGCCAACAACTGGTCATTGAAGTCCACCCCTCCCATATTTTGGTTATATTCATGGACACAGAGGGTTTCTCCACAACACCAGTCGCTGTAGTAATTTGGACCGTTGTGTCTGCATGAAGGGAGGTAAGAACGAAAACATTCTTATTATCCCTCCACTTCATAGCGAGCAAATTATTACACTGCAAGCAGGCTCTCTCCCCCAGCCTAAGATGAGAATCTACAAGCCGCTGGGGAAAGCCCCGGCGATTAGGTCGCACGGTGCCACATGCTCCAATCTGCTAATCAAACAAGTGACTAAAAAGTGGCACGCTTGTGTAATACTTGTTCATGTACAAGTGGTACCCCTTTCCGAATAAGGGTGACACCAAGTCCCCCACAATCTTGCCAGCGCTTCCTATGTAGTCAGGGCAGTTTGTTGGCTCTACCTGACTATCTTTTCCCTCGTAAATCATAAAACTATATGTATAGCCTGTGACCCTGTCACAGAGCTTATACATCTTGATCCCGTATCTGGCACGCTTGCTGGGAAGGTACTGTTTGAATGACAAGCGGCCAGAAAACTTATTCAGGGACTCATCAACGCAGACAACCTGATGGGGAGTAAACAAGTGTGCAAAATGTTGATTGAAGTGGTTTACGAGGGGCCGAATTTTGTAGAGCCGATCGTATCCAGGGTCTCCACAAGGAGGACAGAGTTCATTGTCATTGAAGTGCATGAACCGCAAGATCTGCTTGTATCGTGGCCTGGTCATGGAGGCAGAGAACAAGGGCATATGGTGAATTGGGTCAGTGGACCAATATGACCGCAACTCACTCTTTTTCTATATATCCCCCTGATAATGACACGTGATCCCTGTGTCGAAGACGCGTAGGGGAGGGGCCAGGACGCAGAGACTGACATGGACTTTACACCAGCGCTGTCCCAGCATAGCATACCGCACCAAACATCCAGTGATTTTGCATAGAAAGCTGTTATAGCATGGTGCACTGACGCACCAGTGTCATGTGAGTACCCCGGTGTGGGGAGCGTTTTCTCTTAATAAAAGTATTTTGACTATATTACACTATATAGTTTCCTTTTCATTTATAAGTATGGAGCCACATTTTTTCCAGCTGGAGGAGTGCAGCAGACACTGAGAGTGAGCCCAGGGGTGGCTCTAAAGCATGTTTGGACTCAGGGTAGCAGCTGAGTCACACGCTCTGAGGTGAGCACATTAGCCTAAGGGGGTCACGAAAGTGCACTGGAGCATGTTTTACAGCACTCAGGATATCTTCGGCATGATGTTGTATTGATCTCACAGCTGGACACCACCTGCACGCATTGTTTATTATCACTGTTGGACATTATTTGCACGCACTATTTAGAGTGCTACATAGAACTTTTTTATTATTTATTAATTTATTCATTCAGTTAGGCAGGATATTTTATATTGAGCACTAAGCACTTTTTATGTTTATCAAGACACTATGTATGGTGTAACAAGCACTAATAAGCACTAATTTATGGTGTAACAAGCACTTGTTTTTTCATACCTTGTTTATTTATTCAACATTCATAGTATTTGTATTTAATAATATCACACTAGTATGCACAGAGTTGGTTAATATAAATTTTGTTTTTAGGGTCACCCAAGCGCAGCGCATAGCTTGTAAATTATTCACTCTTTTTGGTTATGCCCATGTTGAGGGAAAGGCCCAGAAAGAGCTTAAATTCGGAGACCGTAATTGGTCTCCAATCTCTGGCAAGGGAGCACTGGGGAATAGTGTTGATGTGTCGACCAGCGTACAAATTGCTTTGGTCCACAATGGATCTATAGAGATCTTCGGTGAAAAACAGCGAATAAAAATCAAGTGATGTAAAATTAACCACCTGAATGCCGGGTTGGCCAGTGAATGGGGGAAGTACGGGTGCTGCAGAAGTTGTGGGTTCCCAATTAGGATTGGCAAATGCAGCAGGAAGGGCACTATGGGCACGACGGGCCTGTGTTCGTCTTCTTGGTGGCAGCGTGACACTACTTGTGCTTGCCACCTCACCAGCTTGAACTGCACTTATGGGACTCGCCACGTCACCACGTGATACTGCAGTGCTGGATGTATGACCAGGGTGTAGTAGCCCGCTGGTGCTTGCCAGTTCACCAGAAGGAATAGCAGTGCTAGTACTGCTCTGCTCCATACGAGGGACCTGCGGTTCTTGCACATCAACGACAGAAGAAGGAGTTTGGGGTCTGGAATGCCTGACCTTGGCGGGACCACAACTCCATCGTCAGAGCTATCTGTCATGGAGCCGCTGTCATCTAAAGGATCGTATTCTGAGCCTGAATCTGACAGATGAGTGACTTCCTCTTAACTATCTGTCATCCTCAGAAACATGTAGGCCTCTTCACTAGTGTACCTTCGATTTGCCAATTTGGGCTCTAAATTTAGTGGTACACTAGTGAGACTCACAGGTAAAAAAGCTCCTGACTGTTAGCGACTGTATCAAAACGCTACCAAAAAACTGTTAGCGATCGCAGGGATCAGGCCTGACTCTGCGAATGCTGCAGTTATGTGTGTTTAGTGTTTTGTAAGTGACAGTGTTCGATCGATACTGCACTTGGGTGGGCTGGGCCGAGGGGCAAAACCCAGGTGCTAGCAGGTATCTGGGCTGATCCAGCTAACACTGCATTTTTGGGAACCCTAAACTGCTGGGGATGCTAGTATAGATCTGATCGGATCAGATATTGATCCGTTCAGATACTATACCACTAAGGGAGGTGTATGCTGTGTGCATGGTGTTAGCGGTACTGGCGCTAATCTGACGCTGCCTCAGGCGACGCAGACCTTATCTGACCCTAAAACTTAACTTATATCACCGCCGGGCGATTAGGGGGTTAAACCTTTATTAGGTAATA
Organism: Lithobates clamitans; assembly: GCA_037952925.1. Taxonomy (NCBI): domain Eukaryota; kingdom Metazoa; phylum Chordata; class Amphibia; order Anura; family Ranidae; genus Lithobates; species Lithobates clamitans. The sequence goes on along the minus strand of JBBGZY010000925.1, from coordinate 2,143,273 downwards.
AATGGAAGGTGCCCTGAAACTATAAAAAACAAACTAACTAACCAGCGTCACCCGTAGCAGTTATACGGTGATCACTGGTGAAAGGGTTAACTAGGGGGTAATCAGGGGGTTAAAACCTTTATTAGGCAGTATATGGGGGTCCCTGATGCTATACAACGCTGACGGCGAACCTATATACTTACCTCCCTAACTAGCGTTACCTGTGACACTAATACAGCGATCAGAAAAACGATCACTTAGTGACACTGGCGACAGGGGGTGATCAAGGGGTTAAAAAATTATTAGGGGGGGTTAGGGGGGTATCCTAGACCTAAAGGGGGCTACCACTAACTGCCCTACCACGTATAACTGTCACAAACTGACACCAATGCAAAAAAAAACTGCTATCGGTGTCATTGTGACAGGGGGTACAGGGGTTGATCGGGGGGTGATGGGGGGTGAAACCCACATTGATGTCTTCTCTCCTCGGCGCCGGGATGAAAAAACCGACTCGAGGAGAGATGACATCACTTCCTCTGCTGCTGTTTACATTACAGCAGCAGAGGAAGATTGTCATTCGTTGGGAATGATCACGAGGGGGTGGCCACAAATGAGTGGCCTCCCCCTCACCTCGGATCTCTCCCCTAAGGAAGCCGACCGCCTCTGGCCCGCAGGAGGCAGATCACGTACCAGGTACGTGATTTTGCCTGCCCGTGCCATTCTGCCGCAGTATATCTGCGTTAGGCGGTCGGCAAGTGGTTAACCTTAAAAATAAACCTCCTATTTCAGAGTCTGTATTTAAAGACATAAACACACCTTCAGTGTTCAATGTACGACTAGTGCGATATTAAAAAATGTCCATATTTTACCAATGAGGGTATAGAAACCTCTATTGACAGAAAAAGTGGGGAGAGGCAGCAGCAAAGGTGTCAAAAAAGGAGAATAAATGTGTGATAAAAGTGCCGCGCCTACTCTAAATTGTGAGCAGCCAACACAACAATCAGACTAATTGTGAAGTAATAATATAAACAAAATGTGTAGCGCTAATAGAGATAAGTACACTAGAAATAATCCAAATGTAAATCTATGTGTACAAAGTGCCTAAGACATAATGGGGACACTCAAAAACCCCAGAGTTCCTTGAGGAGCACAAAAGATTTGGAATATCAACAGTATAATAGTTTCACCTTTATGAACCCTCACCTTGTATATTTGCATGGACACTAGATGCCAAATGTTATGTCCACATGATATCACTTTTCTGTGTTTATGACCCCAGGAGGGTTGCGGTGGAATATACCCACAACAAGGAGATCTAGATTTAGAGCAATGGTTTCATTATTTTAATGAAGCAGGGATTTCCCTGCTAGGTTTCCTGACTGATAGGAAACGTTAAAGAAGGACCACCATAGACAAAGAAATTAAAGAAATTAGAGATAAGCTCCTTCCACATAAATCCACCATGGAATATAACACACTTTCCACGAACTTAAAGAACCACTTAGAGAAAGAAGAGCGAGAACAAAAGATTAAGAAACAAAAGAAATATACCAGAGATGTTAGTGATTATAAAAATGGGAGTGTCTTTAGTTGGCAAAATAAAGACCAGGGAATTACTGTTCCTGAAGTAGAACATTCTTCAAAGGAAACTTCCAGTCAACCAGAAGTTAGATTACAACACCTGCAAACCGTTCCACCCATACAAGACAGAATGGAATATAATACATATGAAACTAATTATTCCTATACACCAACACCCCAGCGTAAGGGTTCATTCTCAAACAATGGAGGTAGAGGGAGAAACGTTAGGGGTAAAGGGAGGGGGGAAAAAGACCATTTATGCCACCATGAACATTACACACAGGACTTTTCACCTTGGAGAAGGAATATGAGTCAAAACGATTACCATTAAGATCATCAATACCCCCAGAGAACCCCCGTCCATACATATAATAGGTTCTCACCGTTAAGAGCGGAAAGATCACGAGAAAATTACAATTCTCAATACACTTATAGGAACAGAGATAGTGGTTATCAGAATAGATCACGTTTTAATTACAACCAAAACCTAGAGATAATGGTATATTCAATTTAAGTAAAGTTGAATTTACAAATGCGGAACAATTGGCTTTGGACAAAGGACTTAAATTCGTGCCTCCTAGGAAATTGAACAAATTCTCTACATTCATAGATGTACAAAAATATGTGCGGAGATTGAATGTTCAGAGATATATTTTGTTCAATCCTAGTAGGCCCTCCACTTTGGAAATCACTTCACACACTGTACACTCTGGGCTTTCAAACCCATCATTATTTAATCCCCCTTGCTCTACAGCACCTTCCATTAAAGTCTTTCGGGATCTTGTTCTCAGAGATTTGGAAGAGTTACCGAATAAAACAGTACATAGTGATCCCAATGTAAAGATTGGACTTAAATCTCTTTGCGAACGCAAAGACCTTATCATTCACCCAGCAGATAAGGGGGGAGGAATCGTCATTTTGGATAAAAGCAACTACCATGCTGAAATGACTAGAATTTTGAGTGATTCTGATACTGATACTTACGTCTACCAAATAATCCAACCTCTGACATTAAAAATGTTCTTGTGGACCTTGTTGACACTGGCTCCCACCTGGGTATTTTGGATAAAAAAGAAAAAAGCTACTTGATACCAGTTGCTCCGCAAATTCCCATAATTTATTACCTACCTAAGGTACACAAGAGTGTTACACAGCCTCCTGGTCGCCTGATCATCAGCGGTATTAATTCAGTTACCTCCCGTATAGGGAACTATATTGATTGCTACCTCCAACCTATAGTTAAGTCTATACCATCATATCTGAAAGATACTAAAGATACTATTGCGAAACTTCAACAGGTTGTGTACAGTAAAGATCTTATATTAGTTACCGCTGATGTTACGGCGCTCTACACCTGTATACCTCATGATTTAGGATTTATAGCAGTTGATCTGTTCCTTTCCAGGGACAAGACTATTCCTAGAACTCAGAAGAGGTTCATTATGGACCTCTTACGCTTTGCCACCAAGCATAATTACTTTTGGTACAATGACGAGTTCTATTTACAAACAAAGGACGTAGCCTTGGGGGCTAAATTTGCCCCCAGTCTGGCCAACATTTTTGTGGCCAAATGGGAGGAGGATGTCGTCTATACCCTTGATCCACCACAGCTGGTACTGTGGCTAGGTATATTGACGACAACCTCCTCCTATGGAGGGGCAACATGGAACCCTTGGATGGATTCATGTCTGTTCTGAATGACAACTGCGTTGGAATTAAGCTGTCATATGAAGCCAGTTTTTCTGCAATCCACTTTCTAGACCTGGAAATCACAGCGATCAATGGTCATTTGGAGATCAAAACTTTCTTTAAAGCTACTGACTGGAATGGATATATTTTGGATATATTTTGGTAGATAGCTGCCATCACGCAGTATGGCTAAAATCCGTGCCTCGTAGTCAACTGATGCGGATTAGCCGCAACTGCTCTCACCTTTCAGATTTTCTCCATCAAGCAGAGACCCTTAAATCTAGATTTGCAGACAAAGGGTATAGTGTCTCCCAGATTGATGAAGAGATCCAGAGAGTCGCTTTGGTGGATAGAAACTCTTTGATAGCAGAACAACCCAAAAGATCTCAGGATAACAAACATAAATGGTCTTTTCTCACTAATTTCTCCATTCGGCACAAAGAAATCAAATATATTATTTATAGACACTGGAAAGTGCTTAAGAACGATCCAATATTAGGCCCCTTACTCCCAGAACGAGCAGGAGTGATTTATAGGGGGGCCTTGTCTGTTAAGGGACAAATTGCACCCAATCTAATAGACCCCCCTACTGTCCCTTCTTTCTTTCACGACATGAAAGGTTTCTTCCCATGTCGCAGATGTGTGGTATGTAAACATAACGCTTGCGGAACAAGAAAAATTAAAACCTTCAGATCAACTACCACTGGAAAAGAATATAAGATGAAGCATTTCGTTACTTGTTCGACCAGGTATATTGTATATCATATAACCTGCCATTGCGGGAAACAATATATAGGCCGGACAATACATACTTTTGCCATAAGAGTCAATGAACATATAACAGCTATTAAGAAAGGACGCACTAACCATAGCGTCCCCAAACATTATTTGCTTTGTCATAACCAAAATCCAATGGGGACCAGATTTCAAGTAATAGACAAGTTTGTGCCCCATTGGAGAAGTGAGTCTAATGTTAGAGGTGTATCCAAGCTCGAAACCTGGATACATCAATTAAAATGTTATACACCCCATATATTAAACATTGATTGGGACATCAATGCATTCATTAATCAATCCTGACCCAATATTTTTAATCCTTTACTTTTCGTCTGTTCAGGATTTGGGGTTGTTAGGGACCTGTCGGCACCAGACCAGCGCATGTGCGTATGCCAATGCGCCGACGCACTCCTGCTCAGGCAATTCAGCAATCTCCAGCTGTTACCGGCACTCGGGCACGCACGGGTGCGCGGCGCGCGTGTGTGTGCGCGCGCGGGTGCGTACGCGCACACGGGCACGCGCGTGTTCGCATTAGCGCCGTTTTGGCGCCAAGAGGTGCATAAAAGTTCTCCTGTTGCAGGAATGCACTGCTGTTTCATCTCAGCTCTGTGGATCTGCTTAACCTGTACCTGATTGATTGATTGACCCGGCTTGTCTGACCATTCCTCCTTCTTCAATCCGACCGGGCCTGCCTGATTCTGCTACTGCATCTACCAATACCGTTGCCGACCTCTGCCTGCCTACCGACTCTGCCTCTGCCTACTGTATTAACCGCCTTGCTACCTGCTGACCCTGACTGTTTGACCTTGCCTGTGCCTGCCGTTTGTCTGCTGTGCTGTTGCACCCTCAGCTCCCTGCAGTGACTTCTGCATCTGCATCTTCAGTGCTGCAGCATTCTGCTTCCTGTCATCACCTTACCTGCAGTCCAGCCATCCCTGGAGGGATCTCTACTCTGCTCCAGCATCAGAGCCTTCATCTCAAGCAGGCACTCCTACCCCACTGTGCTCTCGAGACCACTGTACCCACTCCAGTGGCTCTTGAACCAGCGTTGTATGAGAGGTCTTCTCCTATAAGTCAGGCTCACTACCAGGTACCTAACGGGGGTATTTAGAGGAATTCTGTTTTATGGATGATTCATCTCAATACTTTAGTAAGCCCCTATGATACTTACAGGGATGTTGTATCTTTTTATTTAATTTTAAATGTTTTACTTTCAATTTTTCTATTTTCTGTTTTGTTCACTACAGCTTTTTCTTTTTCTACATTTTACTTTGAGGATATTTGGTTGCCTGATAGGACCACTGTCTAAATTATGCTGGCTAGACATGTCCCTTTGAATTCATTATCACTGAGACATGGTATGTTAGCCATCTAATATACAGTTCATTACAGTCTTTATTTTCTTCTTTCCACTTGGCATTACATTTTCTCTACATATCATGTAATCTTTTCATTGAGCTACTGCCTAATACGCAGGTTAGACCAGTCTTTTTAGATTTAGTATCAGAATGGACTTGGCCTATTAGGCAGTTTATCCATATTATTATGCTTTTGTTTATATAAAAATTTTTTTTGAAATTTTTTTTTTTATTATGTAGCAATAACTCTCGGTGGAGCTGCTGGTTTAAGTGGGCTTGTTACCTTCACTCTCCTTCCCTCTGTTTCACCGGCACTGGGTCTAGGGTCCCATTGAGTTTACCTCTGGATGACACATGCACCAACACTTGAGTACGTTTTCAATGCTTTATTAAACAATTACTCAGGAAGTAGCAGGAAAGAGGCAAAAAGGAAACTGCAGAAGAAACTCAAATATCTTCTTGTAGGATTCTTGACAAATATCCTGGTAGAATTTGGATATTACAATAGAATGCGCTCCCCTTGTGGGACACACTCCTTGCTCGCCTGGATAGGCCTCTCTCACTTGCCTAGCAGCCAGTACATAGCACGAACAAAAGTCTCTGCCGCAGACTTGTTTGGGATAAACCCGTACGATCCTCTGCCACAGGATGTATTGTTTTTTTTCTGCAATGAACGTCAGTCACAGTGCCTGAACCTTTAAGCTAACCCGGCAACACTATGCTGTATAGTTACTTTAGGATACGTCCTCCAACCGAGTCACCAGGCCCCTCTCCAGACCAGCTTGTTGCATGATCCTTCCATGACGGGTCCTCCCCTGGGATCTCCTCGGTTGTCCAGCTTCTTCACTCGGGATAGACAGCTCAGGACCATTCTTCGGACGCTGTGGTAGGCCCCAGACAAGCTTCTGGGCCCACCCCTGCGCTGCAGCAACGTGGGCCTCCAGAACTGAGGACCACAAGATAGCTCTCTAATGCATACCTGTCGGCCAGGAGGGCCAGCAGGTGGCTGTAAAATGAACCCCAAAATATGGCGTCTGTCCCATAAATACCCTCGCCCAGAATGCAACTCGGAAGACAACCTCCACCGAGTTGTCTCCGGGACAGAAGAGCATCCATACTGTCATGGTTATGCAATAGAGTTTGTCGATCAGCATACCTGTCTCCATGTGTTCATCTCTAGAGACCAGCTGACCCTCACCTGACTGCTTTTGTAACCTCTCCTCTAAGCATGGCCCCACCCCAGGCCCTATCAGGGAACCCTATGTTAACCTGTGCACTGCAAGCCAGCAGTGCTGATCAACCATTGTGTGTTAGCCTCTGTGTGTACTTGCTGTGTTTCCTATGTCTGATTCCTATTACCGACTTTGGCCTGTTCTTAACTATTCCTGTCTGCTCGTGACCCTGACCTTTGGCGTGTTCCCGACCATCCCTGTTTGCATGTGACCCTGAACCTTGGCGTGTACTCTGTTGTCCTTGTCTGCTTGTGGCCCCGACCTTGGCTTGTCCCTTACTTTCCTTGTTGTTCCAGCCTGCTGCATCCTTCCTCTTCTCCTGTAGTCTACCATGAGCGTGAGCTGTGAGACCCTGGGGGCCGCGACCTGGAGCCAGACTGCAGCTCAGTCCATCCTTACCATTAAAGGCTCTGGTGAACACCTGCTGGCTCTTAGACTCCGCGCCCTGGGGAATCTATGCTCTAGCTCCCAGTGGGATCTGTGTCAGTGATCCAGTAGACCTGCTTCCTGAACCTCCCAGGGTTCAATCCGCAACAGTCGGCCGTAGGGTCCACTACCTTGCGGTGCACTCCTGATCCCAACGGGGTGCATCTGTCACCTGGATACAGGTGACCTGACAGTTTGATCAGCCATGGACCCGGCTGATGTGCCGCTACCTGCACATGATCCGTTGCCGGGCTTAGTTCGCAGACTTGAGACCCAGGAATCGCATCAGACCCAAGTGATGCGATTCCTTCAGGATTTGGCATCCCATTTTGAACAGGTTCAGGCCTCATTAGGACCCCCGGTTCAACAACCTCAACCGCTATCTGCTGCTGCACCTATCGCACCAGTCGCAGCCACACATTCATTACAACTGCCAGCTCCGGCCCGTTTCTCTGGGGACTCCAAGGCTCGCAGGGGGTTCCTTAGCCAGTGCACGATTCATTTTGAACTTCAGCCCCAAAACTTCCTGTCCAATCAGGCGAAAGTAGCCTATATTATATCCCTTCTGTCTGGCGAGGCGCTAGCTTGGGCTGCCCCTCTGTGGGAACTGAATGATCCAGTGGTTTCTAGCCTGTCTGATTTCTTGAAACTTTTTCGGAATATCTTCGAGGAACCGGGTCGTGTCTACTCAGCAGCTAGCGCTCTTTTACGTCTCTGTCAAGAGTCCGCTTCTGTGGGACAGTATGCTCTTCAGTTCCGTATCCTCACAGCTGAATTGAGCTGGAATAATGAGGCCCTAGTTGCAACCTTTTTACATGGCCTCTCTGATAGAGTGAAGGATGAATTAGCAGGAAGATCCCTTCCTGCTGATCTGGACGGTGTCATCACCTTGTGTAACCAGATCGATATTCGCTTTCAGGAGAGGGCCCTGGAAAAAAGACGCCAGTACTCCCCGTTCCTTAGGCAGCTTGAGCTCCCAGTCCCTTCTCTTCGGTCCAAGGAGCACCCCCTGCCCGCTGAGGAACCTATGCAGCTGGGCTGGACCAAGTTGTCTCCTGAAGAACACGCTAGGCGCAGAACTCTGGGCCTGTGCCTCTATTGTGGGGCCAAAGGTCATTTTCGTGACACTTGTTCTCTTCGTCCGGAAAACAGATCGGGGCTAATACATCTGGAAGGTGGAGTATTAGACCCTGAAGTATCACCTTCTCGTCTTCTTCTTTCTGTGTTCCTTCATGTCGGCGCTTCCTCTCGTTCGGTCTCGGCACATCTGGATTCCGGAGCCGCTGGCAATTTCATGAATTGGGAAGCTGCATTTCCATGAGACTTACCCTTTTGCCCCTTTCAACACCATTGGTGGTCTTGGCGATTGATGGCACTGTTCTCCCAGGGGGTCTTATCCGCTTCCAGACCCTTCCTGTTAAGATGTCGGTAGGGACACTCCACCAGGAGTGGATATCCTTCCTTGTCTTGCCTAAAGCTTCATCTCCTATCATATTAGGTCTTCCTTGGTTACGGTTCCATTCTCCACACATTGACTGGACTGCTGGACGGATCCTGGCTTGGGGTTCCTCCTGTTCCTCTTCCTGCCTACTCAAGGTTACCCCAAAAGAGAAACTTCCTGTTGCCACCATCCCAGTATCTTCTGCTCTTCCCGCTGCATATAGCGATTTCTGGAATGTCTCCTGCAATAGTCGGGCTGAGGCACTCTCTGGGTCATGTGGCACTCTGGATGAGGAGCCCACCTGTAAACTTGAGCCGATCATTCACTCCAGTTTGCATGGTAATTTACCTTTGCCTGTTCCTGGACCCCCTTGGACGCACACCCAGGCTGACTCATCTACCAGGTCCACAGTCGCTACGCCCTGTGATGCAATTCTGGTGGTCGCTGCACCTGGCAATGCTGTTCAGTCGGCCTCTGCACCAGTTCAGACTATGCCCAGTGAAGCTATCTAGCTTGACTTCTGTGACACACCACTTTCTAAACAACCTGGCCTCAGGGATCCACTGACTTCTGCCCAGTCTGATGATCCTGTGTGGGATGTCCAGCTCATCTGCTCAGACTTCTGATGGTCTTCTTATGCCTTTACCCATTCCTAAGACGCCTTTAGCCCTCAATAAGTCCTCTCGTCCTCTCCCTACCTTGGTTTCGGTCTCTGAGGATAATCTTAAGTACGAGGTTAGTCAAGTTCTTGATTCCTGGCGCCGTAGAGGCATTCTTCAGTACCTCGTACATTGGAAAGGGTTTTGTCCTGAGGAGAGGTCTTGAATCACTGCATCTGAGGTCTTTGCTCCTCGTCTATTGAGGAGGTTCCATCTGGAGTTTCCCTTTAAGCCTGGGCACAGGCGGGGGAGGGGGAGGTCTTAATAGGGGGGGTACTGTCATGGTTATGCAATAGAGTTTGTCGATCAGCATACCTGTCTCCATGTGTTCATCTCTAGAGACCAGCTGACCCTCACCTGACTGCTTTTGTAACCTCTCCTCTAAGCATGGCCCCACCCCAGGCCCTATCAGGGAACCCTATATTAACCTGTGCACTGCAAGCCAGCAGTGCGGATCAACCATTGTGTGTACTTGCTGTGTTTTCTATGTCTGATTCCTGTTACTGACTTTAGCCTGTTCTTAACTATTGCTGTCTGCTCGTGACCCTGACCTTTGGCGTGTTCCTGACTATCCCTGTTTGCCTGTGACCCTGAACCTTGGCGTGTACTCTGTTGTCCTTGTCTGCTTGTGGCCCCAACCTTGGCTTGTCCCTTACTTTCCTTGTTGTTCCAGCCTGCTGCCTCCTTCCTCTTCTCCTGTTGTCTACCGTGAGCGTGAGCTGTGAGACCCTGGGGGCCGTGACCTGGAGCCAGACTGCAGCTCAGTCCATCCTTACCAATTAAGGCTCTAATGAACACCTTCTGGCTCTTAGACTCCGCGCCCTGGGGAATCTATGCTCTAGCTCCCAGTGGGATCTGTGTCAGTGATCCAGTAGACCTGCTTCCTGAACCTCCCAGGGTTCAATCCGCAGCGGTCGGCCGTAGGGTCCACTACCTTGCGGTGCACTCCTGATCCCAACGGGGTGCATCTGTCACCTGGATACAGGTGACCTGACACATACGCTTCAACACGTTGCCTTTCCAACACTAACCAGTGATAAAGAAAGAGCAAAAAGTCGCGCTAATCAAATGAGTAATACAAGAATGAACATGAATATCAGACAACCCATATCATAAATGAATAATAATGCATATAAATATCCAAAAATTGAAATAGGTATATCTAGAAACCCATATTGTGATTACGCACCAGATGTGCAAGTGAAAATATACATAAAAATTAAAATGAAAAAAATGCATAAAAATCAGTCCATTAATAAACACAGTCTGTGTGGGTAAGCATCAGAAAATCCAATCGTGAAGGTGAGTCCACAGTGATGAATAGTGAAGGTTCACACCGAAGTGACTAGTGCAATATGAGAGTCTCCTCCACCACCGAAAATACTGCTGCTTACCAGAAAGTGTTGGTTCCTTATTACAGTGGACCACACAAGGCGAATGGCTGCAACCCCAGCCTGGGATCTCACTGGCAAACCCTGGTCTCCAAAGTGTCAGCAGAGGTGGTCAGCAGACAGGATCGTCATGTACCAGTATTAAACCAAAAAGACAAGAAAACTCCACATAGTGTAAATCCTATTACATTTATTCTAGTAGAAAAAACAGGTGGCAACTTACATCAAAGAAGAATAAAAGCGCATGATAAAAGATAAGCCGGCCGGCTTACACAAGGCCCGTATGTGCTCCTGGGACTCAGCGGTGACGTCAGGGCATAGCTCCTCCTCCCTACGTCATTTTGTCACTATCGGACGTGGTCACGGAATACGGACGGCATCCTGACGCACCGCTTAAATAGCAATCTGGCAACCATAACAATCTAGCAACCTAGCAACCCCTCCCCGCTGACTGAGAGCGGGGCGGGGTTGCTAGATTGTTATGGTTGCCAGATTGCTATTTAAGCTATGCGCATCTTGCACATCTGGTGCGTAATCACGATATGGGTTGCTAGATATACCTATTTCAATTTTTGGATATTTATATGCATTATTATTCATTTATGATATGGGTTGTCTGATATTCACGTTCATTCTTGTATTACTCATTGGATTAGCGTGACTTTTTGCTCTTTCTTTACATGTTTTGGTGTAGTATAACACTTTTAGTCGCAGCTCTTTTTTTTGTTTCTTCTTATAGCGCAGTATTTTTTATATCCACTAACCAGTGATAACAGCGACACCCACTGGTCAGTATGGAAACACACGCAACGTCAGCCAAGCTGGAACAGAGGCAAACCTAACCTTCTTAACGAACAAATTACTAAATTGACCTAACATATGGTAGATCGCAAATCATACATACTCCCCCCACTACAATAGACGTTGTCCCCAACATCTGTCCAAAAACAGTGACAATAACACCCAAGCCTGGGAGTAGGTATTTGAGTTTCTCATAACTTGGATAGACAAAGAGAGAGGAAAAGACAGTGGAAAGATATTACAAGACTTACATCTATAAAACATTATGTTCACATCCGCAAACAAAACCATCCTATGACTGTACATAACCTCACTATCTATCTAGCTGAAAAGCCTCCCAGCTTAATAGGAGATCCAATATTCCCTGAAAAGGAAAACACATTTAAACACACATGTATACTGTACAATATTAGGAGCAAAGCCTCATTTTTTTTTTTAAATGAGCCTCCCTTCTCTTTTATCCATATCAGAGCAAACTTAAGGAGTCCATCCCTGTAATATGATCTCTTCAAATAAAGAAAAATCTAGCTAGCAAAAAGAAGTCCTTGGATTTAAAACACTGAACAGTATATGTAGATCTTGACCACGCAGATCTCTTCACACTGACACTAACTAGCTAACTACTTGCAAAGTTTTTTTATCCAGAATCACCAATAAAACTGGGGATCTGGCAAAGTCAGTGTCTTTCCCGTTTTATCCACTGTGGTAATGAAATAGACAACATTGTCCTTTCCGGGCCTGCAAATGACCACTTTGTCAGCATAGATGTGCCGACCGAAATTCCAGTGCATGAAACATACATTGAAACGTTTATCCATCTTAACAGAACACCCAGTCTTTCGGAAGGGCTTAGGCACAGACAAGTAGTCCCAAACAGCTTCACTGTACCTAAATTCCCGGTTAGTTTCAATCACCTGCATGATATCCTGGGGCACATAGGGGAACTCCAAACCATACTCGGCAGCCACACGCTTGTTCAACATTCTTTGCAAGCGTGCAAGTTTGGGCAAAGATCTGTCCCTCCCCATACCAGGCGGCACACAGGAATCCAATGACTTGATCACCATAGACCCAGCCAGTGTCTGTAGTGAACTAGCAACTTTTGGCAAAGTCCCAGTAACAGTACTGTGTGGTGACGTCTTCCCAGAACTCAGGGCTGTCCATTCAGGGAAAGTCATAGCAGAGGCAATATCTTCACCTTGTGACCATAACAGCTCTTGTGACATAGTCTCAAATAGGTCATCATCACCGGAAAGATCCGACATGGATTCTATTTCCGAATCTCCCAACTCTTCCGCTGGTAGATATTTATTTACAGTCCCGGATACATTCCCCATCAGTGGCTTACCCGTTCCTGACGTGGACTCTGGTAGCTCCAGTTCAGGTAACCTCTGAGGTAGGCCTTGACCACGGCCGCGGGAAGCCTTCACATATCCCACCTTCCTTTGAGCAGATACAACAGGAGTAGGTGTAGTGGACACAGAAATCAAAGTAATGTCCCCTGATGAGACGACAGCAGCAGTGTCTCTCTCTGGAACATTGTCAGTAACAACAGGCATAGTGATGGCCTGTCACTCTCTCTCTCTGTAGTGGTAGCAGCTTCTACTGTGGCGATACCTGTTGCCCAATCTATCTGATAAGCACGGGGCGACGTGGTAGGTTGCTCCACCACAAACAATTACTCTCCACATTGCGGACATCGGCCAAATGGACGGAGATGCACGGACAATCCTTCACATCAGTGGCAGATCATACCCAGTCCCTCAATATCTCCTGAGGTATACAGGACAAACCTCCCCTGCGGCTTCAAACAAACTACAGTATCCGTAAGCAGAGTTCCAGATAGCACAGTATTCATCACGGTGCTTGCAGGGAACATTACCGGTCCCATAATTGGCTGCATCGCCGGAAAAAACATGGCCACTCTCTGATCTTCTCAGCACGATCACGAGGCTTCTCTTTTCCTCTGGCACCAAACACATACACGCGTCCCACGCGGTAACAAGTAGGGTAGACTCCTCCCACTTGTTCTTCTGGTCACGTAGCTCCCGGGCCTTCACTGGCGCCCGCCGTCTATGCACTCAGAAACAAAGTCCTGCAGTTTAACCTTTTCTCTTCCTGAAAGATTTTTTTCAAAGTCCAGCTCTCTTCATAAACTCCCAGTAAAACACTTCTCTGGGTTGCGAGAATTGATGGTCAACAAATCCCGGAAGACGCGCCCACATGTAGCAATAACTCTCGGTGGAGCTGCTGGTTTAAGTGGGCTTGTTACCTTCACTCTCCTTCCCTCTGTTTCCTTGGGTCTAGGGTTCCATTGAGTTATCTCTGGACGACACACGCACCAACACTTGAGTACGTTTTCAATGCTTTATTAATCAATTTACTCAGGAAGTAGCAGGAAAGAGGCAAAAAGGAAACTGCAGAAGAAACTCAAATATCTTCTTGTAGGATTCTTGACAAATGTCCTGGTAGAATTTGGATATTACAACAGAATGCGCTCCCCTCATGGGACACACTCCTCGCTCGCCTGGATAGGCCTCTCTCACTTGCCTAGCAGCCAGTACGTAGCACGAACAAAAGTCTCTGCCACAGACTTGTTTGGGATAAACCTGTACGATCCTCTGCCACAGGATGTATTGTTTTTTTTCTGCAATGAACGTCAGTCACAGTGCCTGAACCTTTAAGCCAACCCGGCAACACTATGCTGTATAGTTACTTTAGGATACGTCCTCCAACCGAGTCACCAGGCCCCTCTCCAGACCAGCTTGTTGCATGATCCTTCCATGACGGGTCCTCCCCTGGGATCTCCTCGGTTGTCCAGCTTCTTCACTCGGGATAGACAGCTCAGGACCATTCCTGACAAGCTTCTGGGCCCACCCCTGCGCCGCAGCAATGTGGGCCTCCGAAACGGAGGACCACGAGATAGCTCTCTAACGCATACCTGTCGGCCAGGAGGGCCAGCAGGTGGCTGTAAAACGAACCCCAAAATATGGCGTCTCTCCCATAAATACGGTACCCTCGCCCAGAATGCAACTCTGAGGACCACCTCCACCGAGTTGTCCCTGGGACAGAAGAGCATCCATAGGCTTCAACACGTTGCCTTTCCAACATTGACCAGTGATAACAGTGACACCCACCGGTCAGTATGGAGACACACGCAACGTCAGCCAAGCTGGAACAGAGGCAAACCTAACCTTCTTAACAAACAAATTACTAAATTTACCTAACATATGGTAGATCGCAAATCTACCAGTGCTACAATTATAATACAGTATATACTTTCACAATTTTTTAGTCATTTACATGTATGCATTTTTACTGTTTGTTATACTGTTCTGTTCCGGGTGTACGTTCTGACTTTCCGAAACTCAGATTATTGCTCAAATGCCAATTCCTGCACATAGGTAAAAAACTGGCCTCTATCTTCACCGTTTGCCCATTACATGTCCATTTCCGTTTCGAGTGAGCCAGTTGAAGCGCATATGCGCTCCAAATTCATTACGATTGAGTTCCTTCTTCCTGTTTTCGATGATACTTACTCCCAAATCGCATATTATGTCATTGCGCAACGTCTGGTCACATGGAGATCACGTGACCGATATTTGCTTTGCACTTGCTGTTGAGCGGTTCCACGCTCACCAGCCGGGAGTTGTTGATTGGAGCATGATATGGAGGCTTGGTTCCTGGCCAGTACTGCTTACACGGTATTGGCTCGTTAATATGTCACATGAAAGAGTATTGGCACGCACATTAACGAACCCGGAAGTCAGGCTCTACACAGTCGGATCAGGTGTGTAATGTTTTTTTATCACTGTATTTCTATATAAGCGCAGTGGTGGCAGGTTGGCACATACCCCAGCAGAAGTTTACGAGGTCGAAACGCGTAGGATCTACTTGCTACCCCAGCCACCTTCTTTACTGCGCTTTTTTAGTTCAATTGAACCAAATTTTTACTGCCAAGATTTTTTATCAGATGTTGGAAAACTTGTTTATTTCAATAAATTCCTTATCCTTGTTGTATTTACACTATGTGGAGGCCCTCTTTTTCTTTTACACCATGGGAACTATCTTGGATTGAGCGGATCTTGTATGATGAATAAAACCTGCTATACTTCTGAGTAGGACAGCAAATCAAGATAGCTGGACGTCCAGGCTTAGCACACCTCCTCCGTTGTCGAGTAAGGCTCCAGGCTCCGCTCCTGTCAAGAACGTCCCATAAATTGGGATCAGACCTACTCTCACTGCTTGGCGGTACAAGCACATTTGACTCACCGCTGATGGCCTGTGAGTCCACCACTTCTGGTAAGAGTACCCCATCTTTCCTTACCTCCTGAAGTCTTTTGATGCGAAGACATCATTCTGTATGTCAGATCAACCCCAGAGTTAGATGAGGAGCACAAAAGATTTGGAATACCAACAGTATGATAGTTTCACCTTTATGAACCCTCACCTTGTATATTTACATGGACTCTAGATGCCAAATGTTATGTCCACATGATATCACTTTTCTGGGTTTATGACATATATTATCGTGACACATCAGGCATGTGTTGTTCATACTAACATTTATTCATCCATATCTGCACATTTTTGACACACAGTGATTTTTAATATTACTCATTCACAGTGATTTGATCCTGAGTTCCCTTCTCACTTCATGTGCTTTTTCACTGATGATGTGACTTCCACTGCAATTTTTAGATATATTCTTGTCATAAGTATTATTCACATTGATTCCTACACATTACACTAGTGAATATTTGGTTTACATGTCACAGTAATTTCTGCGACTGTTATTGTCCATACAGTCGCATAAATATTCATTGACATATGTTTCATTATATATACTTTTGTTTTGTGTGTCACCATTATGTCTTAGGCACTTTGTACACATAGATTTACATTTGGATTATTTCTAGTGTACTTATTTCTATTAGCGCTACACATTTTGTTTATATTATTACTTCACAATTAGTCTGATTGTTGTGTTGGCTGCTCACAAATTTAGAGTAGGTGCAGCACTTTTATCAGACATTTTCTCAAACATGCTCATCACGGGATCCAAATTAACAAACCAACCAAAAATAACAGCTAGCTAAAAGCACACTGCTTTCTCAGCTGCTACTCACACTGTTCTCTTACAGAATGGCTGAAATAGTTAATAAAACTTGTTTTTATTCCTTTCTAATCATTTGGGAGGGTCTCCTGAAGTTATCTTTAGTAAACGCTCCTGAGCACAAACACGGCTAAATGCGGCTTGTAAACGCTGCTAAACACACGTTTTTAAACGTGGATTACTAGTTGTGATGTTCCAGCGTTCAGGAGAGGTTGAGAAACATCCCGTGTACATGAAGCCTAAGCCGTTGCCTTAAAATCAGCAGCATCGTTGTCAGTCTGCCATGCTCATTCCTTAAGTTTGCTGTAGGGTTAGCTTTGAGGCCCACACATGCATCCTGTAGACCTGGTAGACAATCTATTGAATAATAGAACCAGATAAGTCAGAAGATCCAGTCATTCTGCAGCTACAAGTCAGAGGCTTGTAGCTGCACTTTTAAATAGTTATCTGCATGCTTTATAGTACCAATCTAAAAAGACACTGTTCAGTAGAATTGAACATCTTCACTCATAATAATTCTTTAATCTTTTATATTATGACCTTCACGTTTGCTGCTGTCATCAAAGAGATTGTGATGTCAGTTAGAATTCCAAACACAACTATTAATAATGACATGTAAATGTAGGCATAGGTTGGAACATTGAAAAGCTTATCTAACCAATGTTTCATTTCATGAATGAGCCAGATGGCAAATGAATCTTGACACCTAGATACTTTGATGTGATAAATTCTTCTTTGTGTAATCTAACCCTGCAAGTAGCCTTCTGCATTTTTTAGTGACTTATGTTGTGATTAACTATTTTCATTTTAGTAAAAGTCGAAAAACTCATTGGTATATCATTTTTTGATAGGATGGAACACATACATTAATATGTAAGTTCACCTTTATGAATTATTGTATACTTTATTTCTTTCACATGTATCATTCTTCAGTTACAATTGTAAATCTTTCTTTTCAATCTGATTTCATGTGTTTTGGAAACGCTAATTTAAAGCAGAACTTAAGGACCCTTTTTAATGCAAACACTAAAATTGCAGGTTCAAAAATGTGCATGCATGCATACTTTCCAATCTGTGTTACCTTTTATATTACTCATATTTCATATTATCCACATGCTGTCTTGACTAGTCTGTTTTTTAGCATTAGTTTCTTGTTTTATAAAATGCATCTGTCAACAAATCAGAAGGGATAGTACAGGTCAGGACTAACAGGAACAACATTGCTCTGTGCAGTAATGGTATCTGCCCCTTAATCAAATACAGGGCAGCCATCAGAAATTGTGGGGCCCCTTAGATAGATTTAGGCCTGACCACCAACATTCCCCCAGGGCTTGCCCATTGGCAGTCCCACCAAATCCGCCCACTGGCCATCCCACTAAGTCCTTCAGTGCACACACTTTTATTTTAACACTCTTACAACGTCCTATATGAAAAGGAACAGTATTATGAGTCATCAGTGTTTTCATGGTTTAACAGTAGGAAATTATAATTTGCGCAAAAGAGACATCCCAATCCAGCAACTGTATGCTCGCAGCCCCCCTCACACCTGTACGATCGCAGCCCCCCACACACCTGTACACTCTCAGCCCCCTCACATCTGTATGCTCTCTGCCCTGCTCACACCTATATGCTCTCAGCCCCCCTCACACCTGTACACTCTCAGCCCCATCACACCTATTCACTCTCAGCCCCGCTCACACCTGTATGATCTCAGCCCCTCTCACACCTGTATAATCTCAGCTCCGCTCACACCTGTATGCTCTCAGCCCCCTCACACCTGTACGCTCTCAGACCCGCTCACACCTGTACGCTCTCAGCCCCATCACACCTGTACACTCTCAGCCCATCACACCTGCATGCTCTCAGCTCCCTCACACCTGTACACGTGTGGCCCCCCTCACACCTGTATGCTCTCAGCCCCCTCACACGTGTATACTCGCAACTCCCCTAACACCTGTATGCTCTCAGCCTCCCCTCACACCTGTATGCTCTCAGCACCCCCTCACACCTGTATGCTTGCAGCCCCCTCACACCTGTTCGCTCATAGCCCTGCTCACACCTGTATGCTCTCAGCCCCTCCTCACATCTGTACGCTCTCAGCCCCACTCACACCTGTACGCTCTCGGCCCCCCTCGTACCTGTATGCTCTCAGCCTCCTCACACCTGTACGCACTCAGCCCCCTCACACCTGTACGCTCTCAGCCCCCTCACACCTGTATGCTCTCAGCTCACCTCTCACCTGTACGCTCTCAGCCCCGCTCACACCTGTACACTCTCAGCCCCCTCACACCTGTATGCTCTCAGCCCCACTCACACCTGTACGCTCTCAGCCCCACTCACACCTGTACGCTCTCAGTCCCCCTCACACCTGTACGCTCTAAGCCCCCTCACACCTGAATGCTCTCAGCCCCCTCACACCTGTATGCTCTCAGCCCCCCTCACACCTGTACTCTCTCAGCCCCGCTCACACCTGTATGCTCTCAGCCCCCCTCACATCTGTATGCTCTCAGCCCCGCTCACACCTGTATGCTCTCAGCCCCACTCACACCTGTATGCTCTCAGCCCCACTCACACCTGTACACTGTCAGCCCCGCTCACACCTTTATGCTCTCAGCCCTCCCTCACACCTGTACTCTTGCCCCCTCACACCTGTATCCTCTCAGCCCCCCTCACATCTGTGCGCTTTCAGCCCCCTCACACCTGTATGCTCGCAGCCCTCCTCACACCTGTATGCTCTCAGCCCCCTTACACCTGTACATGTGCAGCCCCCTCACACCTGTTTGCTCTCAGCCCCCTTACACCTGTACATGTGCAGCCCCCTCACTACTGTATTCTCTCATCCCCTATACACCTGTATGCTTGCAGTCCCCCTCACACCTGTATGCTCTCAGCCCCCTCACACCTGTACACTCTCAGCCTCCCCTCACACCTGTACTCTCTCAGCACCCCCTCAAACCTGTATGCTTGCAGCCACCTCACACCTGTACTCTCTCAGCCCAGTTCACACATGTATGCTCTCAGCCCCCCTCACATCTGTACGCTCTCAGCCCCACTCACACCTGTATGCTCTCAGCCCCACTCACACCTGTACGCACTCAGCCCCACTCACACCTATTCACTCTCAGCCCCGCTCACACCTGTATACTCTCAGCCCCGCTCACACCTGTATGCTCTCAACCCCACTCACACCTGTATGCTCTCAGTCCCCCTCACATATGTATGCTCTCAGCCCCGCTCACACCTATATGCTCTCAGTCCCCCTCACACCTGTGCGCTCACAGCCCCCCTCACACCTGTACACTCTCAGCCCCCTCACACCTATTCACTCTCAGCCCCGCTCACACCTGTATGCTCTCAACCCCTCTCACACCTGTATACTATCAGCCCCACTCACACCTGTATGCTCTCAGCCCCCCCTCACATCTGTATGCTCTCAGCCCCACTCACACCTGTATGCTCTCAGCCCCCTCACACCTGTACGCTCTCAAACCCGCTCACACCTGTACTCTCTCAGACCCATCACACCTGTACGCTCTTAGCCCCATCACACCTGCATACTCTCAGCTCCCTCACACCTGTACATGTGTGGCCCCCCTCACACCTGTATGCTCTCAGCCCCCATACACCTGTACGCTTGCAGCCCCCTCACACCTGTACGCTCTCAGCCCCCTCACAACTGTATACTTGCAGCTCCCCTCACACCTGTATGCTCTCAGCCCGCTCACACCTGTACACTCTCAGCCTCCCCTCATACCAGTATGCTCTCAGCACCCCCTGACACCTGTATGCTTGCAGCCCCTCACACCTGTACGCTCTCAGCCCTGCTCACACCTGTATGCTCTCAGTGCCCCTCACATCTGTACGCTCTCAGCCCCACTCACACCTGTATGCTCTCAGCCCTCCTCACACCTGTACGCTCTCAGCCCCCTCACACCTGTGAGCTTTCAGCCCCCTCACACCTGTATGCTCACCGCCCTCCTCACACCTGTGTGCTCTCAGCCCCCTCACACCTGTATGCTCCCAGCCCCACTCACACCTGTCTGCTCTCAGGCCCCTCACACCTGTACACTCTCAGCCCCCTCACACCTGTATGCTCTCAGACCCCTCATACCTGTATGCTCTTTGCCCCGCTCACACCTGTATGCTCTCAGCCCCCTCACACCTGTACACGTGCTGCCCCCTCACACCTGTATTCTCTCAGCCCCCATACACCTGTATGCTCGCAGTCCCCCTCACACCTGTACACTCTCAGCCCCCTCACACCTGTATGCTCTCAGCCCCCTCACACCTGTATGCTCTCAGCCCCACTCACACCTGTATGCTCTCAGCCCCCTTCACACCTGTACGCTCGCAGCCCCCCCTCACACCTGTACACTCTCAGCCCCTTCACACCTGTATGCTTTCAGCCCCCTCACACCTGTATGCTCTCAGCCTCTCTTCACACCTGTACACTCTCAGCATCCCCTCACACCTGTACGCTCGCAGCCCCCCCTCACACCTGTACACTCTCAGCCCCTTCACACCTGTATGCTTTCAGCCCCCTCACACCTGTATGCTCTCAGCCTCTCTTCACACCTGTACACTCTCAGCATCTCCTCACACCTGTACGCTCGCAGCCCCCCCTCACACCTGTACACTCTCAGCCCCTTCACACCTGTATGCTTTCAGCCCCTTCACACCTGTATGCTCTCAGCCCCTCTCACACCTGTATACTATCAGCCCCACTCACACCTGTATGCTCTCAGCCCCCCCTCACATCTGTATGCTCTCAGCCCCACTCACACCTGTATGCTCTCAGCCCCCTCACACCTGTACGCTCTCAAACCCGCTCACACCTGTATGCTCTCAGCACCCCCTCTCGCTTGTATGCTTGCAGCCCCCTCACACCTGTATGCTCTCAGCCCCCCTCAAACCTGTACTCTCTCAGCCCCCTCACAGCTATACACTCAGCCCTGCTCACACCTGTACACCCTCCGCCCCCCTCAAACCTGTACGCCCTCAGCCTCCCTTCACACCTGTATGCTCTCAGCACCTCATCACACCTATATGCTCTCTGCCCCACTCACATCTGTATGCTCTCAGCACCGCTCATACCTGTATGCTCTCAGCCCCACTCACACCTGTACGCTCTCAGCCCTCCCTCTCACCTGTACACTTGCCCCCTGACACCTGTATGCTCGCAGCCCTCCTCACACCTGTGTGCTCTCAGCCCCCTCACACCTGTATCCTCTCAGGGCCACTCACACCTGTATGCTCTCAGCCCCCTCACACCTGTACGCTCGCAGCCCCCTCACACCTGTACGCTCTCAGCTCCCTCACACCTGTCCGCATGCAGCCCCCCCTCACACCTGTATGCTCTCAGCCCCCATACACCTGTACGCTTGCAGCCCCCCTCACATCTGTACGCTCTCAGCCCCCCTCACACCTGTGCGCTCTCAGCCCCCTCGCACCTGTATGCTCGCAGCCCCCTCACATCTGTGTGCTCTCAACCCCCTCACACCTGTATGCTCTCAGCCCCCATACACCTGTATGCTTGCAGTCCCCCTGAAACTTGTACGCTCACAGCCCCCATTACACCTGTACACTCTCAGCCCCCCTCACACTCATATGGTCTCAGCTGTCCTGAAACTTGTACGCTCGCAGCCCCCCTTACACCTGTACACTCTCAGTCTCCCTCATACCTGTACACTCTCAGCCCCCTCACACCTGTACACTCTCAGTAGGGATTAGCCGAACACCCCCCTGTTCGGTTTGCAGAAAAAAAATTTGTTCGAACACGCGAACACCGTTAAAGTCTATGGGACACGAACATGAATAATCAAAAGTGCTAATTTTAAAGGCTTATATGCTAGTTATTGTCATAAAAAGTGTTTGGAGACCTGGGTCCTGCCCCAGGGGACAAGGATCATCGCAAAAAAAGATTTAAAAACGGCCATTTTTTTGGGAGCAGTGATTTTAATAATGCTTAAAGTGAAACAATAAAAGTGTAATATCCCTTTAAATTTTGTACCTGGGGGGTGTCTATAGTATGCCTGTAAAGGGGCGCATGTTTCCCGTGTTTAGAACAGTCTGACAGCAAAATGACATTTAAAAGGAAAAAAAGTCATTTAAAACTTCTCGCGGCTATTAATGAAGTGCCAGTCCGACAATACACATAAAAGTTCATTGATAAAAACGGCATGGGAATTCCCCACAGGGGAACCCCGAACCAAAATTTAAAAAAAAAATGACATGGGGGTCCCCTAAATTCCATACCAGGCCCTTCAGGTCTGGTTTGGATATTAAGGGGAACCCCGGACAAAATTTAAAAAAAAATGACGTGGGGTCCCACCTTAAAATCCATACCAGACCCTTCAGGTTTTAAGGGGAACCCCGCGCCAAAATTTAAAAAAAAAACGGTGTGGGGTCCCCCCAAAGAACCATACCAGACCCTTATCCGAGCATGCAACCTGGCAGGCCGCAGGAAAAGAGGGGGGGACAAGAGAGCGCCCCCCCTCCTGAACCGTACCAGGCCACATGCCCTCAACATTGGGAGGGTGCTTTGGGGTAGCCCCCCAAAACACCTTGTCCCCATGTTGATGGGGACAAGGGCCTCGTTCCCACAACCCTTGCCCGGTGGTTGTGGGGGTCAGTGGGCGGGGGGCTTATCGGAATCTGGAAGCCCCCTTTAACAAGGGGACCCCCAGATCCAGGCCCTCCCCCCTGTGTGAAATGATGGGGGTACAAAAGTACCCCTACCATTTCACAAAAAAACTGTCAAAAATGTTAAAAATGACAAGAGACAGTTTTTGACAACTCCTTTATTTAAGTGCTTCTTCTTTCTTCTATCCTCTATCTTCTTTCTTCTATCTTCTATCTTCCTTCGGTTTCTTCCTCCATCTTCTTCTGGTTCTTCCTCCAGTGTTCTCGTCCGGCATCTCC
Organism: Lithobates clamitans; assembly: GCA_037952925.1. NCBI lineage: Eukaryota > Metazoa > Chordata > Amphibia > Anura > Ranidae > Lithobates > Lithobates clamitans. Next base: position 2,119,902 of record JBBGZY010000925.1, on the reverse strand, counting down.
TCCTTGGGCCGCTCCGCATCCATGATGGCATGGAGGGAGGCTCCCGCTGTGTGACGCTTCTCTCTTCATCTTTTTCTTCATCTTTTCCTCTTCATCTTCTTCTCTTCATCTTCTTGTCTTCATCTTCTTTTCGGGCCGCTCCGCATCCATGATGGCATGGAGGGAGGCTCCCGCTGTGTGACGCTTCTCTCTTCATCTTTTTCTTCATCTTTTCCTCTTCATCTTCTTCTCTTCATCTTCTTGTCTTCATCTTCTTTTCGGGCCGCTCCGCATCCATGATGGCATGGAGGGAGGCTCCTGCTGTGTGAAGATGAAGAAAAGAAAATGAAGAGGAAAAGATGAAGAAAAAGATGAAGAGAGAAGCGTCACACAGCGGGCGCTTCCCTCCATGCCATCATGGATGCGGTGCGGCCCGAGGAGAAGAAGATAAGAAGACGCCGCGGAGGAGATGCTAGACGAGAACACCAGAGGAAGAACCAGAATATCCAGAAGAACCAGAAGAAGAAGAAGAAGAAGAAGATGGAGGAAGAAACCGAAGGAAGATAGAAGATAGAAGAAAGAATATAGAAGATAGAAGAAAGAAGAAGCATTTAAATAAAGGAATTGTCAAAAACTGTCTCTTGTCATTTTTAACATTTTTGACAGTTTTTTTGTGAAATGGTAGGGGTACTTACCATTTCACACAGGGGGGAGGGCCGGGATCTGGGGGTCCCCTTGTTAAAGGGGGCTTCCAGATTCCGATAAGCCCCCCGCCCGCAGACCCCCACAACCACCGGGCAAGGGTTGTGGGGATGAGGTCCTTGTCCCCATCAACATGGGAACAAGGTGTTTTGGGGGGCTACCCCAAAGCACCCTCCCAATGTTGAGGGCATGTGGCCTGGTACGGTTCAGGAGGTGGGGTGCTCTCTCGTCCCCCCCTCTTTTCCTGCGGCCTGCCAGGTTGCGTGCTTGGATAAGGGTTTGGTATGGATTTTTGGGGGGACCCCATGCTGTTTTTTTTTTAAATTTTGGCCGAGGTTCCCCTTAAAATCTATACCAGACCTGAAGGGTCTGGTATAGATTTTAAGGGGGGACCCCACGCCATTTTTTTTTTTAAATTTTGGCCGGGGTTCCCCTTAATATCCATACCAGACCTGAAGGGCCTGGTATGGAATTTAGGGGGACCCCCCACGTCATTTTTTTTTTAAATTTTGGTTCGGGGTTCCCCTGTGGGGAATTCCCATGCCGTTTTTATCAATGAACTTTTATGTGTATTGTAGGACCGGCAATTCATTAATAGCCGCGAGTAGTTTTAAATGACTTTTTTTCCTTTGAAATGTCATTTTGCTGTCAGACTGTTCTAAACACGGGAAACATGTGCCCCTTTACAGGCATACTATAGACACCCCCAGGTACGAAATTTAAAGGGATATTACACTTTTATTGTTTCACTTTAAGCATTATTAAAATCACTGCTCCCTAAAAAACGGCCGTTTTTAAAACTTTTTTTTTGCATTGATCCATGATCCCTGGGGCAGGACCCGGGTCCCCAAACACTTTTTATGACAATACCATGAATATAAGCCTTTAAAATGAGCACTTTCTCCCATAGACTTTTAAAGGGTGTTCCGCGGCATTCGAATTTACCGCGAACACCCCAAATTGTTTTCTGTTCGGTGAACTGGCGAACAGCCGATGTTCGAGTCGAACATGAGTTTGACTCGAACTCGAAACTCATCCCTAGTTCTCAGCCCACTCACACCTGTACACTCTCAGCCCTGCTCACACCTATATGCTCTCAGCCCCCTCACACCTGTATGCTTTCAGCCTCCGTCATACCTGTATGCTCTCAACCCCCCTCACACCTGTACACTCGCAGCCCCATCATACCTGTATGCTCTCAGCTCCCTCACACCTGTACGCATGCACCCCCCCCTCACACCTGTATGCTTGCAGCCCCCCTCACACCTGTGCGCTCTCAGCCCCCTCGCACCTGTATGCTCGCAGCCCCCTCACATCTGTGTGCTCTCAACCCCCTCACACCTGTATGCTCTCAGCCCCCATACACCTGTATGCTTCCAGTCCCCCTCATACCTGCATGCTTCCAGTCCCCCTCATACCTGTATGCTCTCAGCCCCCTCACACCTGTACGCTCTCAGCTTCCTCTCACACCTGTACGCTCTCTGCACCCCCTCGCACCTGTATGCTTGCAGCCCCCTCACACCTGTATGCTCTCATCCTCACTCACACCTGTATTCTCTCAGCCCCCCCCACATCTGTATGCTCTCAGCCCATCTCACAACTGTATGCTCTCAGCCCCACTCAAACCTGTACGCTCTCTGCCCCACTCACACCTGTATGCTGTCAGCCACCCCCTCACACCTGTACACTCTAAGCCCCGCTCACACCTTTATACTCTCAGCCCTCCCCCACACCTGTACGCTCTCAGACCCCTCATACACACACACGTGTACACAGGCACACACACATGTACACAGGCACACAGGCACACACACACATGTACACAGGCACACACATGTACACAGGCAAACACATTCACACAGACAGACACACATATGTACACAGGCACACACACACACATGTACACAGGCACACACACACACATGTACACAGGCACACACACATATGTACACAGGCACACACATGCACACACATGTACGCATGCACGCACACACACATGTACACATGCACACACACACATGTACACAGGTACGCGCATGTACACAGACAGACACACACACATGTACACAGACACACACACACGTATACAGACACACAGGTACACAACCCCCCCTTTACTTGTAGAACAGCCCTTACTTGTAAGGTGGTGTTCCTGGTCCCAGCTCTTGTGCAGCACACACGAGGAGTGCACATGCAGGAATATGCCAGAGGTGGCAGCCAAGAGCCAGATGTGAGCTCAATGACACAGAGCAGCAAGAGCTGCTGACTTACACTCATTCTGAAAGCCAGCACAGCCACGGAGCTCCCCTGCCCCCGCCCCTGCCTTCTCCCAAACCCGCCAGGCAACCAGGCCCATCAAGACGCTTGGGCCCCTCACAAGTGTATTGGCTATACCCCCCTGATGGCAGCCCTGATCAAATACAGTAGCATAGGGAAGACTAAAAGGAAGGTGTGCAAGGAGACAGAAAACATATGAGAGATAGAGGCATCTATCTTCTAAGTACTAATGCTCTTAATCTAGGGGTTGCTAAGTTTCTCTGCATGCCTAATCCCTGTTCCCTGTGCCCAACACACCCATCTCCCCTCCTCCAGCTCCCCCAGCTACCCCTCTCTTCCTTGTTGGTGAAGTAAACCAAAAAAAGAAAACCAAAAAAACACAAAAAACAAAAATCAAACCAAAGATGTATATACTGTATACTATTTGTGATGATTTAGGGGGAAGAGTCAGGGAATGCTAGTCTTAGCTACCCTTCCTTTCCCACCCCACACTGTGCTCCCCTATCCATCTCCCCCTCACAGTTTTAGCCATTCGGGCATTCTATACCTGGGAACATATTCAGTGTTTCAAATTACTGTGAGTGCAAAAAAGATTAGATCTCCGAATAATTAACCCAACACCATAAAGGATCCTTGGGCAATGCCGCCAAATATGGGCATGTGTTCCCACGCCCCCCGCACTCCCTCCAGCAGGCAGATGATGCTCCTGGATTGATCTCATGTAATTTTGGTGGAACATAACATATTTTACATTATATCCTAATATGTGCTGCCAATGTAAAAATATTTTAAAATGCCACTTAGTGAAAAAGGATTTTTCCTGTGGTTTCACCTCAAGGGCAACATTGAAAATACACAAATAACATAAAATGCTTGAGGTTCTGTAGCTGTACATGGTGGTACAGAACAGTACAATTGTTATTGATAGTCCCAGCTGTTGACTGTGAGTAAAAACCATATTGTAACACCATGAAAAACAATTTCCCACAGTACAGTATTTTAAAACAGTCCTACACTGACAGCACATATTAGGCTGTGGAACGATTTTTTTTTTCACAATTGTCAATTACAATTGACTTACATACAGTAGCAGCAGCCCAATCTGAATTAACTGTTTTTTTTTGGGTAGTTTAAGCAATGACACATGCTTCTCCATCATAAGGTAATAGGCTTTGATGGGGAGATAGAAATTTGCCAGTAGCTATAGCTGCTCCTTGTTCTAGCTTATGCAAAACTACCCTGCCACTGGCCAATTTATATCAAACTCTTAATAAGAATTAGAAGACCAAGGATCATACAGCAGTGTAGAACTGGCCAGCAGCAGGGCATTTATAATGAGGAAGAACTTGCCAAAAGGTACTAGACAAAAGGATTACAGGCAGGGGTTTTAATAAAAGGATAAAGAAAACCACAGATGACAAGAAGGTGTAAAATCATCCATCAGCAGGACAGGACTAGGCCAGACAATTATTAGAGGCAAACAGCACAGGCTGGGGCTTTACTACAATAATTACAATACTGAAGAGGATACAGCAGTGCAAATTGTCCAGCAGCAGGGCAGTTTTATTGTGGGCTCATAGGCCTAACTGGTGTATATCTAACTTTTATTTTTACTATGGGAATAGGAGATGCGGTAAATGTGAGTGTTACAATGTAGTTTTTTTCTTCTGTCAAATAATACAGTGGCATGCTGTGAACAAAAGGCAGCACCATATCATGAGCCTTCCCCTACACCATAGGTGGAGCTGCTTTCTCCAAACCAAGGATCTGCAACACAAGAAATCCAACTCCTGTCAAGTCCTACACTGTCGTACGAGACCTTCTCTCGCCCACCAACCCCCTACCTTCCTCCACACAGGAAGGTGGTGACCGATATTATTAAAATCACAGCTTAAACCTCACTGTCTACCCCCAGGCTACAGTCTACATCCATAAAATGAACTTGGTGCTCAATCTTCCCCACCCCCCCCATTTCATTTTAGTTTTTTCTCCCCTCACTTCTCCCTAGTTATTTATTCTTCTTTCTCAAATAGAAGGTTAATACCCTTGAATTCTTATTACATGCTTGTTGTTGCCCCCCACCTCTGGGGCCATACTACCCCACCCCTAGGTTACAAATCTTTTGTCATTGTTATGCATTTCTAACACATTTCAGCATAACTGTTGTTTTTGTACAAAATACACTGATACCATTGATGTTATATTCTGTATGATACATCTTTCAATAAAATCTATTTATAAAAAAAAAAAAAAAAGAGCAGCACCAAGAAAAAATGGCCAGTAACAAGTGAATTCTGTGCTTTAAACCCCCCAAAATTAAAGTGGTGTTCAACCCAAAAAAAAAAATGCATAAATGTGCCTAAAAAAAAAAAAAAAAAAAAAAAATTGGAATTTTTTTTTTAACTTACCTCTAAATGCCTGTTGCCAAGGGGTTCCTCGTAGTCTGCCTCTTTCAGTGCCTGGGCTGGTGACATCACTTCCCCTCGGCACAGGAAGGTGCCGCCGAACGGAGGGGGAGACTAGCGGGGCTTCGATCCCCCGCATCGCTGGACCCTGGGACAGGTAAGTGTCCAATTAAAAGTCAGCAGCTGCAGTATTTGTAGCTGCTGACTTTTAATTTTTTTTTTTTTTTAATGGGAACTCCTCTTTTGGAAAGACCCTGACAACATAAAATAGAAAATGAAATAAAAAGTTTGTTATAGATGGGACAGCAGCTAAAAGTAACCACTGACCTTAAACCAACCACATAATTAAATTAAAGGCAAAAAAAATCTCAATAATTAAAAACAACAAAAGAGCAACACATGAGTTGATTGCCCAAAGAGTTAGCAATTAGAAAAAAAAAATATAGTTTCTTAACTGACCTTAACCTGTATGGAGTTTGTCACCTTTTTTTCTACCCTTTCCCTACAGCTTCAAAACACTAATATTGTCTGCTCTGTGTCCCTTCACTCATCTTTTATATTGAGGGGGTTGGCTTGTCCAAAAGCCTTTACTGGCCCTTGTCAACCAGCTAGCCATCATTCAAAGGCCTTGCAATATTTTACGTTTTATAAAACTTCATTCAGATCAATCTGAAAATAAAATCACCAGAACTACAAATCTTCAAACCATGGCAGTGTTAAATCCTTTCCTTGGCCTCTGGGGTATGAAGAGCTGAAGCCAAGAAGTCATTGACAATCTCAGCATCTCTACTGTGCCTGCATAGCAAAAAGAAGACCTTTTGAAAAAAATGTTTTGCGAGTATGCATGCATGCACTATTTTTACCTTGCAATTTCAGGGTGTGTGAAAAGCATATAAAATAAAAAACTTAGATTCCGCTTTAAGAAAGGTCACATAAGTTGGCAAGCTTCGGGGAGACTTTGACCCTGATTTTTTATCTTATCATGTTGGTGTGGCTATGATCGAATAAAGCAATACAAAAGTAATACAGTAGATTTACTTATCTTTTGCAATAATCAGGCTTTTAAAGCGTTTGTTAACCCCAAAAATAAATTAAAGATCCTGTTCCCTTAAAGAATGTTATACAGCACAGTGCTTGTGCTGTGTCATTTGTGCCTAGCTATACCCTCCCCTCTGCAAACAGACCACGATAATCATGGCTGCTGAGCCCTGACATTGTGGTCTGTTTGCGTGATTCCATCAGCCGCAGCCTGCTATCTGTCTTCTGTGTCCTTCCCCACTCTCCCCTCTCTGTCTGTCTCTGTTCTACCAGTGCCCCCCCTCCTGCTGCTCTCATTTCACATATTATATGCTCCCATCCTCTCTGCACCTTTATAATAATTGTCCCTGTGCCTGTGTTCTGTTAAAAAAAAACTGCAGGATTGTACCTGTATGAGCTCCGCTCCATCCACTCAGCTGATTGTCGGCGCCTCAGAGCTCTGTCCCTCCTCTCTCCCCCTCCTCCCCAGCTGACATCAGCATCACTGCAGTTGTGAGTCAGAGAAACAAGGCAGGAGAGAAATCAGCTGAACGCCGGGAGCGGAGCTCATACAGGTACAATCCTGCAGTTTTTTTTACAGAACACAGGGACAATTATTATAATGCTGCAGAGAGGATGGCAGCATGTAACAAAAGTGGGTTAACAACCACTTTAAGGGATTATCAGAGCAACCGCAAGAACTTTGATGTATAATATCATGTATTCACAGCTATACACACAGATTTTCCACTGTAATGGAAAAATACAGATTTTTTCCAATGGAATAGAAAATCTCTTTGTGGCCAGTCGCTGATCATTGAAGGGGAATAACCTATTGCTGCATGTCAGTGAATAGATTGCAGTGGGTCCAGTGGGATTTTTCACTTCCTGCCATTTCTCAGAATGGTTTTCACCCTGTACAGGTGAAGTACTGTACAGAGTCTTCTCCAACTTTATCTATCTCTGTTCCTTCTTGGCACCTTACAGTTTTTCATATTTTGATTGTGTTCAAAATTATTCTTAGAACTGTCTGATATTAAGACTTATGCTGCGTACACACGGTCGGAATTTCCGACAACAAATGTTCGATGTGAGCTTGTTGTCGGAAATTCCGACCGTGTGTAGGCTTCATCTGACATTTGTTGTCGGAATTTCCGACAACAAAAATTTGAGAGCTGGATCTCAAATTTTCGGACAACAAAATCCGTTGTCGTAAATTCCAATCGTGTGTGTTTACAATTCCGACGCACAAAATTTCATGCATGCTCGGAATCAAGCCAATGAGCCGCACTGGCTATTGAACTTCATTTTTCTTGGCTCGTCGTATGTGTTGTACATCATCGCGTTCTTGGCGATCGGAGTTTCCAACAACGTTTGTGCGACAGTGTGTATGCAAGACAAGTTTGAGCCAACATCCGTCGGAAATAAATTCAGGATTTTGTTGTCGGAATGTCCGATCGTCTGTACGCGGCATTAGACTTAGACTAACAGCATGGAAACAGAAGTTTACTGTTGAAAGCACTGTTGAAAGTTTACTGCAGCTTTTACATATTCTTCATTCAGGCTCCAATACAGTATTTTTTTGGGAAAGTGGTACCAATGCATTATCATTGTTGCTCCACTGAATTTATCAATTGTTATTTACACTCTACTATAGATAAAGTCATCAAAGCAGGCTCTTCATGGTGGGAAGGTGTCAAATAACATGTTTTGCTTGCAGCTGACTATTTAGTTGGGGCACTTGGCTTCTGGGCAAGACTGCTACCAGCAGTCTCAGGTACTACAAAAGAGGTCAGGAACCACTATTATAGTGGCTGCTGATCATTTGGACACTGTGGCTGGCCAGTACTGGGGCTAAAGTGTAGCTTGTAAGTCCTGATGAGAAGATCTAAATCTGATATGTGTAGTTCTTGCTCATGTGATCACCATGATGCACTAGAGAAAATGTGTTACTTAGTTGCATTAATGTCTGCTGCTTTCCATTGTTTGCAAGTATTCGTTTTGATGGCAAAAATTAAGTATGCTTTCAGGTGCAGTCCGCCTGCATTCAATATCAGTTTAAGATACTTCTGAGATCATTCAGAGTACATTGACAAGTGCATGTGACCTAAAGTTGACCTCCCCCTAGGCTTGTATAGTGGGGAAAGCAGGTTCTGATATGACCAAATGCCTGTTGACATAGTCCCTAACCTTTTTCTTTCCTCCAAACAAAAATATCAGACAACCTAGTGTGAAAAAGTGTTAAAAACTTAGCTAAAAAGAACATCATTTTTTCAGTCCTAAACTCCAAACAGCTATGAAAGGGTAGTTATGTTACTAAGAAATAATGGAAAGTAAGACATTTAGCCAGGCTTTGCTGTTGGCTTGGAGATCGATACTTGTGTCCACTAAAACGTCTCCTCTAAACACAAAGGTTAAAGTACCCATTGATGTATTTAATGTTTTACTACCACACCTAAAAATCACCCATTAGTATAAATATAAGCTTTGCTGGGCAGAGTAGTTCTTTAGAGATGACAACTCAAGAACATAGAGGTCCTGCAGGAGGAATACAGTATCCCCCACACTGAACTTTTCCAATTGTTATGTTTAAGGCACTTTTTACTTACCTTCCCTCTCCAGGCACATCCAGTTCCCATCCAAAATCTGTAATTTCTAAAAACAATCTCCCACACCTTCTAAAGATATCTTTTTCTTTTATAATGTCAACAACAAACATTTTCTAGGACACCCCCTTCCCCATCCAAGCGTGAGAAGAAGATCTTCATGCATCCTACACTACCACCCAGTGGACCATGGCATTTCGCTATGCATATGCCATATCCCACTGTGTTAACCACTGGGAACTCACACAAAAAATACCTACTCTGTGGTACCTCATCGCATATAGCATTGCCCAGTTATCCTCTGGCGGGTCTTTTCTGTACTGGTGAGGCTGTGGTGGGGTAGGCAACCTACTCCACATCTTCTGGAGTTGTAAAAATCTACATAATTTCTGGTGGGGTGTGTTCCAACTCCTTTTCAGTGTCTCTGGAATTCTCACAGCTCCAGAACAGGCTTTGGTAATCCTAAACCTTGGCATCAATAAGTTTTTGTCCTGTTTATTGAAGGACAGTCTCCAGCATTTTATTAGTGGCCAGACTTACCATCATGAGACACTGATGGGGACATATGGCGCCCAACCTGTCCGAGGTCATAATCACCATCCAGACCCACCACGCATTTAAAAGACTACTAGCTAGATTGGGCTCACTGCAGACCTTTGAAAGAACTTGGCAACCATGGTTAACTTGATAATGAAAATAATTTGTTGATGTTATTACTACCTAAGAAACTTGTATCAGCTGTGATGTATGTGGATACTTTTCATCCTGCGAGGCAACATTTGTAATTATCCCTTTCCTTCTATGTCCCTATGGTTGCAGGTGTTCCTTAAAACCAAATAAAAAGTTATTAAACAGAAATTAGGACATTTACTCCTCCTCCATTGTCTTTTACACTACTGAAACAAACCTAGATTTTGTCCACAGTTTGGCTAATACAACACAAAAGAATATAAAAGCTTATTATTTACTATACTGAAAAGGCAACAACCAACTTTTTTTTCTTTGCATCATCTCCTGATAAAAATCTAGGAAGTGTAGTTTATAGAAAGAGAAAAGGTACCACTAATAGTTATAGTTCTTATTCCTCAGTTTCAGTGGTGTCCATTTTTGTGATGCAATTTTAATGGCAAAGATACATTGTAATATGGTGTCAGAAAACAAATCAAATGAAAAGTTGCAGACTGAAAATCTAAATGTGCATGGCTGGCTCTAGGCCGTATGAGATGCCTAAACAGCAGGTAGAACATATGGGAGCAGTGTCCCAATTATCAGAAAAAATAGCTCTATAAATATTGGAGTGGTTATCCATAGTGGAATGTTGTGTCTAAAAAAATGACCAGCTGACAGCTTAGCAAAAATATGTAAATTTTGTATGTTTTCTCTATCTTCCAATACAGAAAGAAAAACTGAAAAGAACAGCGTTACCACTTGATAAATACCATCAGGGCTGAATTAAGACACCATTGCTGCTTTAGGCACACATGGATATTGATGCCCTTTTATACAAGTTTCTACCCTTGTGTTATGTAATTACGATTGTAAAAACTGCAGATTTTTCAGTTGGAGGCAGCATGCAGTCTGCTTTATATGAAGAGCTAGTTTTCAACTGAACAGACCATCAAACAAGAAAAGGAAAGATTGTTTTATACATCCTGAATGACAAAGAACCTTCTAACAACTCTTGCCATCCATTGGTGCCCCTTTTCCCAGTTCTCTTACTAAATTTAGGCACAAATATGTGGCTCACAGAGAGGAACCACCAAATGAAATGGAGGACCTCACAGACCAGATAATACATGATGGACATATACAGTATTGGATATCTAGAATATTTGTAATTGCTGCTCCACACCCACCCCTATACTATACTATATACTATACTTACCAATCTTAGTTTGCATTACCCTCCTTACACTTTCTCTTATTCTTCACTTGGATCTATTCTTCTCTCTTTTCTCTTCCTTTTTCTTCTTGGCTTTTTTTATTTCCAGCTCAGCTAGAATAATTAACCATGATGTCTCCTTACTCCTCCACTGATGTGTAAAGAGCTTGCATATGACTCTACATAGATATAGGTTAGGTAACTCTGCTGAAATCAACAGAGTGCAATATACTGTCAATGTGATATTTTCATGATGATGTAATTGTCTATGAGATTTCTGTAAGATTGCTGTGAACGTTGAGTAGTGTTTCCTGGACCATGTCAGGAAAACTATGGAGATAATTCAACCTGAAAGTTACTTTTTCCCCTCAACTGTATTGTATGCCCATATAGCAATGAATGTATATATGTTTTATATATATATATATATATATATATAAGTTATTCCCATATTGGGCGGTTTGGGTGGTTATAAAAATTTCTGTCCTCTTTCTATAGTAAGTCATGTTCCTCAATTTTTTATATGTACAGATTTTTATAGGATTTTTTTAAGTATTAGCAAGTTAGAGCCATTGAATCCAGACAGAGCATGATATGTCTATTTGACTTTAGTATATCAAACCCTTAGTCTTATCCCTAGACATCTGAAAATGAACACACCTATTTTTTAGTTTTATGCCAGTATCATATGTATCAATAATTTCACAAATTTGCTATAGATATCTGACACTATTTTTGTGAAAATTAACAAAATTACTAAAGGTAATAGCAGAAAGGAGTAGTTCTAGAAATCATACTATGAAGGCTTGATAAAGTAGCAGAGAAAATTTAGAGTTCAGTGAACAACTGCCAACTTTATGAGTTGATGCCTGGGGCAGTGTTGCAGGTTGAAAATTTAGTAGAAAAATAGATTGACAGGGTATTATGCACCCAGGCACCCCTCACTATGGGAATGAGGGCATATGGATCCAAAGTAGACAGCCGCCGCTTGCAAGCATTCTATTTGCTTTGGCAATAGCCCTACCCTGGTGGCTGCAGCTGCTTGTTTACTTCTTTCATACTATTATGATCAGAGATGAATGTTCTTTTCTGCAGGTAGAAGAAAATAAATGCAGTGCAGCAAATGTGACTCTTGTTCTGTAAGTTTAGTAAACAGTATTTTGACTTTGGGAATATGGATGAAAGCAGTTTTCTTTTTAATAAACTTTGTGTTAAAATGTGTTTGGAAAAAATGTTTTTAAGCAATTCATAGAGGTCACAATATCAGAGCATATGATGGATTAGTCTTCCAGAAATCTTGGCAGGTTACCGAAAAACACTGTGACCCTCATCTCACATTCGTCTTTTCACATCCATAGAGGGTGTCCCACTGTCTGTTTTCTCTCTCTCTACCTGGCGTCTGACACTTCTCTACCTAAGAGAAACATATTTCAGACTATCAGAGCTAAAATATGCTAAATCAGTTTTCAGTTCCCTTCTACAACATGCTATTAACTAAAAGTTTCTGAACCCCTGCCAAGAAAACCACAAAAGCTAACCTGTAAAAATGAATGGAAATGAAAATAGAGCTTGAACTCAGTAGACCTGCCATGTTTAGTGTGCAAAATAAAGCCAAACGTGTTAGCTTTCTACTGACAACACAACACACTGTATTCACACACTGTAATCACACTGTAATCACTGTATAAATTAACCCTAAACTGCCATACTAGTCCAAAAAATGTAAAGTGGATATGAACTCACAAAACAATGAAGATGTTATCTTTTAGGGAATATCTAGAAATGTAAATTTTGCCTAAGCAGTACCCTGGAAAAGCTTTATTTTGTCTTAAATTCCTACTAAAAATTGTAGTTTTTTTGACAAAACTGTGCCTAGGCACTCCTGCTATGTAGCCTAATAACTTTATATCTGCAGTGTGAGATTAACAAAGACACCAATGCCTTTGACCAAGAAAACACAAAAATTAAGTGCCAATAACTCACTAGAATCTAAAAACAGTAAAGCTCAGTAATATAAGCAAATACGACATCCCAAGTGATTGCTGATTCACCTATAAAGGTGCGGTCCAGGTAACTCATAAAGGCATAAACATTGGTTGGGGTTTGGATGCCCCTAAAAGGAAGTTACAAGAGGACTATGCAGCTTAAACACAGGATCTTTATTACACAAATAACAATACAAGGACTAGGTAAAAATTCCCCACCGCCTTCGCCTCAGTTGTATTTTAAAAAAGAAAAGACAACGTGGTCTTAAAGTGGTTGTAAACCTAGTTACACCACTTGTACCTACAGGTAAGCCTATAATTAGGGATGAGCCCGTGGTTCGATTCGAACATAAGTTCTACTCCAACATCGATGTTCGTTTGCCCGCAAACTAACCGAACATATGGAACGTTTCACTGGAAATTTGAGCACCAAGGAATGCCCCACAATGCATTGTGAGATCACAGTGCATTGACATCTGATGATTCGCCAAAGCATGCACCTGACCTGCATGCTTTGGCCAATCATAGCACGCTCTGCTGCGAGAGCCATAACTGGCTAAAGGCAGGGTGTAAGTCAACGCCCCACACTATATAAGGCTGCTTACATAGTGTCCGTGTATAGTGCGTGGACGAAGATAGATTGAGCTAGATTAGGCAGGCAGGTTAGTTAGTGGCGTGCAGGCAGTGTATATATATATATATATATATATATATATATATATATATATATAGATATATATATAATATCTATAGATATAGATAGATAGATATATATACTCTATATTTAGTCAGTGCAGGCAATGTAGTATATATAACTATATAACACAGTGTATTGAAGTGGTTAAGGGGAACCCTGCGCCAAATTTTTTTTAAAAAATGGCATAGGGGTCCCCCCAAAATCCATACCAGGCCCTTCAGGTCTCATATGGATTTTAAGGGGAACCCCGCGCCAAAATAAAAAAAAATCGTGTGGGGTCCCCCCCAATATCCATACCAGACCCTTATCTGAGCATGCAACCTAGGAGGTCAGGATGGGGGGGACGAGCGAGTGCCCCCCCTCCTGAACCATACCAGGCTGCTTTCCCTCAACATGGGGAGGGTGCTTTGGGGTCCCCCCAAAGCACCTCATCCCCATGTTGATGGGGACAAGGGCCTAATCCCCACAACCCTTGCTTGGTGGTTGCGTGGTCTGCGGGCGGGGGGCTTATAAGAATCTGGAAGCCCCCTTTAACCACTTCAGCCCTGGAAGGTTTTACCCCCTTAATAACCAGAACATTTTTAGCAATACGGCACTGCGTCGCTTTAACTGACAATTGCGCAGTCGTGCAACGTTGTACCCAAACAAAATTGGTGTCCTTTTTTTCCCACAAACATTGCTTTCTTTTGGTGGTATTTGATCACCTCTGCGGTTTTTATTTTTTGCGTTATAAACAAAAAAAGACAGACAATTTGGAAAAAAAGCAATATTTTTTACTTTTTGCTATAATAAATATCCCCCCAAAAATATATTAAAGAGCAAATTTCTTCTACAGTTTAGGCTGATATGTATTCTTCTACATATTTTTGGTAAAAAAATTGCAATAAGTGTATACTGATTGGTTTGCACAAAAGTTATAGCGTCTACAAAATAGGGGATCGATTTATGGCATTTTTATTATTATTTTTTTTTATTAGTAATGGTGGTGATTTTTTTCATCAGGACTACGACATTGCAACGAACAGATCGGACATTTATTTTTGGACCATTGACATTTATACAGCGATCAGAGCTAAAACTAGCCACTGATTACTGTATAAATGTCACTGGCAGGGAAGGGGTTAAACACTATGGGGCGATCAAGGGGTTAAGTGTCTTCCCTCAGTGTGTTCTAACTGTGGGGGGATGGGCTACCACTGACATGTGAGAGATCACTGTTCCCGATGACAGGGATGGCAGGAGAGCCATTCTACCATTCTGAGCCAGTCAGCAAGTGCTTAACAAGGGGCCCCCAGATCCCAGCCCCCCTATGTGAATGAGTAGGGGTACATATTACCCCTACCCATTCATCAAAAAAGTGTCAAAAAGTAAAAAACCACAAAAGACAGTTTTTGACAATTCCTTTATTAAAAAAAAAAAAAGTGTCCCGCAATGTCCATCCTTATTTAATCACAGCGCAGATGGACCCGAAAAATATATTTTAAAAAAGCTCTGCCTCAATGGGAGGCATCCCGCCGACTGCTGTCTTTTCGCGGTGACAACTGTTATATAGGCAATGGCGGGGTCACTCAGTTACGTCACCCTTCTGATGTCACGTGACTCTGGCCAGTCACAGAGCTGGAGTCCATGGCCCCAGAAGGAAGAGGGGTGAAGATTGATGCGGCCACCAGCAGGGACAATGCGGGGTTCGTTTGCAGGTAAGTTCCACATAATGGGCTACTATGCAATGCATAGTAGCCCATTATTCTTTTACTTTGCAGGGGAAAGCAGGGGAAAAAATAGAAAGGAAAACCCATGAGGGTTTACTCCCTCTTTAAGTGGTTCAGCTGCATTGCACATAGCACAAACATACACAAGTCACCCACATGACCAGGGATGTCTATATAACCAGCCGGTATTTGTGGTTGGGTGTATTAGCAAAAAAATATGTAAGCTAATGATTAACTCATAGTTTCCCAAATCCAGCTAGTGCATAGGCTGTGACCAGACACCAGATAGATAGATCAAAGAACTTCACTGGCTGCAAAATAGGGAGTCCTGTTTAAAAATGCATGGGTACGTGACTAGGTAAGTATACCAAATTAAGGACTCAATAGACATCAAATGGCATTATTCAGGCAACAGGTAGATCTGGTCGCCCATGTGAATCTACAGGGAAACAGCTGTGCATCCTAATTTGACAGGTAAGCCTATAATAAGGCTCCATACCCTTTGATGAAGTCACGTGTTCAGTGGTGCAACGCGTCAGTGAGGAGCCGGGTGTCGCCACTTCCGGTCACAGCCGTGACCGGAAGTTTTATCGTTTGTGATGCTGTTTGCATCATTTTTAACTGTAAGTTACTACTCGTGTTTTAAAATAAACTTTTTTTGGATAACTGCACTATGGAGCCCACCTTCTCTCATTATAAGTAAACTCTACTTGATGAGCCAATGAAGTGATCCCTATATAGGAGTGGTCCGTGGATACTTCTGGAAATCAACTGTTTGCTGGAGAATCATTTTCCCATCTTTACAAGAGGCTTGACTAGACCTGTAGGGGTCTAGGTATGAGGTAAGAGGCTGGGGCAAACTATTGGTACACAGCGGATGGTGACAACACTTGGATGAATTGGATGTCTTCCATTTTTTCTTGCACAAAGCACTTTAATTTGTTAACTATCTATTATCCATGATTAGACATTACTGAGCAGATGTTGACAACACTTTGGATGAATTGGATGCTTCCTGTTTATTTGCACAAGCACTTTATATATATATGTGTGTGTATATATGTACTTATTAATACTTTGATGCACCTTTGTACTTTTGGAAATTTCTTTGCACAGTTATATGCAAGATCATATTATATGAAGTTCTTCTGATTTTTGCACTTTTGAACATTGCGCTTTATATTTATTACTGTTTACACTGAATATGCGCCACATTATTTTTCTTTATCCATTAATGAAACGTGAGAGCACCTTGTGATGTTGGCAGCTATTCCTTAGTTCATACATATTTCTTT
The DNA here is from genome assembly GCA_037952925.1 of Lithobates clamitans. Classification (NCBI taxonomy): domain Eukaryota; kingdom Metazoa; phylum Chordata; class Amphibia; order Anura; family Ranidae; genus Lithobates; species Lithobates clamitans. The sequence goes on along the minus strand of JBBGZY010000925.1, from coordinate 2,103,348 downwards.
ATAGTGGTTTTCTCACATTGTTTAGGTAGATCTGATATCTTCCCTTACTGTGAAGCACAAAGCTCCTGTGATAGATTCAAGGTGAAGTAAATCATATAACAGGGTATTGATACCAGAATAGGACTCTGTAGTCATTAGTTGAAATCTCAGCAGATATGCACCTTAATGTTACCAGAGGTTTGCCATACTTATATAAAGCAAGGAAAGCTGGCAGCCGTCAAAATATTCACAGTTTATGTGATGGTTATAAAGTGCACAAATGCTGTAAACAGACTTGGAGACCGACAGGTCAGCTTTTTGTATAATACCTTACCAATCTCCAGATCACCAGTCATCGAGGGGGCCACTCTGACACAAGGAAGCAAAGCCCTGTCCTCTACCAAGTGGTCACCTCCACACCACAGAGACACAGTGTAAAACATGGCACCTTAAAGTATAACTAAAGACATTTTTTTTGTCTTAGACATAATGGAGAAGGATGAGAACCATTGGAAGGAGCCTTTAGTCAGTGCTTTGTCCCCTGCTTGCTTATTTGAGCATAGGTTCCACAGCACAGGTCCTCTTTAAAGAGTAATTATACTGTAAACTGATGTATAAGCAGCAGGCATGATTTATCAATGTGTTGTACAGGAGAACTGTCACAGCCAACCAGCATACTATATTAAAACCTGAAAGCTGATTAACAAAAACCTGTAGAATAGATAGTGAGCACAAAACTGAGCTGGTTCCTGGGTCAGTCAGAATTCTTGGGTACAGTACACAAAAAAACACTAATGCCCTGTACACACGGTCGGATATTGATCGGACATTTCGACAACAAAATCCATGGATTTTTTCCAACGGATGTTGGCTGAAACTTGTCTTGCATACACACGGTCACACAAAGTTGGCGGAAAATCTGATCTTTCTGAACGCGGTGACATAAAACACGTACGTCGGGACTATAAACGGGGTAGTAGCCGATAGCTTTCGTCTCTTAATTTATTCTGAGCATGCCTGGCACTTTGTGCGTCGGATTTGTGTACACACGATCGGAATTTCCGACAACGGATTTTGTTGTCAGAAAATTTTATAGCAAGCTCTCAAATTTTGTGTGTCGGAAATTCTGATGGAAAATGTGTGATAGAGCCCACACACAGTCGGAATTTCCGACAACAAGGTCCTATCACACATTTTCTGTTGGAAAATCCGACCGTGTGTACAGGGCATAACAGTGAGCTTCTTTTATTTTCTTCCTTTTGGGCTGTTAAATATACCATTAAAAGTATTTTGACTGACCTGTTCAAATGTGCACAAAAATACCCATTGAAACTACCAGAAATCTAGTGAGCTGATAACTTCCCAAATGTTAGGGCTCTGCTGACTCTTTTCACCTTGTATTTTTGCCAGCTATATGGGACAACAGAACACCTAACTCCAAGTTATCGAAAGAAGAAGAAGTGGAGGTGTTCTGTAGTTATGTCCTAGTGAGACAACGCTGTTCCTCTACAGATATAGTACAGTTAGTCACTACTTCTTCACAAATACAATAGAGTGAGTGAGCATTGCGCTCCTAGGACAAAAGTGTGTTACGGCCGGGTCACCAGGCAAAAATAAAGAAATAGTACCTAAAAAAAATGAAACCACCACATCTAAAGACTTGCAAGTTGCAACATATTACATTTGTGTTCTTCATTTTGGATACACTTTAATATCTCCTTTGAAAAGTTGAAACATCATCGGTTGCTTTTGACATTGGCACCAGTTTGCAGCTATTTTTAATTAGAATATGACATAACAGTGCAGGCACCATGGGCTTCGGGACGATATACACACACCTCTTTTTGAGAGTTATATATGTACTAATATACTTGTCAGGAAAAAAATAGTTTTGTATCTTTATTTCTGTATTTAATACATTAGCCCACATTGTTAGGTAATTGTTATATAATATCTACAAAAAAGTTATTTGTCTGTTTTGGGTCTGTGTTTTAATTAACTGCACACACGCTTTCCCCACTGACTTTTTTTTTCTCTTGTCACAATTCTACATATCTTCTTTCCCTTTTTTCTGTTTTGCATAATGCAGTATTGTTTTTTTTTTTCTAAACAGAAGGTACATGCCATCACTTCCATTCTAAATCCAGAAACAGGCTTTTATATTTATAAAGCAGTGATTGACAGATTCAAATGTATTTAAACCTAAAAACAAAAATATAATGTATTGCAGCTGTTTTCCTTAGACGTAGTGGCTTTTTTATTTTATTTTCACTTGGTGATTGTGCCACTTATAGGGCGTACACACGGTCGGACTTTGTTCGGACATTCCAACAACAAAATCCTAGGATTTTTTCCGACGGATGTTGGCTCAAACTTGTTTTGCCTACACATGGTCGCACAAAGTTGTCGGAATTTCCGATCGCCAACCACGCGGTCACGTACACCACGTACGACGAGACTAGAAAAGGCCGGTTCAGAACCAAGCGCGGCACCCTTTGGGCTCCTTTTGCTAATCTCGTGTTAGTAAAAGTTTGGTGAGAGACGATTCGCGCTTTTTCAGATCGTTTTCTGCCATTCAGTTTGTGCTTGTGGGTTTGTATCTGCTCTTCAGTGCGTGCAGTCAGTTCGTATCAGAGTTTTCTGTGTGATCTTGCCTTCTCGTTGCTGTTTTTCAGGTCGCTTTTCACAGGCCTTGCTGTTCTTCAGTGCGTTCTGTTACTTCGTTCTGAGCAGCCGACCGTTTTCTAGCCATGTTTCGTATGCGTACTCCTCGTAGAGTTCGTGCTGTGCGGGGGCTTGGTGTTGGGGTCCTGACCTTGACACAAGTCCAGTCCATGAACAGGGTGGGGAGGAGTTCATGGACCAAGAATTGGTTGCTTCAGCGTGACCAGTTCTCTCATATGCCTTTGCTCCGTGAGATCCGTGAGAATAATCCTGATGATTTCAGAAACTTTCTCAGGATGACGGGCCCCGTGTTTCACCGTTTGTTGGCTTCGCTGACCCCCTATATCAGCAGGCAGGATACCTGCATGAGGCAAGCCATCACTCCGGAGGAGAGGTTGGTCGCTACCTTGCGGTATTTGGCCACAGGGAGAAGCCTGCAGGACTTGAAGTTCTCGACAGGCATCTCCTCCCAGGCTCTGGGGATCATTATCCCAGAGACCTGTTCTGCCATCATACAGGTCCTACAGAAGGAGTATATGAAGGTAAGATTTTTATCCTTTAATATCACATTTTATTGTCTTTAATGTTTGATAATATCTTGTATTTCTTTCCTCATTCCCTAATTACCATGATTGTAATATGCTGTGAATGTCCCCTTTGTCCTCATGCATGCTGGATTTTTATGTAATTATTATTTTAGGTCCTTCATACATATTTGCCCTTCAATAACCTCCCCAGCATGGTGTCTCCTGCCCTATATTCACCTCATGTAGTCACTTAACAATGTATTTTATCAGCTCCATAGTAGTGCTTTACCCCAAACACCCCCTAAAATGTTTGGTAATGTTATTTTTGATTTAAATTCAGGCAGAGTGCCAGAGGCTTTTTTTTGTGGTGTCCCAAAATAATTTTTAGTAACCCTCCCTCCCCCAACTGCTAAGTCAGCTGATCCCAATTCTCTATCTATCCTCAATCATCTATCTGCTGACTTTGCCAAACCCATACACACTATACCCACCTCTTTACTGGTCAGATTTATGGATGAATTGCCCAAAGCATGTAGTGCAAGGGCCTGCCTGTATACTTTCCAGTGGCACTGTTTAAAGTTTTTGTATCCTATTATTATCTTGATAGGTAATAGCAGAATGTCCAAATGTCCTCAAATGTGTACAGTGTGTATTTATATCTTTGTATTATGACACTTCTTACCTGTCCAGTGGTCTGCCAATAGTGTAACTAAGGAGGGGCTGTTCAAAGTAATACCCATTATTTAGGCATTCATCTCTCAATGAAGTGAAGAGGGTTACCTGTCCAAGATTTCCACACACCCCATAATGTTAGAAATGGCCCATGAGAGGGGGAGGGGGAATATGATAGGTGTACCTTATACTTTGGCCTTGTTAAATTCCCCTTAATAAATGCTATCTGGAGGTTGCCCCATAATGTTTGTGTCTAATCTGTTTGCCATGTTTCAGAGTAAAAATAGTAATGTTTATTGTTTTTTCCTCAACAGTTTCCTTCCACGCCACAGGAATGGCAGACTGTGGCCTCCCACTTTGCCCAGCGGTGGGACTTTCCTAACTGCGGAGGGGCAATTGATGGGAAACACGTCCACATCATCCCACCACCCAACTCGGGGTCGTACTATTATAATTACAAGGGGTTTAATAGTATAGTGATGTTGGCGGTGGTGTCGGCTAATTACGACTTCTTGTATGTGGACGTGGGGAAGAATGGCCGGATGTCCGATGGTGGAGTCATCGCCCAGATGGAGTTCTACAGGCCTCTCCAGAATGGCAGCTTGGACTTGCCAGCTCCAGAGGACAATGTGGAAGAACTCCCATTTGTGTTCGTTGCTGATGAAGCATTTGCGCTGGGGGACCACCTGATGCGGCCATTCCCGATGAGGACCCTCACCCCGGAACAGAGGGTTTTTAATTACCAGCTGACCAGAGCCCGAAGAGTGGTGGAGAACACATTTGGAACCCTGGCCAGCCGGTTCCGCCTATTTATGACACCTATCCATATGGCGGAGTATAAACTGAACCATATAATACTTGCGTGCTGTGTTCTCCATAATTTTTTACGGAAACATTCGGCCAACTATGCTGGCTCAGTTGGGCCTGAGGCCGGAATCCTACATCAAACCACACTGACGGCGCTTGAAAGTGGCCATCCTGGCTTGCCCTCCCTGAGTGCCCCTGATGTCCGGTTACGCTACCTGGAGTTCTTTGCGGGTAGGGGGCTATCAATATGCCAGACAATATGTGAAGCCTTTTTCAAATTAAAAAAAAAGAAAATCTTTGTGGACATTTACTGCTTGTGTTTGTTTTAGCTGACCCTGACAGAAATGTTTTGAGCGCAGAAAATGTCGTGATTCGGTAACCTTATACAAAGCGCTGTTGGCTGTTATTTCCTAAATGCAAAAACACATTTCACTACAAGTGCACTTGCAACTGCACTGAAACTGCACTTGTAGTGCAAAGAGGATTTGCCCTTAGGAAATAACCCCCACTTTTGCATCAAACAGCTATTACATCACCCCAAAAGTGTTGTAGTGTTGAGACAATAATCCACACATTCTTGAGTAAGCCACTTTTTTATACCTGCACAATCACATGTGCATTTACCAAAGGTTTTTAAAACAAACCAACATGTTTGTTGTATAACAATTTTTGCAGTAGCATTAGCAAAATTCGAAATGTCCATTTCAGATAAAACAGGCCTGTGTAAAACCAACAAGAAAGCCAAAAAACTTGAACTTACAAAGTTCACATTAGGTAAAACCTGAAGGCTATATCAGACATCAGTATTTAGGAACTGGGTTTGATATAGCGTTCAGATGGGGGGAAATCACCCCTGGAAAAGCCAAATTTGGAAGATGCACACCAATTTCCCAATGTCAACATGTGCTATCTGCCATCAGGGGGGATCAAGGGACGTGTTTTGGGGGAGCAAGCCCTTCCTCAACGCTACTTTATAATTGAGGAAGGGGTTGCACCCCCAAAACGCGTCCATTGATCTCCCGTGATGGCAGATAGCACATGTTGGCACACTGTGTGCATCCTCCAAATTTGGCTTTTCAAAACATTGCCAAAAAATATAAAAGATTGGACCACAAAACAAAAAGTGATTTTGTGGGGTTTAAATTCGCCCCAAAACATCAATGATGTTATTATTTTTTTTTAATAACATCATGGATTTTTTGCTGGATGTTTTGCAGTTCGGCATTACATCCCATGATCTCCCCGATCAGGATCTGGGCACTTTCAGAAGTAAAGCGTTCGGAATCCACAACCTCACGATCACCTAAAAAGAGATAAATCAAAAAAAAAAAGGTCTCAAAAATCTGCCACCATCCATCTCTTTTACCTGAGTCTGTGGTCGCAGACACTCACCTGTTGTGGTGCCAATCTCCACCACATCTTCTTCTTCCTCCTGCTCTTCTTGGGTTTGCGGTATTTCACCTTCTTCCAGAGGTGGGGGGTCTCTTGTCTCCTCGGATGAGGGGTGTCCTCCGAGTCTTTTCTCCCCTATGTAAAACAAAAATGGTATAATTAGCACACAGATATTTGATGGCAGAACTAGAAATAGGAAACATTGCTTGAAAGTGGGGTACAATTGCCTATTTTAGCCGAGTTCCAAGATGTATTTTTTTTATTGCCCTTTGTCAAGCTGCAATACTTTACCTGTTTGGTACAAGCTTCACAGATGTAGCCCCCCCTATAGTATACACTGGAGCACCTGTGTGGCCCCCTAATAAAAATGGTGTTCTGGTGTCCCACACTAGTGCTCCAGTGTCCAGATGTGAAAACAGCTGCTCAGTGTCCTCTCCTTACACACAATCTAGTTTGCATTTCATTCTAGTAACAAACCCATCTACACAAACAAATATTTGGCATCCAAGTAGGCCCAAAAAAAATGTGGGAAAATGCATATGGCCTAAACAATGGTGTTCTAGAGGCCGAAAGAAAAATGTTTGATACCAACGAATAATGGGCCCATGAACAATAAAGTTGCCCTTTTAAACGTTACAATTAATAAAAGCATATGGAGCAGCACGAACGTAGTAAAGAAAGAAAGAATAGGAACACAGCACAACTACCTACTTTTTTGCAGCACTCTCCGGATCTTTCGGTACTGCTCTGGCTCTCACAACTTCAGGTCCGACCACCGCTTCCTGAGCTGATCTTTAGATCTTCGTACCCCGAAATTCCTGTGAAGGCTTTTGATCACTTTCGCCATGATCTTGCCCTTTCTGATGTTGGGGTTGGAGTAAGGCCCATACTTCCCGTCATAGTCGGACTTCCTCATGATGTCGACCATCTCCAACATCTCCCCAAAGGATGTTCAAGGGTTTGCCACCAGGTTAGAAAGATAGGATATTGAATCATTGGTTAGTACCATCATCCTTAGAATGAATAAAACAAAGTTGGGTTGAAAGAGCAGACAATATGGACCTCTCCAATTGGATCCAATCTCTTTCAAAATTAATAGGACTATTGCGGTACCAAAAGGGGGTCAAGACGAGAGTATTAAAAAATTTGTATAGTTTATTCAAAAATGGGGATAAAAAGTCCTACAGAGGACACAATATGAACAATAACAACGTAACATAATCATACAATAGATGTTACAGCAATGTTGACAATCGAATTATATAAAAATTGCCTCCACAGATGGATAGAGGCAGGTTATGTGGTACTTGCAGACGTGACCTCTACAGTTTCGCGGTTAAAAGCCGCTTCTTCAGGAGGCGTCTTTTTAGTACATACTCTACAAAATAACAAAACATGAAAATATCAACATTGCAATATATGACAAAGGAAAAAACATATACAAGGAATTACAACATTTATTTTGGAGAAGCTAATCGTTAAGTGTTGCACTCACCAACCTACTGTGAGACGCCCAAAGGGCGATCCCCTGGGGGCGGGCCAGGGGGGCACTAAGATGGTACTAATGTGGGAAAAAATAAAGAAAAATTTTTTAATAAAAGCACATGAGGTTCTATAAAATAGGAGAAACACCCAGGTGCATGAAGTTATGGTGAAAGGTGGTGAACAAGGAGATAGGGGGAAGGGAGAAGAGGGGGGGAGGGAGAGAGGGGGGGAAAAAAGAAGGGGGGAGAGAGAGGGGGAAAGAAAGAAGAAGAAAATAGAAAAAGGTGGAAGATGGAAAAAAAGGAAAAAAGAAAAAAGAAAAAAAAGAAAAAAAAAAAAAAGAAAAAAGGGGGGGAGGGGGAAGCGTGGGGTAGGGAAGGGGAGGAAGGGGGAGAGGGGGAAGAAAAGGGGGATGGAAAAGAGGGGGGACAAGGGGGAGGGGGGAGGCAAAGAGGAGGAAAAAAGGGAGGGGGGGACAGAAAAAGGGAGAAGAAAGGGGAGGGAGGGATGGGGAAAAGAGGAAAGGGGGAGGGGGGGAAAAGAAGGGGGAAAGGGGAAGGGGAAGAGGAGTATCCCCTATGCTCAATATTTGAGGCTAAGAAGGAACTGCACAGAGGATGGGGACTTTCATAGACAAGCCAACGCGCTACGTACGCGACTTTTGGCTAGAGGCTATAATCGTACCACTTTGAGGAAAGCGTTCAACAAGGCCTCAGCTGCAGATCGACAAACATTACTGTTTGGCCCCCCACGTCCCAAAAAGCCCTACATGACTAATATCATCACAAAATTCTCCACTCACCACCACCAGTTACGCCAAATACTATCTAGCCACTGGCATCTCCTGACAGATCACCATATACTGAAAAAATATATCAAACCAACTCCGGATTTGGTCTTTAAAAGGGCCACCTCCTTGAGGGACAGGCTCACACATAGTCATTATAAAGTCCCCTTATCTGGCCCCAAAGAACCCAGGGGCACTTTTAAGTGTGGCAACTGCCCACACTGCCCCTGGATTCAAGAGGGACACCAATTTCTACTCCCAAATGGCGAGATGTTTTCTCCAAAGCACTCAGCCAACTGTGGCACTCGTGGTGTCATCTATCTGATGACATGCGCCTGCAGTGCCTTTTATGTAGGAAAGATGATTAGAGAGCTACGTCAGAGACTAGGCGACCATTTATACGCCTCCACTAACGGCAAGTTGACCACGGTGGGTCGCCACATAGGCATTCACCACCTCTTCAACTTTGACCTTATCAGGTTTATCGTTTTAGAAGTTGTCCCAGAGGACCCTAGAGGGGGCAACAGGGATCGTCAAATATTGAAGCGTGAATCGCTCTGGATTGAGCGACTGAACGCTCTCACTCCACCTGGTATTAATGAGGCACATTCCTACAAGTGTTTTCTTGAATAATTCATTCACTGGTCCCTGACGTCCCTCTCTAAACTTGCTTTGAAATTAGACCACATTTATAGCATTACAATCCTTTCCCTTTATTTACTTGACTCCCTTGATATGTACTTATATCAACTATGTTCTAGCGCTTCCTCCCCCCCCCCCCCCCTTTCTGTACAAGTAGGTTTTTCCCCTTGACTATTAGCAAATGGACTGTTTACTTACAGTCACTTCATGGCTGTAAATATCCTTTTTGTTGTTTTGATTCACCATAGGCATTTCTGTATAAACATGCTCTGTAATTGCTGTCATGTATACTATGTTTTTTTTTTATATACTCTATATGGGATTGAGTGGTGCACCGTTGCCGGTGATTGCGCACCCTCATCCGTGATTCATACATGGCTCACACTGCTTTTCAATCTGTATTTACAGTTTGCACTCGCCCCCTCTGTGGAGTGATGTGAGGAGTTAATTCTCCCCCATACGGCGGGCTTGCTATCCTCCGGCAGTGGGAGGGGCTCCACAGAGCCCAGCTACTGCCTCTCCTAAATCAACGCTGCAGCGTTGATTAATATGGAGCTGTGCGCCTGCGCGGAGGTTCCCCGCGCCTGCGCAGCAGTGGGGGATAGGACCCGGAAGAGACCATCAGCTGTTATCCTCAGCGCCGTTGAACTTCCGGGTTGGGGAAGACAGAAGATCCAGCGGTCTGCAAAAGAGGCACACACCCAGAAGTCCTTCCACGCCAGCTTCCTAATTGTAAGTACCCATCATGTATCCTGTGTGTGAGGAGGGGGGAATTCCATGACACTATGTGGCGTTTTATTCCCTCTCTCCTCTGCCTGAAAGTAGCTCTTCTTTCTACGGCAGAGAAGTGCAGTAAACCTGACACAACTCAAACCTCTCTTTATTCTCAGGGATCCTGTATGCTTTGGCTGCCTGGTCCCTCTAGTGCACTGTCGTTTTGCTACTTATATTCCCTAGGTGTGAATTTGCCATCAAATTTGCAAATGGTTTTAACTTCATAATAACGGTGGGTTTATCTTCTGATATTAACCCCCGCTTTTCTAAAACATCTCTACTTCCTCTTTTATCATACTGGTCAGGTGATGGACCCCCCCTTCCCTTTATATCCCTCCTCTCTTTCCCCTTCCTTTATTCCCCCCTCCTCTTCCCCTTTCCCCCTTCTTCCCCCTCCCTTTCCTCTTTTCCCCATCCCTCCCTCCTCTTTCTTCTCCCTTTTTCTGTCCCCCCCTCCCTTTTTTCCTCCTCTTTCCCTCCCCCCTCCCCCTTGTCCCCCCTCTTTTCCATCCCCCTTTTTTCCCCCTTTCCCCCTTCCTCCCCTTCCCTACCCCACGCTCCCCCCTCCCCCCCCCTTTTTTCTTTTTTTTTTTTTTCTTTTTTCTTTTTTCCTTTTTTTCCATCTTCCACCTTTTTCTGTTTTCTTCTTCTTTCTTTCCCCCTCTCTCTCCCCCCTTCTTTTTCCCCCCCTCTCTCTCCCTCCCCCCCCTCTTCTCCCTTCCCCCTATCTCCTTGTTCACCACCTTTCACCATAACTTCATGCACCTGGGTGTTTCTCCTATTTAATAGAACCCCATGTGCTTTTATTAAAAATTTTTTCTTTATTTTTTCCCACATTAGTACCATCTTAGTGCCCCCCTGGCCCGCCCCCAGGGGATCGCCCTTTGGGCGTCTCACAGTATCGCTCCAAACCCTTTACTGGGTGTAGGCTGGTGAGTGCAACACTTAATAACGATTAGCTTCTCCAAAATAAATGTTGTAATTCCTTGTATATGTTTTTTTCCTTTGTCATATATTGCAATGTTGATATTTTCATGTTTTGTTATTTTGTAGAGTATGTACTAAAAAGACACCTCCTGAAGAAGCGGCTTTTAACCGCGAAACTGTAGAGATCACGTCTGCAAGTACCACATAACCTGCCTCTATCCATCTGTGGAGGCAATTTTTATATAATTCGATTGTCAATATTGCTGTAACATCTATTGTATGATTATGTTACGTTGTTATTGTTCATATTGTGTCCTCTGTAGGACTTTTTATCCCCATTTTTGAATAAACTATACAAATTTTTTAATACTCTCGTCTTGACCCCCTTTTGGTACCGCAATAGTCCTATTAATTTTGAAAGAGATTGGATCCAATTGGAGAGGTCCTTATTGTCTGCTCTTTCAACCCAACTTTGTTCTATCTCCCCAAAGGACATATTTGTGGCCTTAAAACGTCTCCTTCTGGATCGGGACGTGCCTGGATCCGGGCTTTCCTCCTCCTCCTCCTCGTTGCTATAATTAGCACACACCTGCTCAAACTCCGCCATCATGCTCTTCACCCACTGCACCGAATGAAAAGGGGCGGGGAATAGACTAGAAAGAATGTCAGGGCCGGGCGGAGTTACACGCATGCGCAGTGTGTATAAAGCGTAACACGCGTGCGTATTACGTACGATCTGTGAGCGGAGGAAGGAGCATTGGACGTGCCGATCGTAAGAACGAAGGTAAGAGACAAACTTGTGCCTATACTGCTTCTAGATTGAGGCCTATATTGTAACAAGATTAGGAGAGTTTTGTCTGACATTAGGCTTTGTCTTGTGTTGTGTCTTGCAGTGAACATGGATATGCTACTCAAAGATAATGACTTCATGTCAGTATTCCTAGAGATGCTAAGGGAGCTGCCCTGTCTGTGGGAGATTAAACACCCCCATTTCAAGAACCAAGCAAAGAGGAAGGCAGCACTGGAGCAATTGTGTGAAATTGTGAAGCAGGTGATCCCCACGGCAGACATCACTTATTTAAAGATATTAATTGGTTGCCTGAGGAGCACATATCTGAGGGAGCGCAAGAAAGTCCTGGATTCACAGAGATCCGGAGCAGCAGATGACATCTATGTCCCCAGGATGTTGTACTACGACAGGCTGCACTTTCTGGCAGGCCAGACTGAACCCAGGCCATCCCTCTCCAGTCTTCCTTCCACGCTTCCTTCCCCCCGGCTGAGGCTTCTGACGCCCAACCTGGGCCTTCCAGGCGATATGTGGAGGAGCCCAGATTGAGCCAGTTATAGCATTCCTCTAAATATTTCTGCTTGTACAATCAATGATGTTAACTAGATGTTAGTTGGGAGTACTAATTTAGGATTGTGATTGATGATGCAAAAACTAAAACCATGTCCCTTTTTCATACACAGGGAAGTCTCAGCCAGGTGGTGGCTGGGCCGAGCCGGCTGGCTGATCTGCAGGTCCCTCCACCCCCCCTGAAAAGAGAAAGTGGCAGTAGGAGGAGTGCCCTAGAGGAGGCTGCTATAGGATTCTTTTGGAGGGCTACAGAGGTCCTGGGAGCACCCCACACCATGGAGGAGAACATTGCTGCTTTCATTGCATATAAAATGCAGAGGATGGAGAAGGGCCAACAAGTCATGTGTGAGGCCCTCATATTGGAGGCTCTTGAGAAAGGTATGAGGGGCCAAATGACACCTCAGACACACCTTTGTGATGGTCCTCCTCCTCCTCCTGCAGGTCCTCCTCCTCCTCCTCCCTCTCCTCCAGGTCCCCCCAGTCCTCCTCCAGGTCCCCCCAGTCCTCCTTCAGGTCCTCCCAGTCCTCCTCCTCCTCCAGGTCCTACTCCTCCTCCTGCCACATCTCCAACTGCACAGCCACAGCCCGGAAGGAAGCGTGGAAGGAAGACCAGACAGTGATTGCCCTGGGTTCAGTCTGGTCGGCCAAAAGATGCAGCCTCTTGTGGTACCACAGCCTGGGGACACACATGTCATCTGCTGCTATCCGGATCTCTGCGAATTCTGGACCAGACTGCCCTCCCTTACATATGGACTCCTCAGGCCACCAGTTTTGATGTTGAAGAATTGATGTCTGCCGTGGGGGTCCCAGGCTTTGCTAATTTCTCATGTTGATCCAGTGTTGCCATCCTCTTTATTTGGTTCTGATCCCTTAATAATGGATTTTTGTTTTGAATTATACTCTCCTATGTGTTTTACTTCAAAAATGACAGCTTGTTTGTGAGGATTCAGGTACATTTCTAATATACAATGTGAAATGAACAAGGGACACCAACACCAAACAATCTCCTGGAGATTAAATAATAAAAGATATCAATGGTGTTGGGGTAACTTGACACACAAAACACACCCAAAAATATTCTGGAGTAAAAATAAAAATAACATTGAACAAAGATCAGCCTTGGAAAAAATCCAAACATTAAAGAAAAAAAAAGGCTGAAAATCCAAAAAAAAAAAAAAAATATATAAAACTGTCAGATGTGACAACTAATAACAATATATTCAGGGAATCCCACTAAAAAAACACAAATAAAAGTTTGTGAGAAGTGTGTGTGAATATGAGCAACAAAACTACTTAATTCTTGTCACATTATAAAGAAGAAGAGAGTGCGCTGTATTAAACCATTTTTAACATTGCAGCGTGACGAAAGTGCTGTATCCATTGCGAACGCTAAGTTTACCAGAACGAGCTGTCCCATCTCGGAATTGCTTCTGAGCATGCGTGGCACTTTGTGCGTCGGAACAGGCCACACACGGTCGGAATTAACGCGATCGGATTTTGTTGTCGGAAAATTTTATCTCCTGCTCTCCAACTTTGTGTGTCGGAAAATCTGATGGAAAATGTCCGATGAAGCCCACACACGGTCGGAATTTCCGACAACACGCTCCGATCGGACATTTTCCATCGGAAAATCCGACCGTGTGTACGGGGCATTACAGTTGTATGATGGCAAAACTCATTCAACCTTCAGGATCAATAAATACATTTATAATCTGTGTTTAAAAAATTAATAGTAAACCATTTTATGATAATTAAAACCCCTCTGGGATAAATTTGCCCCTCTTCCACATCTCCCTCCTACATCTCCTTTCCACCCCCTCCAACTGATTGCTTTAGTAAAAAAAAAGCTAGCAAAATGCCCTTTTTTACTTAAATGCAGTAGCGGCCACTTGGCTCCGCTGGTCTGGGTCTTCTCCTCTTCTGTTTATTTTTTGGATGGACCCTTCTTTGAGTGTCCACATCACAATCTGCATAATGTGGAGACTTTTTACAGGATGTTCTCTCAGGATCCTGAAGACTACTGACATAAGCAGAGGGAAGTGAAGGGTAATGGCAGTCTCGGGAACCAAAACTTTGAGGGAATTATGGATGGAAAAAGATCTGGGATCACAGACTTAGCAACAGCATGCACTGCCAAGCTGTTGCATGCAAGGCCAGCAGACAGTTAGCATGCATTAAAAAGTGCATTTCAGGTTCTGGTTGCCAATTCTCAGAAAGGGTGTGCTTGAGCTGGAGAAAGTCCAGAAAAGGGCAACCAAGCTAATAAGGGGACTGGTGGACCTCAGTTATAAGAAATGACTACAAACATTAAACTTCTCCCTGGAGAGGAGGCACTTAAAGGGGATATGATCATGATATACCGGTATACGTTTTTAAATGTTGACTCTTGGAAGAAAACAATTTAACCTAAGGTCTCTTAACCTAAAAAGTCATAAACAAATAGAGGCTGAAAGTGCAAAGATGTTGGAACGCAGTCCTTGATTCAATAATATAGTAGAACTATAGGACTTCTAAGAGCTACGTCAAAAAAGTTAAAGGGTAACTCCACTTTTGTGGGGAAAAAAAAAGCAAATAAAAAAAATAATAATATAGCGCAGGGATATGCAATTAGCGGACCTCCAGCTTTTGCAGAACTACCATGTCCCATGAAGCATAGCAAGACTCTGACAGCCACAAGCATGACACCCAGAGGCAGAGGCATGATGGGACTTGTAGTTTTGCAACAGCTGGAGTCATATTGTAATTGAATGTTATTAAAAATTACCTTTCCTTTTCAATCTGCAGCAGCTCAAATTTTCTAAAAATGCAATATGGCTACCTAGAGTTGTTCTGTACAGAATGTGTATTGACTGCCCCCCAGAAACATAATTTCCTTCTTGTGTGATTAGCTCACCAATTTTCCCAAAACTCTGCCTAAGATACAAATTAGATTTTAGGCATTCCCTGCAACAAAAAATGTCATTTTTGGTGAGATACTCCCAATAGGAACACATCTAAAGGAATCCAGGTTCCTCATTAGAACTCTGCAGCTGCACAGCTGATGGATAATTATGAAATCACTCCCATTAGACCCACTCAGAACAGAGGCACAGAGGAACAAACGGTGATGTCTTCAGAATAACAAAAGGTAGGAATCTGCAACAAAGGTTGTTATAATCCTTGCAATGTAGATAGATCACAGAGAGGGGAATGTTTTTTTCTCAACAAAAATGGAGTTACGCTTTAATACAATTTACATAAAATATACAAATTTCAATATTCATATTCAAGTTAAAAATTTACACAGTAAATGATACATATGTCATGATATAAAAAGATAGAAAAGATACAAATATGCGTTAATATATATTGCTTAGATATGAACAACATTGCAGTTATAAGCAGGTAAGTGCATGTTGGACTAGTAGCTTCATGCATTTCGTGAAGCAACAATCACTTCTTCAGGAGACAGTCAAATCCATATATCTGTGGGGAGACCATCTCATAAAAATAATAGTAACATATAGACCCGCATCAAAACTGGATATGGGTAAAAAAGCTATCTCTGCTCCCTACAATAGGTGTACTTACTGTATCAATAGAAATTTTGGAGGAGAAAAGATCTTTTCTCCTTCAAAATTTCTAGCTGATACAGTAAGTACAGTAAGTATCTAACCAATATATACTGTATATCAATGCATATTTGTATCGTTTCTATCTTTTTATATTATGACATATGTATCATTTACTTCTGTCAATATTATGACATATGTTAGAAGGCCAGTGTGCTGGCCTGAATTTATGGGAGGAGCCCGGAGGGTATTTAAGCTGACCACTTCCCCTTCCTCTTTGTCAGTTTCAGTGCACGATACTACATGTCACTGTGCTGACTCTTCCCAGCTTACCTTGTGTTCATAAGTCTGTGCATTCGATTACAAGTGGGTTGCGGCGTCTTCGTCGGCGGTTCTCGCTTGCTGTTGCAGGTAGGGTTCAAACCTTTTTGTTCATATGCAATGTTACCATTGGATATGTTTCCTATACCTGCAAACTTAGATTTGCAGGCTCGCTCTGCCTTGCTTGTTATCCTATCCACAAACATACGATTCGTTCGTAGATCCAAGCCTCTGAGCCATTGTCGGTTGTTCTCTGATATCACTCCATACAGGCTTCATTTTCTCATAGGATTCACTGTCTATAGGGTTGCCGTCTCATCCATTTGGAGATCAGCATGTATTATTTGCATGGGTTCTGTGTCTGATTGGGGTGGTAATTAGACCCACATGGGGCCTTGTCTGCACTTTGATCAGCCTGGGGGGCTGGGTGGTTGGTATGTGTTCGGTTTTAGAAGTAAGGTGTGGTATACACGCTGCAACCGATTTGTATTGGATTCACTTCATACATCTTACAACCGATTTTGTATCAGTGCCATCTCTTTACAACCGATTCATATTGCATACCTGCTACAATCCGATTCGAACCTAGTCGCATTGGCAGCACAATGGTTCGCATCGGATGCAATCCCGCTCACTGATTCTTATTAGTCCCTGTTGTACCCCACAAATGGTTCGTTGTTTATGTAATTTTCTACTGACTGTTTCGTATTGCTTTCATGTCATACGAATTACAGTCGGATTCAAGCCTAGTCGCCTCGGCGGCACAGCGGTTCGCATCGGTCTTATCCTACACACCAATTTGTAGTGGTTCTTACCATACCCTACGATTTATTATTTATTTTTTGTCCGATTCACATCACCTCAGCAGCTACATGTATCACAGTCCACTCCGAACCTAGTCGCACAAGAGGCACAACGGTTCGCGTCACGAGTATCCCACACACCAATACGTAACAGTCCCTATAACAAATCTACGATTCGTTACGTATGCCACTTCGCAGTTCCTTCCTACATATACAATTTCTGCTATCCTTTTCTTTTTCGCCTATCAGTAGGTGACCTTTCTTGCAATCGCTGCAAGCTACGCATCTCATCATAACTCCTTGCAATCGCTGCAAAACACGCATCTCAGCATATACCCATTTACAATCGCTGCAACATGCATCTCAGTATAAACTCCTTGCAATCACTGCAAGAACACGCATCTCAACATTTACCCATTTGCAATCACTGCAAAAACATGCATCACAGTATAATCTCCTTGCAATCATTGCAAGATCACGCATCTCAACATTTACCTATTTTTGCAATTGCTGCAACATGCATCTCAGTATAAACTCCTTGCAATCGCTGCAAGATACGCATCTCATGATAACTCCTTGCAATCGCTGCAAAAAACGCGCATCTCAGCATATACCCATTTTGCAATCACTGCAAAACATGCATCTCAGTACAAACTCCTTGCAATTGCTGCAAATACACGCATCTCAGCATATACCCATTTTGCAATCACTGCAAGAACATGCATCTCATCATAACTCCTTGCAATCGCTGCAAGATACGCATCTCATCATAACTCCTTCCAATCGCTGCAAGACACGCATCTCATTATAGCTCCTTGCAATCGCTGCAAGACACGCATCTCATCATAGCTCCTTGCAATCGCTGCAAGACACGCATCTCACCATAACTCCTTGCAATCGCTGCAAGACATGCATCTCACCATAACTCCTTGCAATCGCTGCAAGACACGCATTTCACCATAACTCCTTGCAATCGCTGTAAGACACGCATCTCATCATAACTCCTTGCAATCGCTGCAAGACACGCATCTCATCATAACTCCTTGCAATCGCTGCAAGACACGCATCTCATCATAACTCCTTGCAATCGCTGCAAGACACGCATCTCATCATAACTCCTTGCAATCGCTGCAAGACACGCATCTCATCATAACTCCTTGCAATCGCTGCAAGACACGCATCTCATCATAACTCCTTGCAATCGCTGCAAGACACGCATCTCATCATAACTCCTTGCATTTGCTGCAAAAATCACGCATCTCGGCATATACCCATTTTGCAATCTCTGTAAAATATGCATCTCAGTACAAACTCCTTGCAATTGCCACAAATACACGCATCTTACCATTTACCCGCATACAATCACTGCAAAACATGCATCTTAGTATAAACTCCTTGCAATTGCTGCAAATACATGCATCTTAGTGTTTACCCACTTGAAATCGCTGCAAAACATGCATCTCAGCATTTACCCATTTTTGCAATCACTGCAAAACCCGCATCTCAGTATATACTCCTTGCAATCGCTGCAAAAACACGCATCTCAGCATATACCCATTTGCAACATATACTCCTTGCAATCGCTGCAAGCACACTCAGTGGTGCTCATACAGCCCACTTCATTTTTTTTTTTTTTTTTAGTGGCACTTAATCGGTCACTCGTCTCCTGTGGCATTCATACAAGCCACTCATCGTTTTCGTCTATCTTTTCTCCCTCAGGTCAGTCGAGTTCAGGTTCCATCCTGTACCAGGTTGGACGTTATTTCCCAAGTTAAAAAAAAACAAAAAAACGCTGTTTGCTTCTTCACCAGGGCCAGTCGCATACAAGGGGGACACATTAAATAGAAAAAAAATAAAAAAAAATAAAAAATAAAGAAATCTTGTTGCACTCATGTCACCCCTACTGCAGGTGTTTCCGGTCGACCGAGTTTCAATCATAACCAGGACCTCGCTACTAGAGCGTCAGTCAGGGCCTAGTTCATGGGCTTTTCTATCACATCATTCTGCAGCACCCTTTCACTATACCGTTACTTCACATACATCATTGGACGTGATCTCCAGGCGTTAGTTCTGTCACATATGTCTATACATGACACTCTGTTTTCGAAGGGCGACCCTTCACCTCGCAGACAAGGTCACTTAACAGTAGACTTGCTGGCAGTGCAAGTGTTAGCAGGCCGAGCACACGTCACCCCCTACAGACCGCAACATTCCTACGTAGGCCGTATCAGACTTCTACTACTCGCCCCTGTACGCCCTGGGGTTCTGGTTTTCAGGTTTGTGCTTGCCACAGATAGGCACCCGAGCTATGGGTTATCTGGCCAGTCACCTCCTGGCCCACCTCGGTCGCCACGCACTCTTCTGAGTTTTCTAAATTTCCACTCAACATAAGTTCTGCACAACAGAACTCTGTCAGCTCCTGTCTATGCCTATCATTCCTATTTTTGTACTTCTTCCTTTTTCCTCCTCTCTGAGTTTTCTCTTTACCACTCCGCTCTCTATCCTATGGCTATGACTCCTCTTAAATATGAGCACCCAGCCCCCTTTTTGTCTTCTGGCAGCGAGGATTCACACCTGCCCCTCTGTTACCCCCCCAAGTGGCTCAGAGCGCGGCTGCCTGCAGTCCCTCAGGGGACGGAACATCCCCAAACTCATAGCAGAGTCGCAGGGATATTCCCTTTCCTGCTAACGGCCAGGAAGGCAAAGCTTTTCAGGCTCCTCTTCCCGCCTCCAGCTGCAGCTGGGCCCAACAGGCATCCCTACAATCCATCCACGGGGCCCAGCTGCACTCTTTGGTCTCCCCCTTAGCCGCAACAGTTCAGACATCTAGACCAGTCACACCTTTGAAAGTTCGCCCATCCATGGCCCTCCCGGACCTGGTCATGGTCATGATGACAGCTTCTCCTTCTGCAGGTACACCAGGCTCTGCACCTATCGTCCTCCCCATTCATCTTGTCCCAACCAGCATCAGGGAGGATATATTGGAGGGCAAAGACGTCAATTGGCATCCCTGCTCATCTCAGTCCATGACTTGGCTGACAACAAATCATACGCCTGGGGGGGTTATCTCAGTGGTTGTCAAGTCGAGAGACCCCAGCCTCAGTCGTAAGCTGTCAGCCACTGCGTTCGCCCTGGCCTTCGGGATGTTCAGAGATGTACTTTGTTCAGCCACCCTCAGCAGGAGGGAGGAGCGGGACTTATACCTTCATGAAGTGACAGATCTTGCTTATAAATTTGGAGGTTTTGCCTTCTACGACCATCGGTCATTTTCAGCCAAAGCAGCAGCGAGACTTGCCCAGTTCCAGATAAGCTCTGACTGGAGCCTCACAGACACGGAACTCTTTTGTCGCCACTTCGCCCACAAAGCTGACGGTTTCACCCAATCCCTCACTTGAACCTGTCACACCAGGCCCAGTGTCACAGGGTTATCCATTATCCGGACGATTTTCTGCTTATCGAACACCTAGACATACCCCCCCTGGTAGATCTAGACAAGCTAAGAGAGGTCTTCAACAATCTCAATAAACACATAGTGGAAGGCCCAACACATTTCATAAGTTTCTCAGGCATCGTCCTGGATACGCACGCCATGCAGCCTAGCCTGCCTTCTGACAAATTAGCTTGTGTTAGGTTGGTCATTCAGGAGTTTACCCGGTCACAGGAATGTACTAAAAGACAGCTGCAGTCCTTGATAGGCATGCTCAATTTTGCTATGAGAACAATTCCTCAGGGGCGGTCGTTCATCTCAAGGCTCTTGGGCTGGCCATGCACCGTACAATTTTCTAGTTCAATTTTCTTTAGATTTACCTTCAACTATGTAGTACAAGGGCCTGCCTGATTGCATACAAATTGAAAGTGTTTAGGCTTGGCATCCTATTATATGGTTTTGGTGGATCTGGGGGAGGGTTGTGCGGGAGAGTTGTATGGTGTATGGCCAGCCTTAGTCTTTCTTGCCCGAGTACAGGACCCGACCAAGTCCTCAGACTAGACCCAGCAGCAATAGCAGACTTGGCTATGTGGGACGAGTTCCTCTTCAACTGGAATGACATATCAATGTTTTTCCCTCCAGTATCAGCTCAGTCGCCCCAGGTAGTCACACATGCTGCAGCCTCCACTGGCTTTGCTGCAATTTTTGGCCATCACTGGTTTGCCAGACCTTGGCCCCTGGAAATCTGACTGATTCCTGGTTTCCCTCGATCTTCGCATTGTTTGAGCTGTACCCCATCATGGCAGCAGCCCAAGTCTGGGGCCACACGTGGACAGATCAGACAGAGCTCTTCACCACAGACAACCAGGTTACAGCTGACATCATTAATGAGGGTAGATCCAAGTTGCTCCCCGTCATGTCCTTCCTGCGCAGTCTGCTGCAATTGTCACTACATCACCAAATTTAACAGTTACTGTAAGCATAACCCTGGCAAGTGCAATACCGCAGCCGATGCACTGTCCCGCTCCAATTTTGGCTCATTCTTCCAGCAGGAACCGGGAGCCGACTCATCATCCACTCCGATCTCACCTTGGTCTCAATTAAGAATGGGTAGAAGCCACACCTTGCCAATGCAACCCGGCTCATCAACCACTCACTATCTAGCAACACACTAAAGGCTTATCCCACAGCCTGGAAAACCTACCGTAGGTTCCTTGCCACTTGTCCCGGAACCACAGTAGATGACATCACTCATGTCCTAGCCTTTATATCTTATTGCCACACACAGCTGGCTCTCCCTCATACCCCTATCAGGCTGTACCTGGCCAGTATCCAAGCCACTATGTCCTTTATCTTACGGTCTCCAAAATGCAACAAATCGGACCCGGAGTGGATATAAACTTCTTTCGAACCAGCAACGCCTGGTGCCCAGCAACGATCTTTTGACCGTCTGCTCTTTCAACTACCCAGCCAGCCAGTCTCCAGCCCATTACTGCCTTTTTCAGGTCAACCCCCTGAGTGGAAATCAGTTTATTAAACATGTTTGGGTCCTACTGGTCAACTTAGGCCTAGACCCCGGGCGGTATTCTGGATATTCCTTTGGATCAGCGCAGCCTTAGCCACATCTCAGCACGGAGTACCAGACCATGTGACCAAGAAGCTAGGCAGGTCAAAGTCTGCCTGCTTTACCAGATATATATGCCTTCAAGATGGCCCTTTCTCCAAGATCACTCAATGAGGTTAGAGGCAATAAAGATACTTCCCTACCTGGTTATTTTTGGCCCCTTTTCTTGCCATACCTACCAGACGACCAAAAGCCACACCTCAGGTCTATTTATGTTGTGAGTCTTGTCGCGTGTTTATGTGATCCACATTTGTCTCGGTCTTAGGGCCACGACCATAAGTTAGAAGGCCAGTGTGCTGGCCTGAATTTATGGGAGGAGCCCGGAGGGTATTTAAGCTGACCACTTCCTCTTCCTCTTTGTCAGTTTCAGTGCACGATACCCTCCCTCCCATTCCCCTTTTTACAGCGCTTCTCAGCAAATTCTCCCCCACAACCATCCATTACTTATCTTGGGTATGGCCCCTTTTCTTGCCATACCTACCAGACGACCAAAAGCCACACCTCAGGTCTATTTATGTTGTGAGTCTTGTCGCTTGTTTATGTGATCCATATTTGTCTCGGTCTTAGGTCCACGACCATAAGTATAATTTACTTCTGTCAATTTTTAACTTGAATATGGAATAGAATTTGTATATTTTATGTGAAGTAGTGTTAACTTTTTTGGTGTAACGCTTAAAAGTCCCATGGGCACAGTCTTTTTCCACTATATTAACCTAAGAAGTCACACAGCTACAAAATGAAGTTGGATGAAAAGTGGTTTAATCTTAAACTGTGTAAGGAGTGCTGCTGTTAGAGCAGTAAGGATATGAAACTCCCTTCCAGAATTGGTGGTGTCAGCAGCGAGTATAGAATAAAAAACTTTTAGATGTGTTAATTAATGAACACAATGTACAAGGATAATGGAAATGCTAGTGACATAAACACACACACACAGACACACACACTCAGGTTTGCCTGGATGGATGGTGTCCGGGATGTGCTGGCCATAGCACAGCTGAAGTTCTGTGAAGTTGCAAAGGCAAATACGCATGTGCAGATGTGCTCCTACAGGTACCCCTCTTGCCGGGTATAGGCGAATGCATATGTGCATGCGTAAAATCATTAGCATGCACAGGCACGCATATGCCATCTGCTGCTTCAGCCGTCCAGCCCAGCTCTGGTGAGGCACCTGCCACACACCTCTGTAACCAACGGAGGATCTTGCAGGCACTCTTACCTTACCATGCCCTCATGGCCACTGTCGCAACTCCAGTGGCCCTTGAGCCGGGGCTGTACGAGAGGTCTCCCTCTACATGTCAGGCTCTGCTACAAAGTACGTGACAGATGGTGTTTATGTTCAGCCTTACATACTATGAAACTGTATAACCTGCAATAAAATGTTTCTCTTTATCATGTGTTAAAATTTTGGACATCTTCACGGCACTGCCCAAAAGTACAAAAGCGTGCTCTGTAGTGGTTTCCGTGTATAAGATGATAGTTACTGAATTCTATTTTGTCCCTCCTTTTGATGTGTTATTATTCTAAGTTCTTTGTAATCCCCTGCACTCAGATTTGAGTTTAGCAGCTGGCGTATGAACTGGAGAATGACAAGACTCTCTGCCTCTGCTATGTTACCTCCTCTACCTGAACTCTTCTCTCATTTTTCTCAATAACATAGAGGGGTATGTAGCCCTCAGAAATCCATGTGATTGATAACAGCCGGTACAGGTAGAGAGCACAGGAAGTTGTCAGCTCACATAATTTCTGGCAAGATAAAACAAAATGCATTCTATGGTATACTTAACAGACAAAAAGGGACCAAGTGAAAGAAGTTCATTGTTAAGGCTTATATACTTTCACTGATTATTGGCCAAACTTTCATCACTGAATGCATGTTCAAACATTCCACAGATTTATTTATTAATTCATCATTGTGGATGCCATCCATACACACTCATGTCTGCATTACTACTTATTTGATGCACACATGCAAAGTGAAAACTTTAGTGTATGGAAATTCTAGAGGCCAAATGCTGGATAATGGACAATGTGTGAAGTTGAATAGCCTACAACATACCACTTTATAAACCTGCCCCTTCCTCTGTCAAAGAGACAAAGCCAAGCCAATAAAGCTTGTCTACACCAGGGCCCAGCTGCTGCTAGAGCTCAACCATCTGACAAATTTTAACAAAGCAACCCTTTCAGTAAATGCACCAAGTGAACAGCCCGTAAATAAAACTCTGGAATAGTGCAAATGATACAAGAATACTAAAAAAAATAGCTGCATCTGCAAAAAAAATACAGTATACTATTTCCAAGAAGAAAAAAGGAGACCATCCCATACATTAATTAAAACACATAATATAGTCATGCACTGTATATACAAATGCCACTCTTATGGGCTGATCCATTAAAGGAGTGGAGTGTGTTTTAGCTTAGTGGATAAGGTGAAGTTGTGTTGCTTTAATTATCCAATCATGTGCAAACCAAAATCCTGTTGTTTTTTTTTTGTTTATGTACATGATTGGACAAATGTTGCAAAGTGTTTTTTCTTTCTATTTGAACTCATTTACTACGATAACTGAAATTGACTTTGAAAATGAACATGCTCCACTCCTTTAGTTGGTATCATTCCCACGAGGCGGATCCGCTGCCTCGGAGTCCGCTTCTGTCCGCCAGCTCAGCGGGAGATCTCTCCGTTGATCTCCGCTGAGCCGGGGGATGACAGGTCCCTCTCTGCTCACTGAGCGGGGAGGGGCTTGTCCAGCGCCACTGCTGCCTATGGAGAGATCGGACGAAAATGGACAGCATGTCCGTTTTCATCAGATCTCACCCGATCTGATCAGCCAGCGATGGATGCTAACGTGGGGGCATCCGTCTGCTTTTAGTGGATCGGACTGGGTCGAATGTCAGTGGACATTTCCCCGCTGACATCCGTCGCTCCATAGCATAGCATGGAGGGCCCGTTCTGGTCCGCCGTCAAAACTGACAGGCGGACCTGAACGGTCCTACCGTGTGAAAGGGGCCGTAAAACAAGCCCATGTATGCCAAACATTCACTGTATAAAAGAGGAAAACAGAATAATATATCTGAAGTGACCCGAGAAATATAAATATAATAGAAATATACAGAAACCAAAAAAGCAGCATGGAATATGGGTAAGGACATGTTACCAGTAGTCAATAAAGGACCTTTCCTATAACTAAATGTAGCCCAAAAAATAAAAAATAAAATGAAAATATCAGAGAGTATTAAAAAAAAAAAATGGGTGAGAATATTCATCATGGATAACATTCGAAAAAACTATTATCCACATGTATAAATGTTACTTTGGCTGGATATATAGTGCGATTTAGGGCACTGTGTTACAGCTGCTCTCTGTACTCCCACTGGACTGTTCATGCTGGATTTAGTAGCACAGTCTGCCTCCAGCGAGTAGGAGAAGAACTACAAGCAGCAGAGCTCAAGAGAATTCGGAACTGCTTGATAGTAGATGTCCTGTAGTTCCGGAAGGGGACCATGCTGTTGAAATCAATGGGCTATCAGAATATGAAAGTGAGACTGCTATGAGGAGAAAAGCTTACAGTATTTTCCTGGGGTGAATACTGGGGAACGTTCTTTTTTACTGCGGCAAGATCGGAGAGTGCGCATCTCTGCCATAGTAGGAACACCTGTCTGCCACAACCTTCCACTGGGGTCTTAGGACCAGAGCAATGAGCATCGGGGTGTCATGACCAGAATGTCTGAGCACAGTGGCAGATTAATTACAGACAGCTGAGTACCTGGGTACCTGGGCCAAGACTGGTGAGAGATCACAGCCATGATTGTTATACTGCTACTAGTAGAGACTGCGTACATAGGGACTGGACATTTGACTAGCAGCTTTTACCCCTGCATGTAGACTTTACTGGGACTGTACTTATGTGCACAACAGTAAAGACTGGGCCCCAATGCTAGCTGGCTAAAAAACAAGGGCAAAAGACTGTCTCCTCAGATAGCTGCTTTACAAGGGCTTCAATTGCCGCCTATTGAAAGGAGTTCCTCTGCAGAAAAGTCTAGGTGTTAGCATAGTCATTCGTATAGAGTAGACAGGATAGTATACTGGATGCAGAAAAGTTATTAGAGCACAGATTACCATTGCCATTAATGTTATCTGTGCTATTGTTTAGTGTTGATTTGCAGATTACCAAGTACTGTATAGATTAATCTAACCATATACAGTGCCTTGCAAAAGTATTCACCCCCCTTGGCATTTTTCATGTTTTGTTGCCTCGCAACCTGGAATTAACATGGATTGTTTGAGGATTTGCAATATTTAATTTACAGAACATGAACACAACTTTGAAGATTTTAAAGTCATTACTTTGTAGAACCACCTTTTGCAGCTATCACAGCTCCAAGTCGCTTTGGAAAAGTCCCTATGCGCTTGTCACGTCTTACCACTGGGATTTTTGCCCATTCCTCCTGGCAAAACTGCTCCAGCTCCTTCAAGTTGGATGGTTTGCGCTTGTGAACAGCAATTTTTAAGTCTGACCACAGATTTTTTATTGGATTGAGGTCTGAGCTTTGACTAGGCCATTTCAACACATTTACATGTTTGCCCTTAAACCACTCATGTGTTGCTTTAGCAGTGTGTTTGGGGTCATTGTCCTGCTGGAAGGTGAACCTCCGTCCTAGCCTCAAATCACACACAGAGTGGTACAGGTTTTGCTCAAGAATATCCCTGTATTTAGCACCATCTTTCCCTCAACTCTGACGAGTTTCCCAGTCCCGACTGCTGAAAAATATCCCCACAGCATGATGATGCCACCACCATGTTTTACTGTGGGGATGGTGTTCTTTGGGTGATGTGATGTGTTGGGTTTGCGCCACACATTGCATTTTCTTTGATGGCCAAAAAGTTCAATTTTAGTCATATCAGAGCACCTTCCTCCATACATTTTGGGAGTCTCCCACATACCCTTTCGCAAATTCAAAACATGCCATTTTGTTTTCTGCTGAAAGTAATGGCTTTCTTCTTGCCACTCTGCCGTAAAGCCGAACTCTATGGAGCGTACGCCTTATTGTCGTCATATGTACAGATACTCGTCTCTGCTGTGGAACTCTGCAGCTCCTCCAGGGTTACCTTAGGTCTCTGCGCTGCCTTATTGTTTTTAGGTTAGGTTTGGTCATGCACGCCATGCACTTACAATCAAACACTTTGTTGACTGCAGGAGTGAAAATAGTAAAATAACTTTTGGTTATAGAGGAGGTTGAGGTCACTGCAATAATGTGCACTAAATATAACTCTGTTCCCTTGGCCTAGAGATCGTCTTATGTAAACTTTGACAGCCATCGCATTGCTGCATTTATATGTTACCCTTCAGGCAGCCAGGGGTGAAATCCCAATAGATATCTATGGGGTTGACAATTAGTACTGCACACTAGCAAGCTACAAGCAGAAGCATGTCTCTCTTTACACATAAAGGTCTCTAGATCCAGGAAACAGAGGTAAATGTAATGCATATGATTCACCTACCTTAGCACCATCTAGAGAGATTTAGAACCTGTAAAAGAGTAGAGATATAGACCAATCCCATGAGCACAAGACATAATCCTACTCTGTAATAATAGAGAATATGTACTCACAATATCATTATGATTTTCTATTTTCTTTAGAAACCGAAGAGGCAAATTAAACAGAAAAATCTGTAAGGTGAACTTATACAGGACCCCCTCCTCCACCCCCCCCCCCCCAGTCTCGCTGACCTGCAGCACGGCAATCTCCAATTCTGAGCCCTGCTATAGCCGCCTCATGACTCCGGGGAGTAGAAATCCCCCCAGCTTTATGGGGAGGGAAGGTCCCAAGAATAGCGAAAGTCAAGCTACAACTTCCCCTATCCTCGGGAGGCCTGGCACTGCCATGCTTCCAGAAATATTACTGGGCGGCAGTGCTGGTCACTGTTCGATGGTGGTTCAAACAGACTAGATCAAACCCCGCGCTAAACCTTGAAGCAGCCATAATGGGTTCATACTCAGCCCTTACAAATGTTGTATATAGAGGTGTAAAGGCCAGTCCACACATAACTCTACCAATGCGCACCACAATACAAGTATGGGATAAAGTCACTGCAGCTATAGCAAGTAAGGATACTGTCTCCCCTCATACCCCACTATGGGGTAATCCCAGACTTCCACATTTCAGGTCCATCCCAGACCCCAGTATATGGGCTAAATATGGGATAGTGAAGATTAAGCAGATTATGCCTAATGGGCGAATACTCCCATTCCCAGAACTCAAAAGGACATATCAACTCCCTTCATGGATGTTATTTCGATATCTCCAAATAAAACATGCTACGCAAGCACAATTCCCTACAGTAGTCGCAGTGGCGACGAATATGGTGGAGAGCTTCCTTACCTCGCGGGGAGTAGATAGGATACTATCTTCCATATATTTACGCCTTACCTGCGATGACGCAGAGAAAAACCCACATCTCCTACAAATGTGGAAATCAGACATAACTGATCTCTCTGACGAACAATGGGAAACAGCGATTCAAAACTACATACCGACAGTGATCTCGGCTAGGGATAGATTTATCCAACTCAAGTTCATACACAGAGCGTACTACACGCCACAAAGACTGGCGCGGATATATCCTTCACAAACAGATCAATGTACAAAATGTCAGCAGGCACTGGGGACGTTCTATCACGTTATCTGGGAATGTCCTATCATTCAGGAATATTGGAGGAAAGTGGTTGAAGAAATTAATAGTGTCACCAACATGTCTATGCCCTTAGATCCTAGAATCCTTATTCTAGGGGTTACAGAACTAATTACTCATTCTACGTATGAAAAGCTACTATTGTTTTATCTGTGCTTCTATGCAAGAAAGGCTCTCCTCCAACAGTGGAAACTAGCGGCTCCCCCCACTGTGACTCAGTGGCGGGCCCTGGTGGATGTGGTGTTACCCTTATATAAATTGACGTATATGGGACGTAAATGCCCTCAAAAATTTGACAAGGTGTGGGAACCATGGGTGACCGCAAGACCACTTTTGGACTGAGGCTATCTTCGTGGACAGCTTTAAAACTAACGATACTGCTGGCCTACATGTATTAATTACCCGGACCTAGGAATATAGTTAAATGGAAATAATGTGGATAGTCCTGACTTGCATACCTACCCTAAATTTCGATGTTGTGCTGGTGTAGATGGAATGGGAAACCTCAGGATTTATGCTTGAAACCCTCCTCCTTCCCGTATGACTATGTTTGACGGGTGAACCCTCTTCCTAATATGTATTCAACCAATTAGCCTGATAGACCTGTCAGGAGCAAATATAAACCTAAAAAAGATGCAATAGTACAATTGGGTCCGATGTAGCCCCCCCTCCCCTCCCCTCCCCCCTTCTCTTCTCTTCCCTTCTCTCCCCCTTCCTTTCTCCTCTTCCCATCTCCCCCCTACCAACTATAAACTATGGTTATAATCCAGCACAAATGTTAAGCAGGCATACCAGGCTCCGACCCATATTCTAGAGTACTCTTATGTAGCATCATCATTCATTCTAATTTGAATGTGAGATAATATTTCTAGATAGCATATATTGATATGATATATTCATGATGTACCGTATTTGTTTTCTTTTGTACTATTTTTTTTTTGTATTTGATATAAATAAAAACTCTTCTGTTAAAAAAAAAAGAAATCCCCCCAGCTTAATCTCCTAAACGTACCCCATCAGGAGGGACATTTAGGGGCATTCTAATTAGTTGGTGCTGACCAATCAGAACCCACGTAGCCCGTTCTGTCAGCGGGGAGAAAGACGTGTGAATGCCGAGGGGATTTCTAAACCCCGGAGCCCCGAGGTGGCTGTAGCAGGACTGAGGGGGGGGACCGCTGTCAGACTCTGCATCAAGGTACTTGGTGGTGGTGGATTTATATTTATTATTCTTGGACTTTCATCATATTTAAAGGACTCAGTCACTATTTTTACTTTGAAATGTTTTTCATTATCTGTTTGTTTGTACAATGCACTTCATGATGTTTCTCTTTATCAGTGTGTCATAGCACTATTAATACTTATTTGTTTATATTAACTAGCGTGATTTTATTTTGTTTATGTCTGTTACTTGGTTTATGTCACCTGTTTAATCACTGCAGTCCTCAATTTACACTCAGTAAATAATTTATAATAGGTTTTCATGTGACAACACTGAAAAAATTACACTTTTCTACAATGTAAAGTAGTGAGTACACAGCTTGTATAACAGTGTAAATTTGCTGTCCCCTCAAAATAACTCAACACACAGCCATTAATATGTAAAACGCTGGCAAAAAAATGAGTACTAAGTGAAAATGTCCAAACTGGGCCCAATTAACCATATTCCCTCCCAGGTGTCATGTGACTCGTTAGTTTTACAAGGTCTAAGGTGAGAATGGGGAGCAGGTGTGTCAAATTGAACCAATTTAATAAACAAATTCAACTATTACATAAAAACAAAGATAAAAAAGCAGGATTTCAAACAATGTGGCGTTTTGGTGCCGTTCTCACGTCACTTCCAGTTACGTCCACTCCTGGCCACTCCTCACGCGTTACGTCATCCATGTGACTTCATCAGGGGACTGATGGACGTTACCGGAAGTGACGTGAGAACGTCGCCAAAAAGCCACATTGTTTGAAATCCGGCTTTTTTATCTTTGTTTTTATGTAAGAGTTTAATTTGTTTAATAAATTGGTTCAATATGTCAATATACTACACTATCGGAGGTTTTTCTTCTCCCTCTCCCCTTGCATGATACATTCATTGTGGAGGTTTATAGATCCCGATATAAGATTTCTGTATGATTATCATCTATACAGTGAGGGAGCACACCCTGGTGGTCATAATCTAATACAGCAGAGAAGTGTCCAACTACTTATATGCCGATTGTCCATGGATTGGAGGTGAGAGTTCTGTGAGCTCATTTGTGGATATCTTACATTTCTCCTCTTCTTTATCTAATTTTGTGGGCTATTATGTATGTACCATCACCACATTTTGTGACTATCTTCACCGAGTTGATTACCCAATAAGAAGAGGATTTACATATTATATGAACTTTCTCTATTAGTCACTACCATTTCATTGTCCCGGAACTTTGTTTGATATACCATTAATGTTTTTTTATTTATCACCTCTATTTATCACCCACTGGTTTACATCTATCTTTGGTTCACATTGTTCATGATTTATGTAGCACTTATTTACTGTTGCACGAGATCACCTTTTTTATTTATATTTCGTTTAAATTTTTTAAATTATTTTAAAGAGAAGGTATACAGGCACAGTATATAAAAATCGAAACAAAAAAGAAGACCATAACATTTCTTATACATTAACTGTATGCAAAATGACAAGAAAAAGCATACTAGCTTGAGGTCAGATAGAATCTGCAAGCCAAACTACTGCGCAACTCTAGGGGTAGACTTGAGAAGCTATATACTACTCAGATTGTAGGGGAGACTAGAAACCCAAAACCCGATTAAAACAATCCGACCGATGGCTCTCCACCCCTATGGGATCATACTGTGGAGGCACCTGTCTGTCCGATTGATTCTCCCTCCTGTTGTGTTCCTAAAGCTTCTCAAAAACCCCCCTCCAATGACCTACAAGACCCTAAATCCGAGGGTCCGGTAGGTGGATTTTGAAGTTGGTAGAGGTAGTCTAAACCAAACCTGACTGCAGAGAACAACAGTGAATTGACTACCTGGTCGAGTTCTTCTTGTGTAAGTGGACAACATGTTAAGAACTGGTTAATATAATCCTGCATAGGAGACAAGAGAGTCTCTATCAGAGAAAGAGAGAAAGGTGTGAAAAGGGAAAGAGAGGGGGAAGGGGGAGGGCGGTATCACTGTGGGGACCCTCCAGACTCAGGCTCCAAAGGCATACCTGGGAACAGAGGGATGCCGCAGTATCTGGCCCAAGTTTCCCATATAGCAAAGAAATTACTACTTTTGTCCTTCAGTTTGGCTACAATTTTTTCCTGCGCCATAATCCAAGAGACCTTCCTCTTAAAACCGAGGATCGAAACTCTAGATTTTTTCCAAGCTTTTGCTATCGTAACTTTAGCCCCTAAGAGGATGAAGAATATCAGCTTCTGTGTAAATTTAGGGAGATCCTTAATCCTCCCATTAAGCAGAGCGATGTTGGGGTCTGGGGTTATTACTATCCGCGAGACGGTACTAATTGTGCGGAACACTTTCTGCCAAAATGATTTAATTCGCAGACAAGACCACCATGTATGTATCATTGAGCCCTGAAGCTTGCATCCCCTGAAGCAAAGAGGGGAGGTCCCCAGGAAAATGACTGACAGGTGAGCTGGAACATAATACCAACGAGCTAAGACTTTGACACTGGCTTCTATCAGGGAGATGTTTAGTATACCTGTAAAAGATCTGAGTAACCTGTTAGACCATTTCTGTGTAGTTCGGGAGCTGTCTGTGTCCTCTTCCCAGGCTCGAGCATAAGCAGGTTTGTCTGAATGAGTTTTCAATGCTGTATAGATTAGTGATTTTCCTCCCCTCTGGACTTCTGTGTTGGAGCACCATTGTTCAAAAGGAGTCAAGGGGGTGCTTTCAAGGTTACGTGACCAAATTGAGTGTAGAAAGTGGGAAATTTGGGAGAATCTGAACATCTCTGATTCTGGCATTTCTAAGTCATTTCTACAGTGGGACAGTGTAATCGGGCCCTTATGAGAAAGAAAGTGTCCTATTCTATAGATGCCTTGATCCGTCCACCATTTGAACGCCTTAATGACCATCTCTGGTGGAAAGTCTGCATTGTGAAAAAGATGTGCAAGCGGTCTCATAGGGGAGATCAGGTTGTGATGCTTGAAAAGACCTGTGCCGAGAGCGATAGAATGTGAGAGGGTAGGAGACAAGATGGCTGGCCTAACTTTAGGGTCGCACCAGAGAAGGTAATCTATAGTGTTTAGCGGGGTGGCCTGACGCTCCATTGACAGCCAGCTAGGTTTTGGGCCTTTTGTGAAGACCACTGAGAGTTGAGAGTATCCCCAAAGATCCGGCAGTCCAACCCCCCCCCCCCCGACTTTTTAGATGGTAGAGAAAGCTGGATGGACATCTATAACCTTTATGACCCCAAACAAAGTGGAGAATCTCCGATTGAAATTTGAGGAGGGCTTTTTTCTTAATCGGAATAGGGAGGGAGCGGGAGAAGAGTCATCTTTACCACAAGAATCCTACCCAGCCAGGACAGACCACATCTAGCCCATCTCTCCAGATCCCCTCTGCACTTTCGAAACATAGGAGGATAATTCGCACTGTAGAGGCTAAGTAAATCTGGTGTTATTTTAATACCTAGATAGGGAATCTCTGTTTGTGCCCACGAAAATTTAAAGTTGGTGGATAGTTGAGTAATAATATCTTGCGGAACCGAAATGTTTATGGCTATCGATTTAGATAAATTGACCTTTAGGCCAGAAACCGTGCTAAAATTCTGTAGTATTTTGTCACAGGGGTGGACGTGATGGGGGAAGTGATATAGAAGAGGAGGTCGTCCGCGTAAAGCGCACACTTATGCTCCTGATCTCCACAGCGCACACCCTTAACATCTGGGTTAGCCCTGATTGCGACCGCCAAGGTCTCGATGGCTATCGCAAACAGGAGGGGGGAAAGTGGACATCCCTGCCTGGTCCCCCGACCAATTGGAAATTACTCTGAGTATCTCCCTAAGAGCCGTACCTGGGCCGAGGGGGTAGAGTAAAGGGACTTAAATGTGTTCAGGAAGTAGAGGCTGAACCCCCATCTTTGAAGTAAGTCAGTCATGTAGACCCAGTGAACAGAGTCAAATGCTTTATGTAGATCGATGGAAAGGAGGAATCCCTTCTGAAGAGGGCCACCGTCCCATCCAGACTTGAGCAGGGAAAAAACGTCTATTGTTCTACGGATTTGGTCCGGTCCCTGTCTCCCCGGGATGAAGCCCACCTGGTCCTTATGAATATAGGTTGGAATAAAGCTCGCTACCCTATTCGCTAAAATCTTCGTAAATATTTTAATATCGTTATTAATAAGCGAGATCGGCCTGTAGTTAACTAGTTCACTAGGGTCTTTCCCAGGCTTCGGGATTACTGTTATAAATGCTGAGTTAAGATCATGTCCCAGCGGGGCTCCATCCCTGAGGGAGTTGAAAAATTTAGTCAGATGAGGGGCCAGGCATGGGGCAAACTTTTTGTAATAGCCCGTAGAAAAACCATCCGGTCCCAGTGCTGAACCCGTCTTTAAGGATCGGATCGTATCTAACACTTCCTCCACTGAAAAAGAGTCTTTCATGAGCTTTCTATGCTCTTTAGACAGTGTAGGTAGGGGAAGGTTGTCTAGGAAGCCGCCACATTGTGGATGTGAGGGAGGGTCAATGGGACTGTACAGATTAGAGTAAAATTGTGAAAAAGCCTCCATAATCTTCATTGGGTTTTGGGTCAAGTCTCCCGCAGGCGTTTTAATTTTGGGGAAGGCTAAAGAGCGTGGTTTATGGTTAAGTTTGGTCGCTAATCTAGAGCCTATTTGATCAGTTTGGTGGTAGAATGTGGCTCCAGTCCATCTTAGATGTTTTTCTGCCACCGAGGTCAGTGCTAGATTAAGCAGAGTACAGGATTTGTCAAGTTTGTTCAGGGACTCAGCGGTGAGAAGGCTCTTGTGTGCCCTCACCGCGGAACGATAGTCAGCTGTTAGTTTAAGGACTTCCGCTTTGTGAGCTACTTTAAGTTGGGAAGATAATCTAATGATATGTCCACGGAGAACCGCTTTGTGAGCTGCCCATACGATTGCTGGGGAAACATCTGCCGTTTGGTTGATACGGAAATAGTCTTTAATGACAGTTTCAATATCCGTACAATGTATCGGATCACTGAGGAGTGATTCCTGTAATCTCCATCGAGGAGGTCCCTTTGTGGGACCTACCTTCTGGGCTACCACCAAAACTATTGCGTGGTGTGACAAAGGTGAATCCAAGATCTTTGAGTTTAGGATAAGTGGGATAGTGCGAGAGTGTGAGAAGATGTGGTCTATCTTGGCATAGGAGATATGGGGGGCGGAAAAATAAGTGTAGTCTTTTTTGTGTGGGTTAGCTTCCCTCCATATATCAATCCGTCCTTCCTCGTACAGGAGATCTGCAATCTTAGCACTTTGTTTGGATGGGCGTTTAGGTCTAGAATGTCCGTTTGCTAATCTGTCAAGTCCGGAGTCAAAGGCAATATTTGAGTCACCTCCCATAAACACACCTTTTAGGTGAATATGAAGCTTTTTGAGCATTGAGTCAAAGAACTGTCTTTGACCCTTATTGGGTGTATAATAGGAAATGAAGGTATAAAGTTTGCCGTCTATGAGGCCCGAAACTAGCAGGAATCGACCCTGAGGATCAACTACAGTCTCTGGTTGAGAGACATTTAAATGTTTGGTGAAACAGATCTCTACTCCCCTTGTTTTGTTTTCCGTGGAAGCCAAGAAAAATTGGGGGTAATGTTGATTTATGAATGAGGGTTTATAGCTAGCCGGGAAATGGGTCTCTTGTATCAGAAGGACGTCAGCGTGCATGGATTGATATGACTGGAATACCTTTCTATGTTTGACTGGAGAGTTGAGGCCTTGTGTGTTGTGTGAGAAAATTCTAAGGGGATGGTGTTGATCTGAGGCGTTATCCATAGTCCAGAGGGGAGAGAACTATTTGTATGATCTGAGACTTACCGTCTGCTGGGAAATCAAGAGTGATGCGAGGATCAGCAAATAAGACATATGGAGTACTCCAGCCTGGGAAGCGGAACCAGAGACCCCCTTTGAGTCCTGAAGAGCCTACAACAGAGCATATACGAGTAGAAGGAGGGGGAGGGGAAAAAGAGGTGAAACGGAGGAGAAAAGAATGGAAAAATTGTGAGCATTTGAGTATATTCCACTAATAAACCAAAAACATCACAGTAGATTGAGCAAAAATGAGATGGGGTCCCATACCCCAATCAACCCTAAGGGAAGGAGAGAGAGGTCGGTCCTTCCCTTGCATCCAGTTGGACCGGTGCAGCCCTGAAACAGGGATGCCACTTAGATCCCAAGGGACCCGGAAGTTCTCCTGGGATCTAGGGTCAGCGCACTGGTTCCACCACAGCCCCAGCCCCTATAACCGTATTCACATAGGATCTAAAAAACTAAAACAACTAAATGGGACTTTAAATGAGGACGCAAGGCAATATCGCCAGGCGCCTCCATCCCCGACAATTTGATACAAAGGAAAAGAAAGGGGTGGGACTTTAAATGAAGTTTGCATCCCTGAAGGTGACACGATACAAATGAAAGTGGATGATACTTAGAATATTAAGGCTATGAACACACAAAACATTGTAGAATCGGTATTGGGCAATCACTGATTTATTATACAGCGCTTACGGTAAAAATGGTATTCACAAAGTAAAAAAGTGACATAATAAGTTCACAGTTTAAACCATAAATAAACCAGGTACATTAAAACATATACTATGTATACCAGTGATAATAATAGCGTAGTAAATTGATATCAGGGTTGGTTCATAATATACATATGGTAAAAGGCAATTCACTTTCATAGAAGTGTGTCTCCATGGTAGGAAATAAAACTATAGTTATTGATACATTCCAATTAGTAAAAAGAACGATTGGTAGTATTGTAAAATAGGAATAATAAGGCATCTTTTGGCTCTACGCGTTTCGTGGCGACTACCACTCTTCAGGAGCAAATATGAGGAAAATGTCTAGGTATAGAAACACATAATTAGTTTGTGTAGAGTATACAACGAAATGAGTTATGTAGGGAGAGGAGAAAGGAAAAAGAGGGGTAATTATCCCCATTTACCACGACCACTTACAATAATGCCAATGAGACTGGACATGGGTATGGAGGGCCAGAGTCTGGCCGGACAGTAAACATCAGCCCCGGGAGCTGATTTGTATCATGTCACCTTCAGGGATGCAAACTTCATTTAAAGTCCCACCCCTTTCTTTTCCTTTGCCTCTAACCGTATTGACTGAAGACATCAAATGAGTCCATCATGAACATATGACAGAGCGTTCAAAATATGTAGTTAACCTTGAAAAACTTATGAGTAATAACAAGAATGCGATTAAACACTGAGAATCGTGGCAATCCGCCCCGAGCCCATCCGAGCTTGAAAATGGGTATGTCTACCCAGGGAGCCCCTGTTTCCGATGCCCCTGGGCCAAACAAAAAATTTGCCCCAGGAGCCCCGGTGGGTAAAAACAGTCAGAAACAAAAGAAATATATCAGGCACCAGTAGGTGGTAAGGAAGCTAAATATCCCCTACATCATCCAGCTACTATGAAAAAACCCAAAGCCGGGGGGGGGGGGGGACTTTGTCCTCCCCCTGGTGGTGCTTGGCTAGGGACCTGTTACCTGTTGCCCCCGTGTAACCTAGGACGGTGATTGGAGTGCAAAAATTCTCCATTTTTCCCAATCACAGAGGGACATGCTAGGTGGAAAAACCTTCACCAGACAAACTCGAGATAACTAAAAGTTAACCTTGGGAGAGAACGGACATAAACAGAAAAAAAACAAAAGAGCACCCAGAGCGGACCAGTAAAAAAAAAAAGGGGGTGAATCTTTCCCGAAATCCCCAAAGGCCAGGGGTCGCCACCAACCGACCACGGTTGAGTCTCAAACCACTAACAATTAGTTATGAGTCACATTGGGAGATTTTCCTTCGTTCTCTTAGAGCTTTGTTTCAGCCAGGATGGTTGAAGAGGACTTGCCAGAGGAGGTCTCTTTGTGGAGGAAGGAGTCCCTTCGCTTGTGTGAGATGAGGAAGGATTCTGAGGGATTAGGCCTAATTGCAGGAGTAGATGTTCGCCCTCAGCAAAGGTGGAGAAGCTGCAACTTTTGCTTTTATATGTAAAGTTTAGTCTCAGAGGAAATGACCACCTGTAAGGAATGTCCTTCTCTTGTAGCAACAGTAGCAATGGTTTAAGGGTTCTCCTCATTTGAACCGTGTAGGGGGACAGGTCGGCAAAAATCTGTATTTTATGTCCGTGTATAGATAAGTCCTTCATATTTCTGGCTTTCCGCATAACCTCCTCCTTCACGGCATAAAAATGAGGCTTAACAATTATATCCCTTGGGAGGCCATCTTTGCGTGGGGGTTATAGCGCTCTGTGTGCCCTATCCAGCTCCAGGCGATATTCAGGGATCCCTGGGATGAGATCTATGATAAGGTCCCTGAACGCAGACTGTACCTCTTTCTCAGATTCCGGGAGCCCCCGTACCGTGAAGTTGTACCGTCACGATCAGTTTTTGAGATCGTCAATCTTTGCAAAGGCCGTCTCGAGTTGATCCTGCATTTCTTGAATTTGCGCCGTGTTCTGGTTAATGCGGGCCCCAGCTTGGTCTGCTTTTTGTTCAATAAAGTCCAATCTGAGACCAAACTGCTGCATGTCAGCATGAATGGAGGATGTGATTTGAGCTGCGTTCTGGGCTAGGCTTTTTGAAAGCATATGTGCAAAAGCTTCCATCATGGAGGGGATATCGGTGGGGGTGGGGGCAGCCTCATGAGCTTCACTGACCGACAACAGCAGGCCTGTCTGTGGATCCATCATAGGGGTAGATGGTAATCCGATTTGTCGGCTTAAAAGGAGGGATTCGGTGGAGGCTGGTGAATGTGGGGAGAGGTGGTCCTGGTCAGCTATGGAGTCCTCTGCTGTGTCAGCCATGCTGCGGCTCTGATGAGCGGAGGCCATCTTGGCATAACTGATCGGTCTGCTCGCTGCCATCATCTGGCCGGTGAGGTTCCTTCTGGCGGTGCCCGAGGACATTGGAGGCTTCCCGGGGGTTTCCCCTACCCTGCAGTGTTGTTGAATCGAACAGGTTAGCGCTCTGTCAGCTCACGGGGAACGGAGAAGGCTGTGGTGGTACGGAGCTTCAGGTGCTGGTGGCCATCTTGGAAGCTGCCGCGCATGCGCCTCTTATTTATATTTCATATGTGTTTGTGACACTATTAGATCTTGCTGCAGACAGCATATATATTGCACGTCATTGGTATTTCACCTATACATTTGATACGTATAGTATTTATTATTACCGTATATACTCGAGTATAAGTCGAATTTTTCAGCACATTTTTTTGTGCTGAAAGTGCCCCCCTCGACTTATACTCGAGTCAAGCAATTTTCTGCAGCAAAAAATGTCATTTTCCGAACCGACTTTGGGGCCCCGTATCTCAGGGCCACTTGGTGCTAGAAACCCCAAATTTGGAGTGGATCTAGTACCACAACATATCCAAAGCTCAAGTTCCTAGCTCTAAGTGGCCCCAAGATACGGGGCCCCAAAACTGGTTCAGAAAATGTCATTCTCTGCTGCAGAAAAGTGCTTGACATTTTCTGAACTGATTTTTGGGGCCCTGTATCTCGGGGCCACTTGGTGCTAGAAACCCCAGCTTTGGAAATTTTATGGTGCTAGTTCCACTGGGTTTGCACACCAAATTTGGGGTTCTTAGCACTAAGTGGCCCCAAGATACGGGGCCCCAAATTTGGTCAACTGTGTCTATCTGCAGCAATGTCATTTCGTGACCCTTTGGGTTCAGAGACCCCAAATTTTGGCTGCAGCTAGGGGGCATCTAGGAACCCTTAACTACCGAGTTTGAAGTTCAGGGGACCTATGTCTGCAAATGGGCACAGTGAGGCATGCAAATGGGCACAGTGATGCTGCAAATGGGCACTGTTGACCCTCTTTTCCACTTACAGTAGCTGTGCATTTCTCACCCTCGTCTTATACTCGGGTCAATAAGTTTTTCCCATTTTTTTTTTGTGGTAAATTAGGGCCTCGACTTATACTCGGAACGACTTATACTCGAGTATATACGGTATTTATTCAGGTATTTATCTGTAACACACTATCCTTTTATGCAGTAGTTGTCGTATTTGCCGGCGTATATAGTGACAGGGGAAATAAGACAACCCCCGATTTTTGGGGGATGTTTTTAAGTATACAAAAACCAAAAATACCTCATATAACAGTGTTAATGTCATCTCACTTAGGAAATAAATGCAGGTAAATTTGTGGTCCAGGCTTGCAGTATTTGCCCCCTTCCTGACCAGGTCAATTTTTAGCTTTCAGCGCTGTCGCACTTTGAATGACAATTGCGCAGTCATGTAACATTATATACATATGACATTTTTATAATTTTTTAACACAAATAGAGATTTCTTTTGGAGGTATTTAATCACCACTGTGTTTTTAATTTTTTTGCTAAACAAACAAATAAAATACCAAAAATTTAGAAAAAAAAATGTTTCATAGTTTCTGTTCTGCACACAGGCTAATTTTCTCCTTCCCTGATGTGCGCTGATGAGGCTGCACTGATGGGCACTGATAGGCAGCACTGATAGGCAGCACTGATGGGCACTGATGAGGTGGCACTGGTGGGCACTGATGAGGCTGCGCTGATATGTGGCACAGATGGGCACTGATAGGTGGCACTGATGGGCACTAATAGGCAGCACTAAAGGGCACTGATAGGCGGCACTGATAGGTGGCACTAATCAGGCGACGCCGATAGGTGGCTCCCATGAGGAGGCACTGATCAGGTTCACTGATGGGCACTGATTGGCACTGATAGACAGCACTGATAAGAACTGTTGGGGCTGCACTGATAATCAGGACTCTGATAATCAGTGCCCTGATTATCAGTGTAGATTTCCCCTGTCACACATGCTGATTACTGGCCCTCCTCTCTTGACGCTTTGACAGCGTGAAGAAGGCAATGCTGATAACCGGAAAGTGTGTTTACATCGTGATCAACTGTGATTGGACAGCGCTGATCATGTTGTAAAGGGCCGCTGTGATTGGCCCTTTACCCCAATCTGTGATCAGCTGTGTCCGAACAGCAGGCACGCAGGGGGCGCAGTTCTGGGAGGATGTTAACCTCCCTGGTGGTATTATTATTTTGGATTTTAGGTGCTGAAAGCAGTACAATTATTTTGCATGGAAATTTGGCGTTTTATATTTTAGGTCTGTAATTCTTAACAATAACACACTTAAATCTGTCCACCAAGAGTCTAGTAGATATCCCGGGTATGATGAAGTTTGAAACACAAAAACATAAATTATAATATAATAAATAAATATAAATAATTTAAAAAAATAATAATATAATAATAAAATACATTTCCCCACAATTCACTATCGCTCAATTCTGCAAGTGTTCTAATTTGCTATCGCTGTTTTCTAGCTGGTCTAAAGCCACTTTTGACATAAAGGGACACTTTTTGGTTGCTATGGACAATCTCAAGTTTCCAGGCAGAAAGAACAGTATATATAATATAAAACTGCATGCAGGGC
Organism: Lithobates clamitans; assembly: GCA_037952925.1. NCBI lineage: Eukaryota > Metazoa > Chordata > Amphibia > Anura > Ranidae > Lithobates > Lithobates clamitans. The sequence goes on along the minus strand of JBBGZY010000925.1, from coordinate 2,062,277 downwards.
ATTGGACAAAGCACTGGGGACAAAAGGGATGTGAAATAATTTCATACAGTACTGTAATCTGTAAGATTACAGTACTGTATGTGTTATGATTTTTACTTTTTTTTTAAATTTGCCGCCAGGCTCTGCCCCCTGTGCATCGCTCGATCTCAGGGAATGGAGCCTGGCACAGAGAGGCTTCGGAGGAGACAGAGCCAGCAGACAGAGCGGGGGACATCGCAGGATCTTGGGGACAAGGTAAGTAATGCCGCACCAGTGTGGCTCGGGGTTACCGCTAATGGTGCTGAAATTTAACCCCGAGCCACACTCGGAAAAAACCATCAGGGAGGCTACTAGATGCCCTCCCAAAACTGGATGACCGCACTATAGCCATCATTTGGCTATAATGCGGTCGGCAAGTGGTTAAAGAATGTAAAAATATCATATCCAATTTGAAGTAGTCTCTACCTTTTTGGATCAGTAGTCTCTCAACAGTAATGCATAGAAACCTAAATATGGATAAAAGCACAGAATCATCACATGTAGTGAAATATATTTATTTTCTCTTGTCATTTCACCAGATTTTCAGAAACCTTTTGTGTATATGCAAGCATATACATCATTTGCTGCATAAACCCTCCAATCACTCCAAACATAATTCAATGTACATGCATATCACAATGGTCTAATCTCATGGTAGAACATATGTCATATGTAGTGGGAATTTACAATTATTTTTAGAGATATATTTTTCTCAAATTTTTGTAAGACAGAATGAGATTATGAAAAGACAAGTATTCTTACAAAGGTGTGTAAGTTGAGCTGTTAGAAGAGGTGTGTTATCAATTTGAAGGTTTGGCAGATGGGTGCCAGAGTGACACTTTCAGGAACATCAGAGAATGACAGGCTATTCTCTAACAAGACAAAACAGACCTGTCCAAAGATATAGCAATGACTTTGCCAAAGATCACAGAAAAAATTAATTTAACCGCTTCAGGACGTCCCGTAGCAGATTTACATAGCAGATATTTATATATACGTGATTCTGCACTCCTGCCTAGGGCGCACACACATGCGCCACCAGTGAGCCGCTTCTGCTGTGATTACTCACAGCAGAAGCCGATCTGCAGGTTCCAGGCACTGGATGTCCGCCGGCATCCGCCGATCGTCGACAGAGACACAGAATGGAGCTCTGCCTATGTAAACAAGGCAGAGTTCCATTTTGGACAAGGGGGGAAGGGATGGATTCTGTGTCCCTGCAAAGCAGGAAATAAAATCCATCTCTTCCCCTAGTAAAAACACCTAACGCGGTACATAAAAACACTGGATAGGCATACATTTAACCCTTTGATCTCCCTAGATATTTAACCCCTTCCTGGCCAGTACCACTGGGGAGATATCCCCACTATTAGCGTTCTGATGCCAACCCAAAATGTGGGAATTTCTTTTCCTTTCACTTTCAGTGGTAAGGAGAAACAGTAAAAATAGAGAGAGTTAATCTTGTCACCAGGGGCACAGACAGCAATAAAAACTGACAGGTGTTCTAATCCCTATCCATCCCAGTGGATATGACATTGCATGAGATAAAATACAGAATGGTTTCATGACATAAATACCACACATTTTGATGAAATACTGCATGCCTTATTTTAGTAGTGTTTTTTTATTGAATTTCAAAAAAATTTTTGAAAAACGCTAGGAGGTATTTTACTACGGATTGTAAAGTGGTAGATACCGCTTTGTGAATAAAGCCCATTACTGCACTAAAATCCTTCTGTTAAAGATTTAATAATGTAATTTGTGATGACTGTGACTAGTTGCCTTTACAGTGGGTATAGAAAAAAATCCCCTCCCTTTAAAATAATCACATTTTGTTGCTTTGCAGTCTGAAATTAAGACAGACACCATTTTTGTTTTATCCAGTTGTATTTACTCAATGCAACTTGTAACATCCAAGTGAAAGATATAACATTAACATGTCAGAAAAAAAAAATCAAAAACAGAATCACTGAGCTGGAAACAGGATCACCCCCCTCCTGTCAGTACTTTGTTAATCCACATTTTGCTTTAATTAAAGCCTTTAGTCTGTTGGGATATGTTTCTTCTAACTTTGCACATCTAGACTTTGCAATATTTTCCCACTCTTTGCAGAACTGCTCAAGTTCAGTTAAATTTGATGGTGACCATTTGTGTACTGAAGTCATTCCACAGATTTTAAATGGGGTTTAAGTCTGGGCTGTGACTACGCCATACAAGGACATTCACCTTTTTCTCCTTCAACTACTGTGTGGTCATTTTTTCTGTATGCTTTGGTTCATTGTCATGTTAGAAAGTAAACCTTCTTTCCATTGACAACTTTCTGGCAGAGGGCAGAAGATTGTCCCCAAGAATTTGATGGCATTTTGCCCCCATTCATTTTTCCTTCTTTGCTGCCAAGTACTCCAGCTCCTGCTGCAGAGAAGTACCCCCCATAAGAGGATATTACCACCTCCATGCTTTACTGTAGGAATGGTGCTATTTGGATGGAGATCTGTATTGCATTTTCACCAGATATATTGTTTGGTGTGGAAGCCAAATAATTCAATTTTTGTATGTTAGTCTCATCTAAGCATAACACCTTTTTACATGTGTACTCAGAATCTTCAAAGTGCATTTTAGCAAAGATCAGTCATGACTGCATGTGGCCTTTCTTGAGGAGTGACTTTTTTCTTGCAACTCTCCCATATGAGCCACATTTGTGGAGAATTTGTGATATTGTCGTCACATGCACACAAGGATCACTCTTTGTCATACTGTAAATTCCTGCAAGTGCTTCAGAGTTGCTGTAAGCCTCTTGGTAGCCTTTCTGACCAGTTTCCTTCTGGCTCTTTTATCAAGATTGGAGCGATGTCCTCATCCAGGGAGAGTGTGTGTTGTACTAATTCCTTCTACTTACAGTATTAATAATAGACTTCACTGTGCTTCTAGGCATTGATAAAGATGATTTTTTTTTGTATCCATCTCTTGACTTTTGCCTGTCCACAATTTTATCCCAGAGATCTTTTGACAGTGCCTTGTCACCCATTGTTGATTGTTTGTTCAGTTGCACTACCAGGGACTGATATGCTCCAGGACAGTTATTTCCATGCTGAGCTAATCAAAATGAACACAACTGATCACATTAGAAAGTCAAATGGCTATGTGTGCCATTGAGAAGGTCATTAGCTACACCTGATTGCGTTTACAAGTCTTTTTAGGAGGGGGTTAACCTTTTTCCAACTCAGTCATTCTGTTTTTTTTTTGTTTTTCTGATATGTTGGTGTTATATCCTTCACTTGGATGTTAGAAATTGCATTAAATGCACTAAATACAGTAAATAGTAAAAACAGCTGGATAAAATAAAACTGTGTCTGTCTTCATTTCAGGCTGCAAAGCAACAAAATGTGATTATTTTAAAGGGGTTGATTCTTTTCTATACCCACTATATGTTATGGAGGGTATACATGTCTGCTTCAGATCAGCTCCTACTGCAGCCTCTTGCCTTATCGCAGTACCATGCAATTTGTCGTGGCACATTTTTCAAAAGTAGTGCATGCTCTCGAACCCTTTTTTGAAGCCTATTAGGGCCTCTGGCTCTAATCACGCGCCTAAACACCCCCCCCCCCCATTGGAATCCATGCGTCCGGCGCCCTGCATGTAGATCAGGGGGCCGGATGCATGGATGGGGCTGCGCCCATGCGCCCCTAATAGACGGGCCGCCACTGCAATCATGTACAAGCATAAAGGCTGTTGCATGTGATTAAGTGTTTTTTGCAAAGTGAAGCTTTACTTAATTTACTAAGCTCTGGAACAAGTGCACTTGCAGTGCTTAGTATATTTGGCTTTAGTAAATGACCTCTTTGTGTGCCCTAATTACTCTGAGCACTATTTTATCTGTGTGTGACAATCAAAGGACTTTTTTAGGTCTGTAATTTGTATTTGGATGTACTTTAAGCAAACATTCAGCACATCTGGCACTTGTCATCACTTGGCACTGATGCCAATCAGACCAGCCATGGAGGTATCATATGCAGTTCTACAATGCAGATTAATTGTACCTTTGAAATTGAAGCAGATTATAACAATTCATGACAGGCCAACAGAGTTTCGAAACATAAGTATGCGTTGTAGATAGTAAAGGATATTTAATACTTTATAGATGGCCAATGATCATTAAGCAATAGCTGCAAGAACAGATTTAATTATGTGCAGCTGATTATTACAAGCTCCCAGTGTGGTGATTAAGGATGACGAAGGCTCCTGAAATTCAGTCATCTCACAAGTGGAGCCATGAATGGAAAATGTCATCTTTATAATCGCATGGATGCTTTATGGTATCTGCATCTGATTCACAGGTGGTCACCTAAGGTCACAAGCCTTTCAGCTGGCAATTGCTATGAACTACATAGATTGTCATTCATTTGTTCCAGTCAGGAAAGAAGTAGAGCTGTCTAATATTTTCATGATTGTGTTAAAAATCTGCGCTTAATGCTAATCCTTTGAATCGTTTGAATAGTGAAAAAAATTTAGCATCCATTGACCACAAAGGCTAGTATTGGAACCATTAACTGAATAGGAGAATGTTCTATTCAATGCAACCTCTGTGACATAAGAGGAGGCCAGTTAGACAAACTGTTCCCATAGCCATATAGAAAAATCATATATAAAACAAGGGAATAATTGAAGAGAAAAAGTCCAAAGTAGTGTTGCAGAAAAGTCCCAATATTAGAGAGACAGTAATCCAACGTTAATGGCTGGTAATCCCAATTTCCATAAATAAATCACCACCATAAAAGATCTCCACCACCTATAAGGTTGAATACGCTTACCAAAGCTTGTGGACCCAATCAACCTACGGTGTTGGGTCAACCAGGCAAAGGTGATCATACATCAGTAGAGGGATGTTTCCATAGGCACTCTCCGAAGGGCAGATTTTAAGGCGACTTTAAGGGATCACTCCACCATCAAGCATGGATCATTTCCTCTAAGTGACACACCTGTAGTATAGAGTGTCACTTAGACCCCTTTCAGACGGAAGGTCTATGCATCCCTATGGACAGGTGGGTATAAATGGTTATTGCACATGGCACTTTATTATATGTCACAAGCAATAATATTTAACTTATAACTTTATTATATGTCACGGTTTTAACCTTAGTTATTAATTTATTTTCACTATTATATTTGAATTGTGGTTTATTGTAGTTTTTGTACTTAGGTGTACACAAGCCATCTAATCACATTAGGGAATGATCTGTGCGGGTCCCTTTTGGTGAGGGTCAGCGTATACCATTCTTGTCATTGTTTTAGCATAGCACATTATATTATATGCTGTATTGTACATGATATACCGCGGACCCCAGTACTTTATACATTAAAGTCTCCTGCTCTCTGCAATGTACATGCTATATTGCAATTACACACTGCTCACTAAACTGTTTATTATCTCAACCATTTTCAGCTGCTAAGTATTCTTTGACTATTTTAATGAGGTTCTTAGGTTTACACAAAGTGTTAGCTCTCTTTACCTATTCTGTGTGCATATAACCCTCCACAGCTGTGATCTTATGGTGCTGTAGGGGTTAATAGAGCTGCGGGACCTGTCATTGAGGCAGATGACTTCAGATTTCAACTAAACCAGCAGGCAGCAGCACACAGGACACTTCACATTAAATATACTGTAATATACTGTAAGTACTGTCTGTTGTGCTGATTTATCTCCGCTCCCTGTGTGATATTGCACAATATGCACTCCTGAGCCCTGTGCCCTGTGTGTTTTACACTCCTGAGTCATTTACTCTGTGTGTTAAACATTCCTGAACCATGTACCTTGTGCGATACGTAGTTCTGAGTCTTGACCACACCTATTATTTGGCACTGTTTTACTTCTCTACCGCAGAAAATGTGGCATTGGGGGCAGGGAGTTGGCTGGTGAGGGGGTGGATGAGTTTCTGCACTTGCTTTGCAGGGAGAAGAAACAGCCAGATTGCTGATCTGTGTACAGAGCCCTGTGTGTTTGTAAGCACAGGGCTCTGTATTAATCTGTAATTTATCCACACCCACTTTGGCTATAGCTAATCAGCAGGTTTCAGCCATAACTTATAGGCCGGGACCTGCTGATAAAATACCGCTGTAGTCAGTGACAATATGTATTAGCAGGGGGTGCGTGCATGCCTAACCCCGAGCAGGCTGAATGACATACATGTACATGATCCAGCCTGCCCTGTGCTGCGATGCCACAGTAAATGTAACATTACTTGTGGCAGCTCACATGAATAGAGATTGCAGGAGGGTGGAAGTTGACTAGGTTTGCCACCCGTCTGTATTTGAAGGGTGGAGTAAATTTAAAAAGCACTGTCTGCATTTAGATTTCAAAAGTTCCTTTATTGCTGTGTGTGGGCTGCAGACAGCTTTTTTAAAGTTCATGTCATCAGCCATCTCCAGAGCCTCAAGTGTTTGCTGTTAAAGTGGTCGTAAACTCTTACATATACCCAGTGCAGTGACTTGTCTCAGGTGATACACAGAGATGAAACAAATCCTCCTACATAAGTAAGTGGGGTACCCCAAGGCTCTGTCCTGGGACCAATTGTCTTTAATTTATTCATAAATGGCGAAGAGGTTAGTATAAAAAGTTCAATCTCAGCTTCTGCTGACAATACAAAGCTAAGTAGGACAATAACTTCACAGCAAGATGTAGAAAACTTACAAGAAAACCTCAATAAAGTAATGGGATAGGAAACTACATGGCAAATAAGATTTAGTGTTGAAAAATACAAAGTAATGCACTTGGGTGCTAAAAAACCTGAATGCAAGTTACTCGCTAGGGGGAGAACCCCTGGGGGAATCTAGGATGGAAAAACACCTGTGGGCCCTAGTAGATCACAGGCTCAGCAATGGCATGTAATGCCAAGCAAAGCTAGCAGAATATTAACATTCATTAAACAAGGGATTTTACTCAAAAGATAAAACTATAATCCTGCCACTTCAATAAAACTCTAATTCGGCCACATCTGGAGTATACCGTCCACTTCTGGTCACCAATGCTTAGGAGGGAGGTGTGGGAACTGGAGAAAGTCCAGAGAGGAGCAACAAAATTAATAAGGGGACTGGAGGACCTCATTTACAAGGAATGACTACAAACATTAAACTTATTCTCCCTGGAGAAGAGACAGTTGACAGATGATATGATAGTGATATACAAATATCTCAATGGTGGTTCTAGCATAGGGAATAAACAATTCAGTCTCAGGAAGTGTAAAGCCTGGTACACACCACCAGGGGGTTGAACGAAAAAAAAACGTACAACTGTACTAACGATCCGACATTAGTAGAGCCTCTGCTGTTCTTTTGAGCCCCCCCAGAACACTCCGGTCAGCGCTTCCAGCCCTCTGGCTAAGAGAGCGCTGAGCGGAAGCCAGTTGGAAAACCTGACGGTTTTCCAGCATGCTCGTCTAACAGAAGCCGACCACATGGCCGACTTCTGTCAGACTGGCTGCCTTACACATGGGCCGAATGTTGGCCGGGTTATTATTGAACCAGCCAATGTACGGGGCTTAAGAAGACACAGGGCCACTCACTGAAATTGGAGGAAAAACAGTTTAATCTTAATCTGCATAGGTGGTTTTTCACTGTCAGGGGTGTAAGGATGTATAATTCACTTCTACTTACTGACATGCAGAGCTGAAAGATTTATCATAATTAAAGTGACAACTAGAGTGCAAGACTGAGACATTGTATTGGCTATCATTATGTTAATAGAAACTTGGTCCTATTATACCATGTTCATTATAATTAGACCACATTGTGCCTATTTATCCACAAGCCACTTTAGATAAGCCACATCTGATTTACATTAACAACATCCCATCCTCTACACATTGTTTTTTTTCAGAGACCAAAGGGTGCAATCCTAAAGCCATTTCTTTTTATGCTCCTTAAAATGTATGTAAAGGAAGTGTCGAAGTGTATATAAAAGAGATGATGAATCCCTATTAAAGTGTATGTAAATTAAGTGGTGAATCCCTGTTAAAGTGTATATAAATGGGATGATGAGTCCTTATTACAGTGTATGCAAATGAGGTGGTGAATCACCATTAAAGTGCATGTAAAGGAATTGGTGAATCCCTATTAAAGTGCTTGTAAAGGAGGTGGTAAATCCCTACAGTAACAAAGTGTATGTAAAGATGATGGTGAAACCCTATTATTGTTTATGTAAATTACATGGTAAATCCCTATTAAAGTGTATGGAAATAACAAGGTGAATAAATGATGCTTAAAGTGAAACAATAAAAAGAGCCCCCCTGTCTCAAAGCACCCCCCCATGTTGAGGGCATGTGGTCTGGTATGGTTCAGGAGCTCGCACCCCCCCCCTTTCCCTGGCCTGCCAGGCTGCATGATCTGATAAGGTCTGGTATGGATTTAAGGGGGGCATGCCTTTTTTTTACAGGCAGACTAAGGGGACCCCCAGGGTTTAAAGGGATTTCAATTTTTATTGTTTCACTTTAAGCATCAATAAAATCACTGCTCCTTTAAAAAGATTGTTTAAAAAAAAAAATTGTGTTTGGGTCCCATAAACTTCAAAGGGGTTCGGTGTTTGGATCCGAACTTGTTGCGATGTTCCGCTGTTCTGGTGCGATCCGAACCAGGGGATGTTCGGTCCATTTCTATACATGAGTATCACAAAGGGGTTGTTGGATTTCTTTTCTTACATGCATTAAATATACCCCAGACACCTGGGCCTGAAGGGTCCATAGAGTTTGCCGTGAGGTCTCGTCAGGTCCCGTGTAGCCTCCCGTGAGGTGCAGGAATCTCCTGCATTTCTGCTGCAGCTCCCGGACACCCGCAAGCGCCTCTCGATATCTCGGGAATGATCTGTGTGGCGGGAGGAACAGCTGTGAACACTGATCTCCCTGTATAGCTTTTCAGCTGACAGCCACTTCCCCTTCTCTCCCTCCTTCGGCTGTTGGCTAAAAAGCTAAACAGGGAGATCAATGTTCACAGCTGTCCCTCCCGTCACACCGATCATTTCCAGCTGCTCCCTAAGCTCTCCTTCTCCGGCCACTCCTCTGGCCCCTGTCCTTTTCCGCCCCCCCGTGTCCTTCTCCGCTCCCCACCCCCCTGTTCTCCTCCGGCCCCCTCCGTGTCTTCCTCCGCCCCCTCTCATTACCCGCATCCAACTCCCCTCCTCTCCTGCCGGCTGCTGGGGGAGATCTGTCAGGATGGAGAGTGGAGGAAGTGACTGGTAAATATGTCAGGTAAATATGTCATTTACCAGTCCCTTCCTTTTCTGAATGGGACATAGAGAGCATTCGCTACCGATCTCTCCTGTGTCCCGTGATAACTGAGCATAGTAAACTGTGCGTTACGATGCTTCAGTTTATGAATGGACAGAAGCCTATGTCTAATGTCCATTCATCTTTAATGCCACCTCCCTGAATTCAGTTTGCCACCTCCCTGAAACAAGTTTTTGCAGGTTGGGATGCCTGCACAGTAATGAAAATATAAAACAAACATTTATTGAAAAAAGCTTAAATGTTACCTCTATCAGAGTAGAGGGTATCACTGAACATTAAAAATACAAATAGCATTAAACATGTACAAGCTAATACAATACAGTGAATCCAAATAGATACTCTATTATGCGCTGCATAAGTTCGCAAGATGGAAGAGAAGCGCAAAGTGGAAGGAAAGCACTAACAGTGGTAATACCGTGACTCAGCAAACGGTAGTAGAGGGTCACAAAAGATTATTTGGAAAATGTAAAAGACATCTGTGGGCTTAATTCCAATATCAAAAAGACAAACCAGTGTGGTATTAGGTACAGTCAGTGAATCCAGGAGACAGTCCCCGCTTGCAGCAACACACCATGACATTGAACTTTGTCCCACAGATGTCTTTTACATTTTCGAGAAAAAAAACCCTTTGTTCTGCTGAGTCACATAAATAGCACTCCATGTTTCCATGAAGGTATACTGCTTTTACTTTCTGTCTGTTATCCCTTGTGTCTGGGAAACATGGGCTGCTAGTGCTTTCCTTCCACCTTGCGCTTCTCTTCCATCTTGCGATCTTCCTATGCTCCACCTCCACTCTGGATGATCTCCGACATCACCAATCAATTTGTATTGTGTACATTTTATCGGCTATAGAATCTTCCATTGTGCTATCCAAGGGCAACCCCCTAATAAAGACCACAATGGTCAAAACGCATTGGGACAGCTTGGCAAAAATGCATAATAGAGTATCTATTTGAATTCACTGTATTGTATTACCTTGTACACGTTTAATGCTATTTGTATTTTTAATGTTCCGTGATGCCCTTTACTCTGATAGAGGTGATATTTTAGCTTTTTCAATAAATGTTTGTTTTACATCTTCATTACTGTGTATGACTATTTAAAAAATATCTGGGTTTCACAAAGCCTTGCTGCTCCTCACCATTTCTCCTTTCCTTTTGGGACCATGTGATTCACTACTTCCTTTTGACATGGAAATTTATAGATAGGCAACTCCTATCCTCATATTGATTAGTGGTTCCAAATTAATAATAACTACTGCAGTAGGGAACAGACACAAAAGGTATACTCTGCATCTTTCCAAATAACTGTTCTGCTTTATTATGACAATATTGGAGGTTTTTATACACATGATTACATAGGTATCACATTAATATTACAATTGTACGTTTATGGTAACAAGGGGCAGACTAATTCTAATCAGGACTCAAAAGAATGCAAACATGTAATGAAAAAAATATTAGTGCTGTGTACACAGTGAGTGCAGTTAGCAATACATACAAAATAGAATAGATTATATCCAGAACTTGCAAATTTCCTTTACAGTCTCCTCTCTTTTGATCAATATTTTGATCACTAACCATACCTGCTATCACCTTTAACTTGGAACCTCCACATGCTTAGGTGAAGGTAATCCTGGTCAAAGAGGCAAAACTCCATTGTGGAGAATATAATAGCTGAGCAGCTTTTTTCATTACAAAAAGACTTTTCATTGTGAAAAACAAATGGTGGATAAGACATATTTACAGAGTACTGGCTGTACATTCCTGTGTCCAGAATGGCCTTCTAGCTTAATTGTTGGCATGCTGACTTATCAGCATATGTAAACACAGATAATTCTACATAAAACAGAAGACGTACAATATATATATATATATATATATACATATACATATCTCTTACAATTAAGGTATTTGAATAAATAGTACACTAGACTGTGATTCCAAGAGGGAAACAAATCAAACACAGATATTTCTTTAATTTAGTCATTTTTGCAGTGTCTTGTGTGGATTCAGGTGACTTTTCCTTCAAGTTTTGCACAACTGTACATGAAATAGATGCTGTATTGAGTCTCCAAGCTATTCCTTATATATAAATGTCTCTTAACAATCCACAAGTCACCTGGCTTTAGTTTTAGATCCTTCCAAACGTTTGTCAAAAACCTTAAAAGATCAGCAACATTCTCTGTGAGATCCAAATGGAGGACTTCAGCTGCTGAGACAAAATATAAGCAAGTGAGTAACACACTCCCAAACCAAATCCCATAGGGAGAGAGTCCAACATCCCCCTTAGAGGCTTGATAAAATATAAGAAAACATTCAGGCAAAAGTTTTCTAGTTTCTTACTCTACTTTTTCCGCTACATTGTAGACAGTATGGAGTGTAAAAATAAAACCTCAAAACTTCTAGTAAGGACTCTCCTATAAAAATGATTTCCTCTGTTACTCTCTGTAGATTCTGCAGTCTGTACTTGCAAACTACTTCTGATAACACTTTTTACTGTGTCCTTTGCAGTAGCATTTGCACTGGACATCCAGAAAACACGTCCATACAGACAAAATGCATACTGGTAAGATCCTGACTTGGGCATTTGGATATATCTTTTTGTAATCTCTGGAAAGGATGTTCAGCTTTTGGTAACACTTTTGGTAACAGGTAAAACAAGAAGTGGTATGTTATAAAAAAAACTACTTTGGAGAACCCTGGCTCTATCCTATGCTCATTTACTAAGGCAGCCATAACTGCTTGTGACTGATGACACAGTCCATCTGTCAAGCTGGAGAGAAAAGAGTGACTGGCAGACATAAAAGATCTAATTTTCATCAAAGTCCTGTTTCATAAGAAGTTGCCCCCTGTGGACCACTTGTTCTTCTTGTTCTGGGGTCCTTAAAATTGAATTATTAACCCCAGCTATACTGGGCCAGAACTAGGGTGGAATCAGTGAGTTGCACAGACCCAGAAAGTGTCCGGGGCTGTAATGCAGCATCCTTAGTCACCCGGTCTGCTTTCATGTGTGAATTTTAATGTTAGTATGTGTCAGGGCTGGGCTCAGCCCTTCCTTCTCTGAGCTGGCCACTCAGCTGTCGGCTAATTGCCAGCTCCCATCTCTCTCCACAGTTACTCAGCTGCTGCTCATCAGTCCTGCCTACTTAAGCCATCCATTCCAGAGGAGCTCTGCCTTTGTCTTGGTCACATCACAAGAAATTCCTGCATTCCTGTTTAAAGTCTGGCTTTGCTGACATCCCTTCTGGCTCCTGCTTGCTGTTCCACTACTTTGAACCCTGACTTCTGGCTTGGCTGACTATCAGTTCTGGTTACTGAACTTTGGTTATCTTTTGATCTTACGTTTGTTCTTTTTACTTTTATTATTAAACTAGTGTGATTTAACTGTACTTCTGTCTCGGTCTGATTTCATGGTTTCTGACAGTATGGCTACCTCATTAAGAACCTGGAAGGCTGAAAACAGCCAATCAAATTAACTTAGCATGCTTGATTGGCTTACCTGCCAAAGTAAAAACAAACTTCTGGGCCTTCAAATGGAACCAAAAGCTGGGGAAAAAGGATCCAATGACGCTGAATACGGAGTGTTGTTCTGAGTGATAAACTGCATACTCAGTAAGGGTATTGCCATCCTCAGTATAAAGCCTTGATCAAATCTAGACATGTGCATTATGTTTCGTTCCAAATTGAAATTCGGACAAATTTTTCATTATTCGGAAGTTCGTATGCATCCGAATTTCTGAATTACAAAAGTAATGAATGTAAACAAATCCGAAAAAAAGCAAACAAATTTGAATCAAATTCGAAAACAAATTCAAATCAAATTCTAAAACATATTCTAAACGAATTCGAAAACATAATTGAATTCGAAAACAAATTTGAATCGAATTTGAAAACAATAGAAATCAATTTTCTAAAAAATACAATAAGATAGAATATAAAATCATAAAGCAATAGAATACATATATATAATATATTTTTTTTAATTCTGTTTTATTGTTTTTCTATGCTTTTCTTTTCTATTATTTTCTATTCTATATTAGTCTTTTCTATTCAAATTCAAATTCATTCTATACGAAATTCGAATTTCGTAACATGGCTTCTGAAGATCGAATTTTGTATAGAATGAATTTGAATTAGAATAGAAAAGATTTGAATAGAAAAGTATAGAAAAGAATAGACTAGAAATTCGAATATCATACAGAATTATATTGAATTTGAATAGAAAAGATTAGAATAGAAAAGAAAATAATAGAAAAGAATAAACTAGAAAAACATATATTGTATTTTATTCTATTCTGTTCTATTGTTTTGCTATTCTATTCTTTTCTATTATTTTCTATTCTATTCTAATCTTTTCTATTCAAAATCATTCTATACAAAATTTGAATTTCGGAAAATGGTTATATATATATATATATATATATATATATATATATATATATATATATATATATAAAGTTCCAAAGGTTGCTACACTGAAAAATTTGTTGATTTATTCCATCAAATCTTTAGAAAAAGATTACAATGCCAGTAGAGTCATTCCAAACAAAATCGTTACAATCATCTGTTCAAACAAAGAATACGTTTCATGCTGATTTCCTTAGATCAGTCAGAACACATCTGAACTTTATTTTTATATATACAAGGTTGGTGGGAGGACCTGTTTGCTGACACTAGATTGAAAGCTGTGGGTGGTTCTCCTCAACACTTCAATCTATATATATATATATATATAATATAATATTTTTTTCTATTCTGTTCCATTGTTTTTCTATGCTATTCTTTTCTATTCTAAACTTTTCTATTCGAATTTGAATTCATTCTAGACGAAATTCGAATTTCGGAAGATGGCTTCCGTATAGAATGAATTTGAATAGAAAAGATTGGAATAGAAAATAGACTAGAAAAACCATATATATATTGTTTTATTCTATTCTGTTCTATTGTTTTTCTAGTCTATGCTAATCTTTTCTATTCGAATTCAAATTCATTTTATATGAAATTCGAATTTCGGAAGATGGTTTTATATTTATATATATATATATATATATATATATATATATATATATATATATATATATATATATATATATATATATATATATATATATATATATATATAATTTTTTTCTATGCTGGTCTATGGTTTTTCTATGTTATTCTTTTATTTTATTTTCTATTTTATTCTAATCTATTCTATTTGAATGCAAATTCATTCGAATTTTAATAGAAAAGACTAGAATAGAAAAAACAATAGAACAGAATAGGGAAAAATAATATATATATATATATAAAACATCTTCCGGAATTAGAATTTGGTACAGAATGAATTTGAATTTGAATAGAAAAGATTAGAATTGAATATATTATATTTTTTTCTATTCTGTTCTATTGTTTTTCTATGCTATTCTTATTTATATTCTATTCTTATTTTCTATTCTATTCTAATCTTTTCTATTGGAATTCAATTTCATTCTATATGAAATTCGAATTTCGCAAAATGGTTATATATCGTTTACTTTTTCAAATTCGGTCAAATTTTTTCGAATGCGGTAGAATTTTTTCGAATTTGATAGTTCTTTTCGAATGCAGTAGAATTTTTTCGAATTTGATAGTTTTTTTCGAATGCGGTAGACTTTTATTCGGATTTAATCGTTTTTTTCGAATGCGGTCGAATTTTTTCAAATTCGAATACGTAACTAAATGAATACCGAAAACGAATGTAACGAATGCAACTAATTTAACTAAATGAATTTAGTTAAATAACGAATCGAAACAAAACGAAACACATTTTTTCATCCTGCACATGTCTAATCAAATCTACAAAAAATACATATCTGGGTGTTCAGGGAGTGTGTCCTGCACTGGGCTCACAGTAGCTGATTCCTATGTCATCAATTTAACACATGTGGTTTTCCTTTGTCTCCAGCCTCCTCCAATAGAGGCAATAAGGTGGCTGGATTCAAATGTATGCATTTTTCATTGTTAGATTTGTACATAAACAAACAAAACAAATTCATATTTTGAACCTTTCATTAGACAAACATTTAGTTAGCTGCATATTTGCTGCGCAGAATGTAGGACCATTAAAAATGTAATGTTTGATCAAAATAATGTCTAACTTTGTCTAATAGCACCTTTGCATAAAGCTACAGCTCTGATATATCAGGGTGAACCCCTCATTACTGGGTCCAGCTTGCATAAATATATTTCAATGGCTTGTTTTCTATCATGCTGTTTGTGTAAGAACTCCAGTTTCATGTTTTAAAAATGTTTTTTTTTTTCCTGGCAATATTATACATTTCTCATTGCTTGCTTTGTTGTTAGTTTTAGCTAGATAACACAAGTCCTTAGTTTCCATCTGACATTATTTTAATGGTGTCATAACATAATAAATGATAACAATACACTGCGATCATGCAGAGATGCCCAATAAATTCAAAGTATCCTTCTGCTTATACCACTGCGCCTACAAGGAAAAGGGGCACATCATTTCACAATCCTAACATTCTGCTTTTGATTTAAAAAATAAAAATAAATAAAAACAAAAGAACCAACAAGATGTATATGACAGAACAGAAAGCTCTCAATCAGATCAAAAACTATACAACAACTGGCTGTAGGTGGAATCTATCCTAACAGGGTGTGTGGACTTGATGTGATGGGTCTGTTTTTTTAAATTGTATTTTTTATTACTCTCGCATCATGGACCGCACATCAAGTTTTTATCAGACCTTTCAATTTAATTTTTGTAGAAAAACTTCTTATGTATCCCATCCATCTTGGCTTTGTTAAATATTATGACAGATGTATTCCAATTAGTAACCTCATCTTAATCTAAAAGAATCCCATTTTACAAATTTCCCCAATAACCTTGATTTTGTTTCCAACCAAAGGTTGTCTAAACCAATTACAATATATCTATATTATTAATAAAATTGTTAAACACATAAAAAAATAATACTCAAGTGATAATCTCAATATTACATCCTAATTCTAATATATATCCACAGATATATTTCCTTAAATGAGGACATTTTACTTAATTTCCCTTTTTTAAATGCACTGTTTCCACTATTAAAGGATATTCAATTTGTGTAATACACAGTTAAATGTAACCTTAATTTTACCATGTTAGGAAAACAGATTCAAAATAATTGTGATCACATTGTTTATCATTAGATTAATTAACCCGGCACATTTTGTTATAAATGTTTTGTCCAAAAAACAGAAATTGGCATGGTGTCCTTCCAGCTTATCACTGATCTCTCATTCCAGCTACATTCTTTCATGAGAGTGCAAAGGGAGGGGGTCACATATGCATGCATGACACACGCAAGAGATAGAACTAATGTTTCCAGCATTCACACACATACACGAATATCTCTCTAAAATCGCTTACATTTTCCCCATTTGTACACAACACATGCATATCATTCTCTCACTTTCTTTTAACTCTCTTTAATATTACCCTGCTTAAATTCTGCTTTCCTTATTTTGTTCTGATATCCTTTGTATCCCATGTATTGTAATCCTATACTTCACATACTCTAGCTTCTATGATTCTATGATCAGACGGGTAGCCATAGTGCTCATCCCATCTTCCCTCTCTGAGAACATAACGTATTCTGTTTTAACTATCATTTCTCTGTTTTGACTTTACTATTTTAGTGCCTCACCCCAAATTCATCTCACAACTTAACATCCAAATGTCCCTTTCTGTCTAGTGTTAATTGTCACCCTTGATGCATCCTGCTCACATAGATAGCTGTTTCTCTAGCTGTTTACTCTGCATGATTCTTAGTCCCTGTGGACTTTGGGGGTAACCCAGTTACCCATTGTGCATCCCTGTCCACTTTAACCATTAATCTAGGGGCTCAGTATAGGCAGAACCGCACCTTTGGTTCATATATTTTATAGAGCTCCTCTTGCGCTGGGCATTTTTTGAGGGTCTCCTACCCTTCATTCCCTTACTTAATTTAATGCCCATAATGACTGGCCAGTCTTCTCTTCTCTCTACTTGTGCCCATACCCTCTTGCCTCTAAATTACTTTATCTAGCAGATGTGTACTACATATACCTGTGAACAGCACCATTCTTCCCTTTCTTATCTATAACACTCCGATGGGCCGATAGACAGGACCAACATAACATCAATACAGTTTCATTAAGAGGAGTAACATAGGTACTGTGCAGTTTGCCCTGAAAAAGCCTTACTGATCAACGAAGTCTGATAACTCAAATGTAAGCAAAAGGCTTACCTCCCCTGGCTGATTATGAGAAATTTCCGGATCGTCTCAAGCTCCTCGTTTTGGATTCTCTGAATCACCTGTAAATCCCCTCCTGGCTAGCTCGCCATCTGACATGGAAATTTATAGATAGGCAACTCCTATCCTAATATTGATTAGTGGTTCCAAATTAATGATAACTACTGCAGTAGGGAACAGACAAAAAGATGCACTCCACATCTTTCCAAATAAGTGTTCTGCTTTATTATGACACAATTGAAGGTTTTTATACACATGATTACATAGATATCACATTAATATGGAAATGGTGCTTAATAATTTTGTGTCGGTAGCTGTGAGTCTAAAAAAGTGAGTCCAAAGAAGAAAAACACATAATGATGATAATGATGAATGAATAAAACTAACAAATACCCATAAACAACACACCTAAGAAAGAACCAGCTAGATCCCCATGAAGATCGATCAAGCTGGCTTATGAGACCTTAAAACATAAATTTACTTACCCTCAGAGGGAAACAGATTCACAACTGGTGGCCGGTAGCTTAACAGGCTGCACTTTGGCCTAAATAGCTCAAACCATTGGGTTGGCCCTGCTCGCACAGCTTCCTCATGATGGAAATCCACCAATCTGCTCACATGAGAAGATGGGGAGGAGCCACAACAGCTCATCCCCATTCATGGCGGCCAGCTGGTACCTAGAGCCCCATAATGATAACACAGCTGATTCAGCTGTGTTATTGATGGCGGCGCCAACCTTCATATCATTGCGATCCAATGCGCATATAACCTGTCTACTGTTTTTATTTATTTTTGACACTTCTTTTGGTAAATGGGTTGGGTACAATGTACCCTCTTCTCATTCACATAGGGGGGGGCCGGGATCTGGGACCCCCTTGTTAAAGGGGTCTTCCAGATTCTGATAAGCCCCCTGCCTGCAGACCCACACAACCACAGCCCAGGGTTGTCCAGAAGTGGCCCCCCACCCCAAAGCACCCACCCCGCCATGTTGACAGCATGTAGCCTTGTATGGTTCAGGAGGAGGGGGCGCTCACCCCCCCTTTCTTGGCCTGCCAGTCCGTGTGCTCGGATAAGGGTCTGGCATGGATATCAGTGAGGACCCCATGCAGTTTTTTTCTCTTTTGGCATGGACTTCCTCTTAAAACCCATCCCAGACTCAAAGGGCCTGGTATGGACTGGGGGGGACACTGCACTGTTTTTTTTTTTTTTTTGAATTGCCGGCAACTTTTTTTTCTTTCAGCTGTCAGCGGGGAAGCCTGCTGACAGCTGATGACTCATTGTTAAGGACATGGCAACCAGCTTCCCGGCCCCACTCCTAACAACATATTGACTGTGTGCGAACATCCCACCAAACGCACAGAACATTCAGGTGTTCGGCAAATCATTCGCCCAACACTACTCATGTATACTTAGCCTAATACTGACTCCAAGGCAAAGGGAAAATGACTTATAAATGTAATATGTAAACTTTCTATACACAGTAAAAAGTAGGTTCTTTAGCGTGGTTAGGCAATTCTCTCTAACTACTACATCTTTTAAGTATCATGTACCAGATAAAGTGTAAAAAAAATATTTGAAAAGGAAAGGAACCTGTTTTTAATGTTTTTTTAGGTCCTGTTCCACATTTGTTCTGTCACCTCATTTCTTGCTCTGTGACCACTGTTATAGGGCGTACACACGGTTGGACTTTGTTCGGACATTCCGACAACAAAATCCTAGGATTTTTTCCAACGGATGTTGGCTCAAACTTGTCTTGCATACACACGGTCACACAAAGTTGTCGGAAAATCCGATCGTTCTGAGCGCGGTGACGTAAAACACGTACGTCGGGACTATAAACGGGGCAGTGGCCAATAGCTTTCATCTCTTTATTTATTCTGAGCATGCGTGGCACTTTGTCCGTCGGATTTGTGTACACACGATCGGAATTTCCGACAACGGATTTTGTTGTCGGAAAATTTTATCTCCTGCTCTCCAACTTTGTGTGTCGGAAAATCCGATGGAAAATGTCCAATGGAGCCCACACACGGTCGGAATTTCTGACAACACGCTCCGATCGGACATTTTCCATCGGAAAATCCGACCGTGTGTACGGGGCATTACTTGTACAGGAAGTAAACTTAAAGTAGTAATAACCCCAAAAACAATATTTTAATATATTGCAGCATGCCAGTCTATTAAATGTTGTGGCTGCATTTGTTTTCTTCTCTTAGGCTGTTTTTCCTTTATTTTCAGCTGGTGATCCATAAACTTCCCATCTTAAAGCGGATTTTCACTGTATCTGAGCACCACAAACTAAAAACACTATTTAATTAATTTTTAATATTTAAAACAAACCTCCCCATCCATCCATGTCTCCATGCTTTATTTTGTTGAGAAATCACTTTGAAAACCACCCCCCTAGCATTTCCGCCTGTGGCCATCTTAACCTCTTCCCGACCAGCCAACGCAGTTATATTGCGGCAGGATGGCTCCCCTGGGCAAGCCGTAGTATCTGTACATCGGCTCTTTAGGATCGGCCCCAGTGGGCCCGATGACTGCCGGGCACCCACGATCTCTCATGACAGAATGAGAACTGGGATCTGTGTGTGTAAACACACAAATCCCGGTGCTCTCAGGGGAGAGGAGACAGATTGTGTGTTCCTACAAAGTAGGAACAACGATCTCTCTCCTCCTCTAGTCAGCCACATTCCCCCCAGAGTTAGAACACATCTAGGAAACATATTTAACCCCTTAATCGCCCCCTAGTGTTAACCCCTTCCCTGCCAGTGACATTTATACAGTAATCAGTGGCTATTTTAACTCTGATCGCTGTATAAATGTCACTGGTCCCAAAAAATTGTCAAAAGTGTCCGATGTTACCGCGTAATGTCGCAGTCCTGATAAAAATTGCAGATCACCGCCATTACTAGTAAAAAAAAAAATAGAAATAATAAAAATGCCATTAATCTATCCCCTATTTTATAAACGCTATAACTTTTGCGCAAACCAATCAGTATAAGCTTATTGGATTTTTTTTACCAAAAATATGTAGAAGAATACATATTGGCCTAAACTGATGAAGAAATATAATTTTTTTTTTGGATATTTATTATAGCAAAAAGTACAAAATATTGTGTTTTTTTTTTAAAGTGTTGCTATTTTTTTGTTTATAGCACAGAAAATAAAAACTGCAGAGGTGATCAAATACCACCAAAAGAAAGCACTAGTTGTGGGAAAAAAGGACATAAATTTAGTTTGGGTACAATATTGCATGACCGCAGAATTGTCAGTTAAAGCGACGCAGTGCCATATCACAAAAAATTGCCTGGTCAGGAAGTGGGTAAATTTTTCCAGGGCTGAAGTGGTTAAGTAAAGGCAAATGATTCCTGTAGTATTTACTTCCTGGAATCCATCTCCCCTTAGCTCAAGCATGCCTGCAGGAGAGTGTTGTTAGCTGAGAGAATTACTCCTCCTCTTCTGAAGACTCCTGGGATGTATGACATCATTTGCCTAGGCCTGGAAACCAAAAAGTTGCTGAAGAAAGGTAAAAAAAAAAGTTTAACCTCCCTGGCGGTATGATTATTTCAGATTTTAGGTGCTGAAAGCGCTACCATTATTTTGCACAGAAATTTGGCGTTTTATATTGTAGGCCTGTAATTCTTAAGAATAATTCACTTAAATCTGTCCAAACAAGAGTCTACTAGACATCTCGGGTATGATAAAGTTTGAAAAACAAAATAAAAAATTATAATATAATAAATAACTATAAATAATTATAACAAATAATATAATAATAATACAAATTATTCAATAATGTAATCAAATCAAAAACACTGAAATTAGCTCAGTTGCAGAATTGTCGCTTTCGTTACTTTTCGTGTTTGGTGACGGATTTCCCCACAAATCACTATCGCTCAATTCTGCGAGTGATTCTAATTTATTATCGCTGTTTTCTAGCTGGTCTAAAGCCACTTTTGATGTAAAGGGACAGTTTTGGTTGCTATGGACAGTTTCCAGGCAGAAAGAACAGTACGGTATTTATAATATAAAACTGCATGCAGGACACTGGGCAGACCACTAGGGACAAAGGGGATGTGAAAGTATTTGATACAGTACTGTAATCTGTAAGATTACAGTATACTGTATCTGTACTGTGTGTTTTACTTTTTGAATTTGCCGCCGAACTCCATCCCCGTGCGTCGCAACGCTCGCAGGGAACGGAGCTCGGCACTGTGAATTGAGCGATACATGGCGGCTCGCCGATCGCAGCAGAGAGACATCGCAGGGGACAAGGTAAGTAACCTCTACAAGGATCCTGCGATGCGATCCCGAGTCTGGCTCCGGGATACTGCTTTTGGTATTGAAAATCCACCCCGAGCCAGACTCGGGAATACCGCCAGGGGGGTTAAAACAAGTAAATATGATATATTTTCTAATCTATTTACTAATGTTAGCAGCATGAGGATTAAACATAATCAATGTTGATTGTGAGAGTGAAGTTCCACTTTAAAGTGTCTCTACTTCTATAGAGGATCAACAGAGACACCTTTGGACAGCCATGTTAAAAAGGAATTACAGTGCTACTGTTAAACTAGCTAATGGCAGAAAGGGTCAAGTTTTTTCTAAAAATGAAAAACAAGTGGATAGAGTTGGTGACAGCTCTCCTTTTATACAAGTCCTGAATACCCAATACATCTATAAATAAACAAAGAGAGAGGGCGCCTCCATCTAAATATAGACTGTTAAAATGGTATCATTAGGAATAAAGAGGTAAGTAATGTATCACTTGGTGAAGATCAAAATTGTGCATGTCATCTTGGGAGATGCAGGTGTCACTCGAGCTGTGAAGCAAGTAGTTGATGTAAGGAGGATTGGTGTAGACAGTGTCTATGGAGCTGACAACAACTGCAGGAGGGTGTCAGGGTTGCTGAGATGTTAGCAGCTGAGGGAAGCTGGAGCACAGGCTGTCAGGCTGTGTGGTGGCTTGCCGGTTCTGTGTCCTTCACTCTGCGACTTGGTGGATGGATTCCAAGGCTGCTGCATTGCTGGGAGCTGGAATGCAAGCTACTATAAAGTGCAGCGTATCCAGATCCTGTTGGTCCACTCAGAATAGGTCAGCTGGGCTTGGCTCCCCCCGAGGATGGGCGAGGGGGGCGAGGTTAAACATTTCAGGACTCCACTGCTTTGCCAAACCAATAGTCCATGGTCAGCGGTGAATGGTTTATTCCAACCTTCTAAAGGACACTTTTGTTGGACAGCATGGTGTGGTAAAGGAAGTTGAAAAATAACTGGCCAGATCACAGGTGACAAAAAGGTAAAAAGACAAAAAAGAAAATGAATGCAGCCACCACATCTAAAGGTAAGCTGCGGTATATTAAATTATGTCTTTAGGTTCAATACAGCTTTAATCCTTTCTAACTGGGACAAAGACAGTAAAAAGGAGATTCTAATGATTCTCTAACCTGCTAAAAAATATATATCTCTATGGAAAGATTTTCTACTTAATTTTTTTGGTTACCACCATCACTGAGACAAGAACTGAAGGAAATTTTCTTTCCAGAAGAGACAAAGACAGCAATTAAAGTTGACAGTTGTTCTAACCCTTCCCTACTCTCTTCAATAAAAAGAAAAAGTTTTGGCTGGAGTTTCACTTTCACAAGACCGTGTGTCATTTATCTGCTATGATTTGAATTCAAATAATGTCTGGTTTTATGTGATTTTTATTCACCACCTGTAATAGGAATTTTTCTGTGTCTTAAATAATTCAGAGTTTATTACAAATGTTCATGTTAAAGAAAATCTGAAGAACAGTGACCATAACACAATTTAATCTAATCTTTGCAAAAAGTGTGTGCATGAAATTTGCTTGGCCATTGACTGGCAGTGCACATTGAATGGCTTCAAATAAAATCTAACCAGTGGAAGGACAAAGAAAACTGGATTTTGGAGGTGCCACATAGACCATGTAATAAAGTTTAGATAAAAAGTGGTTTTATTTCAATGCCCATAAAAATAGCTTCATGTCCATAAAATATTAGGGATGAGCTTGATGTTCAAGTGGAACGTAAGTTTGACTCGAACATCGGGTGTTCGCCCACTCACCAAACAGCAAAAAATATGGGGCGTTCGCGGGAAATTTGAGCGCCACGGATCTCCCCATACTACATTGCGAGATTAGAGTGCATTAGTATCTGATGATTGGCCAAACCATGCACCTGACCCACATGCTTTGGCCAATCACAGCGCTCTCTGCAGAGAGAGCCGTAATTGGCCAAAGGCAGGGTGCCTTTGGCCAATCATGGCTCAGGAGGACTAAGTCCACACCCCACACTATATAAGGCTGGTTACATAGCGCCCATGTATAGTGTGTGACTGTGGAAGGAGATTGAGCTAGATTAAGCAGGCAGGTTAGTTAGTTGCAGTGTATTTGTTATATATACAGTCAGTCTAGTATATATATATATATATATACAGTATCTCACAAACGAGAGTACACCCCTCACATTTTTGTAAATATTTTATTATATCTTTTCATGTGACAACACTGAAGAAATGACACTTTGCTACAATGTAAAGTAGTGAGTGTACAGCTTGTATAACAGTGTAAATTTGTTGTCCCCTCAAAAAAACTCAACACGCAGCCATTAATGTCTAAATTGCTGGCAACACAACTGAGTACACCCCTAAGTGAAAATGTCCAAATTGGGCCCAAAGTTTCAATATATTGTGTGGCCACCATTATTTTCCAGCACTGCCTTAACCCTCTTGGGAATGCAGTTCACCAGAGCTTACGGGTTGCCACTGGAGTCCTCTTCCACTCTTCCGTGATGACATCATGGAGTCAGGGGGGAACCAATCCTCTGGAAGGGGACCCAGCGGCTGTGGTTGCGGCCCTAGATGGCAGTGTGCCCTAGGCGGCTGCCTAGTGGGAGCGCCGGCCCTGCATATTGAAAAACCTCCTGCATACTTTACTAATCCTCAGAAATTTGAATATCCTTATTTAATAAGATCTATCAATAACTTAGCATTTCTTTCTGCTCTTTGGTAGTAAACGTTGACAAAGTTTCACCAACTGCCCTTTCTCCACCTGATTGTAGAAATAGACTATACCTATAATTGGTCTGGTAGTATTTATCTCTGTCTTGTCTTCTACTCATGTTTGTCTTATTTGATGGCATGTTTCATTTATTTTATGTTGACTATATACTTATAACTATTTGAATGTGAAAAAAATAAATGTTACTAAAGTGGCAATTTAACAGACATGCTTGATTTTGGGTCATTATTACATTATTTTACCTAATGCTAAAGTGTATAGCTCTGTAGGATGTTCATGCATTATCAGTGTTTTATTAGATCTTATGTAATGCCATGTAATTTGGTGCTATGTAAAATTACTGGCATGTTACATCTTGCTGGGCTTTTTCACTTACATACTGTATAATTTAGTGTTGGGAAAACTACTAACACTTAATACAACTTTGGATTAATGCCATACCAATGTAATAATGATTTTAGAATAGCATTTTTAGATAAATATTTTCCAGTTTGCATATGTATTAAAAATAATTAAAAAAACAAACAAACACAAAATCAGTTTTAAGCTCATCTAATATAAGCATCTGAAATCCTTCTTTATCCTGAATTGCCATATGACAACTGAAAGCTGTTATCATGCTTGTAGAGTGTTGGAGTGTCTGCTGTGTAAATTAATGAGTGGGAGGTGGCCTCCTGTGGTGCTCATTGTGCCTTTTAACTAACTCCCCTTAAATAGGTGCCAAGCCATACCCCTAAAGTAGAGAATCTACACAAAAGTGTAGTTGTGTTTTAACCCTATAATCCCTTAACTAAGCCATAGCACTTATAGAATAAGTTCACCTTTCAATAAAAAAAAAAATACTTGCACATCTTTTTGCGGGAAAAAAATGTGCATGTATTAATTGTTCCTGTAGGAGCCTGAAAAGTAGACAATCCCTGCAGCTTCTTGCCCATACCTTCATACGGGCTGTCTGTTAAAAGCTGTTAAAAGGGCCTGTGAATCAAAGTGTATTAACTGAAGCATGTGCCGCACAATTTTGTTTCTTGGTTATGCAGTATATCACTAATCAGATTAAAGCTTCCAAGGCTCGGTTACATCTTATTGGTGGCTGTAAAAAATTCCATAGCTATGATTTCTTTACATCAGCATTTCTTTAAATTAGACTGCAAGGAGCCTGCAGTGGGTGCGGTGGCAAGTATTGGACTGTAGTTTGTCCGTCAACACGATGGTGGCACTATGCCACGTCTTCAGGCTGGCAGGACACCATTAGGTACTAAGTTATCCCCTATTATGAGCTCCAGGCAAAAATCTTAGTGAGGGCGGTATCTCCTGTTGGATGCCAAAATCCTGTGAGATTTGGGTGGCCCACTTTGACAAGTACTTAAATAGTGGTTTCTGCATCATTCCAGCATGCCCTTAGTGTGGGTGTAGCAAAGAGACAGAGCCCTGCTGGGTATTAGCTGCATTAGGGACAGGTACCTGATGAGGAAGAAAAGACAAGGTTTGCCCTACAGAGTATCTCTTCTGCCAACTTCTTGGAACTGTCATCCACCAGCAGCTAGAAAAACGGCAAGGACTTGTAGGGGTCTCAGGGCAATCCAGTAATCAGAATACCTCCTCCAAGGGAAGTGCTCCTTGGGCATCCAGTGGTCTGAAATCTGATATTATATTGCAGATGAAAGTGCCTTGTTAAAGGCCTGAAACAGAGGTACCCGCAGTATACCCGCATTATGTGTTTCTGTAAATTGCCAGTAAACTGTGATCAATCAATTTCTACAATATAAAGCAACGTTTAAGTACTTATGTGTTTTCACAATTTTTAGGTATGCTGATTAAAGGGTATATATGCTCAAAATGTAAACCTATATTTACTATGCCCTGTGACTGGGCACTGGTGTGTCACACATTTCACAGAGCCTTCCTTCTGACCTACAGAGGTGCTGAGAGGAGGAGTTTCAGGAGACAGAGTCAGTATAGGAATCGCTGCTGGCAGGCAGCAAGGTACCATGGGATATATAGTCTTTAAAAACTGAAAATAAACTGCAGAGGAGGAGAAGCAGCAGGTGGCCAGGGGACAGGCAAAACTCACAACATGAAAGGAGATGTTAAGATAAGCTCATATTGTATTGTCAAATAAAACTGTTTGCATTGTTTTGACAATGCTGATATTTTGAAATGAAATTGTATGTTACATATAGTTACATAGTTAATCTGGTTGAAAAAAGACACTATTCTATCCAATTTGACCCACAAGCTATAACCAATGTAACCATAGATTTTCTTTAACTGCTTCCCGCTCGGCCTATTGTAAAATGATGGCCGTGCAGGAGCCCTATTATCCTGGGTGGACATCATATGATGTCCTCTCAGGATTGCGACTCATGCGTGCCCCACGGGCTGTACTCTGGTGCGATTTGTCACCCACTGTGTCCAATGGACACAGCAGATGACAGTTCAGTGTGCTGGCCTGCTGCCAGTACCGTGTGACTGCTGTGACCAGTAGCAGCAGATCACATGACAATTGTACACAATGAATGGCTTTGATTCATGCTATTTGTTGTGTACTATTGTGTTGATCTCTGTGATTGGTCACAGTGATCACATGGTACCAGCAGCGGGCCAATTACAGCACACCTGAACCATGTGATTAGCTGTGACCAATCACAGCTAATCACAATAGTAAACACTGAATGAATAGATTTCATAAAAAAAATGATTGCTAGTAACAGCAAAATTCACTGGTATAAATCCTGATTACTTCCCAGAGTCATACAGTTTTACTATGATAACACTGTATTGCTCTGGTAGTATGTAGAAAAATATTTTAAAATGTGAAATGTATTTATTTATTTTTTTTACATACTGCCAATAGTCAGTGTTCCTGATCATAGCCACACCAGTTATATGATGATGCTGTACTGCACTGGTGACAGCGTGTAAAAATAAAAAAATGAATTGTAAAAAAATGATTTTTTTAAATTTCTTAATTTCTCAAAAAAATTGTGACAAAAAAATTACAACTTCAAAAAACTTACCATGCCTCTTACTAAATACCTTGGACTGTTTACACTTTCCTGTCTACTTTGGGTTATTAGCAAAAGTTATAACGTTTGCTTATATGCGTTTATTTTAATTTTTTTTTGGTCTTTTTTTGTTTAGCAAAAATAAAAAACTCAGTGTTGATTTAATACCACTAAAAGAAAGCTCCATTTGTGTGAAGATAAAAATGTCTTATGGATACAGTTTTGCATGACTGTTCAATTGTCATTCAAAGTGTAACAGCGCTAAAAGTGGAAATTTGGCCTGGGCAGGAAGTTTGCCCAGAGGTATGTTTGGGAATAGCTCTACTGCAACACAAACAAGAATTCTTAGATCATCAGATTTCTGGCAAAAGGGTGGAGGGTGAATTGTTGCATTACCGCTAAGTCTGAATTTAAAGCTGAAATAGTGATCAGTGTATGATTCTCAAGATTTCGTTTTCAATGTTGACCAGTAATTTTCAGCTCCAGATTGCTGGATACTTCATTCCTTTTTAGAGCTTTGCATCAATTCCCTGCTGCTGCTAACATTCCCTACTAAATAGCTGAGTACAGGTTTATAGCATAACCCCTCCGGAGGGCTTACAATAACTATTACCATACCTATACACATGCAGGAATGTTGCCATGGTAAAAAAGGAGACTCACATTGCAGTTAAAAGATATGAGAATTGCATGATTTCCCAAAAGCTGGTATAGATCACTCATTTCATTTGTCATTAGCTTTGTCAAATCATAGGCCATTTTAAGTCCACAACATTCTCAAATAAAAGCTAGGGCTGAAATTGTGAAACTCTCAGAAATTTTGGTACTTTAGATCATGGTGTTTAGTGCAGACACGTACAATATTCTTGCATTTACAAAGCTAAAAACAGCATGATAAAAATAAAATGTGTTTTTGTGAGCTAAAAGTAGGACATTATACCCAAATATGTGATAATTTCTAACAACAAGTTTCTGCAATTTTTTTTAAGGCTGACACAATAGTTAATAAACCTTCTTGCCTTATAGCCATGATTCAGTCTCTGCCACAACTGAGCTTGCAATCTGGCACTTTTAATCAACACATAGAGTACACATGCAGTATATAGAAGTTGTTAAGTTGCATGGATTCCAATACAGGGTGGGTGTTTTTTGGAAGCACCTGATTAGAGCCAGAGGCGATCCTACTGGACGCCTAACAGGAGGGGAGGAGACGCACGGCCACCGAGATGGAGGAATGGCAGAGATACCCGATGCCCGATCCTGCTCCCAATGCCTGGTGCCCAATCCCGCTGCTGATGCCGCTGCTGCTGCCCGATCCTGCTGTCAATGCCCGCTGGCCGATACCACCTGCCACCTAGATGGGTAAGACAGAGAGCGGGGGGAGGGACTGGGGGGTTTGAGGTACCGCCAGCCGTGGGGGGAGGAGGGGTGGGGTGGTTGTTTGCCCCCCCAAAAAAAACACCAGGCGCCACTGCAGAGTGCAACTATAGTCATAGCTGCAAACCTCTGGTTCCTGCCTGCTCAATTTCTTTGTGAACAGCTTCCCATCTGCACACTGACCACAGGAGGTCACTTGCTTGACAATTGACACCACATAATGCAAGGTATTCTGTGATTGGACAAGGTGGAGAAAAAGGTTGATGATGTCACCATCCTCACTTCATCCAATCAGAGAACTGGTTATATTCATTGAAGCGACCCTCTATGATTAGTGTGCTGAGGGGAAAGCTGTTCACAATGAACCCGAGCAGGATCCAGAAGATCATGCCTATCACTGTAGTAAAGGTTTCCCCAGTGGCATATCAGGTATGAAATATACTTATTTACATTGTGCCAAGCTTGACCAACATATGCTTGCAGTACAAATAATTCCTGGAGTTCAGCTTTAAAGCGTTTTTTAACCTAAAAAAAAAAAAAAGAACCTGTTCCTTTAAAGCATGAATAACAGCATAATGCTTGTGCTGTGTATTTCGGTCCCCTGTAACACCTGTAATACCTGGCTGATCCTGCCATTTTCTGCCCTCCCCTCTGTAAACTGACAACGGTATATCATGGCTGCTGAGACCTGACACCGTGGTCAGTTTACGTGTCTCCGTCATCTGCAGCCCTGCTCTCTGCTCTCCTCTGTCTCCTGTGCCCTCCTCCACCCTCTCTGCCTGTCAGCTAGTCTGTGTGAGCCACCCCTTGTACACAAGCACTACCAGCCCCACTGATAAGATTACATGTAGCATATACTGTATGCCTTTTTGGAAAATTCTTCTTCTAAATACCTTATTTCTTCTCCCTGATCAGCGGCCATGTGATCGCCCATCTTCTGCCAATGTGTAGACTACAGAGGGAGGTCACCTGACATCAGAGGGAGATATCGGCCCCTCCCTCCCTAGTGTGTACATCAGAGGAAGAGAGCGACAGGTGGTCACGTGACCACTGATCGGGGAGAAGGAATAAGGTATTGTGAAGAAGAATTTAAAAAAAAGGCATACACTGTATACTACAAGTTATATTAGCAGTGGGGCTGCCAGTGCTTGTGTGCACTGCCTCAACAACCCCTTTAAAGGGAAAGTTCACCTTTTCCCCCTAAAAAATTAAAAAAATAAATGCAATTTTTTTTGCAGATAAAAAGGCATGCATTTATTATTTTTTTGTTAAGTGCCTGTAAAGCATTGCACCCATGATCAGCAGATCGTAGGTGTAACCACGGTCCTGCAGACTGTGCAGCTGTCTGTGTAACTGTCTGCCTGTACCTCCAAAATGGAGGAGCGGGGGGGAGCGTTGCTGCAGGGGCTGGTGCATCTGTAACATGTTACATGTTACACCCTGAATATGGGTGTAACATGTAATGTGTTACAAAAGGTGAACTTATCCTTTAACCACTTACTACAATGTTGGTCAGATCTCCACAGTGATCATGTAAGGGGTAATGTGTTTATTTAATATTCCCAACCAATATAAAGTCTGACATTAGGTATTGTGACATCCATTCATTTACAGCTTTTCTGTCTATTACTACTGACATGGCAATGCAGCAGCTCTGAAATTTGCCAAAGGGATGTTTACTTATAGCTGTTCAGGTATGTTTAACTGAAAAAAATATACAAACCACTTAGGAACGATTTAAAGAAAAGTGATGAATAATGAATATAGGGGGAAAATGCCCATAGAGACCCCCTTTATTCAATGTACAGAGTAGGTCACTATGGGGTAGACTTGTAAAACTGGAGCACACAGAATCTGGTGCAGCTGTGCATGGTAGCCAATCAGCTTTTAACTCCAGCTTGTTCAATTAGGATTTGGCAATAAAACCTAGATGCTGATTGGTTTCTACGCAGAGTTGCACCAGATTTTGCACTCTCCACTAACACCCTATGTGTTACAATTCTCTTCTTGTTTCTATTTTCCTTTTTCCAGTGTATTTCTTGTTGTGCTTTATTCTTTTTTTATTTATCATTAATAGGCTTTTTCTTTCACATATTCTTCATTTGATCTCCATGACTGTACTGTAGCAACACTTTGGTAAAACATTACTGTATGTTCCACTGGGTTTAAAAAAAGCTGGTCAAGTACTCAAATGGAGGCTGCATTTCATTCTCAGTCTGACCTATACCAGATGCAGAAACAGCTTGAGAATGATCATTATCTGTACTGTCAATTATTATAAACCAACACTCTTCAATCTTTATCATTATCACATTTAAAAATATTCACAAAAATAATATTGAACTTCTACATAATTTGACACAAACACAATTCAAAAATGGGTATTCTGTTAAGGAAATACTTGTTTGTGTATGTTTTATATATTTTTTTTATTAAATTTGTGCAGTAGTTAAAGAGAGGTTGTGTATAATTTCCCCTGACTGAAATATTTCAGAAGGCATTTGTAAAGTCATCCATCAAACACAGACTAAATACACTGACATGGAAGAAGGCAGAGGAGCAGGTCTATCCAAAGCACAGATCAGGACACGAGGGCACTCTACGCAGTTGCAGCAACTCTCAGGCTCCAGGGAAGGTGTGAGAAAATGCTAATTGATGGCATTAAATTCCATGTTCCTATTTATTAAAACTAAAATAGGAGCTGTATTCTTTACTTGGTTAAAGTAGCACAGTTTGACTCACCGATGCCCTTTTTTATTTTTATGCTGAGTAGAAGGTCAAAGGAATGTAATTGAAAGGATCCTAAGGAAGGTCACGATTTCGTGAAGATCTTACCCACAAGCTGCTGCATACATCTGTACAAGGCTTATTTTAAAAAAGAGAGAGAGAACAAGAAAACTGTGACATCCAATTTATCGGACGGCAGCTCGGGAGACTGTAATTAAATTTTCTGATCTTGTTATCCAATTTCTCTAGTCGCTGCCCCCAAACTAGGCATAGAGAGAGCGAAGGGGCGCGGGATGTGGGAATGGGTATGACTCTCCTCCTCCCCCAAGAAACATCATCGGGGGAAATTACTTTTTCATGCATTATTGCGTTAGTTCCACTAGTCACTTTTTTTTAATCTGTGTGGCTATTTATTTCTGAGAGAACTCAAACGCTGGGGATTTGATTAACACTCTTTCTTTTTTCTCTCTCATCTTCACATCCTAATTAAATCGGAGTTTGTGGAGATGGGCACAGACAGTAGCAAAGAGTGAAATTATAGACAAAACATTTCTGCTTATTTACTGCTTGCATTTCTTTTCTTTTTAAATCCCCCTTAAGTCCCATGACCATGAAAATCCTGATTAGACTGTATGCTACTTACATTTGATGTTTAATATAGAATACTATCTTAACCTTCCTAAGCTTATGTTTGGTGGGATGGCTTTAGATTCTAACCTTGTGAAATCCTCACAGATAAAACACTAAAATTTTAATTACAAGTTGGCGGATGTAAAAATATGAAATACATATATTGTTAAAATACAGTATGTTAAAGGAACATTTTAGTCAAACATGAACATTTTGCATTTAAACAGATGCACGAAACACAGCTTACCTGCTGAAGGATTGATTTTCATTCTCCACCTGGCTGCCTATCTGCCGTAATTCCAGCAATTTCCAATATTGTCATCCTTTGAGTCCTAAATCAGGTTTGATAAGAAATAATTGGGTTTCATGGAAAGATATCTCTGTCTCTCTGTCTCTCTCTGTCTCTCTCTCTCTCTCTCTCTCCCTCCCTCTCGCTCTCTCTCTCTCTCTCCCTGCTGCACCCCAGCTTTACTTTTAGTCTTGCACAGGCTTCTCTCCTGCACTTGACTGGTGGACATCCTCGATCATCCAGTCCTTTCTTCCCCAGCATGATTGTACCTTCCCAAACCCATTCCATTCATTGGACTTCAGTTCCTTGAAAGTAACAATAAAGGTTAATAATAATTAAAAAAAAAAAAAGAAACAAACATGTCAAACTTACCTGCTCTGTGGAGTGTTTATTTTTTACAGAGCAGCCCTGATCCTTTTTTTGTTGGTCCCCCGCTGGCATTCCTGGCCCTTGCTCTTCAGCTAGTGCCCCCAATTGCAAGCTGCTTGCTCTGAGGGCACTGGTGCATGCTTGGTTATGAGCCCCACTCTATATGTCCATAAGACAAACAGAGCCAAGGCTAGGTCCCGTGGTGGTTCTCTTCTCATTGGTTTACTGACTGTGATTGACAGTAGCAGGAACCAATGGCTCTCGCTACTGCCTCAGTCAATGAGGAATGAGACCCGGGAGAAGTTCAGCTCTTGTGCACATCGCTGGACCGAGAGAGAGCTGAGGTGAGTATTGGGGGGGCTGGGTGGGGGGGGCACTACACATAGGTTTTTTTACCTTGATGCATTGAATGCATCAAGGTAAAAACCCTTTTGCCTTTAAAACCACTTCAATCATAAAGGCTCGGCATCATCTTCTAGCAAACACAACCTACCTAGGAATGCCCATTCCTCTAGACTGACATCCACCCATCAAGACATTTTGATATTTTTATAACTCCTCCCAAAGGCCTGCCCACCGATTGCAGTAGGCCCGGGGACTCTTGAGTGAAGCATGGATTCAGGTTGCTGTGATATTTTGAAAGCTATGTACTGCACCCTGCTAACCCCTCCTATCAGCCATGATCTACCTGCATTGCATTACGAAAAAGCAGATATATCAGCTTCATTGTGTTAGGACTGCACACCTAATCATTTGAAATTTAATGTCAGCAAGCCTTATTTCCCTTTTCTCCTTCTCTTTCCAAGATTGAGATTTTCATTGGAGGGTCCTTGGTGGACAGGAATTCTGCACCATTTATCACAACCTCAATCAGATGGATCAGCGTTGTTCTGCGCATGTTATATGCAGGAAGATGAAAGTTTAGAGAGCACTGAGGTGACACAAGTGGATTTATACAGAAGCATTGGGATGTTATAAAAGTGTGGGATTTCCAATACACTGACCCATAAGTTATATGTGATGGACATTGAGCTCCATTTGAATTCACTTTATATGTACAGAATTTATTGTTAATCTACTATCCTTTGCTGCCCTGAGATTATTTATTCTGTGTACTTCTTTTGTTGGTAGATGTGGTGTTTAGCAGATACACTACGTGTATTGTTTGGTTTAGGTTGCACCTTTTTGTTGTTACCATTTGCAGCACAACTCATTTTATTAATATATTTGTATCACATTGTGGGAACACATTTGTGTTTGCAGTAGCACCATTTATTTAATAGCCTATACTCACATCACATTACACATCAGACAGCGCATGAGGTCACTTTTTCACTATTGTATTCTAATCTCCCCAATGGGACACAGATGGCAACTGTCAGGGGGTATAACCCTTCCTTACTCACTCTATATAGATCTTGCAGTATGATTCCATCTAGTGTACTTGAGGACTTTATGAAAAAATTAATATCCAATGGTTTGCTCGCTTAGGCTCAAGAGCGTCCATGACCATGAATGCAGTCTACTGAGGGAAACAACAAGCTGTGGCAGAACATATGCTATACATTAAAGTGGTTGAAAACCCTTACAGACCACTTTGACCTACAGGTAAGCCTAGATTAATGCTTACTTGTAGTACAAGAAATATCTCCTAAACCTACACAGTTTAGGAGATATTTGCAAAAAGACCGGCACCGCTGTCTACGGTGCATGCACCGTAGACAGCGGCGCACAGGCACAGTGAGCTTGCTGCTGCTAACGGCGATATGCCGTTAGTGGCCGCTCCGGTGCGCATGCGCGGGAGTGACATAATCGCGGCTCCGGCCAATCACAGCGCCGGAGGCCACGATACCCAGAAAGAAGATGGACGCTCCGTAGCAGAGGGGACAGCAGTGACATTGCAGGCTCCTGTGTCAGGTAAGTGACACATAATGGGCTACTATGCG
Organism: Lithobates clamitans; assembly: GCA_037952925.1. Lineage (NCBI taxonomy): Eukaryota > Metazoa > Chordata > Amphibia > Anura > Ranidae > Lithobates > Lithobates clamitans. Next base: position 2,027,339 of record JBBGZY010000925.1, on the reverse strand, counting down.
ATGCACAGTAGCCCATTATGCTTTACCTTGGCAGGGAAACAAAGAGGAAGTAAACCCATCAGGGTTTACTTCCTCTTTAAGAGAAGTGTGGACCACATAACATAGGACATAGTGCATACTGTGGTGCAGTGTGGGATATAGATTGTTCATACCATAGTTCGAACCAAACTTTGGCTGTTTCATCTAAAAGCCAGACTTTTTTGTGCATTTGGAGGGAGCTGAACATCCCATATAGTAGTGGTAGAACTGCTGCTAGTAAACATAACAGCTTCCTTGCTGTCAATGATTGCTAAGGAAACAGTGGGTGCCGGCACAAAATGCATCCTTAGCAACCAGAGGTATCACCTGACCCCATAAATTTACTGGTTGGGAATCCCAAGCCATGTAAACAAAAGGTTGTGGTTAGCATGGCATCACTAACCAAATATAGTCACATGACATCACCTGGAAGAACCCAACCCTTTGTTAACTTTTAGTGGCAAGGCTCAGGAGATGTCATTCAGCACCAGTAAGCAATGGGATCAGATGTGTCCATCTGTCAGTGGTACTTTTTTCTTTCAGTGGGCATTGAATGCAATTTATTTTGATTGATGTTAATCTGCATGTATGGACAATGTGATTCATGATGGAATACATTGTGGGCCTTTTTTGGATTTTCTCAAAAAAACGTGTGCTTATTTACTTTACTTATTTTTTTTATTGTGTAAATAAGTAGGGTTATTATGTACCCCTTGCGCATTCACATGGGGGTGGGTTTAGGGGGCTTCTTTATTGCTAAAGAAGGCTTCCAAATTCTAATGAAAACTCCTTGGCTTCAGACCCCCACTATCACTGGGTCAGGGTTGTGGAGAAGAGTCCCTTTTGCTCATCAACATGCCTAGATAGGGGTCTGGCATGATTTTATTTTATTGTTTTTTGTGTGAGGTTTCCCCTCAAACTAGGATAGGGTTCTTGTATAGATAAAGGAAATCCCAGGCCATATGTTTACAAAGAGAAGTAAAGAAGCCAAAGGTGTCATTTACTGGCAATTTAAGGCATTTTTTTCTTTGTGAATGATAATTTTGCTGAAGTAGGTTGTATACAGATGCTCCACTTCATGGGAAGGTTAAGGGCATCCTACAGACATGTTATTTAAATGAATTTAAAATTTTTACTATTGTCTTTAAAGTGTTAGTTCACCGTTTAAGAAAAAATAAAAAGATGAATTAACATTGTACACCCTCCCCACCTCCCCGGTCCCCGCTGTACTTACCTTTATTGATAGTCAGTTGTCAGTACCCATGCAGCTGGTGCAGTGATCCAGGAATTTGAAATCCTTGCCATTCTCCCACTTCTCTCTTCATCACTTCTTGGTCAGATTGGAGTGATTCTGATTGACTGGCACCAGCACATACCATCACATCTGATCCATCCCAGAAGTGCTGCTGAAAGGTGAGGGTGAAGAGCGGTAATTTCAAATCCCCAGACCACTACAATGGCTGCGGGGGGACTGACAACTCAGCAACCACAGAAGTAAGTACAGCGGATACTGGGGGGTGTGGAGGGAGAATGGTGTTAGTTCCCCTTTTCATTTTTTTCTGATAAGGTAAACTAACACTTTGAAGCATTATTAAAATTGCTGCTGCCTGACAAAAGGATTTTTTTTTGTGGGTACATGTTCCCCACTATAGTGCCCAGAGCCCAATTACCATTTTCAAACCATTTGGCTTCTATTGACTTCAGTGGGGTTTAGATTCAATAGCTGAACTTGACTCATGAACCTGTCCAGAACTGAACCCAAGTAAGTTCAGCTCATCTTTATAGCTTTTGGTAATCTGACATTCACTAATACACATCATTAACTATGTTGAGTAGATGCACACAGGAGATTTATTGATATTTCTATGTTTCACTGTTCTTGGTCAGAAATGTCCCTTTTTTTAATTTGTGCATGGCCACCCTAATGCTGCGTACACATGGCGGTCAGGCTTGCCAACGGGATAACCTCCGCATTTCCGACAGCAATTCCGACAGAAGTCCAGTGGGGCATACACACGGTCGTAATATCTGACCAAAAGCTCCCATCAGACTTTTTCTGTCGGAAATTCCGACCGTGTGTACGGGTCATTACTCCCCTGCTAACTAGCTTGGTGTTCTAAAGCTTATAACCACTAATTGCACCCATGTGTCCAGAGGATGTTTGTTCTTTTGTTCATAAATTTATCGTAGCTATATTTAGCACTATACTATGCCTGATGAAGAACCCTGACATGTTTTGAAAGCTTATGCATTTTTAGCGTATTGAGTTGATAAATGGCATTATTTTACGTTTGTATACTGCAAATCTCATCATGAACTATGAACGTTTATCTAATGTGTAATCTGTAATATTTTGTAGTGCTAACCATCACCTCTTTATCTGAAGGATTTTCTATTTATGTTCCATGTAGAAATAATTGGCTGATAATTATCCCGTTGGAAATTTACATTTAAATATACTGCCATGCAGAGCTATGTGCTGCTATGACAGTAGGAGGTTTGTACTATAGAAATCTTAACCCTTGTTGGCTTCTGTAATAAAAAAAATAGTTCTGGAATTTGTAACCCATAAATGTGGTGCTTACTAATTCAGTAAATTGATCTAAAGTGTATTGTATGCCTAACATCGTCTGTTTGCCTGTTTGACGTATACCTGAATTTGCGGGGCGCTCAGCGTGATGTTTGCCCGTTGAGCACCCCACAATGCACTGCGCGCTACACAGTGCATTCTAGGGCCCTAATTGGATGACCTCTGGTCAGGTACAAGGCCTTGCCTAATCAGGGCACAGAGCACCGTCAGAGCCATGATTGGATAAAGTCATAATGACTTTGCCCAATCATGTTTCAGTGCTCATAACCTCACCCAACAGGAACCTTTTTCAGTGCGTTGTTGGAGTGGAGAAACATAGAGCAGGGCTCTCTTTGTTACTGGCAAGCTAGTGTGTTATTGTGACTCTGAGTGTAGAGCAGTGGTTCTCAACTCCTGTCCTCAGGAGTCAGGACCCACTAACAGGCCAGATTTTAAGTATAATGCCTTGTACACACGAGCTGAATTTCCGTCGGAAAAATCTTGGATGGTTTTTCCGACAGAATTATGTTCAAGCTTGGCTTGCATACACACGGTCACACAAAAGTTTGCTGAACTTTTGACCGTCAAGAACGCGGTGACGTACAACACTACGATGAGCCGAGAAAATGAAGTTCAATGCTTCCGAACATGTGTCGAATTGTTTCCGAGCATGCGTAGGAAATTTGCGCATCGGCATTGGTACAGACAATCGGAATTTCAGATTGGAACTTTTCCCGACCGAAAAATTGAGAACATGCTCTCAATCTTTTGCTGGCTGGAATTCAGTCAACAAAAGTCTAATGGAGCATACACACTGTCGCATTTTCGGACCAAAGGCTCTCATTGGACTTTTGCTGGTGGAATTTCCACTCGTGTGTACAGGGTATTACCCTGGGGAGATGCAGATTAGAATACTGCAATCACTGAGCAGCAAATGATATCACCTGTGATGTATTTCAGTTATCTTGAAAACCTGTCCTGTTAGTGGGTCCTAAGGACAGGAGTTGAGAACCACTGGTGTAGAGAGTCCATGTAGTGTTAGTGTAGTCTGAGTATAGTGTGAGTATAGTGTGATGTCAGTGTAATGTGTGAGTGCAGTGTTAGTGTAGTGTGAGCATGGTGTAGTGTAGTGTGAGTATAGTGTCGTGTGTCAGTGTAGTTTCAGCATAGTGTGTCAGTATAGTGTGAGTATAGTGTGTCATTATTGTGTGAGTATAGTGTAGTGTGAGTGCATTGTTAGTGTAGTGCAGTGTTTAACACAGCAATGCATAACATTTAGTGCTGTATACAGTACTGAATACCCTCCTTTTTTTTGAATGCTGCGTTTTTTTTGTTTCTGTGTGTGTTTTTCTTTTTTTGTCCCGTGCCTGACCCCTTTTTTTAAATTGTCACCCGCGGTTTTTCAGACTGCGATGCTGTTGTCCCCCTTTTAAATTTTTTTAAAATAGTTTTACATTTCTGTCACTGGCAATCCTCAAATTAAAGTGCACCAAACACCACTTTTCATTGAATAAAGTGCATCCAATTGCACAGCCACAGCGTATTGCCAAGTTAGCTCCAATGATGATGAGGATGGAGGGGATAATGAGGTCACTGATGCGACTTGAGTGCTGGATAGAGCAGAGCAGGAAAGTGAGGGAGAGAAACAACCCCCAACGAGGCAGGATGCCCTCCAGAGGCAGCCATCATGGAACAGTAGAGAGCAGCTATTCTATTCCATCATATTGTGTCACAGGTTCTTGCAACACATCTGCCAGCAGCACACCACCAGCTGTAAAGTATTGCAGGCAACTTTCTCTGCCCCAACTGCTGCATTGAAAAAAAAATACACTCCCTGACACCCACGTGCCCAGCAGCTAAATTCCAGCTTGTCCAAACTGCTGGCTTTACAACTCCTGCCTTTCTGTCTGGTGGATTCTGCCCCTTCCATGAATTTGCAGAATGTGCTGCACCACAATGGCAGGTTCACAGTCGATATTTCTTTGCACGTAAGGCCATTCCAGCTCTGTACCATCACATAGAAGGCAATGTTTTGGCATCATTGGGCAAGGCAGTCAACAGCAAGGTCCACATTACTGATGACATGTGGTCCAGCAAGCATGGTCAGGGACGATATATTTGGTTCACAGCACACTGGGTAACTCTGCTTGCAACTAGGAAGGTTGCAGGACAAGGCTCAGTGCTAGAGCTTGCTTTGCCACCACATCTCCATACAGCTGGTAGTGATGATGCAAGATCTGTCAGCTCCACCCCCTCTTCCTCCTCCTCCATGCCCTCCTCTGCTGAATTGTCCAATGAAGCACCAGTACCCCTAAGCGTTCAAAGAGCTATTCAACGTGTCAGGCTAAAAGATGGCATTCAGTGCTTCAGATGGTCTGTCTAGGGGACAGGAGCCACACTGGAGCAGGGATTCTTTCAGCTCTGCAGGGGAGGGCTCAGAGGTGGTTCACACCATGGAAGTTCAAGCCAGGAATGGTGGTTTGCGATAATGGCACTAACATTCTGTCTGCCTTTCGACAGGGAAAGTTGACACATTGTCAGGAACCATGAATCAGACCGAGACAGAAGTGCAGTTAAAATCACACTTGTTTAATAATAATAGTAAAAGTTAAACAGATTAACGTAGTCAAATCATAGCCAGAGTTCAGTAACCAGAATGGATAGTCAGACAAGCCAGGACATCAGGGAGCCATAGATCAGCGTACTTCAGGATAGCCAAGGAAATCAGGAAACCGGAGAATCAATGTAGTGGAACAGCGAGCAGGATCAGGAACCAGAAGGGACGTCAGCCAAGCGAGTCTTCAACAGGTACACAGGAGAGAGTTTTGGATGTGTTTACCAAGGCAAAGGCAGAGAGGATCTGGACTGAACAGCTTAAGTAGCCAGCAGGACGCATGAGCAGGATATCATCTCCAGGTGAATCATTGTGTAAATATTAGAGCTGGCAATTAACCGACAGCTGAGCGGCCTGCTCTGAGAAGAAAGGGCTGAGCCCAGCCCTGACAGTACCCCCTCCTCAATGACCCCTCCCCCTCGGAGGACCTCCAGGTTTGAGGGGAAAAGTCTATGGAAAGCATGGAGGAGGACAGGGGCATGTACATCCGAGGATGAAACCCAAGAGCGTTCCTCTGGACCATACCCTTTCCAATGAACCAGGTACTGTACGCGTCCACGAAACCTACGGGAGTCAACAATGGACTGTACTTCATACTCCTCATGGTTCTCAACCTGTACTGGGTGAGGACGTTGCACCGAGGTGGTGAAACGGTTGCAGATCGAAGGTTTTAATAAGGAGACATGGAATACATTTGAGATACGCATATTGGAAGGAAGGTCTAAAGCGTAAGCCACTGGGTTAATCCTGCGGAGAATACGGAAAGGCCCAATAAACCGAGGAGCCAACTTCAGTGAGAGAACACGGAGTTGGAGGTTGCGAGATGACAGCCAGACCCTGTCCCCAACCTGGTAGGAAGACACAGCAGGCGCAAAGCCTCCTGGACTTGTGCCCAAGTGGAACAAAGACCACGGAGATGGTCCTCTAACGCAGGAATACTCTGCGGAACAAATGAGTCAGGCAACATGGAAGGTTGGAAACCATAGTTCACCATAAACGGGGCCAATCGGGAAGAAGAATTCTAGGCAAACTCTGTGTGGCAAACTCCGCCCATGGTAAGAGGTCTAACCAGTTGTTATGATGGTCAGAAATATAGCAACGTAGGAATTGCTCCAAGGACTGATTGGCTCGTTCTTCGGCCCCATTAGACTGTGGGTGATATGCAGAGGAGAAAGCAAGCTGAATTCCCAACTGTGCACAAAAGGCTCACCAGAACCAGGACACAAACTGACTACCACTGTCCGAGACAATCACCTTGGGTAGCCCATGTAAGCGAAAGATCTCTCGAACAAAAATGGAAGCCAGTTCCTTAGAAGTGGGCAACTTCTTAAGTGGAATACAATGAGACATTTTCGAGAACCGGTCAACCACCATGAGGATAACTGTGTTGCTCTGGGAGTTGGGTAACTCCTCATGAAATCCATAGACAGGTGGGTCCATTGGGTATGGGTTGTAGGAGGCCCACTAGAAGGTGTCGTGGAGTCTTACTCTGAGCACACACGGAACAGGCAGCTACGAAGGCAGTTACATCAGTACATAAACTAGGCCACCAGAATTGTTGGGAAATGGCCCAAAAGAGTTGATTCTTCCCAGGGTGGCCAGCAGCCTTGGCAGAATGGTAAGTCTGAAGCACGGCAGTATGGAGACTGTCTGGGACAAAGCAGTGGTCACAAGGTTTCTCAGGAGGAGCATGAACCAGAGCAGCAAGAATTTTGTCACTCAATAGAGAAGTGAGACTGGTGCGAACCGTAGCAAGAATATGATCAGGAGGAATCACAGGAACCGGAACCGACTCCATCTTGGAAGTGGAGGAAAATTGTTGTGACAAAGTGTCAGCCCTTACATTCTTAGTACCGGGTAAGCATGAGACAATGTAATTGAAACTATACAAGAAAAGAGCGCATTGCGCCCTTCTGGGAGAGAGGCGTTTAGCCTCAGACAAGAATGTGAGATTCTTATGGTCAGTAAGAATGAGAACTAGCACAGTGGTACCTTCAAGGAGATGTCTCCATTCTTTCAGGGCTAAAATTATCGCTAACAGCTCCTGTCACCAATCTCATAATTGCATTCTGCAGGTTACAATTTCTTGGAAAAGTAGCCACAAGGATGCAAAGCGCTCTCAGAGGTAGGACGTAGAGACAGAAGGGTGCCAACTTAAGTCTCAGAAGCATCAACCTCAAGGATAAAAAGTAAAGTAGGATCAGGATGCTCTAACACAGGAGCAGAAACAAAGGCAGCCTTGAGACTCTCAAAGGCCTTAATGGACTCCAAAGACCAACACTGTGGGTTACCGTCCTTTCTGGTCATATCAGTCAGGGGCTTGACCAGAGAAGTTACAAATAAACTTCAGATAATAGTTGGCAAAAGCAAGAAAACGCTGCAGAGGATGTAAATGACGGGTCGGGGCCACTGTAGGACTGCTGAAAGTTTCTCTAGGTCCATTGAAAAACCAGCAATGGAAATTACATAACCCAGGAATTTAACCTGTTCACGGTGGAATTTGCACTTCTCCAATTTACAATAGAGGTTGTGCTCTCTTAGTTTCTGAAGCACACGACAGACATCTGTGTGGTGGCTCTCCAGGGACTTGGAAAATATGAGGATATCGTCGAGATAAACCACCACACATAACTGCAACCAATCTCGGAGGACATCTTTAATAAATTCCTGGAAAACTGCCAGGGTGTTACAAAGGCCAAAAGGCATTACGAGGTACTCATAATGGCCTGTTCTGGTATTAAACGCAGTTTTCCACTCGTCACCCTCCGTAATCCTCATGAGATTGTATGCCCCTCTCAAATCAAGCTTTGTGAAAACCGTTGCTCCCTTGAGGCGGTCATATAACTCCGTATTCAACTAAATTGGATAGGCATTCTTAATCGTGAAATGATTGAGACTCCTATAATCAATACAAGGTCTCAGTTCACCACTCCTCTTCTACACAAAGAAGAAACCAGCACCAGCAGGAGATGAGGATTAGGGATGAGCCGAACACCCCCCTGTTCGGTTCGCACCAGAACATGCGAACAGGAAAAAAGTTTGTTCGAACACGCGAACACCGTTAAAGTCTATGGGACACGAACATGAATAATCAAAAGTTCTAATTCTAAAGGCTTATATGCAAGTTATTGTCATAAAAAGTGTTTGGGGACCTGGGTCCTGCCCCAGGGGACATGGATCAATGCAAAAAAAAGTTTTAAAAATGTCAGTTTTTTCAGGAGCAGTGCCTTTAATAATGCTTAAAGTCAAACAATAAAAGTGTAATATCCCTTTAAATTTCGTAGCTGGGGGGTGTCTATAGTATGCCTGTAAAGGGGCGCATGTTTCCCGTGTTTAGAACAGTCTAACAGCAAAATGACATTTCAAAGAAAAAAAGTCATTTAAAACTACTCGCGGCTATTGCATTGCCGGTCCGACAATACACATAAAAGTTCATTGATAAAAACGGCATGGGAATTCCCCACAGGGGAACCCCGAAAGAAAATTTAAAATAAAAAGACGTGGGGGTCCCCCTAAATTCCATACCAGGCCCTTTAGGTCTGGTATGGATATTAAGGGGAACCCCGGCCAAAATTTTAAAAAAAAATGACGTGGGGGTCCCCCTAAATTCCATACCAGACCCTTCAGGTCTGGTATGGATTTTAAGGGGAACCCCGCGCCAAAATTTAAAAAAAAAACAGAGTGGGGTCCCCCCAAAAATCCATACCAGACCCTTATCCGAGCACGCAACCTGGCAGGCCGCAGGAAAAGAGGGGGGGACGAGAGAGCCCCCCCTGAACCGTACCAGGCCACATGCCCTCAACATTGGGAGGGTGCTTTGGGGTAGCCCCCCAAAACACCTTGTCCCCATGTTGATGAGGACAAGGGCCTCATCCCCACAACCCTGGCCGGTGGTTGTGCCTCCCCCCATGCCATGGGTGCGGAGCGGCCCGAGGAGAAGAAGATAGAAGATGAGATGCTGGACGAGAACACCGGAAGAAGAACCAGAAGAGCCAGAAGAACCAGAAGAAAAAGAAGAAGGAAGATAGAAGAAAGAAGAAGCATTTAAATAAAGGAATTGTCAAAAACTGTCTCTTGTCATTTTTAACATTTTTGACAGTTTTTTAGTGAAATGGGAAGGGTACATTTTTCACACAGGGGGGCTGGGATCTGGGGGTCCCCTTGTTAAAGGGGGCTTCCAGATTCCGATAAGCCCCCCACCCGCAGACCCCCACAACCACCGGCCAGGGTTGTGGGGATGAGGCCCTTGTCCTCATCAACATGGAGACAAGGTGTTTTGGGGGGCTACCCCAAAGCACCCTCCCAATGTTGAGGGCATGTGGCCTGGTACGGTTCAGGAGGGGGGGCGCTCTCTCATCCCCCCTCTTTTCCTGCGGCCTGCCAGGTTGCATGCTCGGATAAGGGTTTGGTATGGATTTTTGGGGGGACCCCACTCTGTTTTTTTTTTTAATTTTGGCGCGGGGTTCCCCTTAAAATCCATACCAGACCTGAAGGGTCTGGTATGGAATTTAGGCGGACCCCCACGTCATTTTTTTTTAAATTTTGGCCAGGGTTCCCCTTAATATCCATACCAGACCTGAAGGGCCTGGTATGGAATTTAGGGGGACCCCCACGTCATTTTTTTTTTAAATTTTGGTTCAGGGGTTCCCCTGTGGGGAATTCCCATGCCGTTTTTATCAATAAACTTTTATGTCTATTGTCGGACCGGCAATGCAATAGCCGCATAGTTTTAAATGACTTTTTTTTCCTTTGAAATGTAATTTTGCTGTCAGACTGTTCTAAACACGGGAAACATGCGCCCCTTTACAAGCATACTATAGACACCCCCCCAGCTATGAAATTTAAAGGGATATTACACTCTTATTGTTTGACTTTAAGCATTATTAAAATCACTGCTCCTGAAAAAACGGCCGTTTTTAAAACTTTTTTTGCATTGATCCTTGTCCCCTGGGGCAGGACCCAGGTCTCCAAACACTTTTTATGACAATAACTTGCATATAAGCCTTTAAAATGAGCACTTTTGATTTCTCCCATAGACTTTTAAAGGGTGTTCTGCGGCATTCGAATTTGCCGCGAACACCCCAAATTGTTCGCTATTCGGCGAACTTGCGAACAGCCGATGTTCGAGTCGAACTTGAGTTTAGCTCATCCCTAATGAGGATTTGCGGATGAAACCTTGAGAAAGTGTGTCTGCAACATACTCCTCAATAGCCTTATCCTCCAAGACCAACAAAGGGTAAACTCAGCCACAAGGCTGTATGGCACCAGGTTGAAGATCAATTGCGCAATCATACGACTGGTGTGGAGGCAAACTACCGGCTTGACCTTTGTCAAAGACATTGCTAAAATCGCGGTACTCCTCCGGCAGGCAGAAGAGAGAAGAAGTGCACCGGACCTTCTCTACCTTCTGGAAGCATGTCTTACTGCATTGTGGTGACCAGGAGAGTACCTCAGCACGGAGCCAATCAAAAGAGGGTTTGTGCCTCTGTAACTAATAACCAGCGGAAACTTAGGTGAGGAAATAACTTGGAATTGGATTATCTCATGGTGAAGAGCCCCTGTGGCCATGGACAACGGAACAGTCTCATGAGTCACATGAGCAGGCTGTAGAGGTCTCCTGTCAAGAGCCTCAATGGCAAGTGGAGTGTCACGCAGCTGCAGCGGAATTGAGTGCTTCGATACAAAGGCAGCATCAATAAACAGGCCTGCAGCTCCAGAGTTGATTAGAGCCTGTATCTCGACAGACGACTAAGGCCACCTAAGGGCTGTCCGTGACAGGACCTCGAGGTTCAGGCATTCCCTGGAGGGGTAGGACAAGACTTCAAAAAGTGACCTGCCTGGCCACAAAAAAGGCACAATCTCTTCTTCTTAAACAGGAACCCAGGGTTGCAATATCTTCTAAGGCAGGCCAGAAGAGTCTGCAGCCATTTAAGGTAGTCATACACAACCAGTGTTCAGTTGGCTGAAATTCAGCAGGAATTCCACCTGCCCGTAAAAAGCCTGTTTTGTGACATGCTCACCAGGTGGAACTCAACTTTGGCAATGCTACAGTGGCTGCACATGCAGCAGAGGGCCATCAACAATTACCTGTATGAGTATGGCACAAGGACAGGCTCAGGGGAGCTTGGCTTTTTTTCTCCATGCCAATGGCTGCTGACAAAAGGATCCATGCACTGTACTGTCACCATTTGAGGAGGCAACAAAGACGGTGAGCCATTACAATGCATGCATCAGTGACACTATCCCTCTTGTGTTCCTGCTGGAGCATACTCTGTGTGGCATTATGTAAGGGCACTCGTTAAAGAGCAACGGGAGGAATACTTCCTTTCCTCTCAACTACCTCCCACCTGGTCACTGCACATATATGGCCGGGTGGGCGCTTCCTCCTTCTGAGTGGACGTTCAGGAACGTCTTTCAGAAGGAGGGGGTCGCGTGAGCATGCCCGCACAGTGGCGCAATCCCAATGCGCTTGTGTCACCCAGACATGGCGCATCTCTGATCGCCAGGAGAGCTCTGTGATTGGCCCTCCTGATCACATGATGGCTGTGTCCAATCACAGCCATCATGTGATGTAAATAGAGAGCCGATTGCTAGGCGATTGGCTCTCCTCTCCTCACACGGAATTTGTCATTGAGGAGAGGAGTGCGGATATCTGCAGCCAACCGGTGATCAGTGAGTATGAGCTGTTTTTTTACAGCTTTTTACACACTGATCACCAGCCCAGTGTCCCCACACATGTCCCCACACAGTGTCCCCACACAATGTACCCAAAATATTGTCCCCAAAACACTGTCACCACACATATGCCCCCACACATGTCCCCACCCAGTAAAAACACCTGTCCCCCACATTGTAACAATAAAATCATATGTCCCAATGATCATTTGCACACATATGTCCGTGATCATCTGCGCACATATGTACATGATCATCTGCGTACATATGTCCGTGATCACACAAACCAATTATTATACACTTTAACGGGATTTTTTTTACCAAAGGATACTTTGTGATAAAAAAATTTTGGCCTAAAGATTTTGGCTTAAATTTATGACAAAATTCGATTTGATTAGATTTCTTTTAAAATAGAAAGTAGAGAACATTGTTTTTTTTTCAAAATTTCCGCTCTTTTTTCGCTTATATCGCAAAAAATAAAAAAAAAAACAAAAGAAAGCTCTATTTGTGTGAACAAAATGATAAAAATTTAATTTGGGTACAGTGTTGCATGACCGCGCAATTCTCATTGAAAGTGCGAGAGCGCTGAAAGCTGAAAATTGGCCTGGGAAGGAAAGGGGTGAAAGTGCCCAGTATTGAAGTGGTTAAGGACCACTTTATGCAGACACCATTCTTGCAATGCCACAGAACACACAAGGAGAGAGGGAGGAGGATTCTGGCAGTTTTGGAGGCATTGAAGCAGAGGAATTTCAAACCTTAAAAGATGGTTTTCAGTTCCTTAGAACCCTTGGGAGTAGTATGTGGCTGGAAGGAGGCAGTTCCAGATAGTGTAATCCTCAGTCAGCCCCAAAGACTGCTTCTCATGCCTCTGCAAACTTGTGGTGTACGGACTCCCTTATTCTTCAAAGCCTGCAAAAAGGACCTGAGAATTTGTGGCATCAAGGAGAAAAATCATTATTGGTTGGCAACCCTCCTTGACCATCTTTACATGGGGAAAGTCTTTGATCTGATCCTGCCCTCGCAGTACGGGATGAAATATCTTGAGGACACCTTAAAGAGGAGTTTATGTAACACCTTTCCAGACTCTGGTAGGTTACAGTCAAAGAAATAGTGCAGCGCAAAATAAAACACAAATAATGTTAAATATATAAAAATCCATGTCTCCAAAATATATATGCGGATGAATGAAAGAAGCAAAAAAGTTCAGCCACTGTGCAGGAGTGCGTCCAGATCTATCATGCAAGTGCCCCAAACTGAGTGCAACACCTCTCCCACAGATAGAACTGGCCGCTCACCTTATTAATATGACCCCTGATAACAGGAAGGTCAATCAGCGCTTTGTTTCAAATGAGGGGGCCTGAATCCTCCGGTATCCAATCACTCTCTGAAAGGTAGCCGTCCCTCCGCAATGTATATGCATCAAACCAGAAAGATGGCCATGGGTGACGTCATACGTAGCTCCTCTTCCATACGTGTTACGTCCTGGATGGGAACTTCGGCAGTGGGGATCTGTTGGTCAAAGGAGGAGGAAGTGGTGGAAAAGGGGGCTGCCTGAGTGATGCATTTAAAAAATGTTTTAGTCCTCCGCGCCCAGGGTTGTCAGCTTCCGCATCCCATCGGCAGCGTCTGCATCATATGGTGAAAGATTATCTAGGGGCAAAAACAAACATGGATAGCCTTACAGTAGATGATCCACTTGGCTAATGGGTTATGAGAATAAACCACTGTCCAAAACTTGCCCAGTATACAATTACAATTAAGCTGCTGGGCTGCCCTACATTCAGCATGCTTTCCAAATGGATATTCAGTGCTGCCGGAGGTTTTGCGAAAGATAAAAGAGCGTGTCTGTCCACAGACTCTGTTGACTGGCTGACATTTGTCAAAACGAATCAGTCCTGGATTAGCAGCAGCTATCAAGCCCCTAATGCCCCCAAGGTAAACCCCTCAGGAGATTGATTTTCCTAGGGGGTTATCTGATGCGGGGAGGAGTCGCGAGAGCCACCGGGGACCCCAGAAGAGGATGTTCAGGGCCACTCTGTGCAAAACGAGCTGCACAGTGGAGGTAAGTAAGACATGTTTGTTATTAAAAAAAAAAAGATCCTTTACAATCACTTTTACACCCAAGGACCAATTTCTCCACACTTGTTTGACAGGTGCATATAATTTAAATTTTTAAAAGAAAGGCTAATTCTTGCCTTCATCAAGAGTACCTCTCTAGGATTACAGTGTAAAGGCACCACCAAAACCCAAAGCCCAAGTTTTCCGCACCTGTTGAACAGATGCATATAATTTAAATTTTTTTATAGAAAGGCCAATTTTTGCTTTCATTAACAGTACCTCTATAGGGTTATGGTGTGAAGGCCCCACCAACACTCAAAGCCCAATTTTTCCACACCTGTTTGACAATTGCATATACCGTATTTATCAATGTATAACACGCACTTTTTTCCCCTTAAAATCAGGGGGAAATCGTGGGTGCGTGTTATACGCCGATCCCCGCCGATCTCTGCTGATTGTTTGCGATCGCGCCGACATACACATCTGAGAGTACAGATTTAAGTATGGCGCCAGCGGATTTGGCGGAGCAGAGCGAGCGCCGCCGAGATCGCAGGGACTGGGCGGAGCCGAGATACACATAGCCGAGTGTACTCGGCTTTTCTCGGCTCCGCTCACAGTCACGCCCAGTCCCGCCATTGGACCTGTGTTATGTCCATCATAGAGCGGGACTGGGCGTGACTGTGAGCGGAGCCGAGAAGAGCCGAGTACACTTGGCAAAGTAATGCTATGGGTCCCCTACAAGCTTGCCCCAATTTACGCACCTACTCCCATGAATATAAGTACAATATTTATACTTTACAGCGTGTCACTTGCCACCCGTCCCCTGTCACCAGATTCAGAGTGTCACTTGCCAACGGTTCCTTGTCACTCAGTCCATGCTGGCAGTTGTAGTCCCCTGTCAGTCAGGCCATGCTGGCAGTTGTAGTCCCCTATCAGTCAGGCCATGCTGGCAGTTGTAGTCCCCTGTCACTCAGGCCATGCTGGCAGTTGTAGTCCCCTGTCACTCAGGCCATGCTGGCAGTTTTAGTACCCTGTCAGTCAGGCCATGCTGGCAGTTTTCGTACCCTGTCAGTCAGGCCATGCTGGCAGTTGTAGTCCCCTGCCACTCAGGCAATGCTGGCAGTTGTAGTCCCCTGTCACTCAGGCCATGCTGGCAGTTTTAGTACCCTGTCAGTCAGGCCATGCTGGCAGTTTTAGTACCCTGTCAGTCAGGCCATGCTGGCAGTTGTAGTCCCCTGCCACTCAGGCCATGCTGGCAGTTGTAGTCCCCTATCAGTCAGGCCATGCTGGCAGTTGTAGTCCCCTGTCACTCAGGCCATGCTGGCAGTCATAGTCCCTTGTCACTCAGGCCATGCTGGCAGTTGTAGTCCCCTGTCACTCAGGCCATGCTGGCAGTTGTAGTCCCCTGCCACTCAGGCCATGCTGGCAGTTGTAGTCCCCTATCAGTCAGGCCATGCTGGCAGTTGTAGTCCCCTGTCACTCAGGCCATGCTGGCAGTTGTAGTCCCCTGTCACTCAGGCCATGCTGGCAGTTGTAGTCCCCTGTCACTCAAGCCATGCTGGCAGTTGTAGTCCCCTGTCACTCAGGCCATGCTGGCAGTTGTAGTCCCCTATCAGTCAGGCCATGCTGGCAGTTGTAGTCTCCTATCACTCAGGCCATGCTGGCAGTTGTAGTCCCCTATCAGTCAGGCCATGCTGGCAGTTGTAGTCCCCTATCAGTCAGGCCATGCTGGCAGTTGTAGTCCCCTATCACTCAGGCCATGCTGGCAGTTGTAGTCCCCTGTCACTCAGGCCATGCTGGCAGTTGTAGTCCCCTATCAGTCAGGCCATGCTGGCAGTTGTAGTCCCCTGTCACTCAGGCCATGATGCTGGCAGTTTTAGCCACTCACCTCTGCAGCTCTCTATCGTTCTCCTAAGTCTTGGTGATGATGGGCTCCCTCACAGCGTTCTCCAATGCCCGCACCTGGAGTTTATGGTCTGCAGGGTGAGGATCTGGCTTGGCACCGCGGGAGTCACCACACTACTCTTGGCCCTCCTTGGGACCCCGACATCCACCCTCCTCAGTCCGCCGCGAAGCACCAATCTCCCCTGACCCCTCATGTCACTGCAATACCGCTGCTCTCTCTTGGCCGGAGTCAGGAGGAGGGGCTGGGTGCCGCTCTGTGGTGGGCAGAGTCAGGAGGAGGGGCAGGGTGCCAGTCTCTAGTGGCTGGAGTCAGGTGGAGGAGCTGGTGTGGTAGGCGGTGTCAGGGAGGGGCAGGGTGGTGCCCTGTTTGTGGGGCGGAGTCAGGAGGCTGAAAGCAAATATCGCCCCGCCCATCCCCGACATCAGAGAGTGAATCTGACAGCTGCACTTATTAGTCCGGCTCTGATGGGGCCCCACGGCCCAAGCCCAGGGGTGCCCGCTCAGTAAGATGGCCCTTCCAGGCAGGTGGGGCCCCCCAGGCGAGTGGGGCCCCCGGGCAACTGCCCAGCGAGCCCATGCGTTAAAGACGGCCCTGCATTGATGGGCATTTAAATGTAAGTTTTTTTCCCTTAAACTTCCCTCCTAAAAGTTTTTTCCTTAAAATTCCCTCCTAAACTTGGGGTGCGTGTTATACGCCAATAAATGCGGTATTTAAACATTTTTACAGAAAGACCAATTCTTGCTTTCATCAAGAGTACCTTTAGCCATTTCCTGCTCTCTTCGGTGGTGTGTTCTCAGACCATTCCATGGGGAATTTTTTTCTTCCTTTCACTGGTCTGTAGATCAGTGGCGGCTTCAGAGGCAGAATGAGTTTACCACAAGGATACCCAGTCTCTGTGGATGGCTACATGAACATGCAGCTCACCAATACAGAAGAGTATACTGATGGGGCATTGTCTGGACATCTTGGAGAAGTTCTACTAAGGTGTAATAATGTATTGTATATACAAGCAGTATAAAAGGAAGACAAAGATGGTGAGATAAGAGAATAAAGCAACTTCTAAATTAATTTTGTAAATTTATTTAGAAACTTCTCTTTTGAGGTTATTGTTGGACATTATATTTCTTGATAAAACATACAAAAACAAACAGATTTTTTTTCAGAGTGCCTCTATAGGCTTATGGTGTGAAGATACCACCCACACCCAAAGCCCAATTTCGACACCTGTTACTTCTATCTAAAGTCTAAGAAAGAGACACCAGACAAAAAAAAATAGTTAATCTTGGCCTGAGTGTACTATAATTTGGCTTCTTCGCATAAGGCTTGTGCGCTTTGGTGTAAAATTGTGTTATTTCCATCCAAAGTCTGCCAAAGAATTTATCCAAAAAATCTCAAATTCTTTTCCGAGTGCACTAAATTGTGGTATCATCATGCAGACTGGCTCCCCAAGCCATTGTTTACAAAATAAAGAAAGCTTGCAGGGAAAATCAATTAAAATGTAATTTTGTTTCTTTATATATGTCAGTTTATCAGCAGCAGGTTCTATACACAGTACAGATAAGCTCCTTTACAGTCAGACTAAGGGGACCCCCCCAGGCACTGTAGTCAAAGGTATTTATCATTTTCCACTTTAAGCATCATTGAAATCATTGCTCCTTTAAAAACAATCAAACATATTTTTGCATTGATACATGTCCCCCAGGGCAGTAACCGGGCCCCCATACCATATGGCCAATAACATTCGTATAAGCCTTCAAAATTGGCATTTTTGATTTTTCAAGTTCGGGTCCCATAGACTTTAATAAGGTTCGCAGTTTGGGTCCTAACTTTTGCGATGTTTTAGAGTTCTGGCGCAAACCGAACTGGGGGGTGTTCAGCCCAACTATTTTACAGATGCTGGAAAATGACTGACGAGTAAACATGATTGTCTTATAGCTTACAGAAGTGAGGGAAATTGCTTCACTGTGTCTGTTGTTTTGTGTTATTCTGATTCAACAATCAAAAGTGTGAATTTAAAGAAATTCTATATTTTATCATGGTTGTCTGCAATATTTTTTTAAAAAACAATAAGGAGTTTATAATGAGGATGCATTATTTGAACAAAACATTACGTAGCTTGTTAATTCGCCACTTATCTCTTCAAACTAAAGTTCCATTTCTGACAGTTATATGTTTCAGGCACCAAGACTAGGTTTAGACGCTGTCTAGGCAGCCTACTGGGTTCAGGAGGGTTAGAAAAGCCATACATCATGAAGAACTAGCTGCACAAAAATACAATTTTACAGTTGGGTATAAAACTGTACAAGCATAAAATATGGTTTCTTTTATATATTATGAATAGAGCTTTACATTTAGCTAGAATGGCTTTCTTTAAAGGGAACCTATACTGTGTCTATTTGTGGGAAAAAAAATGATTCACCCAGTGGGCGCACAGGCGCCGCCCCCTCTCTCCAGCATGATTCTATCCATGGTCGCTGTAGCCACCCCCTATTCAGGTGCCCGGACCCTTTTCGGACGCCTGAATTCCAGCGGTGTTTTTTGAAGCACCTGATTAGAGCCATAGGCTCTAATAGGCTTCAAAAAAGGTGAACTGTGAGCGCAGAGCATTGCGCTTGCAGTTCACCCAGGTGTGTTAGCAAAGCAAATGAAGATTTGCTTTGCTAACACTGAACCGCCTCTCAGCTGGCGCGGAGACGCAGATCTAACACCGGTCACCCGATGGACTGAAGGCACAGGCGCCTTGATTGAATGCCTAACGGAAAAGAAGAATGGGAGGACAGAGAGCCATGGAGGACACAGGAGCTCACCACCATCACCTGCTGCATGTCCCACAGCTTGCCGCCGTCACCCGCCACCAGGATAGGGTAAGTGTGTGCGGGTCAGATGGTGAGCAGGGGGGTCACAGAGGCTGCATATGATTGGCACAGAGGCTACATATGATGGGCACAGAGGCTACATATGATGGGCACAGGGCTACATATGATTGGCACAGGCTGCATATGATGGGCACAGAGGCTACATATGATGGGCACATGCTGCGTATGATGGGCACAGAGGCTACATATGGTGGGTACAGGCTGCATATGATGGGCACAGAGGCTACATATGATGGGCACAGAGGCTACATATGATGGGCACAGGCTGCATATGATGGGCACAGAGGCTGAATATGATGGGCACAGATGCTACATATGATGGGCACGCTGGACTAGTGGAAAGGACACTGGCTCAGTAGCCTCCCTCCTAATGCAACCTGAAGTTAGACTTGCACATGACCGTGAGTGCGCTCAGCTTGAATAGGAACCCCCACCTGCAGGGCAAGTTGGCCCGCCCACATACTTATCAAATTGGGATGCAACAGTGGATGAAGTGGGAGATGGTGAGCAAGAGGAAGGTAACCTACAGCAGATGAGGTCTTTAATTGAGCAATTTAGTTACTATATGAGCACAGAACAGAATTGATTTAATGATAAACCTAAGTTACTGTAGAATTAAAACACTTTTTTTTTTCTTTTTTTTTAGCAAAACAAACTACATTGTGTGTTTAATGGCTAGTCAGAGTCTTCAACAAACAAGTTACACATTGTGTTGTATAATCTTTTTCCGATACAGAAAAAAAGACTCTTGAAACTTTGTTTCAGAAACAGAAAATAAAGGAAAATAGCTTTTCACTTGTATTCATTACTAACTTTTGTGGCAGCCGCTTCAAAATGACAACAAATTATTGTGCTGCAAATAATAAAACATACGTTTGTAAAGAAATATATTTCTTAAACTGTTATATGCAGAGGTGTATGGAATGTATTGAGAAAAATAGAGCTTGTCTAGCAAAATGTTTCTGTATAAGAAAAAAATGTTTAAAAAGTGAAAAAAAAAAGTTGTCACCCCTATTGCTTCCCCATTGCACCACTGGAAATCATCTGTCAGAAACTCATCTCCTTGTAGCTCCAAGGTTACTAACACAGCTTTTTCCTGTAAAATTGAGTGCCTAGTCAGAAACCCATTTGATTGCAATAGTATTTCATACCTGCACTGCACTATATATGAAAGAAAATAGTTTTAGTTGTGTCTGTCACTTACCTGATAGGAGACTGCTAAAACAAGGTTAGCCTCTCTTATAGCTCAAGCCCTGGCCCCACTGAGAGTGAAATGTGAAACGGAATGTACCAAGGGACAGGAGAAACACGAGTGCCAGGAGATGTTGATAGGCGAACTTGCAGCTGGAGAAAGATGTCCTGGGGAACTGGTGGACCATCAGGACCGGAACAGAAGCTGTGCTCAGGAAACCAGCCAAGATTAAAGAGGTACTTCATATGTGCTGCAGGTTCAGGACATGTGGCTTGTCAGATCTCTCAGCGAAGTCCAGAGCAGGTACAGCAGACATCCAGGCAAAAACTTGAGAAGGATGGACAGCCAGAATCGGAGATAGAAGCGTGATCACAGGAATAGCCACTGTCATCAGCAGGCAGGTAGCAAGGTAATAAATCATAAGCAGAGCCAAAGTCAGGAACAGAGCCAAAGTCAGGCACAGAGCCAGGGTCAGGAATTAAGTGAAAAATCAGAAGCAGGATCCAAGGGCAAGCCGGGTCAGCAACAAGGGAAGCACACAGGAAAAACGCAGGATGCAGGGAGCAGCTGGAAAAACAGTCAGCACTTAAAGTGGAGGTAAACCTTCCTGTATTATTTGTACCTATAGGTAGGGATGAGCTTCGAGTTCGAGTCGAACTCATGTTCGACTCGAACATGGGCTGTTCGCAAGGTCGCCGAACAGCAAACAATTTGGGATGTTCGCGGCAAATTCGAATGCCGCAGAACACCCTTTGAAAGTCTATGGGAGAAATCAAATGTGCTAATTTTAAAGGCTTATATGCATGGTATTGTCATAAAAAGTGTTTGGGGACCTGGGTCCTGCCCCAGGGGACATGTATCAATGCAAAAAAAAGTTTTAAAAGCGGCCGTTTTTTCGGGAGCAGTGATTTTAATAATGCTTAAAGTGAAACAATAAAAGTGTAATATCCCTTTAAATTTCGTACCTGGGGGTTGTCTGTAGTATGCCTGTAAAGGGGCGCATGTTTCCCATGTTTAGAACAGTCTGACAGCAAAATGACATTTCAAAGGAAAAAAAGCAATTTAAAACTACTCGCGGCTATTAATGCATTGCTGGTCCGACAATACACATAGAAGTTCATTGAAAAAACGGCATGGGAATTCCCCACAGGGGAACCCCGAACCAAAATTTTTTTAAAAAATGACGTGGGGGTCCCCCTAATTTCCATACCAGGCCCTTCAGGTCTGGTATGGATATTAAGGGGAACCCCGGCCAAATTTTTTTTTTTAAATGACGTGGGGGGTCCCCCTAAATTCCATACCAGGCCCTTCAGGTCTGGTATGGATATTAAGGGGAACCCAGCGCTAAAATTTAAAAAAAAACTGCGTGGGGTCCCCCCAAAAATCCATACCAGACCCTTATCCGAGCATGCAACCTGGCAGGCCGCAGGAAAAGAGGGGGGACGAGAGAGCGCCCCCCCTCCTGAACCGTACCAGGCCACATGCCCTCAACATTGGAAGGGTGCTTTGGGGTAGCCCCCCAAAACACCTTTTCCCCATGTTGATGAGGACAAGGGCCTCATCCCCACAACCCTAGCTGGTGGTTGTGGGGGTCTGCAGACGGGGGGTTATCGGAATCTGGAAGCCCCCTTTAACAAGGGGACCCCAGATCCTGGCCCTCCCCCCTGTGTGAAATGGTAAGGGGTACAAAAGTACCCCTACCATTTCACTAAAAAACTGTCAAAAATCTTAAAAATGACAAGAGAAAGTTTTTGGCAACTCCTTTATTTAAATGCTTCTTCATTCTTCTATCTTCTATCTTCCTTCATCTTCTTCTTCTTCTGGTTCTTCTGGTACTTCTGGTTCTTCCTCCGGTGTTCTCGTCCAGCATCTCCTCCAGGGAGTCTTCTTCTGGTATGGAATTCAGGGGGACACCCCACATCTTTGTTTTTTTTTTTATTTTGCCTGGGGTTCCCCTTAATATCCATACCAGACCTGAAGGGCCTGGTATGGAATTTAGGGGGACCCCCACATCATTTTTTTTTACATTTTGGTTCGGGGTTCCCCTGTGGGGAATTCCCATGCCGTTTTTATCAATGAACTTCTATGTGTATTGTCGGACCGGCAATGCATTAATAGCCACAAGTAGTTTTACTTTTTTTCCTTTGAAATGTCATTTTGCTGTCAGACTGTTCTAAACACGGGAAACATGCGCCCCTTTACAGGCAAACTATAGACACCCCCCAGGTATGAAATTTAAAGGGATATTACACTTTTAATGTTTCACTTTAAGCATTATTAAAATCACTGCTCCCGAAAAAACGGCCGTTTTTAAAACTTTTTTTTGCATTGATCCATGTCCCCAAACACTTTTTATGACAATAACTTGCATATAAGCCTTTAAAATTAGCACTTTTGATTATTCAAGTTCGTGTCCCATAGACTTTAATATTGTTCGCGTGTTTGAACAAATTTTTTGCCTGTTCGCATGTTCTGGTGCGAACCAAACAGGGGGGTGTTCGGCTCATCCCTACCTATAGGTAAGCCTGTAATAAGGTTTACCTATAGGTACTGTAAATATCTCCTAAACTGCATACATATTTTCTGTATACTGCACTGATGATGTCATCGGCACATGCGCTCTGAAGGAACAGCTGGCCCCGCCGTTTCTTCAGAAGCCTGTGCCGTGACCAGCGGCTCCGACGTGCATGTGCGGGAGTGATGTCACGCGGATCCAGCCAGTCACACAGCCGGAGTCCATGGCTCCTGAAGGAAGACGGGCGAAGATGGATGCGGCCTTGATCAGGGACGATAAGGGCTTAATTTGCAGGTAAGTTTAACATAATATACAGTTGTGCCCATGAGTTTAGATACCCTGGCAGAATTTATGATTTCTTGGCCTTTTTTCTGAGAATATGAATGACAACAAACATTTATTTCACTCATGGTTAGTGTTTGGCTGAAGCCATTTATCATCAATCAACTGTGCTTACTCTTTTTAAATCATAATCACAACAGAAACTACCCAAATGACCCTATCAAAAGTTTACATACCCTGGTGATTTTGGCCTAATAACATGCACACAAGTTGACACAAAGGGGTTTGAATGGCTATTAAATTTAAACATTCTCACCTGTGATCTGTTTGCCTGTAATCAGTCTGTGAGTATCAAAGGTCAATGAGTTTCTGGACTCCAGACAGACTCTTTCATCTTTCATCCAGTGCTGCACTGACGTTTCTGGATTCTGAGTCATGGGGAAAGCAAAGGAATTGTCAAAGGATCTGCAGGAAAAGGTAGTTGAACTGTATAAAATAGAAAAGGGGTTTAAAAATATATCATAGGAATTGAGAATGCCAATCAGCAGTGTTCAGACTCTAATCAAGAAATGGAAAATAAGGGGTTCTGTTGAAACCAAACCAGGGTCAGGTAGACCAACTAAAATTTCAGCCACAACTGCCAGGAAAATTGTTCAGGATGCAAAAAAAACCCCACAAATAACTTCAGGTGAAATACAGGACTCTGAAAACATGTGGTGTGGCTGTTTCAAGATGCAAAATAAGGAGGCACTTGAAGAAAGATGGGCTGCATGATCGAGTCGCCAGAAGAAAGCCATTACTAAGCAAATGCCACAAAGTATCTCACTTACAATATGCCAAACAGCACAGAGACAAGCCAGAGACAAGCCTCAAACCTGGCACAAAGTCATTGAGCTTTTTGGCCACAACCATAAACACTATGTAGCGCTGGAAGATTTTTGATCTACCGCTGATAGGTAAATCTAGTGGGTCACTTGTTAGAGGAAGTTAGATTTGTCTCTGTTCCAGCTTGGCTGAGTTGCATGTGGTTCCACACTGTGCTGGTGGGTGTCTTTGTCACCATGGGCCAGTGTTGGAAAAGCAACGAGTTAAAGCATATGAGTGCTCCTCTGTCCCGGAGATAACTCGGTGGAGGTGGTCCTCCGAGTTGCATTCTGGGAGAGGGTATTTATGGGACAGACGCTATATTTTGGGGTTCGTTTTCAGCCACCTGCTGGCCCTCCTGGCCAACAGGTATGTGTTAAGAGTACCACTTCGTGGCCCTCCGTTCCGGAGGCCCACGTCGCTGCGGCATGTGGGTGGGCCCAGAAGCCTGTCTGGGGCCTACCACAGCGGCAGAGGAATGGTCCTGAGCTGTCTATCCTGAGTGAAGAAGCTGGACAACCGAGAAGATCCCAGAGGAGGACCCATCATGGAAGGATCTTGCAGAGTGCTGGTCTGGAGAGGGGCCTGGTGACTTGGTTGGAGGACGTATCCTGAAGTAGTCTTACTGCATAGTACTGCCGGGTTGGCTTAAAGGTTCAAGTACTGTGTCTGACATTCATCGCAAACCAATACGTCCTGTGGCAGAGGATCGTACGGGTTTTATTGCAAACAAGTCTGTGGCAGAGACTTTTGTTCGTGCTGCGTGCTGGCTGCTAGGCAAGTGAGAGATGTCTATCCAGGTGGGCAAAGATTAAATCCTATAAAGGGGAGACTATTCAGCTACAAGTGTTCAATTGCAAAGAATGTTCTGAAGAATACTACGGAAAGGTATATGAGCTTCCCTGCAGCTTTCCTTCTGCCTCTTTCCTGCTACTTCCTTTATTTGTTCATTAAAGCATTGGAAAATATACTCGAGTGTTCAGTGCTTACATCGCCCAGAGGTAAACTCAACGGAACCCTAGACCCGGTGCCAGTGAAACAGAGGTATCGAGAGTGAAGGTAACAGCCCGCTTTAAACCAGCAGCTCCACCCAGAGTTATTGCTACAACTACATTTGGAGAGCAGTCAAAAAGGCCTATGATGAAAGGTACACCATTCCTACTGTGAAAGACGGAGCTGGATCGCTGATGTTTTGGGGATGTGTGAGCTACAAAGGCACTTGGACATTCCAACATGACAATGATCCAAAACACAAGGCCAAGTCAACCTGTCATTGGCTACAGCAGAATAAAGTGAAGCTTCTGGAGTGGCCATGTCAGTCTCCTGACCTTAATATTATTGTGCCACTCTGGGGAGATCTCAAACATGCAGTTCATACAGGACAGCCCAAGAATTTACAGGAACTGGAGGCTTTTTCCCAAGAGGAATGGGCAGCTTTACCATCTGAGAAGATAAAGAGCCTCATCCACAAATACCACAAAAGACTTCAAGCTATCATTGATGTTAAAGGGGGCAATACACGGTATTAAGAACTGGGGTATGTAAACTTTTGATCAGGGTAATTTGGGTAGTTACTGTTGTGATTATGATTTAAAAAGAGTAAACACAGTTGATTGATAATAAATGGCTTCATCCAAACACTAACCATGAGTGAAAGAAAAGTTTTTGTGTCATTATTCATATTCTCTGAAAAATGGCCAAGAAATCATAAATTCTGCTAGGGTATGTAAACTTATGAGCACAGCTGTACTAGAATGCAATGCATAGTAGCATATCATGTCTTCACTTTACAGGTAAGAAAAAAAACAGCTTTTACTTCCTCTTTAAGCATTGTCAGAAGCATCCTTAAACAGCCCGTATGGCGCCAACATGCACTGCGTGAGTGCCGGTGCACATTCCTGCGCACATGCATGCACGTGGTCACCATTCTGCAGAGAATGCTGCTATAGTGACACCGCACCGCTGGCTGTATACCATCCTAGCCTATCTGTATACCTTACTAGCCTGTCTGTATACCATCCTAGCCTGCCTGTATACCATCCTAGCCTGTCTATATACTGTCCTAACCTGTCTGCATACCATCCTAGCCTGCCTGTATACCGTCCTAGCCTGTCTGTATACTGTCCTAACCTGTTTGTATACTGTCCTAGCCTGTCTGTATACTGTCCTAGCCTGCCTGTATACCATCCTAGCCTGCCTGTATATCGTCCTAGCCTGCCTGTATACCGTCCTAGCCTGTCTGTATACCATGCTAACCTGTCTGTATACCATCCTAGCCTGCCTGTATACCACCCTAGCCTGTCTGTATACTGTCCTAACCTGTCTGTATACCGTCCTAGCCTGTCTGTATA
Organism: Lithobates clamitans; assembly: GCA_037952925.1. Lineage (NCBI taxonomy): Eukaryota > Metazoa > Chordata > Amphibia > Anura > Ranidae > Lithobates > Lithobates clamitans. The sequence continues at coordinate 2,001,419 of JBBGZY010000925.1, read as the reverse complement.
CTGTCCTAGCCTGCATGTATACCATCCTAGCCTGCCTGAATACCATCCTAGCCTGCCTGTATACCGTCCTAGCCTGTCTGTATACCATGCTAACCTGTCTGTATACCATCCTAACCTGCCTGTATACCATCCTAGCCTGTCTGTATACCTGCGGACCATGGCCGGTGTGAGGAAGGAGCCACTTCCGCCACTATTTGTCTTCAGGCCAGGTCCAGAGGTGCAGGTGCAGGCCTGCGGACCACGGCAGAAGAAATAGTGGAGAGGCACCGCAAACATCTCCCCTGCCACCTTCACTGTATAAATGGGCAGGGCAAATGGGGTGGAGTTAGGGGCGGAGCCAAGGGACAGCGAAATGAGGTTTTGCCTAGGGTGTCAAAAATTCTTGCACCAGCCCTGCCTGACAGAGTCTAAGTATATCCATAGAGATAAGTTGCTTCCTGGTCTTAATTTCCAATCAGATCTGATGTCTATGGGGCAACCTCAGACAATCTCATAGATCTGTTTACTGGGGAGGGTAGAACCTGTTATTTTACCCTGCCTGGGAAGTTGTGACTACCGTTGGTCAGATGGTCAGATTGTAAGCAGGGGTTGAAACCCTTTTAGTAAGGTCCCTCATCTGGATAGAGCTGGTGGGTGGACCTGTGCCTCCCTATATACTCTGAAGTGGAAGGAGTCTAGAGGAGGAGTAATGGGATTTGGCTATCCCTGATATACAGCATGTAAGAATGTGGCCTAAGAAAAAGAATCCTTTGGTTTAGGCCCATGTAGAGCACCCACCTAAGGTGCACCTGTATAGAGAAGTATGGAAGAGATGGCTGGACATTCTATGTTAATATGCATTTAATTGTGGTGAATTATTGACCATGGACTTAAAGCTGTGCAGGTGATGAATGGATGTACAGAACTGCTGTTGCGTTGTTGGCACAATAAAGATTTAATTAAAAGACTGTATGTGTAGACATTCCACCCAAAGAGCCAATGTGTTCTTCTGCCAGGGGAGCAGGGGAAGCCGTCCCCGCTGGGAGTGCACAGTGATTATTGCTAGTGGCTATAATAGTCAACTTGGGTACATTCAACATGCCTATACATGGTTCAAATCTCAGGTATGTGCATACCCTAATCTCATTCCTGAGCATGAAAAAGATGGGAGGTGCCCCTGGCCAGCTTGGTGGGAGCTGCAGGCGAATAAGAGCTGCTAACAAGATCATGCTTGCAAATCTTTCTGTTTTCTAGTGGCCTTTGTCAAGCTAAGGAGCTGTTCAGTGGCTTGGCCCAATCAGCTGTGTGAGTGGGGGAAAAAAACAGCTCAACCACAGAAGAAAATGTGTACAGCGTTTAACTATTAACAATTTTTATGTGTATTTATCCAAATGTTGCTATGCATTTCTTGATTTCGATGTAGTGCCTAAAGTCAAACCCTTTATTCAGAATAGAAAGTGTGAGGAAGTGTTAAAACCCCTGTTAGGTTTTCATTACTGTATGTATCCCCACCAGGGAGTATCATCCTTTCTGTTGTCCTATTGTCTTTGTGAGGCAAAACTTCAAAGGCTTACAATTATCACCAGATCAGTAGGAAAATTTTCCAGCGGAGACATCTGATAAATTGACAACTGTCTAAAGCCGGCCATAGATGATGTGATGTGGTTTCAAGAAAGAAAATCGCTTGATTCTACCATCAACGCAGTCAGTTCTACTATGAGGGGGTAGTGGGGAGCCATCCCTGCCAAGAGAACACACAGTGATTATTGCTAGCAGCTATAGCCGCTGGCAACAATCGCATGGAAAATCTGACATGCTGGTTGTATCTAATTCGATTGCTGTCGAATTGTCTATGCTCAGCTTAAGAGTAGATTTTAAAATGCTTTGAATATATTTTTATACTTATCTTGTGTTGTGTTAAGGGATAAGAAGTGAAGAAAAATATCCACGGTGGGACACAGCAAAAAAAAAAAAATTAAAAAAAATATCACTACGCTTTCTAAAAAAAAATATCTTTACATACAATTTTAATAGCAATTACATAATCTTTATATGCTTCTTCTATTATGATGATATTGTACAGAATATATTTGACAGCATATTGCCCTCCTTCTAGTAAAAAAATCATAAACAGACCGTCTTAAACATAACCCATTCATCTGTCACTGTTCATGATGCTATTAGGATGGATGACATCTTCAGTCTGTATGACAAAGAGTAAGGTAAACCCAACACCATCAAAGATCCAATGGAATCCTATGACCAACCTTGCAGAGTCAACAAGTCCCATCCATCAATACACTCACGGATCAGCAGAAGAGATGCCAATACCAATTCTGGGTGAAAAGGAGTGTTTGCTTTGCTGGATGTAACATTTTGATGAGTGATGACTCGATTATAGATGCTATCATTGCATGTGAAGACACACAGTAGGGTGTGATAGATTGCTGATAATCTCAAAGATCATTTACAATGGAATCCCCCGGGGTCACCCATGAATCAGCCCTCCCTTTTCTGAAACAACAGCGGTGGAATGGCTATATGCTGGTTCATCCCACAAGAAGCAACTCATAAAATTTGATTAAACTGAATCATTACACTAGAAGCAGACTGTAATAGAGAAATAAAACCCTTTTGCACCTGTTTGACCTTTGGTATTTTTTAGTAGAAAGGTTTCCATTTACAATGTCTGATTTTATCTCAGTACGCTTTGTAAATCAGCTAATGGCTAAGCAGTTGTAAAGAAAATCTGACACTAAAGAGCATTGCATCATGCAGAAGTATCCATACAGCTATCCGTACATAGGGATCACTGTATGAGGCAACCAATTCATATCCAGTTACAAGATAGTAAACACAGACTAGCACCAACCATGATCTTAATGTTGTCTGCCAATGAAACAGAGATAAGGTTCTGCTGCATTTATTCCTTAGTGCAAAACTAATCTGAAATGCAGTGGTCAAAATGTCATATGGAAAAACAGTCATTATATTACTAATTAGTATTACTATTTTTACTAAAAGTCACCTGCTTTAAATGGGTTCTTTAGTATACCTAAAAAAAGCATGCAAACCCCGCCCCGGAACCTCAAAATTGAATACATATCCTGCGGAAAGACTTGCTGATATTTCCCTACAGCAGTTTAATCCCCTCCATTATTCACACCCTTACTGCATGTGAATCAACCAGACCAGTATTTTTTCTGCCTTTATTCACAGAGTTTATACTTAACTATAAAATTATTTTCTTTTATGAAACAATTGTATTGAGCCCTGTAAACAAAAATTTACTGTTAACTATTTCATCAATATTACTGTTCTTGCAGTGCTGCCACGGCTGCCTTTTATTTCATTTTACCAGAGACAGAGCTTAGAAAAGTAATTGTCTTCTTACACTTCCAAAGACTGAACAAACTTCCTCTGTACTGCACTTATCTAAAGTAAAAATGACATTGGATAAAGCATGTCATATTGAAGAGCTAAGCTGCCTGTGGATTCTGCCAAGTCAGCAAATGGATCTATTGTCCACACAGACTGGGTCTCGGTGGGTATGTCACTGCATATACTGACATTTTAAACAAAACAGGTCCTTTACAGGTACTGTAAGCTTACACAAAGTAATATGCTTTTTTGTGCATATTTGTTATCTACTATACAATACTAAAAATAATCTGTCCTTATTTATTTGGGCAATGTATATTGTATATTTATCTTCTCAGATGGTAAAGCTGCCCATTCCTCTTGGCAAAAAGCCTCCAGTTCCTGTAAATTCTTGGGCTGTTTTGCATGAACTGCACGTTTGAGATCTCCCCAGAGTATCTCAATGATATTGAGGTCAGGAGACTGATATGGCTACTCCAGAAGCTTCACTTTATTCTGCTGTAGCCAATGACAGGTTGATTTGGCCTTGTGTTTTGGATCATTGTCATGTTGGAATGTCCAAGTACATCCCATGCTCAGCTTCCTGGCTGATGAATACAAATGTTCCTCCAGTATTTTTTAATAACATACTGCTTTCATCTTGCCATCAATTTTGACCAAATTTCCTCTGCCTTTGTAGCTCCCACATCCCCAAAACATCAGCAATCCACCTCCGTGTTTCACAGTAGGAATAGTGTACCTTTCATCATAGGCCATCATAGGTCTTGTTTACTCCTCCTCAAACACTAACCATAAACGCAAGAAATGTTTTTGTGTTATCATTCATATTCTCTGAAAAATGGCCAAGAAATCATAAATTATGCCAGGGTATGTAAACTTATGAGCACAATCGTACCTGTATTATAGCACTACTGATTGATGTAAATGTAAATTTAAATGCCATTCACAAATATGGTGCTCTGTGGTGTCATGCATATCTGTTTTTAGGTCCATTCCTGTGTTTTGGCAACCCATTTGAAACAAATGCATAATGCAATACACGTTAACGTAAGGTATTGGAATAGACAAGTGCTAATGGGCCCTCAAAGTGTACAGTATGTATAACCTGATTTTTTTTTGGATAGAGTATAGAAATGTTAGAACCCATTACTCTTTGGGGTTGAATTACTAAAGGCAACTAGATTGCGCACTTTGCAAAGCGCAGTTGCATTCTGCAAGTGCAGCTGCTCCAGAGCTTAGTAAATGAGTAGACACTCTGCTGACTTCCTTCATCCAATTATGTGCAAGCAAAAATGCAGTTTTTTTTATTTTCCTTGCATGTGATTGGGTACTCTTTGCCTGTTACCTTAGTAGCCGCTTTTCTTACTCGGGTAGCTTTACCTGGGTTTCCTCTTGTATGCTTATGCTTGTATGCTTAGTTTGGATTGGCTATGGTAACAGCACCCAACTGTGGTGAGTGGTCTAATGGTTATAATAATAAACATATTTCTGTGGATATACCTTAACAGGGCCCGTTATTTCCTTGTATGTTTATGCATTCTGCAAGTGCAGCTGCTCCAGAGCTTAGTACTGTAAATGAGCAGACGTTCTGCTGATTTCCTTCATCCAATCATGTGCAAGCAAAAATGCTGTTTTTTTTTTCCCCCCACATTCTTCAATGGCACAATGCCACCAACAATGTATTTAAACATTCAGGATGTACTACCCACTGGGAATCCCAACTAAACTTTGTCCACCGTTGGTACTACACGCCAACACGCCTATCCAAGTTCTCTCCCTCCTACTCACCACTTTGTTGACAATGTGGAGAACCAGGACCCCTTTTGCATACATGGTGGCAGTGCCCTAAACTATTTACATTCTGGATCAAAATTTTTAATTTCATCTCCTCAGTAATTGGTTTTAAAATGGATCCAGACCCTGCATCAGCACTCCTCCTCCTAAATTTTAAACACTGGCCCAAACGACACCTTCCCTTCATCATACACTGCATGATTGCAGCCAGGAGATCTATCACATCTAAATGGAAGCAAGCAGAGCCTCCGGATCTCTCCTCTTTCACGGATTACCTTAACACTCAATCTCAATTTGAACGTATGTTCTCCATCAAGAATGGTGAAGGCCAATCCTTCTGATCCCTTTGGTCACCTTGGCTTCAGCATCCATTTTGCACAGCGCATCCATAGTGATGGCACGATAACACCCATTGTTTCACTGGGAAGCCAGTTCCCCAAGCCTGTTCCCCAAGCCTATCCTTTGTGATTTCCCCTCTTTTTGAAAAACCCGGCTGGGTTTTTCTCCCTAGAGTTGTGAAAACCAGTTACCGCATTTATGTACCATTTTCGTACCAGCTCTCTTGCTTACCTGCTATTACATAACCCATTTTACACACCTGATCCTCCTTAAAGAGCCTGATATACTGAAGTACACCCTACAGAATGTTTGGGTCATTATCACTGGTTTGTGTTTCTTTCCTTGTCAAAATGTTTCCATGTGTCCAAGATTGGACACCAACTCTTGGAATATTATTATTCGAAATCTATGTTCTTTACTTATTGGTGGCGAAATTGTATTAATAATACTTGTTTATTCAATTCAAATTTAATAACATAGGATTGATTAAGAAAATGCTGTCTATTTGGCATCCTCTGGAATGCCTGGTCTTACTACTGCACTGTAAGAATTGGAAATACTGATTACACTAGATGAAGTTCAGGAAGCAGTAAATTCGGCAAGAGTGGGTAAGGCATTGGGCCCAGACAGCTTTACCGCTCAATATTATAAACTCCATTTCCCTATTCTAGGACCCTATGCTGTACAGATGTATAATGGATTGGGGAACTTTTTTTCACACAGAATCATTGAAAGCCCAAATTACAGTATTACTTAAGGAATATAAAGATCCATCACAATGTGGGAGTTATAAACCGATATCTCTTCTAAATATATACCTGAAACTTTGTTCTAAGATCCTTGCGACGCGCCTCCAACAACAATTACCCTCCCTGATCCATCGGGATTAGGTGGGGTTTGTTCAGATGCGGGTAGCACAGGATAATACGATAAAGACCTTGAACTTAATTTATGTTGCTAGTTCATCTAAAACCCCATGTGTATTTTTGGGGACAGATGCAGAGAAGGCTTTTGACCAGTTTAATTAGCAATTTATGTTTTCAGTTTTTTACGATATGTGGGGGTGGGAAATAAGATGCTCCGATGGATCTCGAGTATTTATATACAACCAACCGCTCAGGTCAAGGTGAATGGAGTTTTGTCCCCTCTTTTTAAGATTACCAATGGGACTAGGCAGGGCTGCCCATTGTCACCAATCCTATTTGCCTTGTCTTTGGAACCTTTACTCTGTAGAATTTGTTCAAACTGGGGTTGCTAGTTGGAAGAATGCAGTATAAGATCTTGGCTTATGATGGTGATATGCTTTTCTCACTGACTAACCCGATAATATCTCTTCCTAATCTGTTCCAAGAAATAGAGACATATGGCTCCCTATCTTATCTCAAGATTAATTTATCAAAATCAGAAGTTGTGGGAGTTTTGATTTCTAGTGACGTATTGAGATCACTGAAGTCTTGTTATAAATTTAAATAGTCAGACCAAGTTCTGAAGTATTTGCAAACTCTTATTCCGGCAGATCTCTGACACACTTATAAGCTTAATTTCCCACCATTATTAAATAAAGTACGGATTCTTTTGGAGAGATGGCAGAGGGGGTTTCATTCTTGGTTTGGGAGGTGCAATATTATTAAATTGAATATTCTACTGAAGTTCTTGTACTTATTTTAGGCATTACCTATAGCTATACCCAAATATTATTTTAAACAGATACACTCTCTCCTTACTGAATTTATATGGACATACAAACATCCAAGGATCATAAGATCTTTGTTGTCCCTACCTAAACAATATGGTGGACTGGCGATACCTGACCTGTACAAATACTATCAGGCGGCCCTTTTGAGCTGCCTGCTGATTGGAGCTGACATGGGGACTTGAAAATATGGCCAGGTCTACAGCAGGCACAGAGTAGTGCCCTACTACAATGAGTCCCTTGGTGCTTCAATGATCTCCTGTCTATTAATAAGATACACCCATTGATGGGACCTTCCCTACGGGTATGTTTTGGGTTTATTGCTAAAGGCAAATTGTCATCAACAGACTCCCCATTGTTCCCCATCTTGGGGAACCCACAGTTTGAGCCTGGTCTAAGGAAGAGAACTTTTAGGGTATTGAAAGATCAGGGGTTCTTCCAGGCTTCTCATTTTGTGACATTGAGATCTTGGCCAATGGTACAGTCGATGATTTCAGGAACAACACTGTACCAATTCGATTTCTGGCGAGCGGTGCAGCTGAGACATTTTCTTAATACCCTAACTCCCTTAAGTAGTTACGAATGTAATCTAACACTGTTTGAGAAGTATTCTAACAGAAATGACCTACTTCCACAAACTCTTTCAAGGATGTATGCATTGTTGGCCGCACCCCCAGAGGACTTTCATCTTCCATTTTTTAGGAGGTGGGAGACGGACTTAGACCAAGTCTTCTCAGAGGATTTGAATCTTCAATCTGTAAAAAAATGCAGGAAATAAATTTTAAGATTCTGTCTCAGTGGTACCGCACCCCGGTTTTCCTACATTGATGGTATCCAGATATATCAGGTAGTTGCTGGCATTGTGGGGAGGAGGGTGGGACATTACTGCATATCTTCTGGTCTTTTCCCAGATTAGGGGGCTTCTAGAGAGAGGTTCAGTGATTTGTTCAAAAATTTAACGACTAAGAGGTCCCTGAAGATCCGACTTTCTTTTTTGTTACATGATTCCAAATTACCGGTCAAATCATATAAGAAATCCATTTTAGGTAATCTTTTGAACGCAGCTAAATCATGTATTTCACTTACCTGGAAGCAGACACAACCTCCAACGGTAGGAAAATGGCTTAAAAGGGTAGAGGGATTGAACCATATGGAAGATCTGGTCTAGACATCCCAGCAGAAGCTAGGGATATATCTGAAAACATGGTCCTTATGGAACCTTTTTATTAAAACAGAGGAGGGAAGAACCCTTCTAATACTGTGAATTCTAATACTTGAAAAATAGAGATGCTGTTTTCAGGTTTCTTGAACGGGTCTAGATATTTGAGAGGAAGGCACACGAGGGAGGGAGAAGGGGAGGGAGGAGGATGAGTTGAGTTCTTTGTAGGTGGAAATATAAATTAAATTTCCTTTTTTTTGGGGGGGGGATGGTTTTATTTTTTTATTTTTTTTTTGAGTAAAATGAGAGGGAAGAGATGGTTCGACATAATAAAGAGCCCCCCCCCCCCAGAGCCCGGGACACTTTAAAGGCCCCGAACATGGGGTTGAGTTTCTGAGTGTATGACTAAGGTGAGATAGTTGTTTTTGCTGCACTGGGATGATGGGTTTATATGCTTTAGGGAAAGCCGAACCTAATGTATAATGACCTAGTAGATATAGAAAGGGTAAAGGGCCACAGGGCCCTAATTCGGACTTTACAGGCAAGATGGACAATGATATAGTACAAAAATATATTTTATTAACAATAAGTCATATCAAACAGGCGAAGTAAAAAACATAAAATAAGACATAAAAAAAACATACGATAAGCATATGATAGTAATGAGTATCTAGTGTAAACAAGAGGGTTGACACCAAATAAACGGCATATAAATAAATAATAAATACCGCGCTGTGAAATTGGAAAAAAGAAAAAGAAAGGAAACCTACACCCAAAAAGCTGCTGCTATAAGTGAGATACACACCTAATCAGACAAATAACAATAAGTAGCAGCGCTGAATAACCTAAAGATGTACACCAAGGATACAAATTGCAAATATTGATGTCATACACAGGTACATGTATGTGAAACCAGCCCATATACTAAATTATATAAAATAGAAAAACAGCTCTGAATGGGCATCAATAAAATTCATCCAGATGCAAATGAAAAAGTCAAACGATCTATAATAATATCTCCAAAGTGATGTTGCTGGGTAAACATATGAATCCTCCACCGCACCACTGTGATAACACCAGTAGAATTATATGCTTACCACAAGGCAAGCTCAGGTAAGCTTGTGACCTTGACCCGGTCGGGGCCTTTAAACAGAAGGGATGATTGGAAGGGGATGGTCCACCAAACCGCATGGAGATCGGTCCCAGAAAAAACTTTCCACATACACGTCCAAGGTACCGGAATAAATATCACTCAGGGGTTCCCCAGGAAAAAAGAAGGGATGGACATAGCGTAATCCAGATAACTAATTTATTCTTTAAAAGATAGAAACTGCACTTACATTGTATCAGGAAATACAAGCATAAAAGTAGCAAGAGCCGGCCGGCTACAGCGTTCACCCGTCCACACACGGACCACGCGAGACGTCAGCACGTCAGCTCTTCCCGACGCGCGTTTCGTCACACGATGACATCGTCTGGGTCTTTCAGCCCATAGAAACAGGGACTTCAACAATAATCCATATGGACAGATATATATTCCTTCCAAACTGGATATATTGGACTCTCCTATACCTGCCCACAGTCAGTATAACTATATAGGCTCCATAGGTATATTTAAACAGGCTGCAAGGATAGAAATAAAAAGAAAAACAAAGAAAACTGCGTCAGAATATTGCTCAAGCAGCTAATTAGATCAAAGCAATGCAGCATAAGATTAAAGCTGTCCAGCAGCTTACCCATAGCAGCATGAGGTTTTGTGTCTCCCCCAGGAACAAACAAACCACACTGAAGGTGTTCCTGGGAACTATTTATATCTACTCATAGGCAGCTGTAGATCGTTACCCCATCGGGCGCCGCCCAACCCCACAGGCACATACAGAGAAGGGGAGAACCCTCCAGTCCATACACGTCCAGGGGGAGGACACATGCTGGCCAAACATTAACCCACATACATGGGATAAGATCCTATAGGAAAAAACAGTGTCAGCAATGCTTAGAACATTCTTATGAAAGAGCAATAGAGCCTAGGTACTGTATATACAGCCAACAAATGCAGCCAATGCCAACAAATGCAGCCCATCACATAAAAAACATTATAACACATAGACACATACTGGCACATCTCTTGTCATTGTCTGGAGCATCAAATAACCAAATTGTTGAGGGATGTATAATTAAGAAAAAAAAATATGATCCTATATAAATGTGACAAGGCAGTAACGAAAAGAACGCATGTCCAATGGATATAACAAATTCCAATAAAAAATACACTTGACCCAATAATAACTATGTATTGTTCCACATACTGTTTTCATTATTGTCCATAATGTATACATACACATATATCATGTTACATATTTGTATATTGAATACGTATTAAAAAGTTTTTATATACTGAGTACCTGATATTGGTACAGATCAGAAAGCAGACTTATGCAGGCAACTAGAATGGCATAACAGAAACAAAAATAAGTGTAGCGCTTTTTTCAAAGCTCTTCAAGGATGTAAACCATCTGGAGAGAAAGCCCACACACCACCACTGAAAATGAGAAGGCTTACCGGACTCGGTGGACTCAACAAGGCCAGGTGGAGTCAGACAAGCTTGGGTGGTGCTGGACTGTAGGTGGCCCGGAAGGACGACGTTGGTGAGGTGGCTTCCACGAAGCTGTGTTCCTTGGATGGTAACGAACCCGAAAATATGAGGCAAAACAAACGTGGATCATATCCCTCGGACCTCAGAGCGGCTGCGCTACACCGAGCCTGCGCCGTGACACTCTAACTGGGACCTCTCTGAGAGAAGCCACCTCACCAACGTCGCCCTTTCGGGCCACCTACAGTCCAGCACCACCCAAGCTTGTCTGACTCCACCTGGCGTACGCCTTGTTGAGTCCACCGAGTCCGGTAAGCCTTCTCATTTTCAGTGGTGGTGTGTGGGCTTTCTCTCCAGATGGTTTACATCCTTGAAGAGATTTGTCCCAGGGGATTTTGAGAAAAGAACTTTTTCCCAAGGATATCTTGCCTTTGAATACATGCATTTTGTACTGTCAGTCCATAGACTTTACATCTGATTTTCCTTTGAAAAAAGCGCTACACTTATTTTTGTTTCTGTTATTGATTACACTTGCTGGTTGTGTTAGCCGCTCATTTTTTCTTGTTGGTAGCGCAGAATCATTGAGTATATTTAAACTAGAATGGCATGAAGGCTAAATAGGAGGGACAAAAAGAACAAGGATGTAAGACTTAAATATGTAACATCCACACGGCACTGTTGGCTGAAAAGGCACATGAGAGCAATGGATTCAACATGCATCATATATACATATAAACGTGCATCAACATATTTCCTTATCCGCTTATTATTAGAGAAATGGTCTAAAGCTTACAACATCATTTAGTCCCAGAAATAGTATGTAGCATGTAAGTCATACATCCATTTAGTTGGGGGGTCATACTTATGTTTAAAGGCCACATGGAGGCCTATGGCTGTGTTCAAAATGCCATTCATGGCATAGTACATATGGTCTTTCATTCTCTTCCAAAAGGGTCTGATTGTTTTGCCAATGTAGAAAGCCCCACATTGGCACAGGATTATGTAGATTATCCCCTTGGTCAGGTAGGAGATATGATGAGGAATTTTATGGACTCAGCATCAGGAAGTGTAACTATTGGTCCCTCCATAAGTAAATGGCAATAATCGCATGAGCCACATCTGAAAATACCGGGCTTGTCCTGCTGGTGTCTGGAAGACCTGGCATTCTGACTACAAACCAAACGATCCCTAATGGATCCCGCACATTTAAAGGTGATCTCTGGACGATCACCCAAATATTTACATAGTGTGGGATCCCCCAGAAGTAACTGCCAATGTCTTTGCATAATTTCACTGATGTGTGTATGCTGATCTGAAAAAGTAGTTATGAACCTCACGACATCTGTACTCTTTGGTTTAGGTCTGGAAAACAGGAGCACATCCCTAGATTTACCTAAGGCCTTTTTAAAAGCCTTTTTGAGGCAGGTTTTACTGTAACCTCTGACTATTAGTCTATTATAGAGGATATCGGCCTCATATTTAAAAGATTCCTCACTCGAGCAGTTCCTCTTCAACCACGAATACTGACTAAATGGGATACTTTGCACTAGTGAGAGTGGATGTGCACTAGTAGTGTGCAAAATTGTGATTCCCGCCGTCGATTTCCGATATAAGGAAGTGTTGATGGAACCATTCGAGTGACGACTAATGGTAATATCCAGGAATGCGATGCTGCTCTCACTACATTCCATAGTGAAATTCAGGTTGTATTGGTTCTCACCCAATACTGACATGAAGTGCTGTAGAGTTTCCCTTGATCCTGCCCACAACATAAACACATTGTCGATATATCTCCACCAACATAGTACATTGGAAAAAAATATTTGTATCTTTGTCATCCGAGAAAAGGTCCCACTCCCACCCCCCCAGGTACAGGTTGTCATAGGATGACGCACAACATGCGCCCATAGCCACACCCTGCACTTGGAGGAAGTGGGAGCCATCAAAAGAAAAAACCTTTATAGTCAAAATATGTGAGAGTAGTTGTAGAACAAACTTATTAAGTTTGTCAGATGTATGACCCCCTTTCTCTAAGAAAGCGGGTTATGACCTCCAAACCATACTGATGGGGAATAGATGAGTAGAGAGCTTCTATGTCAATTGCAACTAATAGGCAACCTTGTGGGACACATAAGTCATCCAAGTTTTTAAGGAGATCCAAAGTGTCTTTGATATAAGATGGTCGTGTAACTATATATGGGCGTAAATATTCATCCACAAAAGGGGGAGAGTAATAGAGAGGAGAAGGGTAGAACACACAACACCCTTTCACTTGTTTTCAGTCCATAGAAACAGGAACTTCAACAATAATTCATATGGACAGATATATATTACTTCCAAACTGGATATATCAGACTCTCCTACATCTGTCCACAGTCAGTATAACTATATAGGCTCCATAGGTATATTTAAACAGGCTGCAAGGATAGAAGTAAAACGAATAACAAAGAAAAAGGGGTCAGGATATTGCTCAAACAGCTAATTAGATCAAAGCAATGCAGCATAAGATGAAAGTTGTCCAGTAGCTTACCCATAGTAGCATAAGGTTCAGTATCTCCTGAGGCTCATTTCTCTAGGTCTTATTGGATGTTCCTTAGAAGTGGGAGAGTTTCTGGGGTAAAGTTCAGTAAGTTTGAAGGGGAGTTGAACTCCCAGGTAGGCTTAGGCATCTTAGGGGTCAGGATATTGCTCAAACAGCTAATTAGATCAAAGCAATGCAGCATAAGATGAAAGTTGTCCAGTAGCTTACCCATAGTAGCATAAGGTTCAGTATCTCCTGAGGCCCATTTCTCTAGGTCTTATTGGATGTTCCTTAGAAGTGGGTGAGTTTCTGGGGTAAAGTTCAGTAAGTTTGAAGGGGAGTTGAACTCCCAGGTAGGCTTAGGCATCTTGTTTCCAGCCAAAGGGTGATTGACATTGGAGTAGGGTAGTTTGCGGCAGAGAGATATTCAGGGAGTGGGATTTTGTAAAATTGATCTGGAGGTTCCATAGAGTTTTAAAGAAGGAAAAGTCCTTAAGCAGATTGGAGTTTTTAACATGAGGGTCTGTGAGTAACATAAGTATGATCCGCAAAAGTGTAGATGGGGCCTGAGATGTTAAACCTACTAGCTCTCTTGGTTTTTGATCCTACTCTGGAGATAATAGGTCATCCCGGAGGGTTGGTGAGACTCTTGTATGTTTTGGGAAGGGCATAGAACGTGGGAATCCTGGGGGACAGAACCTGAATACCTTCAAAGATATCCTTGGTAATTGTCCCATCCATGTAGGCAGAGTGTATGATATCATCATATTCTTAATTGAACTTTGTTATAATTGCTTCAGATATGGGCTTATACCAGGATGCTAGTGAGACCTGTTCCTTCCCCCTACCCCCCAGCGTGTCCTGATGAAGCAAAACAGCGAAACGTGTTGACGCACAGGAGCTCACTGACGTTTATTTGGTGTCAACTCTCTTGTTTACACTAGATACTCATTACTATCATATGCCTATCGTATGTTTTTAATTCTTTTTTACTTTGACCTGTTTGATATGACTTATTGTTAATAAAATATATTTTTGTACTATATCATTGTGCATCTTGCCTGTAAAGTCTGAATTAGGGCCCTTTACCCCTTCTTTCTTCCAATCAAGTTTATACGGATGTGGCTTTAGGAGTGTTATTTCAAATTTTGCTAGTAGATAGATACTAATACCTTGTTAAGAATGATTTTTGTAAAAATGTATTCCTTTCTTCCAAAATAAAGAAAAATAATTGGGAAAAAATGCTGTTTTTTTTTATTTACCTTGCATGTGATTGGGTACTCTTTGCAAACTGAAGCTTTACCTCATTTACTAAGCTGTGGAGCAACTGCACATGGAGAGTGCACAGTCTATTTGCCTTTAATAAATGTATCCCTTTCTGTCTCTCTAGGTAGTTTCTGTTTCCTGATGGCTATTGTTACCAAAGACAAACATGATAGGAATTGCAGAATTTTACTCCATGCAAAACTAAAAGAAAAGGGTTTAGTTTTACACATACTTTATGACTTGCATAATTAAAATATTTGTAATATTTGTATGTGTACATGAAATAAAATATAATAATAAAATATAGTAGCAGATCTGTAATTAGCCTACTTCTATGTCCCTAACTAGAGCTGTAAAAATGCTAATGGAAAACTATATATATATATATATATATATATATATATATATATATATATATATATATATATATATATAAAAGACAGTAGATTTACTGTTTGCAAGTATTTTTAAAACAAATGTTCTCTTTATTTGTCCAAAAGCAAACAGGATCTATCATCTGTTGCTATAACATTTTGTTGTATGATAAGATAATTAGGTTTGCCCAAGCTTTGTTCTTTCTGAGTAAATCACACTGAATTTTTTACTAGCTCCTGCTTAATCCTTCATCATGACATCATGGGCTCACTAGTAATCATCTCTACTAAGCAGCCATGCAGTACAACGGGAGTTAATTATTAAAACACACCAGCTGGATTTCCGTTAGGCACAGCTGTACTGGTCAAAAGATCATCATGGACTTGCTAAGGTTGTTCTAGGATTAGTGTGAACTCATAAAAACAAACGTTCTGTATATCCATGGATAAACCTTGCAAAGCTGCATAAACAGTGCAGTCTTCAACCTTTGTGTTAATTTTTAATCTTTCAATTCTTTCTGGAAGTGGAAAGGAAATTGCGGAATAATGAAGTTCCTGTTTTATTCACCTTACTGACTACATGAAAGCCAGCATTACATTTTCTTTCCGTTGACTTTCCTTTCCTTTTTCAAAAATATGTGCTTCTGTCTATGCAAATTTGCTTTCTTAGCATATTAGGAAAAGGTGCAGATGAACACTCCGGGTAATTTTGATGTTCTTTGACCCTGGTATCTGGAGAACATACTACACCCAGGTTGCCCTGAATTTCAGTCCAACAACTACTACATGGTTAAAACTGAATTCCAGGCAAACCGCTTAATACCATACACATATACACTTACTGTATGAGTGCTGAGTAATTTTTTTCTTTTTTTTTCTGCCCAGCCAGTCAAGGGCTGTACAAAGCCTTACCAAACAGCTAAGCCAGGCTGGTGACTTGACTTTTCTCTGCTATTTCTTCATCCCCAGCCTGTGCTTGAAGAGTGAAGGAGCAGCAGGAATGCAGTGATAAGTTAACCATCTGCTTACTCTGCTCTCTCATTCCATCAGCATATTCCCTGTCAGCTCGTGTTGGATCTATTGCTGCTCCTCACTCTCCCAGTCTCAGTGCTGCTGCATATGGTAATACAGGAGATTACGTCAAAATCAAGTGAATATACTGGTTGTATTTAAAAAATAAGTTCATATTTTTAAAAAAATTATATTATGAACATTTTCACTCAAGTGAGATTCTACAGGATTTGTCTGGCAATTTCTGTTCTGATTCACTCTATATATTTGTGGCATTTGCTGAACAAATTTCCCAAAATCGAATCTTAGCACGCTAAATGTCTGGCAAATCCTGATAGTACAGTAAAGGCTACTTTGCATGAATTCACTTTTGTGTAAATCTTATCAGACAAAAAGTCCTTTCATTCATCTGATGACTAGTGCTGTCTGTAGCATTGAAACTGAGTATAAACACAGTTTTAACTATGAATAGCAATTATTGGAAAAATCTAAATTTTATTTTTTTTCTAATAACCACTTCAATACTGAGCAATTTCACCTCCTTCCTGCCCAGGCCAATTTTCAGCTTTCAGTGCTGACGCACTTTGAATGACAATAGCGCAGACATGTAACACTGTAACCATATGAAATGTTTTACTCTTTTTTTAGACAGATAGAGCTTTGTTTGCGAGTTACACAATTTTGTGAATAAAAAATGTTTTCCCCTTCGTCTGATGTGCACTGATAGGCAGCACTAATGGTCACTGATAGGCAGCACCGATGGGCACTGATAGACGGCACTAATGGGCACTGATAGGCTGCACTGATGGGCACTGATAGGCGGCACTGATAGGTGGCACTGATGGCACTGATGGGCACTAATAGGTGGCACTGATGATCAGTGCCCTGATATCAGTGTATATGTCCCTATCAGAATTGCTGGTTATAAGCTCTCCTCTCCTCACGCTGTCACAGAAAAACCTGAAAGTTTGTTTACAAGTGATCAGCTATGACTGGACACAGCTGATCACATGGCAAAGAGATGCTGTGATTGGCCCTTTACCATGATCTTTGATTAGCTGCGTCCAAAGGACACAGTGATCACAGAGCATGCCGGATGTGCACCCCAGAACTGGACTACTGCGCTGTAGCCATCTTTAGGCTAGGAAACAATTGCATCTCCCTTCCCCCTAAATACCCATAGTAATCAACCTGGCATGCCAGGTGTGCATGCTTGTATCTTCAAAGCAAGGGAGGAGTGAGTGCATGCCTTTCAGCATTGGGGAGGTTGTGTGAAAGCAGTTCCAAACAAACAATAAGGGTGTCAATTCTAAAGCACTGGTGCGTGATGCTGATAGCCACCGGGCTATTTGCCTCCCTGATGCCCAGGAAGAGGTGCTGACAAAGGGAAAGGGGAAGTATGTACCTCCTACCAGTCTCCACATGGGGGTCAAGTAGGTGATAGCCCCATCCCTGTTCAATGGTTTTAGCAGTACCTTATAAGTGAAAAGAACACACAGAATAAGTCCTTTATATTCTTTAACTACCTTTCCAGGGTCCAACAATGTCTGAAGATGTTCTGCAGTGTCTGATGCAACGCTGCCAGTAAAAGAAAAGAGGAACATAGTCCTCCTTCCTCACTGCTCAAACTCCTGCACTAGGCATAGTTTTTATATGCCTAAGTTACTCTCGGGATGAAATTCCCTGCGCCATCACTATCCATGTTTGGATTAATCTAGAATGACTTCAGTGCTTCTGTTGTAGACTTTGAAATGAATTGCTCCAAAGTGCTTGGAGCTGAAAGGCCAGAGAGGGCTTGGTTGTTAATAATATGTAAATACATACTACACTGGTCTATAACTGGGCCACATGTTCACTTTAGGAAAGATTTAGTGTGATTTTTTACAATTTTTATATATTGTGAGACAAAATAGTTTCCTTCACTTTGCAATTAAAGTGACATGCCTGAAAATTAGTGTAACATCATAACAATATAAACTTTAGAATGTTCCAGTATAAACTTTAATTAGATCTTTCCTGGGCAGGAAGAGTAACTACAAATGTCTGTACCTTTGTTGAAATCCTCATATGTCATACAGCATCCAATTACAGATCTGTTTAACCTGTTTAAAAAAATGTAACATTTTCTTTTTTAAGGAGGCTGGTAGACATCAGGATGGAAAAGGCAGGTCGAGGAACAATTAAAGAAGCTTTTTCCAATGCAGAATTCAAGGGGTATTCTGGTAATAAAGGAGGAAGCAACATGAAACTGAGGTCACCCTAATGCTATGCATACTTAGCATACAATGAAAAAAGATTATTGGTTTATGAGTGGTCAGCAGGGTGGTTCCAGGGGCATTTTATAGCATGGAGGACCTAGATTGAACTCCTTTCCAATATTATTGTGTTCTTTTTCTGCATCATTAGCATTTGTTCATTGTTTTAGCTTACCTTTGGACTGGCTGTGAACCATAAATGTGAACAAAGGTACTGTGATTTAGATTTATGTGTATAATATATTAAATCTGTAGAAAACTGTGGTTATTTCAGCAGGACTGGTGGAATATCCAATTAAACTGAGCAATATTGCAGACTGTAACTTAGGATGAAAAAAACACTTTATTTCCTATGCTGTTTTTTCCTATATAAAACAGAGCTCTACATGAATCCTTTTTAAAATTATATATTAACCACTTCAGTTCTTGTACCTGTATATACCTGTTTATTCATAATCAATATATTTTTCATTACTTAAGATACAGTAATACATGAATTGTTTTTCTGGGGACAAACTGGACATTCTTTTGGCAATACTGTCATTCAAAAAAAATTTTTTTTCTATGTTATCTATAGATGAAAAATGTAAGAAAATAATTTTTTTTCACACCAACATGGTGGTAATAGCTCTGCCTACTTCCACCCATAGGACCAGTGCAAAACTATTAAGAGTTAAAGACCACACAACAACTCTTTTCCCTTTTATGTCCTCACAGAACTCCCAGCCAGGGTGAAAAGAAGAAACCTTTACCTGCCACCTTTGGGGTCTCAGAAGTGCTGTTCGTGTATGGGACCTGACTCCCAGAAGTGAATAGATCCATGGAACTTTGACACCGCATTTCCAAGATAAGTATGTTTCCCATTTTTTAGAAAATTATCTGTGAATGTCCTCATAAGTTGTGTATTACATCTTCTCTCAGATGGGATGCAGCTGCACTGTGTTACAGTGTGCATTCTAGTGGAAATTGTGGAAGAAAAAGCGTGTTTACATTTAAGGGAGTGATGCATTATGCTGAACGTGTGAAGTGGATAGAGCTTACATGGGGGCCATCTTTGGTTTGGTCAAGTACTGCCCCGGTGGCCATCTTGGAGTTGGGCAAGACTGATTGGAAGCCATTTTGGAAGTGGGCAAGGTAAGATGGTTTCCTGGGGTGGAAGGCAGGCAGAAGAGTTGAGGAACACGGGTTTAAAGACCCAGCAGCTGTGTTATCCATTTTGTTTTCCAAAGGGGTGCTACACCCCTTCTCTGAGTTGCAAACCATATTTTGCCTGCCCTGCTTGATCCAGTTTTACTATTTACAGTTGCATCATGCGGTGCAGGCGCAGCAGGGGACAGATCTTTGGATACAGTCTCCTACCCCTATATACAACTATATGGCCTAAGTAAATACCTATAAGTGTTTTATCTCTCAATGCTACTCGATGTTACTTAACAGTTTACTTTGTGATTACCCTGATATGGTGTATTCCCGTTGGGAAAAATATATCGGTACATTTGAGGATGAACAATGGGAGGAGGCCCTCCAAGCGGTCCAGCAGTGTTCCCTGAATGTAGCTCAATGGCTTTCTCAACTGTATTTGCTTCTAAGGGTACACTACACCCCAGCAAGACTGTTTAGAATGGCCTTAAGGATAGTCCCACATGTACTAGATGCTGCCGGGATCATAGAGATCTCATCCACCTGGTATGGAGATGTCCAAGCTGCATATTTGTTGGGGGGGCATCATAGATGTTATTAATAGGGTCTTTTAGGCCTCCTTGCGTGAAGACCCTAAAGAATGCATATTGGGTATTCTGTGTGACCTTCAAGTGGAGGATATTACTAAACAGTCTAAAGCTAGAGCACTATTCCAGGTCCGTAGGCTGATTCTGAGACACTGGATTTCCACTGACCCTCCTACAGTAAAGGAATGGGTGTCTTGATGAGCGATACCCTTAGACTCGAAAAATATATCTGGCAACACAGAGGGTGCTTTGGTAATTTTGAGAAACTATGGTCATTGTGGCTAGATATACCAGGTCTGGCCCCAGTGGAATTAGTACTGACCCGTCTTCTGACTAAATAGAGTACTCCTAGTTATGTATCTTGCCTAGACTCCTGGGGTGGTTATGTATAATCCTGTGTAAAATGTAATATTGGTTCAATGCTACAATGTGGAGATAACCTCTGATGAGTTGCTTGTAATAACCCATGTATATGCACTTTTCTGCCAACCTGAGTTGTACACGTACACTGTATACGCTCTGGTATATGTATATAATTTGCTTTTCTTTTCCTTGCTTAATAAAGCTTCTTTTTGACACAAAAACAGACCCAGCAGCTTACAGATAGGGAGTTTAGTACTGCATGCCTGTATGCCCATAGCTGCAAACCGTGCATCAAGAGCCATTTCCTGCTAACTAGCAGATAGATATGTTCTTGCTTAAGTCTCAGTGCTGCATTATTATTATACCTGTCTAAATGTCAGTGTTGCAGCTGCCCGGCACTATAAGCTAACTGCATAACAAAGATCCACATGGTTCCTATAGGTTCCTATAGGTAAGTGTCATCAGACCAGGTAGGTATTTTGCTATTAAAAAGAGTGCATTCCGGTACTAACGGGCCTGTCTCACTGACAGAGATATGCATTAGAGGTATAGAAAATCCTTTTCCATACTGCAAACTCTATGGCCTGAAGAGTGTCAGGACTACCTTAAAGAGGCAGACAGAAGCTCTCCTACCCATTATGCTTAGCCGAAAGGAATTGCTGTGAATCCTGGGTGAAGCCACATTTACAAGGTAAATAATGTCCCAAGATTGCCTTAAAGAGGGTGACAGAAGCTCTTCTACCCACTATTCATAGCCTAAACGGATTTCTGTGATCCCTGGGTGAAGTTGCCTTTACAAGATAAAGAGTGTGGATAAAGAGTATGTCAAGACTGCCTTAAAGGGGTAGACCGAAGCTCTCCTGCCCACTATTCATAGCTGCAAAGGATTGCTGTGAGCCTGGGTGAAGTTACCATAGCCACGTTACTGTGAATAACTCAAGCTACTATCGAATACTGTTGCCACCAACTGCATAAAGCCTCACACAGCGGAGAGCAGGCCAACTTCTGCTGGCAAGGAAGAACAGAGAGGATAAGTTGGTACTTTATGTTCATCCTGAGGCTTTGCTCCTACTGGCCATTCTCATTTAAGGCAGGTAAGTTTACCATGAGTGGAGAAGAACCAGAGGAGTCAGGTAAGAAACCAGAAAAGGCTCTGGGTAAGGAACTTGCTACAGCATTTCCTCAGTTGGAGGAAGAAGCCTGCATGGTCTGCCAGGGACAGTGTCTCTTTGAGACAGCCCAGGTCAACAGCATTAAAGAGGCTGCTGATGTTGAACACCTGTCATTACCAGTGGTAGAAGGCTACAGTACAGATTGCAAGGCCTTTTTCTCCCTCTAATTGTTAAAAAGCATCTTTTCTCCACTTCTGGCCTCAGCATATCCTCTGAAGGTTTCTGTGTTAAGGTGTTTCTGCCCCAGTTGCCCCAGTGGTGGCAAACAATTCACTATCCAAAAGCCCATGGTGGCATTACCTGGTGTGCATCTTGAAGCTTTAGGGGCTGGGTTAGATGCAAGTTTTCCATAGAAAAATACAAAATTTGCACTGCCTCCCTTCACCTGATAAACTTTCTGGATTTTGTGGGCATCAAATATAAATAATTTTCCCATCCCTTCAGCAATTTCTGTGCCTTGCTATAGGATCAATGCACTAGCAATCTGGGGTCCTGCCCCTTGTCCTCTTGTCAGCACTTTGTGTATTAGGATGTTGGACCCAGTACTAGCTTCATTGCCTTCCTGAAACATTCTCATGGTGGGATCCTTAGATGACCTCCTATTGGGGAACAATTGGTGTAGGCTCTATCAAGCAAACTTGCATGGTCTTTCAGATATTACAGGTATTTGGATAGGTTCAGAACCATCAGAGATCGGCACAGGAAGCAACTCGCCTCGGGAATATCTGAATGACCCTGCTCACAGATCCGGACAGAGTACTTTTCCTCATTGATAACTTTACACACTCTGGTCTCAGATTTAAGCTGTCTGGACCAGGAGTGATCTGTATCTCCACTTTTTTGTATGAGAGGCCAAGAACTCTGAGTGGCCTCCTAGAACACAAAAAATAGGATAGGTACACGCGTTTCACATGATAATTTGTGCTTTATCAGAACCACGGTATTGATTGATTGAAATTATCATGTAAAACGCATCTACCTATTTTTTCCCTCTCCTGCCTTATCAGCACTGGTTGTTATTATGGACTTTGTACAGGAATAAAGCCGTTTTTGCAAGGATTGAGTGTGCAGCCATCCTATCTTTTGTGTTCTATAAGTCTACAGCAGTGACAGGGCGTGCACCTCATCCGTGTGCAGTCTGAGCATTGCAGAATATCACCTGTAAGCAGCAGCTTTTCTCAGGGTAACCTCATGTGAGGCAGTTCCTTTGGACTAGTTGGTCAGATGGTGGGACACTGCAGACAGTCTGTAATTTGGGGGAAAAAGACCTGGACACCCTTAATTTTAAGGGGCTTGATTGTTTTTGGCATTTTCTATCCCAAAGTAACATCCGGAAGTTCTGGGCTGTTTGAATGTCCCTGAAGTATTAGACCTCATTAGTGGAAGGATATACAATCTGGATACAAGCAGACAATACCATGAAGGTGGCGTACATCAATTTTCAGGTGGATCCAGAGTTTTGCCGTAGCAAAAGATAGATTGGTATCCTTGGCAAAATGTCAGGCTCCAGCCTTGTCCGGCATGAGCATTCCAGGTATACACAGTGGCAGGCAGGCTGCAATTGGCAGCAACCCCTAAACCTGTGAAAGTGATTTCTCCCCCTGGAGCTATTCCTGGAGGTGTGTCCCAGGTAGGCAACTTCAGAGGTTGACTACCTGCATTCTGAGGTCAAACTAAAGCTCAGGCACAGTGGTCCTCTAGTGGATGCTTCTGTGACTCCAAGGGATCAATACTTCCTTCCCTAGTGTGTCTCGCATGTTCAGGATGGAAAGTAATCTGGTGTTCCTCATTGCTCCAGGCTGATACAGGCAGATGTGCTATGCCAACCTAAAGGGATGCTGAACAGCTGTTTATGTTGATCTACTGAATCAGAATCATCTGTTCTATTGTGTTCTAACAGGGGGATTCCCTCCCCCGCTCGAATTCCTTGCCAGAACACACTAATCAGCTCTCACAGCCACTGGCTGCGAGAGCTGATCGGATGCTGGTTTTCCAGCATGTCCCTTTGACAAAAGCCAGTCCTTACACCAGCTTCTGTCGAAAGGACAGCTGTACACATGGTATGATATTCAGACCATGTGTACCCAGTTTTAGGTTTCTTTAACCACTTGCCTACCAGGCACTAACACCCCCTTCCTACCCAAGCCATTTTTCAGCTTTCAGCGCTGTCTCACTTTGAATGACAATTGTGCGGTCATGCTACACTGTACCCAAACAATTTTTTTTTTATCATTTTCTTCACACAAATAGAGCTGGTAGTATTTAATCACTGCTGGGTTTTTTATTTTTTCCACAAAAAAAAGACCAAAAATGTTTTAAAAAAAATGTTTTTTACTTTTTTTCTGTCAGTAAATTTTGTAACTAAGTAATTTTTCACCTTCACTGATGTGCGCTGATGAGGCGGCACCAATGGGCACTGATAGGCTGAACTGGTGGGCATTGATGAGGTGGCACTTATGGGCACTGATGAGGCGGCACTTATAGGCACTGATGAGGAGGCACTAATATGCCGCACTTATGGGCACTGATAGGTGGCACTGATATGTGGCACTGATGAGCACTGATAGGCGGCACTCATGGGTACTGTTAGGTGGCACTGATTGGCACTAATAGACGGCTCTGGTGGGCACTGATAGGCGGCAGTGGTGGGCATGGATAGGCGGCATGGATAGGCGGCACGGATAGGCAGTACAGATGGGCACTGTTGGCCATTGATGGGTGGCACTGATGGGTGACACTGATGGGCATTGATGGACACTAGTGATGGGCATTGATGGGCAGCACTGATAGGCGTCACTGATTGCCAGCACTGACTGGCATGGCTAATGATTACATTCCTAGATGTCCCCCTGTGAGGAGATGCCGCTGATCGGCTCTCCTCACCACACACTGTCAGTGTGAGGCGAGGAGAGCCGATTACCAGCATCTTTGTGCTTACATGTGACCGGCTGTGATTGGACACAGCCGATCACATGGTTAAAGAGCTGCGGACGCAAATTTCGATCCATCTATGGGCAAGCTGGTTGTACTGAAGTGTCAAATTCAGTACAGACTGTTGGGTTTTTTCTTCATGTGATTACTGCCACCAGCTATAGCCAGCAACTGTAAACATTGTATTCTAGTGGTGGCAAAACCTCCTGTCATCAGAATACAATAGTGCAGAGATTCCCTCATCAATCCTGTTGATGGGGGAAATCAAGTGATTTTCAACCCGTGGTTGAAGAAAAGAAAATTGCATAGTCTGTGGCTTGCTTTATAAATAATTCCCCCTTAAGTATAACTAATAGGACTTTTCATGATACCACGACAGTCAATTTAACTATAAAATGTATAAAATGTTTATTTGTTTAAACTGAATTAAAATCACATATTAAAACATTCCATACACATTTTCTTGCCATCACAGTATATTCATAAACAGATGTACTTCATTTTCTATACAAATAATTCCAGTCATTAATTACATTCACAGAAGTGATGGATGAAATTTCACAGGTCAAAGCCTGCTTCTTCAGGGATGACTGATATTTATTTTTTCATTTGTCTTAAATATCAACAATAAGTTCATACATTAGAAACAGAACACGCCTCCATGGACAGGTGAGTCCACATACCAAGGCACAGGCCGAAAAAAGAGAGGACACTTAGTACCAGAGTGGGAAAACAGCAAGCAGCATGTTGTACACTCTACTCCCACTATTTTCCTCCATGAGGTTGTGAGGAGGGGGTCCTGTGTCAGTTCACCTTACAGATTTTTCTTTCGAGGTGAACTTACTTTTTAATGTTTTAGTTGAACACTGGTGGTATGTCACACTCTACCTTCTTTTAGCTCTTGGTGATTACCCTTGGTGGTTTAAATCAGTGGTTCTCAACCCTGTCCTCAAGTACCCCCAAAAGGAAATGTTTGCAGGTTTTCTTTTATCTTGCACAGGTGCTTTAAATCAGACTCAATGGCTTGGTATTTTGGACAGCTATTTTATCTAAGAGAAATTCCCAAAACATGGCCTGTTGGGGGTACTTGAGGACAGGGTTGAGAACCACAGGTTTAAAAAACCTCCCTTCCCTGACTCCTTAAGGCCACAATGAAAGTGTGATTTTCTTGTGATTGGATTCTTAAATCCATCTGGGATGTCATTGGAATCCCCATGAAATATAAGACGTGTATATATTATATCCCACTTGCCAGCAACCACCCAATAATGAGATAAGAGTTCCATTCCAATAAATTGATCATTTGATAAATTTGATCACATGATGCCAGGGCAGAAATGTATCTGAGTGCTTTAAAATTTGCTTTGTAAAATACTGTGAATTATACTGGTACTAAATAAATTAGCACAGTAAAACATGCATATAGTCATAATGTAATGTAATGTAATCATGATATTCTTGGTAAAAATGGCAATATAAACTATTTCTTTATATTAAGCTTCAAGTTACGGGAAAATTAAAAATGTAGCCTAAGGGGAAATGGGGGATGAGGGGGAGGAGAAGGATGGAAAGGGAAAGGGCTGAACTTTTGCACATTTGGCTTTAAATGAGAGGAGAAAGAATAAGGGAAGAATTAGGTAGAGAAGAATGTGTTACATCTAGAAATGGGGGCTGGCACAAGTGTGGATGTGTGGTGGGGTTCTACCCCTGTTACCCCTGCGGTAGGCTTAATTGAATGCGTCAAGTCTCCATATAAGATAAAGGTATTTAATTATTAACGTTGGTTAAATAGTAGATGGCATACACCTTTTAACTGTTATTTGATAAGGTTCCGGGTTTGTTTATGTATTGATGTATCATATTGGGCCTGGGTATGCCCATTAGTCTCTGTTTTATATTTTACTTTTTCTTTGAAACTGAATAAAGGGATTAATAAAAAACAATACAAATAAAAAACACAGAGCATTCATTTTTAGGTGTCTGCACTTTGGTACAAATAGTAACCAGCAACTGCACTTGGTAGCTCTGGTGTGCTCCTTGCCACACATCACTATTGGGTCAACACCAATACATTTTAATTGATAGTGGCTATTTGGGTTTTTGAGCTCCCATGGTGTTTGAGAGGAAAAGGGAAAACAGTGTGTAGGCACCTGGAAGTGCTTGGTGTAGTAGGTAAATGTCAGTTTTGTAAGGTTTATTTGACCACATTTTTTTTTAGGTTTCTAAATGTATCATTATACATAATTGTATTACTCTAATAAGATGTTCCAAATGAAATACCTTCATTCAAAATGAGTTTCTAACATAAACCCAGGTGTAATACCAAATAATTTGTAACTCTGTATGAACCTTGCGCTTTCCCAGCTTTGCAAACATCCCATTGACGGTTCAGCTGATCTTGATGCTTTATCACAGGCAGTCTCTGACATATTTCAGCTAGGCTCAGACATTCCCTAGCTCGAACATATCAAAGCTTGGAAATGGAAAGCAAATTAATGAAGCTCATTTTCACTGTAGATTCATTGGCCTCTCTCTGGCTGTCCACATTTGGCGGAAATGAATTATCTGTGCCCTATCATTAAAATGGAATCAACGTCAGACTCATAAATAATGAGAAAGCCCCCAGGAGAATAACGGGAGAGAGAAGACAAAATAGAGAAGTTATTACCCTAGCCCCTCTTCCCCTCCATCTAGAAAAAATATATGTTTTTTATAAATGATCTCATTGCGCTATTATTTTAAATCCAATATAGTTGTTAAGCCTTAAGGACTGGAATTGTGACAACACCACAATAGCCCAGGATTGAGACGGAAGATCTACTAGGAGCTGCACAGACCCAAAAACACATTTATGGAAATGTATGAGTAGTACCTGCATTAGGGTCCAGTTGGGTGATTGGCTCTACTGGAGGCCACAGACAACCTGCAAAGGCCTAATACAATTGGCTGGAACATTTTCCATAAGCATACAATAGAGGCCAACTTTGCAGTTGCTTGGAGTCTAAGAAGTTGGTTGTTAGTGGATAGGTGCAGTCCTAATGTCTGTCCTTCAGCAAACAGGTGTCCATAACATATAGGTTGTTGTGCCTAAAGAGGATTCAGTCGTGTTTTCCATTAAATTTGGAATTCATAATGATAAGTGTTAGTCACTCCACCTGCTCCCTCACATTTTTAACTAATATCCATTTCATTGTGTACATCTGTCCCCCATAGCAACTAGTTGGATGCTCTTTGGGGTTTTTTAGATGCATCCAGCTGTCTGTCAATAAGTGTCAGTCACCTCCACAATCGTCACAGAGCGATAAAAAGTGTGCTTGAGAGTCAGAAGAACCCAAACACAGCAGGTGGCAGTGAGGCAACTTCTGTAATTCAACCAGTATAAAAAATGATAATCTAATCAGGTAACACTTTATGTAACAAGCACTGCTGATTGCTTCAGCTAAATGAGTGCAAATCGGCTTTTTTCTTTCCCCAACAGACAACAGTTAACTACTTACCTTTCAACAAGGTCTTGTCTTAGCAGACACATAGTTATAGCCTTTTTTGAGGGTTTAAAAACATCACCAAATATTACTAAATATTTTTTGAACATGATTCTTCAAATTAATTGATATGTTCACAAATCCATAACAAAAAAACATTGAGCTGAGTTGAGGTGTGATATATTTGTGCTTCATAGGCTGTAAACACACAAGAAAAAAAAAACATTAAACAAGGAAATTAGGCTGAACAGAATGTTAAAGCCCAATTCTAGGATAAATTGAATCCCTCTTCTTGCCCTTAACCCCTATCTCCCCGCTCTCTGTTTGCCGTATTGAAAAACAAATTCTAAGGCCTCCTTTTTCACTTACCTTCTCCCCTCTGTTTTTACTGGGATCCTTCTTCTGAGTGACCATTTGACTGCCTGGGCACAATGTGGACCATCCCCAATTGCCAGCCAGCAGAGGTGTCCAGTGAAGATCTGATTCTGGACCAAGAGGTGTAAAGGGGACTGGATGGTGAGGGTCAACATGCTGAAAGGGTTAATGTTGTGCAGCACTGTAGCAGTCCCTGCAAACAGAAACAGTGCTGGGTGAACTGAATGGGGGGACTCAGGTAATTATAACTGACTTCACCAGGTAAGGAAAATTTAACAGCTGACCAGATGGGTTAGAGGGGGGGTGACAGCGATTTATGGGGAAAGTATAGATTTTGCCCAGAGTTGGGCTTTAAAGCTGGATTTCAGGAGAACACTATAACCTTAAAGTGGTTGTAAAGGTAAAAGGTTATGTACCTTAATGCATTCTCTGCAAAAGGGAAAAAACCTTTTAATAGTAGCAGGAGGATCCATGAGTTCTGCCTGGGGATCCTAGAAAAGAAGGTTCAGGGCTGCTCTATGCAAAACCATTGCACAGAGCAGGCTGTGTAAAACCATTGCACGGAGCAGGCAAGTATGACATGCTTACTATTTCAATGAAAACAAATTTAAAGCTTTATGAACACTTTAATATAAAGAGCAAGTTGGAAACATCAAAGCATTCTTTGAAAAGAAAAGGGAATGGGGGTGGGGAGCAGATAGCTGACACTATAGCATCCCTGTATGAGAGTCACAGTTCAGTGGAGAGATCCACTAGACCAAAGTCAGAGTACCGAGGTCAGTTACCAGCCACACTGGGAATCTCCTGCCTCATAATTGCCATTTCCTGACATCTTTTATTTATTCTTGATATCAGCGTGAGTTTAGTCGAAAAAAAAAACAAATACAATCTTTATTCATCCATCTAGTTCTTGCTCCATAATCCCCTTCTGAGAGTGTGCTTTTTAATGAGTGATCCACACTGAGAGGGATGTTTGTTTTGATGCACACAAGAAGCCACTGACAATAATTGCTTAATTGCATTGTTTGATGAATGAATTGTTTGCAGGGAATGGCTGGCCTCGCAGGACTTACAATGAAACAAGATATCAAGTCACCAAATGAACTTCCACAAAGGGGAATTGCTGAACAAAAATGTCATCACAGGAGGTCAGACTCTGAAGGTAAGGATGACAAGGACCAGGAAATGTTCCAAATTTGTAATAGAAAAAAAATGGTGGATTCTGATATTTCAATAACACAGCTGTTGTGGTAGGCAGAATATAATAAATGTCCCATTTTTAATGCAGGGGAGTAGTCCTAAGTAACAGCATTCCTGCCACAACATGTGATGATGTCTCCACAGTGATCATGATACCCTAATTCTGTACTGTATGAATAAGAAGGTGCTGTATATTATTATTTTGCACAGAGTGACCTCCAAAGACACAAAGAGAAGTTCCAAATGAGAGTCACAGCACAGAAAGCTTTTTCTGTATCACTAACACTTATGTCGCATACACACGATCGGACATTCCGACAACAAAATCCTGGATTTTTTTCCAATGGATGTTGGCTCAAACTTGTCTTGCATACACACGGTCGCACAAATGTTGTCGGAAATTCGAACGTCAAGAACGCGGCGACGTACAACACGTACGACGAGCCGAGTAAAATAACGTTCAATAGCCAGTGCGGCTCTTCTGCTTGATTCCGAGCATGCGTGGAATTTTGTGTGTTGGAATTGTGTACACACGATCAGAATTTCCGACAAAGGATTTTGTTGTTGGAAAATTTGAGAACCAGCTTTCAAATCTTTGTTGTTGGAATTTCCGAAAACAAATGTCCGATGGAGCCTACATACGGTCGGAATTTCCGACAACAAGCTCGCATCGAACATTTGTTGTCGGAAATTCCGACCGTGTGTACGCGGCATTAGGCCTCGTTCACACGTGCGTTGAGAGTTGATAAAGTGAGAATGCTTTTTAAAGTGCATATAGCATTAGCCCGAGTTTAGCATGCATTTAAGGCACATTTTAAAAGCCAGCCAAAAAGCCTTACAAATGCCCTGCAAGTGTTGTCTTGGGGAAGATATGCAGAGGAAGTGATCAGTTTTGAGGGGTGGTTAAGTTGTGTGTGATAGCAGGTGTTTTTGTTTTTTTACTGCATTCTAGAGACCAAAACCCCCTTCTGGATTTGTATACTCCATGATGTTGAGCTTGATACCGCTCATTAAAATTATAGACCTAATGACCCAGCAGAAAAAGAGGGTGTTGCATAAGTACTGGGTGCATATGATTGGCTCACAGAAGCTTTCCAAGGGGCACTTCCACATCCTGTATCAGAAGTTATGCACATGAATGGTTTTGACTTTACATGCATAAAAGTCTCAAGGTTTGATGGAGATCTAAGGGTCTGAGGCTGCTGATGCGATCCACCACCATTATGAGAAGTATGGTGTTTCTCAAAGAAGTGTCCTGAATGTGATGGTAAGTCGTTCTTATGTATTGTATAACTTTAATGGCATTTCAGAAAGCACACGTCACAAATTTTAGGATAAAATTAGGAAAGACAGATGGATAGGATTTAGGTTTATCTGTACTGTTCAAGACACTGTAGAGTTCACATTGTCAAACATAAAACAGTGCTATGTGATTTACAAGATTACATGTTTTCAACGTAAATAGCAGTGCCTTTATCTGCAACATTCACAAACAGTGAAATGGTTTATAAAAGAAAAATCAGATTGATAATTGTTTTCTTTTTGGTAGGTTTTTGGCAACAGAGAAATCCATCTTCATTGAGGTCAGGACTCTATGCAGGCCAGTCAAGTTCTTCCACCCCAAACTCGCTCATCCATGTGTTTATGGGCCTTGCTTTGTGCACTGGTCAAAATCATTTGGTGGAGCAGGGATTATGGTGTGGGGTTGTGTTTCAGGGGTTGGGCTTGGCCTAGGGATGCCACCTGTACAGGATCCACTGGACAGTCTGGGTTTTGAATCTTGTGTCCGGGCTTCAGGCAGACTGAAACCCAAACACACTAGACCAGGTTGTGGCTCCCCAAGTAAACAAAATTGTCACACACAAATCTGTTTCCTCATGGCAGCTGCGGAAAGCTCTCTGGGGGACAGGTCCGGCATCACTGGGGGCAGGGCAATTATGTAAGCAAGAGCACTTTGGCCACACCCACTGTTCGCTCTGGCACACTATGCCCACCACATTACTACTCTCCTTGGGGCACCCATAGGTGTCCCATGCCGCTAAAGTGTTTGGGTTTGGCTTGAAGAAAAGGTGGCAACCCTAGCTTGGCCCTTTAGTTCCAGTGAAGGGAACTAGTAAGGCGTCAGCATACCAAGACATTTTGGACAATTTTATGCTCCCAACTTTGTGATAACAGTTTGAGGATGGCCACTTCCTGTTCCAACATGACTGTGCACCAGGGCACAAAGCAAAGGTCCATAAATACATGTGTAAGGCAGGGGTTGTTACTAAAGTTATCAGGCTAAGTAATGTGTTGTTTCTTAAGTAAGGGTTTGGCTCCCTCTAGTGACAACTAAAACTTTTTCAGGACCTTTCCCATTTTAGAAGCAAACAGTTATGCATTGTGGGATTGGTAGTTTGATGAGGAAGTAACTCATGTTGTCAAATAAGTCTGGGAACTACTGACCCACAATGCCCAGTTCACAAACCCACAATGCCAAGTCACAAAACAGCCTGCTGGATGGAGCCTCACAGCCTCTGGGTCTATTGTGGTGAGAGGGCATCTGCCCATTTCAGTAAAAGTGCACTATTGTGATGAGTAGGGATGGGCCGAACACCCCCCTATTCGGTTTGCAGCAGAACACGCGAACAGGGCGAGAGAGCGAGAACAGGCAAAAAATTTGTTCAAACACGTGAACACCGTTAAAGTCTATGGGGCACGAACGTGAAAAATCAAAAGTGCTAATTTTAAAGTTTAATATGCAAGTTATTCTCATAAAAAGTGTTTGGGGACCTGGGTCCTGCCCCAGGGACATGTATCAATGCAAAAAAAAGTTTTAAAAACGGCCGTTTTTTCGGGAGCAGTGATTTTAAGAATGCTTAAAGTGAAACAATAAAAGTGAAATATTCCTTTAAATTTCGTACCTGGGGGGTGTCTATAGTATGCCTGTAAAGTGGAGCATGTTTCCCATGTTTACAACAGTCTGAGAGGAAAATAACACTTCTAAAGGAAAAGAAAGTCATTTAAAAGTACTAGCGGTAGCGCCGCTACGCCAAAATTTTAAAAAAATGTTGTGGGGGCCCCCCTCAAAATCCATACCAGACCCTTCAGGTCTGGTATGGATTTTAAGGGGAACCCCGTGCCAAAATTTTAAAAAAATGGTGTGGGAGCCCCCCTAAAAATCCATACCAGACCCTCATTCGAGCATGCAACCTGGCAGGCCGCAGGAAAAGAGGGGGACAAGAGCGTGCCCCCCCTCCTGAACCGTACCAGGCCACATGCCATGTTGATGGGGACAAGGGCCTCATCCTCACAACCCTTGCCCGGTGGTTGTGGGGGTCTGCGGGTGGGGGGCTTATCGGAATCTGGAAGCCCCCTTTAACAAGGGGACCCCCAGATCCCGCCCCCCCTATGTAAAATGGTAATGGTGTACAAATGTACCCCTACCATTTCACAAAAATGTGTCAAAAAAGTTAAAAAATACAAGAGATGGTTTTTGACAATTCCTTTATTAATGTCTTATTCTTTCCCTGCTTCTTCTTCCATCTTCTTCTGGTCTTTAGTCGGTTTTCTTCCTCCATCTTGTTCTTCCCCCACTTCTTCCTCTTCTTCCTCCGATCCTCTGCTTCTTTCTTTGGTCTTATTGTCCGCATCTTCCTCCGGCTTCTTCTTCCCCGCATCGTTCTCCGGATGATCTGCATCCATGGGAGGTTCCCGCTGTGTGACACTTCTGTTTTTCTGACAGTTCTTATGTAACTGAGGGCGGGGCCAACCGGTGACCCCGCCCCCTCTGACATCACAAGGAAAGCCTTAGGGAAGTCCCCGTGCTTCAGAAGGGGGCGGGGTCACCGGGTGGCCCCGTCCTTAGTTATATAAGAACTGTCAGAAGAACAGAAGCGTCACACAGCAGGAACCTTCCATGGATGCGGATTGTCCGGAGAACGAAGAGGGGAATAAGACACCGGAGGAAGATGCGGACGAGAAGACCGAAGAAAAAAGCAGAGGATTGGAGGAAGAAGAGGAAGAAGAGGAAGAATCAGGGGAAGAACAAGATGGAGGAAGAAAACTGAAAGAAGACCAGAAATAGTTGAAAGAAGAAGCAGGGAAAGAAGAAGACATTAATAAAGGAATTGTCAAAAACCATCTCTTGTCTTTTTAAAATTTTTTTTCACTTTTTTTGTGAAATGGTTGGGGTACATTTGTACCCCATTACCATTTCACATGGGGGGTGGGGATCTGGGGGTCCCCTTGTTAAAGGGGGCTTCCAGATTCCAATAAGCCCCCCGCCCGCAGACCCCCACAACCACCGGGCAAGGGTTGTGGGGATGAGGCTCTTGTCCCCATCAACATGGGGACATCCTCCCAATGTTGAGGGCATGTGGCCTGGTATGGTTCAGGAGGGGGGGGCGCTCTCTCGTCCCCCCCTCTTTTCCTGCGGCCTGCCAGGTTGCGCGCTCGGGGTAAGGGTCTGGTATGGATTTTTAGGGGGACCTCCACGCCATTTTTCTTTAATTTTGGCGCAGGGTTCCCCTTAAAATCCATACCAGACCTGAAGGGTATGGTATGGATTTTGAGGGGGATGCCACACCATTTTTTTTTCAAATTTTGGCGCAGGGTTCCCCTTAATATCCATACCAGACCTGAAGGGCCTGGTATGGAATTTGGGGGGACCCCCATGCATTTTTTTTAAATTTTGTTTCGGGTTGCCCTTAATTTTCATACCAGACCCAAAGGGCCTAGTAATGCACTGTGGGGGAATCCCAGGCCATTTTTTTCAATGACTTTTATGAGTATTGCAGAGACCTGACAATTCATTATAGCTGCCGGCTCTACTGCTAGTACTTTTAAATGCCTTTCTTTTTTTTTAGAAATGTCATTTTGCTCTCGGACTGTTGTAAACACGAGAAACATGCGCCACTTTACAGGCATACTATAGACACCCCCCAGGTACGAAATTTAAAGGAATATTTCACTTTTATTGTTTCACTTTAAGCATGATTAAAATCACTGCTCCCGAAAAAACTGCCATTTTTAAAACTTTTTTTTGCATTGATACATGTCCCCTGGGGCAGGACCCAGGTCCCCAAACATGTTTTATGACAATAGCTTGCATAATAACCTTTCAAATTAGCACTTTTGATTTATCCCATAGACTTTTAAGGGGTGAATTTGCTGCAAACACCCCAAATTGTTCGCTAATGTTCGCTCTCATCCCCCCTCTTTTCCTGTGGCCTGCCAGATTGCATGCTCGGATAAGGGCCTGGTATGGAATTTGGGGGGACCCCCACGCAATTTTTTTTTACATTTTAGTTCCGGATTCCCCTTTATATTCATACCAGACCCAAAGGGCCTGGTAATGGACTGGGGGGGTCCCATACCGTTTTTTAATGATTTTTATCTGAATTGCCGTAACCCGACAATTCATTATAGCCGCCAGCAGTTTTAAATGACTTTTTTTCCTTTAGAAATGTCATTTTGTGCAGGAACTGTCGTAAACACAGGAAAAATGTGCCACCTTACAGGCATACTATAGACACCCCCCAGGTACAAAATTTAAAGGAATATTTCACTTTTATTGTTTCACTTTAAGCATTATTAAAACCACTACTTTTTATGACAATACCATGCATATAAGCCTTTAAAATTAGCACTTTTGATTTATCCCATAGACTTTTAAAGGGTGTTCCACGGCTTTCGAATTTGCTGCAAACACCCCAAATTGTTCAATGTTTGGCGAACAGGCGAACACCCGATGACTTACATTCGACTCAAACATCGGGCTCATCCCTATCCACAACCATCACCTCATGTTGCGTTTATGGTGCTGTTGGCCATTGCAGATAGCAAATATAATTTTGTGGCAATAGATGTTGGTGCCTTTTGGAAGCTCTGCTGACCATAAGGTGTTTTGAAATGTTTAACCAAGGTTTAACCAAGTGCTAGGATGCTAACCAACAACGGTGAGCTCTTTCCATATTGTGATAGTGGCCGATGAAGCTGTTTCACAAAAGAGGACTGGTTTTGAGAAAGGAGATATATAATTATCATTTGACACAAGCTCGCAGATTTGTGGAGTCCAGTTTGGTATACTGTATTAGCTAGCTGGTATACTAGCATTGTCAAGCACACCTGTGATCTACACAATTTTGAGCACCAGAGGGATACAATTTTGATAAATTTCTTGCCCATGGCCTGTAGAATGCAACATGGCCCACTGGACCAAGCACACATGAGGACTGAAATGTTAGGGAACAATTTGCCAACTACTTTTTATCACCAGATAGGGAGAATTCATGGCAATATTCAAAAGGTTGACTCTGAATAAAGCTTTTAAACTCTTTGAAGGTTTTGAATAAAACTTAGTGGGTTTCATCATCAATACTTGTATTTTCTCTCTGCTTTCTACTGTGGGTTTTTTGCACACTGGGCAATGTAATGGTAGCATCTGTACTTACTATGAATATCTAAGTGTGTCAGAGTGAAAGTTTAAAAAAAAAGAAAATAGAAGAGCACAAATTGTATATTCATAATGAACACAGCTGCATCTTTGCTCAGGTACATAAACTTTGCAAAATTGGGTAATTATGTACAAGTAAATATGTTGTTTTGTATATTTGTTCAGTGCAAGCTTACAACGTCAATTTAAACACACTACTAATTACATGGCTTTAACAAGCTTGGCATGCAAAAAGATTTTACAGTAACCAGGATAGACACAGAAAAATTGCCAGAAAATGATTTTTTTTGCAGGAGTATTCACAGATGTTGATATTTTAATATTCTATTCCTTTTTGGCAGCATGCATTCAACACATAAATAATATACATTCAAAAGAACAAAAAGGAATACATTACATGTACAGTCATAGACCAGCATATCCAACATGATGCCATCTTAAGGCAATCTTTTGGTTTTTATGACTACATTTCCAAATAACATAACAAGTCCTGCGCAGGCGGAACCTGTCTTATTTAAATATAAGATATCTAGGATTTGGCATTGTCTTTGCTCTTGATGTGTGTGGTGTCATCATGCCAAGATCAGTAAAGCTCTCTGAGGCCCTCAGAAGGGTTCTGGATGCCTAAGAGTCTGGCAAGTGATTTACAGAGATCGCCAAATGACTTATTCAATCATTCAAATATGTTGTATAAGAAAAATACTGTACAAAGGACAAAGATTTTAAACAACTGTTAAAGTGGCCAGGACTGGCCTGTTTAGGAAAAATCTCAAGTGTTAAGTGTATGATTCTAAAAAAAAAATTCAAAGAACCCCCCCAACTATATTTGGAGTAGGGTCTTCAGATAATCCTTGTAACATTTGGTGCCAAAAGACATCCATCTACATTAAGAAATAGCACAAATTAAATGAATGTAATTGCTGTCCAAAAATAACATTAGAGGAATACTAAAATTCAATAATTCAAATATGTTGTATAAGAAAAATACTGTACAAAGGGCAAAGATTTTAAACAACTGCTAAAGTGGCCAGCACTGGCCTGCTCAGGAAAAGTCTCAAGTGTTAAGTGTATGATTCTAAAAAAAAATTTAAAGAACCCCCCCAACTATTTTTGGAGTAGGGTCTTCAGATAACCCTTGCAACATTTGGTGCCAAAAGACATCCAAAAGACATTTGGTGCCAAAAGACATCCATCTACAAAAGAAATTAAATGAATGTGATTGCTGTCCAAAAAGAATATTAGAGGAATACTACAGTTTGCCATTTCTTTGCCAAACAATAAATAAATAAATAAAACTGTAAACTCATTATTTAAAAATTGCTGTAAACTGATTAATCAAATATTGTATTATTATTATTATACAGTATTTATATAGCGCCAACAGTTTACGTAGCGCTTTACAACTTGAGGGTAGACAGTACAAATACAATACAATTTGATACAGTAGGAATCAGAGGGCCCTGCTCCTTAGAGCTTACAATCTAAGAGGGGAGGTCAAGAGATACAAGAGGTAATAACTGTGGGTGATGTGCTGATTGAGAAGATAAATGTACAGTTGTTAGGTGGGGGCCAGATAGGCTTCTCTGAAGAGATGAGTTTTCAGGGATCGTCTGAAAGTGGATAAAGTAGGAGAAAAACGGACGGATTGGGGTAGAGCATTCCAGAGGATGGGGGAGGCTCTGGAGAAGTCCTGAAGGCGAGCATGGGATGAGGTGACAAGGGAGTTTGAGAGCAGGAGGTCTTGGGAGGAGCGAAGAGAACGATTAGGTTGGTATTTTGTGACTAGGTTAGAGATGTAGCTAGGGGCCAAGTTGTGGATGGCTTTGTAAGTTATAGTTAGTATCTTGAATTTAATTCGGTGACTGAGTGGCAGCCAATGGAGGGATTGGCAGAGGGGTGTAGCAGACGCTGAGCGGTTTGTGTGGTGGATGAGCCTGGCCGCAGCGTTCATGATGGACTGAAGTGGGGATAGCCTATTTAGAGGTAAACCAATGAGGAGGGAGTTGCAGTAGTCAAGGCGGGAGATGACCAGGGAGTGGATTAGAAGCTTTGTGGTGTCAATGGTTAGGAAGGGGCGTATCTTGGAGATGTTGCGAAGACAGAGGCGGCAAGCTTTGGATAGTGATAGAATGTGGGGTCGAAAGGTTAGTTCAGAGTCCAGGATTACACCTAGGACCTTGGCGTGGGGAGATGGGTTGATAGTTGAGCCGTTGATCTTGACAGGGAGATCAGGGGAAGTGGCACCTGAGGGAGGAAATATCATGAGCTCGGTTTTGGATAGGTTGAGTTTGAGAAAGTGATGTGACATCCAGGCTGATATGTCTGCTAATAAGTTGGTAATGCGTGAGGAGA
The DNA here is from genome assembly GCA_037952925.1 of Lithobates clamitans. Classification (NCBI taxonomy): domain Eukaryota; kingdom Metazoa; phylum Chordata; class Amphibia; order Anura; family Ranidae; genus Lithobates; species Lithobates clamitans. Next base: position 1,963,019 of record JBBGZY010000925.1, on the reverse strand, counting down.
CAGATGGAGAGAGCTGGGGGGTGGAGAGATAGATTTGGGTGTCATCAGCGTAGAGATGATATTTAAAGCCGTGGGAGGCAATCAACTGACCCAAGGAGGTGGTGTAGATTGAGAAAAGGAGAGGTCCGAGAACAGAACCTTGGGGGACCCCAACGGAAAAAGGAAGAGGAGAGGAGGAAGTAGAGTTGTAAGTGACACTGAAGGAGCGGTGGGATAGGTAGGATGAGAACCAGCGAAGAGTGCAGTCACGGAGACCAAAGGAGTGGAGTTTTTCGAGGAGGAGTGGGTGGTCCACTGTGTCAAAGGCAGCAGAGAGATCCAGGAGAAGTAGTACAGAATAGTGTTCATTGGCTTTAGCCATTAGTAGGTCATTTGAGAGTTTAAGGAGAGCAGTTTCCGTGGAGTGTTGAGGGCGAAAACCGGACTGAAGGGGATCAAGAAGTTTATTCATGGTCAGATGGTCACTTAATCAGTTGTAGACCAGTCTTTCAAGAAGTTTGGAGGAGAAGGAGAGTAAGGAGATGGGACGTAAGTTGTTGAGATTGGTGGGATCCATTGAGGGCTTTTTTTAGTATGGGGGTGACTAGCGCATGTTTTAGAGAGTTTGGGAAGATGCCACAAGAGAGGGAGAGGTTGAAAATGTGAGTTAGAGAGCGTAGAATCGAGTCAGAGGGTGAGCGTAGCATTTGCGAGGGAACAGGATCCAGGGGGCAAGTGGTTAGATTAGTGCTAGATAAAAGTTAGCAACCTCAGTAGTAGTAGCAGGGTTGAATGAGGGAAGTAATGACTGTATCTGTGGACATGGGGTGTTGCATGGGGGAGGTTTTTGCGCATTGGCGATCTCCTCATGAATTGTATCAATCTTAGTTTTGAAGTGATTGGCAATCTCCTGGGCGGTGATTGAGTTGGTGGGTGGAGGCAGTGGAGGACAGAGTAGAGTGTTGAAGGTAGAGAAGAGTTGACGTGGACTGGATGAGAAGGTGTTGATGAGTGTGATAAAGTAGGTCTGTTTGGCAGTGTGAAGGCAGGAGTAGTATTTTAGGAGGGCAGATTTATATTGTGTGAAGTCTTCCTGGGTCTTAGTCTTATGCCACAGGCGCTCAAGAGCGCGGCTACGTTTTCTGAGACTTCTGGTGTCATCTGTTTGCCAGGGTTGTAGCAGTCGGGGCCTAATTCTGCGTGTAGTGAGGGGGGCCAGCTTGTCTAGGGAGGAAGACAGTGAGCTGTTGTAAATGAAAGTAGCTTGGTTGGGGCAGGACAGGGGGGAGCTTTTGAGGTGGAAGACAAGGAGAGAGCAAAACTAATAAGGTGGTGATCAGAGAGTGGGAATGGATTGTTGGAAAGGTTGCATGGAGTGCACAGATAGGAGAAGGCAAGGTCAAGGGTGTTGCCGTTGGAGTGGGTAGGAGCCTGTATCCATTGCTTCAGGTCAAGCGATGAGGTTAGACTGAGATGTTTAGAAGTAATAGCAGTGTTAGTGTTGACAGGGATGTTGAAGTCCCCAAGAATAATCGTGGGGATTTCAGAAGAGAGAAAGTAGGGTAGCCAGGCAGAGAAGTCATCAACAAAGGCAGATACCGGTCCAGGGGGCCGGTAGATGACAGCAATTCTTAGAGAAATGGGAGAGAAAAGACGAATGCAATGTGCCTCAAAAGAGGAGAGTGTCAGAGAGGGAGGTGGGTGAAGAACCTGATAGGTGCTGCATGGGGCTAGAAGGATTCCCACTCCACCTCCCTTCCGTCCACTTGGTCTGGGGGAGTGAGTCCAGAGAAGGCCCCCATGGGAGATGGAAGCAGGAGAAGTAGTATCCGATTCATGAAGCCAGGTTTCAGTAATGGCAAGAAGGTTAAAGGAATTTGTGATGAAGAGGTCGTGGAGGGCGGCGAGTTTGTTGCAGACAGAACGTGCATTCCACAGGGCACATTGCATTATTGTATTGTTTAGCCACAGTAACAGCAGTCATGTTTTCCTCAAATTATGAACAGCAGTTCAGGAGATGAACATCATAACAACTGTAAAGCATGTTGTTGAAAAATGTTATGGCTTGAAGTTGCTATGGTGCTTAATGCTTATGGGTTTACTAGCTTGTAGTAAATTAACTTTATATAGTCAGAAGGTGGAACCTCCCTTATTTACACCTCAGAAACGACCAGGAATTGTCATTGCTATTGACATGTGTGGTGTCATCACGTATAGAGCTCTCTGGGGCCCTCTGAAACAAGCTTGTGGATGCCCATGAGTCTGGAAAGGTTTAAAAGGATCACCAAATAATTTGAAATCAATCATTGCATTGTAAAGAAAATAGTCTATATAGTCTAAAAATTTACATCAGCACACATACTGGCGACCACTGGTAATTGCTCACAAATGTGCTGGCTGGCAAAAGTAATGACTGGCACTGGTGCAAGTTGGCACTTATATGGCTAGCACACATAAAGGCTGGAAGTGGCTATAGGCACTCTCTTGCTGGCAATGCTGGAGATGTGCAGACAAGAAGTTTTAGCTGTAGCTGTTCTGCCTTCTCCCTCTATGATTTCCTGAACATTGTTTTAGCAGCTCTTTATGAATGTACTCTAACCCCTTTAGGAGTGGTTACAGGGTGCTTCAGCAGACATGATTAGAAGCAGTTGGCATGCACAATGCCTCCTAGATAAAACATTTTTTAACCACACTGCTACACTACCCTACATGTGTACACTACACTGAGCAATGGCCATGGAACAATTCCAATGTGCATTAATAGGCAGTACGGAGACTTTAACCACTTCTTGTCCAGGGCAATGTTGACATTTTTCATATATGTGTTAAAATCAGCATTCTTGTTGCTAGAAAAATACTTAGAAACCTCAAATATTATATATTTTGTGAAACCAGAGACCCTGATGAATAAAATGGTGGTTACTTAATTTTTTTTATATTGCACAATATTTGGGCAGCCATTTACCAAACCCAAATTTTCACAAAAAATACACTTAAATTAATTTTGAACACAAAAAAATACAAAGTTTTTTGGTAAAACATGAAAGATTATGTTGCATTAAGTAAATAGATACCAAAAATGTAAAGACTAAAAATTGCACATACCTGTGAAATGGCCACAAACTACAGTAACTAAAATTGTCTATAGGCGCTGTTTAAACCACTTGCCGACCGCCGCACACCGATTTACGTCGGCAGAATGGCACAGGCAGGCTTAAGGGCGTACCCGTACGTCCCTTTGAATTTGTCGCTTAGCAGAAGCGTGCCTGTGGGTCCCGTGAACTCGATGTTTGCCAGCGGCCTGCGATTGAGGCGAGCAGAGGCAGAACGGGGAGATGTAAACAAGGCATTTCCCTGTACTTCCCAGCAACATGACAGGGATCTACTGCTCCCTGTCATCAGGAGCAGTGATTTCTGTCATGTTGTAGTGAGCCCATCCCCCCTATAGTTATAACACATCCAGGGAACACACTCAACCCCTTGATCGCCCCCTAGTGTTTAACCCCTTATCTGCCAGAGTCATTTATACAGTAATCAGTGGCTATTTGTAGCTCTGATCGCTGTATAAATGACAATGGTCCCAAAATAGTGTCAAAAGTGTCCGATCTGTCCGCCATAATGTCGCAGTCCCGATAAAAATCACAGATCAGTCTTTTTTGTTTGTAGCGCAAAAAATAAAAACCGCAGAGGTGATCAAATATCACTAAAAGAAAGCTCTAATTGTGGGAAAAAAAGGACGTCAATTTTGTTTGGGTACAGCATTGCATCACCACGCAATTGTCAGCTAAAGTGACGCATTGCCAGATCGCAAAAAAATGCTCTGGTCAGGAAAGGGGGTAAAGTGGTTAAAAGCCTTTATAGGTTACCAGTTTGGAGTTATTAAGGAGCTATGGTGCTATAATTATTGCTCTCACTCTGACATTTAACAGGATACCTCACGTGTGGTGAAATCAATATTTACTCATGTGTTCCGGACCTGTGCAGTGATGTACCAGTACGTCGCTTTGCCTACAGTAGCCACCTACCCACAGTACAATGTGAGTGGGAGGTTGGCAAGTGGTAATAATACCAATTTTGATTTCTGCAGTCTTTTCATTTATACTCTGCCTATGAGCACATGATCAGTGTAGTTAAGATATCCCCAACTTCTCCTAACCCCATTTTTACTCTTAAATTCCCCATACCACATTTCCCTACCTCACCAATGATAAGACCACACATGAGTTTTGGAGTTTAAATGGCAATAGCAGCCTTTTATTAATAAAAACTTAAATAATTTCCAAATAACATTTGTAATAACTTTTTAAACACACAGCTTGTTGGTCTTTGATGGCACCCCCAACTTTACATTTTTCCACCAATACACTGCGGGACCTTTATACCATACCAGGCCTCCAGCCGTATCACAGCTCGGAGACAACCCCTTTTCCCGCAGTGCAACCATAACCGTATCCCAGCATACTGTTCCACTGGAATACCCCAGACGGGCCCATACCACCGATGAGCCCTCCACCACTTCCATCATATATGTTATCTGCACCATCAAAGACCAAGGACAGCACTGTTACACAGCTGCTATGACGACCGGAATCCATTGACCTGAAATAAAAGAAAAAAAACAAACAACACACAAAGACAACAAATAGGGAGGGTGGGTGGGCAAAACTGCCTCCTTCTGTCTCACACCGACTGAACTGCTCCTGGAAGACCCCGCCTCCCCTTTTATATAGCCCCTCCCCCTCACAAGATTTCTACCTGCAACCTCCCATTCACTACTCATCTACCTTAACCCCTTGTTGCCTCACTTTCCACCTTGTCATGCCCGGCCCTCCACTACTTGTTTCTTTGTTCTTTTCCGTTCCAGGCCTCACTTGACCAGTGTAGTTAAGATGTCCCAAACTTCTCCTAACCTCATTTTTACCCTTAAATTCCCCATACCACATTCCCCCACCTCACCAATGATAAGACCACAAATGAGTTTTGGAGTTTAAATGGCCATAGCAGTCTTCTATTAATAAAAACTGAAATAATTTCCAAATAACATTTGTAACGACAACTTTTTAAACACACACCTTGTTGGTCTGTGACGGCACCCCCAACTTAACATTTTTCCACCAATACACTGCTAGACCTTTATACTAGGGGTGCACATCTTCACTGGCCTCACAATTCGATTTGATTACGATTATCAAGTCAACGATTCGATTCGATTCCACAATGCATCACGATGCATCATGATTACAGCGCAAGTCCACAAGTGCTCATGGTTTTTATCAAAAAAAAATTCAAGTAGTCAGGAGAACTCCATTTTTTTAATCCTATCTGTTCTTAAGAAAAAAAGAGACAGCAGAGGAGTTTCAGGCTCGCTTCCAAAATACTAAAGGAGATGGTCAGAGACTGCAGACATACTACAGGAGACGATCAGAGACTGCGAACATGCTACAGGAGATGATCAGAGACTGCAGACATGCTACAGCAGATGATCAGAGACTGCGGACATGCTACACGAGATGGTCAGAGACTGCGGACATGCTACAGGAGATGGTCAGAGACTGCGGACATGCTACAGGAGATGGTCAGAGACTGCGGACATGCTACAGGAGATGGTCAGAGACTGCGGACATGGCACAGGAGATGGTCAGAGACTGCAGACATGGCATAGGAGATGGTCAAAGACTGCAGACATGGCACAGGAGATGGTCAGAGACTGCGGACATGGCACAGGAGATGGTAAAAGACTGCAGAAATGGCACAGGAGATGGTCAGAGACTGCGGACAATAATGCAGAGTTGTGGTGTGATGAAGGCACATAGAAGACAATTCTATGATATGGACTTGTGTTGGGATCACAGCGCCCCCCTCCCCCTGTGTACTTACATGCTGCTCTGCCGGTGCTGGTGGCAGCCTGTAATGAGCAGGGCGATCTGCCTGCTCACCATCTCCCCCCCGATCTCCATTCCAGCCGCCGGTGTTCTCGTATGTCACATCTCTCCTGAGGTCAGCAGGGAATTCTCCCGGGAGAGCGCTCCGTGCGTAAAGCTGTTACTAGTGTGTGTATATTCCGCTCATGTGACTCCTGGCTGCGCCTCCCTCCTCTCACGTCTCTCCTGATGTCAGCCCCGCCCGCATCTCTTCTGACCTGATAGCTCCAGTCAGTGGCTGACATCAGGAGAGACGTAAGAGGAGGGAGGCGCGGACGGGAGTCACATGAGTGGAATATACACACACTAGTAACAGCTTTACGCACATAGTGCTCTCCCGGGAGGGGGCTTGGCAAGAAATCGATTTTTCGGGTCGCATGAATCGATGCCGCATCAGGGACATCCGAATCGCGATGCATCGATGCAGCAATTCATTTCAGCACCCCTACTTTATACCATACCAGGCCTCCAGCCGTATCACAGCTCGGAGACAACCCCTTTTCCCGCAGTGCAACCATAACTGTATTGCAGCATACCGTTCCACTGGAATATCCCAGAGGGGCCCATACCACCGATGTGCCCCCCACCACTTCCTTCACATATGTTATCTGCCACCATCAAAGACCAAGAACACCGCCACAGCCCGCAAAGATAACACCTTACCCTTAAGGGCCCCTCCACACCCGCAGGGCCCGTTGAATCCCATCCTAAAGACCCATTTTCCAAAGATCAATTCCCACAGCTGAAAGATGAACTCCATCACCCCACAGGTATAAGCCCACATTAAGCTCCAACTCCATGTGTCTGATAACCAAATCCCAAATACGTGCAACAAATCTACCCACCACTTTGTTCACTTTAATCCGAGTTTTGTTGATGCTCATAACCGATCTCGCCATGCGCCAAGTAGTCCGCGCAACTATGTCGGACCACACCAGCAACATGTGGGGGAAGGCTGAACGGAGCGTCAGGAAATCCGACTTAATGGCCCAAATCAGTTCTCTGCTCGACCTGACCCCCAAATCATTCCCTCCCACGTGGAGATCCAAAATGTCTGGCGACCGATCGAGCCGATCGTAGCGCTGCACCTCCGGCACAACCCTACTCCACACCATCCCTGGAAATCCCAACCACCGAATACATGGCTCCCTCCACGATATGCCCAGCTGTCTGCCATCCGGTCTAACATCTGCTCTCCTCGCCCCCCAAAAGACATAAGAATGCCCCAAGATCCAGATGAGGTGTATGTAACCTCCATTTGAAATGACGAAATGACAAACAAGGCGTAACACCAACACCAAACATATCACATAAATCATGAAGGCAGTAAAACTATCAAGTTTACCGCGCCCTCATCCCCCCCCCTAAATTCAATCTGTTAACAGTTGCGGACGCACATAAGAACGGAATCTCCATGATTCCCAATGCCCGATCTTCTTAACTGCTGCATCATCCAACCTACACCGGGCAGTTTCTGTGGCCGCCCCGATGCGGAAGGAGTGTGAGGCAAATTGCAGGCAATCAAACCCCGGCGCTCGAAGACACTTCCGAAAAACTGCCACGAATTGGAATCTGGATAAGTAGGACCTATCCCCATGCAACAAAAACGGCTCACCCCTAATCAGATGAACTCCCAGGAAAGCCCTCACCCCACTTACCGAGCAAACTCTCGAATCAGGCAGGGGAAACAGCTCAACCCTCACCCCTTTTCCCCTCTGATGTGTTTTAGACTTGTGCAACCATAGCACCACCCTGTCTTCCACTGCTCCCACATCCTGGACCATAAAACCCCCTGCTACCCATTTAGATGGGCTTACCAGCTCCCTCACCCGAAATGCTCCAAAAAACGCTAGCGAAAAGGCCGCTTTAAACAAAATTACCTCATAAACTGATGAACACACATACTCCAACTGTTCACAAATGTCTTACAGGATCGAAAAAGAGACCGGCCTCCGAGTATCTTTTTGTGAGTGGCACTTGCTATACCCTTTTATCGCTTGTTTTACCCAAAAATCTTTCGTGAAATCCGGCCGGCCCTGCAGCTTGAACAAAAAAAGCTAAACCTGCCAGCTTTCTTGCAATGGCCGACATTGAACCCCCATCCTCGATGTGCATAGTAACAAAATACATCACCAACAACCTTGTCTCGGACTCACCCAGCTCAGCTCCCACCAGCCGTAATAATTCAAACCACTCACTCCATACCTTGAAGTAAGCAGCCCAAGTCGACCCGCTCACCGACCTCCTGATTGATCCCGCGGTCACTCCAAGGCAATCTCTCAAATCCAGCCTGGGCAAGAAACCCCTTCCTTCTCTGCGGACGGAGCCAGCTCCCTGAACCTGTCCCACTGAAACCGAGACAGTGAGTCAGCTAGCGTGTTATCAATGCCCGGGATATGTACAGCATACAGAAAAATGTTCAACTGTAAACAACGCAGCACTAAGTTACGCAACAACCGTATCACCGGCTGTGACAACGCGGAAATCCAGTTGATGACTTGAGCCACCCCCATGTTGTCACAGTTCAAGCTAATCTTTAAATTCCTACACGCTTCTCCCCAAAGCTCCATTGCCAGGACCACTGGAAATAATTCCAACAGTACCAGGTTCCTAATGAAACCCGCCTCTACCCAGGATCTAGGCCAAGATTCTGCACTCCATTGCCCTTGAAAGAAAGCCCCATAGCCCATCGACCCAGCCCCATCCGTGACCAAATCTAAATCAAAGTTACTCACCAGTCCCTCCATCCAAAGCGATCGTCCATTATATGTCCCTAAATGTGTGAAAAATCTCAGATCTTCCTTTATCTCCCTGGTAAGTCTGATGAAATGGGTTGGGACATGCACCCCAGCGGTAGCTGTTGGCAGAACACCCTACCCATTGGAATAATGCGACAGGCAAAATTAAACTTACCTAATAATGACTGTAACATCCGGAGTTGGACCTTACTCTGCCCCATCATCCCCCTAATCTCTATCCTGAGATTCTCTATCTTGTCAGTCAGCAGCCGACACTCCATGGCTATTGAATCAATTACAATGCCCAGAAAACTAATTTCTGTAGTCGGGCCCTCAGTCTTGTCAGCTGCCAATGGAACGCCAAACCTACCTGTAATGTGCTGCAACGTGGACAAGAGAAATGCACACACATTAGAGGAAGGAGGTCCCACACACAAAAAATCATCCAGGTAGTGGATGACAGAATCCAGACCCGACACTTCCCTAACTACCCATTCCTGAAACAAACTAAACATCTCAAACATGGCACAGGAAATGGAGCAACCCATGGGCAGACATTGATCCACATAAAATTTCCCCTGCCAACAGCACCCCAACAGTCTAAAACTGTCCGGGTGTACTGGAAGCAAACAAAACGCCGACTCAATGTCTGATTTTGCCATGAGAGCATCCTGTCCATAGCGCCTCACCCACCCTACAGCAGCGTCAAAGGAAGTGTAAGACACTGTACATGCTTCTGGGTCTATGGAATCATTAACAGACCCACCCCTTTCGGAAACAATAGATGGTGAATGAGCCGAAACTTATTCGGTTCCTTCTTAGGCACCACCCCTATCGGCGAAACTACCAAATCCTTCAACGGCTGAACCTTATACAGACCCCCCCATGTGCCCCAGCACCACTTCCTTTGCCAACTTCTCTGAAACTACCCCCGGATTCTGTAGGGAAGACCACAAATTCCGCTCAATAGGTGGCACTTCAGGTAAAGAACATGGTATCTTAAAACCCTCTGAAAACCCAGAGGCCAACATCCTAGCAGCTTCTCTATCCGGGTACCTATTTAGGAAAGGCTAGATCCTTTCCACCATCACCGGAGTCATCCCTCTTGTTCGCAGACTCCCCGGCCCGCTTCCCTTTCTTGAAGCAGTGGGACAGGGGATGATTGCCCCCGCATCCGGAGCACTCCTCGTGCTTAAAGCGGCATGACCCCCCAAACTTACAGGAGCCTTTATTAAATGGCCAGCACACCCCCCACTTCTTTCTGGCTGGCTGTCTAGAGGCGGGTGTCCCCCCAGCCCCCCCCTGAAGAAACTGATTCAGGGCCCGCGGTGAAGACATAAGGTGCATCCAAAGGCTTATGTCTTTATGAATCCACCGGAGCAACGGTTGGACCACCCTACGTTGCCTAAATTGCTCATCATACCGCAGCCACGCGGTCCCCCCATACACCCTATGAGCCTTACCTATAGCATCCATGTAACAGAACAGTGCCGAGCAGTGTTCTGGCTTTTTCTCCCCTATGACGCTGGCCATGATAGTGAACACCTGCAGCCAATTTACGAATGTCCGCGGGATTAAACGGTACCTCCTCTTGTCCTCATCCTCCTTCTTTGAGCCACCGAACTTAACCCTATCCAAATTACATTTTTCCAAGGGGAGCAACGAGAAGATTTCCACATACTCACCCTTAACGATCTTGTCTCGTATCTCCTGTTTCAAATGAGCTCCCAATGGCCCTTCAAAACAAATGTACACTTCGCATTTTGCGGCATCCGCAATTCTTACCACGTCCATTCTGGCAGGAGCCGCCGGTTCCCCACTCTTGTCTCCCCCGCCATACTCACCACTCCCAGCGTAGCCGCTGGGATGTCCGCCAGAGCTGCAGGGATCCCCTTTTCTCCAGCCTTCTCTGTACTCCTGCCAACCCATGGGGCTACCTGTGACGGCACCCCTTGTCCACCCGCAAAGCGTTGTACCAGGTCCTGTAACCCCCTTAGTAACTCCTGCAGCTGCCCAGCTGAACCAGAGGTGGTGGGCGGACCACCCGACACCCGCCGGCCAGTCCCCTCCCCTGCAATAGCCCTCTGCCCAGCCACCCCCGTCACCGTGGACCCCCCATGCTTAACACTGACACAGAGCATCAGATAAATCTACATTTGATAAGGAGGCAGACTTACTGGGCTGACCGGGCAAGTCCCCCATAGCCGCTGCACTTGCATCTCCTGCTGGCGTGCAATCTCGCTGTTCTTCCTCCTCAGATCCTAAGACTTCTCCCTCCGACCGAACCTCAGGGGCCGGCAGCATCAGTGTCAGCATTCCCCCCGGGCGAAGCAGGCCTGGGGGCCGTGGATTCTTGCTGCTCTGCAAAGCGCCGCCCCAAGCCTGCCCCAGCCACATCTGCAGTGCTGCACCCTCAGGCCCTTATGGATCCCCTGGTAGGCCGCGCCATCTGTCTTGCCCCCTTACGTGTCCCACTGCCTCTCTGCTGTGCCCCCGAACAGCCGGCTGCTTCTGTGGATGATATATACAAAAGTAATCCTGCGCTGCTCATAAATAGCGAAGAAAGCAGCTAACACAAACGTCAAAGTTAATGTGCAAAAAACAGAAAAAAGTGTAGCGCTAGGACCTAATCTACCAGGGGTGAATAGGTACACAATAAAGGGGATCTACAATGAGGAGCCCCGTTCAGGGCTAAAAAACACGTAATGCACTGTTCAAGGTCCAACAGTAAACGGCAAAGATTCAGTCATATGGATAAAAACTGTAATGATCCAGTATCTCAAAACTGCAAACAAGCTGACTACCACCGTAAAAGATGAAGGCTTACCAGATGTGGTGGACCAAGTAGGACATACGCCCAACTGGGTCGGATAAGGCTTGGGTGGTAGAAAGCTGTAGATGTCTGTGATATCGCAGGCTGCCTGGTTCCTCCTCCTGATATCCAAGTTCTGGGTGATGTATGAGGTTCAAGAGTTGTAGGTAGTTCTATGAGTCCCAGGAGGGAGGGAGCTGGGTAAACCGGGTATGGATCCCTCACAGCGATCATTCATTGAGTGTGGTGGATAGGAAAAGAAAAAAAGGGCCACATAGTGTAAATCCGCATAAAAGGTTTATTAAAAATATATATGGAGGAAATACACTCACGTATATGTCCACAAGGAAAATGCAGCGCTGAGAAAAAGTGGCGACAATGGGGTCCTGCCCTATTGTCGACCACTTTTTCTCAGCGCTGCATTTTCCTTGTGGACATATACGTGAGTGTATTTCCTCCATATATATTTTTAATAAACCTTTTATGCGGATTTACACTATGTGGCCCTTTTTTTCTTTTCCTATCCACCACACTCAATGAATGATCGCTGTGAGGGATCCATACCCGGTTTACCCAGCTCCCTCCCTCCTGGGACTCATAGAACTGCCTACAACTCTTGAACCTCATACATCACCCAGAACTTGGATACCAGGAGGAGGAACCAGGCAGCCTGCGATATCACAGACATCTACAGCTTTCTACCACCCAAGCCTTATCCGACCCAGTTGGGCGTATGTCCTACTTGGTCCACCACATCTGGTAAGCCTTCATCTTTTACGGTGGTAGTCAGCTTGTTTGCAGTTTTGAGATACTGGATCATTACAGTTTTTATCCATATGACTGAATCTTTGCCGTTTACTGTTGGACCTTGAACAGTGCATTACGTGTTTTTTAGCCCTGAACGGGGCTCCTCATTGTAGATCCCCTTTATTGTGTACCTATTCACCCCTGGTAGATTAGGTCCTAGCGCTACACTTTTTTCTGTTTTTTGCTTCTGTGGATGGCCCAACAGTCGTACCACTGCTCCTCATCCCCCCTGGATGGGACAGGTGATTGTGAGGGGGATCATGCCCTCTACAGTCTCCCGTCACGCAGGCAAGGAACGGGCGCCATTACGGCCCATAGCCCCACCCCTGAGCCCTGCCAGAGACGAGGATTCCGTTCGGTCCCCCAGGCCGAAGCCTGTGTTCGCTTCGCCGGCGGGACCAATGGGTCCACTAGTGGGCTCCTGGGATGGCGCTGAGCTCTGCTGGAGGGGCCGGAGGGGGGGCCGGGTAAGAGGCCGAGACCTCTGCGCGCGTGGGGAAGCCTCACCTCCGGTGAACGACCCCTCTGCCTGGTCCTGGATTAAAGTGGCCACTTGGCTCTGTAGCCATTTCGCCCCCGTGTTGCTGCCACCGCCTGCAAGCGTGCCAGGATGAGGTCAACGTCTGCCATGACAGAGGAGCAGCGTGGAGAAAAACTGCCTCCTGTCTCAGACCGACTGAACTGCTCCCGGAAGTTCCCGCCTCCCCTTTTATATAGCCCCTCCCCCTCACAACATTTCTACATCCTGCAACCACCCATTCACTACTCATCTACCTTAACCCCTTGTTGCCTCACTTTCCACCTTGTCATGCCGGGCCCTCCACTACTTGTTTCTTTGTGTTCTTTTCTGTTCCGGGTCTCACTTTGCCTCTGGTAATAACTTTCACAGTTCAAGTGGGTTAAGGTTAGCTCTCAATTCCTTTCAAGCCCTTAAATAGCTAGTGCCATAGATGATTTCCACTGCAGCATTGTGGAAACTGAAGGTCAAAATAAAAAACTAAGATGCCACTGTCCTTGGTGGGAAGGGGGAGTTGCAGCATACAAAAAATGTGAGTAAATAAATCTTTCATTTTTGCACATCTTTGGCCACCCGACTGTAATAAAAAAGCTAATTTGTGTTTTATTGCTGTGAAGGATAAGTTTAGTTGGGTTTTACAGTATGTATAAACTCATGCACTAAAATCTCTGTGTTTCTCTGCAGAATTCCAGCCAAAAGTAACAAGTTAAAAATGAACAGCCCAGTAAAATATAAACTACCAAAAAATTGCATTTGCTGCACTATTTACTTACAGTCCAGTGATTTTGCCTGCAATATGTTTTTTGCCACTAGATGTCCTCATTTTGAAGGCTATAGTCTATTAGCCCGCTTCCTCTAATCCCACGTTGTCCTGGACCCACCCCACCCTGTTACATAACAATAAGGCTTCATGCACACAGGATGTTTATTTAACTCTCCTAGAAGCCAACAACGTTTTTGCCAAAAATAGCCTGATGTTTGTATCTAAAGCTTTACAAGCTTTTAGGAGCTTTTACAGGCGTCAAGCTTTTGGACGTTAGTTAATTTCATTGGTCAGAATAAATCATTTATTCTAGTCATTGAAATAAATGAATGCTCAAGCACTAATGTTTAGCAGCTTTTATTAGCTTCAAGCGTTTTTGCCCAATCTCTACTTCTTCTGTATGCACTGGCAGTGGGTTTTTTTTTTTTTCCTGCCTCTAAAAGCTATTGCCACTAAACGCTGCTAAAAACCTATGTGTGCATGGGCACACAGGCTAACATGGAGGGTGTTTAGAGGCAGGGAAAAAAAAAGTCAGAAGCCCCTAGGAACAGTTGTAAAAAGTCCTGTGTACATGAGCCCTTAAGTCTAGGTTCTCATCTATGCGGTTGCAGCTGATGTGTTTTTCCAGCACATTTTGCAGTGCATTTTGCTTTTTTAAACCCACGTTTTTGATGCATTTTTGCATGCATTTTTCATGCATTTTGCGTTTTGCGTGTATATTTTAATGTTCCTTTAAAATCACTGTATATAGCTGGTTGCTAAGGAGCAGGCCAGGAAGAACCGAGAACAACCTATGAGTCATCAGCTGTCAGCACCCTTTCGGGTCTGGTATGGATTTGGAGGAGACCCCCAAGCCAAAATAAAAATAAAAAAATTGCGTGCCCCCCCCAAATCCATACCAGACCCTTATCCGAATGAAGAATGTCCCCCGCTGTAGCTCCAACGTCAATCACGATGTCTTTTTTCCTCCCCTTCCTCCACTGATGTCTTCTTTCTCTGCTTCCTCCGCTGATGTCTTCTTTCTCTGCTTCCTTCTCTGATGTCTTCTTCCTCCCATCATGCCTGAATCCATGATGTCACAAGGAGACAGGGTCTCAGGGTGACGTCACCACATGGCCATGCCCCATAGCTATATAAGAACTGTCAGACACCGGAGCTGACAGAATGGCGAGAGCCAGCATCATCAGAAGAGCATTTTTTTTTATTTTCAGAGGGTCGTGAAGACATTGGTGGAGGAAGCGGAAAAAGACAACGTTGGCGGAGGAAGTGGAGACAGAAGACATTGTGATTGACATTGGAGCTACAACGGGGGACATACTTCATTTTTAATAAAGGACTTGTCAAAAACTGTCTCTTATTTTTTGTAACACTACACTGATTACTTATTCATATATGGGGGGTGGGATCCAGGGTCCCCTTTCTTAAATTCTGATAAGCCCCCTGCCCGCAGACCCCCCCAACCATCATCCAGGGTTGTGCAGAAGAGACCCCCCTGCCCAAAAGCACCCCTCCATGTTGAGGGCATGTGGCCTATTATGGTTTAGGAGGGGGCCTCGCAAGTCCCCTCCCTTTCTTGATCTGCCAGGCTGCATGCTCAGATAAGGGCCTGGTATGCATTTGGGGGAGGAGCCATTTTTTCTCAAATGTTTTATCTTTTATCTTTTTTTTTTTACATTATGCTGTCAGCAAGAACTGCAAGGAATCTGTTGTTAAGGAAAAAAGGAAAAAAGGTCCCCGACCCTTTCTAAAAACACACTGGCTGAAAAACGCATAGATGTGAACACGTACCATAGGAAACCATGTTAAATGGACTGTAGTGTGTTTCTGCAAATTGGAAAATGCACAAAAAAGCACATAGGTGTGAACATAGGGTAAATTTGCATTCCAGGAAACAAAATTTTAATTGTGCTCTACACAAACAAGTTACCTATAAATGGGGGTTAAGCACTGCTATGTAGTGTAAAACTTCTAATCTTATTGATGCCGGAAAGTGCCTTCTGGCACTGCATCTAAGAGCAGCAAATTTTATACAGTTAATAAAACAAAAATAAATTTTGGCTAAAGCCACATCCAAAATGGAAAGTACAAAAAGAAATGGGACCAGTGAAGCCAGAACCAGTCTACATAGCTGGACTTTCAGGGCTTAGCATGGAAGACAACAAATGTATAAAAAATATATAAATCTTTATTGTACATATTTTAAAGACAAATCCATAAAAACAATGGCATATAAGCCTATAAATAATCCATAAAATAACGTTGCAAACGGACTCTACTTAGGTACCAAAAAACTGGAAACAAGTCAATGAATGTTGATATTAAATAACAACAATATGGAGACTGTGAGTTTCCTGTAAAACGGCTTCCTCAAGACCCACCATGGCAAAGTAGACCAACAATTTCTGTGATGTATCATAAAGCATCCAAGGAGTACAGTCTGACAGCACAGGTGACACAGGTGACATCATTGTGCCTATGCTGTTTCAAATGCCACTTTATGCATTGACACACCTCTTTAGACCCAGTCTGTCTGGGCAGTATGGTCACCTGCTGACTTGGCACCATCCGCAGACAGCTTAACTCTTCAAGACACAGAAGTTGAATCCAGCGCAATTTTACTTGAGCTAATTGCAGTGCAAAGGATGTTTTTCCAGTCTTCCAGTGTAAGAAGACAATGACTTTCCTAAACCCTGTCTCTGTGAATAACACTGACTGAGGAAACATAGAAGAAGTTGTGAGGGTCTAGCTGAGATTAAACTAACTGGCTCTAAACAGGAGAGGAGGACAGACAATAATGATAACCTCATGCAGTTCAATACAAAACATTAAACCTACAGTACATGAAGTGGGGCAGAACCAGAGTTTTTTTTCAGGGGAACTTGGTGAAACTCAGTTCCACCACCTCTGGCTCAGACCCTTCGGTGCCTGCTCATCACAATCACTTGTAAACACATAAGTCTGGTTTCTGTGTTTACAAGTGACAGCTCTGCACTCTGTATGTAATGCAATCCTGGTAATTAATGCCCCTTTAAGACCCTTCTACTGTCTTTGTGAAATTTGACTGACCACACCCACTATTTGATGTGATTTTGAGGGTGTGTGTAGGGGGAGGGGTTTTGCCTGGCCGTGGTTAAGTTTCAGCACCTATTGTTTGAGAAAAAAAGTCCTGGGCAGAACAGTGCCTAAATGTTGCCACCCCGTAACAGCTGGGCACTTGAAAGGAAGCAAGGATCTCATGTCTATGGCACTAGCACAAGCATGCCAGCCAACAGCTCTTGTAAGAGCTTCAGTCAGGCAGTTAAGAAAATATGAGCTGAACAATATTGTAAGTGTCGAAACCCACATTTTGAATTAAATTTGCAAGGTCAGCAGAGGGCTTTGTATATCATGGAAGATTTACTGCTCTATTGGTGGTTGGACAACTGCAACTGACTGTATTCCATAGGCTATTGGTAGCTAAAAAAAAATAAAAGGAAAATGCATCAAAGCATCAAAGTATATCTTTTATTTTTTCATAATACATTTTTAATTTAGAAAACCTTTATAGACAGTTAATGCTGCAGAAAAATAAATACTTAACTAAAGAAAAATTCAAAACAGCACATGCAAGAGTGGTAATAAAGGGTGCATTTACACATGAGATTTTTTTTGTCTAAAAATATTTGTAGTGGAATAGTGATGGTAGCCATTGACCGTTTTCTGGGTCTGCTATGATAACAGAGTGAAGTGGTTGTCACTTCATTATAGGATGCCCTAAGGCCCAGGTGAGAGATGAGGATGGTTTGTGGCATAAACACTGTGAGCTCCCTGGGCCATTGTATTAAATGAATTAGTTCTGAAGAAATGAAGATTTCTTGTCACTTGTCATTCCCTACACAGTGCTCAGACATTGTTGAATGTGCTGCCCATATCTTGAGCTTACACACTGCAACTGCTAACCTACCCATCTCTTCCAATTTTGTTCCAGTACAAATGTTTTGCCATTGTGTACATGACTATCATTAGGTGCATTCATCAGAATAGCATTGCACAAAATGTAGGCACCGTGACATGATTCCCTCTTTCCATTACCACCATCTTTTTCTTTTCCAAAAGTATTTTATTAGGATTTTCACACAGATTATGATGACATACACAACAACAAAAAAGAAAAAAAAGGGGGGGAGGGGAGATATACAAAACATGTCATACATTTTGGAACGTAAACGAAAGACTTTCGTAGTATATCTTTTGCCTTATCTGAATATCAATTATGAGAAGAAAGATCAAACCGAAAAGCATTAACACTCTTAACAACTAAATATATAGTGGAGTGCGTTTCTCCTCCTCCTTCTGACAACCCGTATGGGATTAAACTGCGTCGGGGGGGTCCACGCTCCTATGATGGTGTAAGTTACCTAACAGTAAACAGTTAGTAGTGACTTCCCCTCCCTCCATATTTCCCTCATTGTATCAACTGTGTCCTCTCGGGTGTGTTGATACAGGTGATTTTGTTTCATGGATAGGTGGCCCAATTCTATGGAGAGTTGAGGAGTTGTATCCAATAATCATTAGGAGTTGGGCTTGTCGTTCTGTCTTAGTAGCACGTGGGGCCTTATCTTACTACACGTATAGGGTTTCCATTTATGTTTCTCCAAAGTCAATTTGTTCTGTTAAATTCCATATGTAGTAGCTTGGATTTGAGTATCAATGGTTGTTGGTAGTGTGCTTATGCTGAAGGGAAGGTGTAGCCACACTTTGGCTCATGTGTGCACTTATGTTAGTAGTGTGTAGTTAAGAGTTCATAAAGCAGATAGTGTGGCAAAGAGTTTGAAGGGGAGTAGGGGAGGGGACAAGACTGCAGGAATCTCTCAGGATCAGTAGGGGAAAGCTACTAGGGACTAAGGGTAAAGGAGTGTCCGAACCCGCTTGTTTTAAAGATTGTGTTATGGAAGGGCGTAAAAGGGTAGACGATTTTGGCCTACTCATTTCTCCTCTGTTTTGGGGTATGGATCTGCAAATTTAGAGTATGTGTCTTTGATAATCGCCTGTTGATTTAAAATGTTGCCAGCAAGACCAGGTTGATCTATATTTATCAGGGGTATCTCTCGACTGGTGGATAAGTTCTTCCATGTCAGGGATTCTTTGTATATGGTTAAACCACTCTTTTATGGTCATGTGGTTTGAGGAGCGCCGATTAATTGAAAAACTAAGTTTGGCCGCATTGACTAGGTGCATGGCAAGGGAGTGAAAGTAATCCGATTTTGGAATGTTAAAGTGATGTAACAGAAGCTGGGCCAGAGAAAAGTCCAGCAGGAGAGTAGAGATCTGGCATGTGAGTCTGTGGACCTCTTTCCAAAAAGGTTGGATCAGGGGGCAATCCCACCATATATGTATTAGTGATCCCAACTCCTCCTTACAGTGCCAACATTGGGGGAAATCGTAGGGGTGAATTTATGTAGTCTTAGAGGTATTGTGTACCACCTGGATAAAATTTTGTAAACGTTTTCTTGGGTTAGGACATTGACTGAGCTTTTGTGGATATACATTATCTCACAAAAGTGAGTACACACCTCACATTTATGTAAATATTTTATTATATCTTTTCATGTGACAAAACTGAAGAAATGACACTTTGCTACAATGTAAAGTAGTGAGTGTACAGCTTGTATAACAGTGTAAATTTGCTGTCCCCTCAAAATAACTCAACATACAGCCATTAATGTTTAAACCGCTGGCAACAAAAGTGAGTACACCCCTAAGTGAAAATGTCCAAATTGGGCCCAATTAGCCATTTTCCCTCCCCAGTGTCATGTGACTCGTTAGTGTTACAAGGTCTCAGGTGTGAATGGGGTTATCGCTCTCACTCACTCATACTGGTCACTGGAAGTTCAACATGGCACCTCGTGGCAAAGAATTCTCTGAGGATCTCAAAAAAATAATTGTTGCTCTACATTAAGATGGCCTGGGCCTTAAGAAGATGCTCAGACCATACGCCTCACACTGCATCAAATTGGTCTGCATGGCTGTCGTCCCAGAAGGAAGCCTCTTCTAAAGATGATGCACAAGACGGCCCGCAGTTTGAAGATAAGCAGACTAAGGACATGGATTACTGGAACCATGTCCTGTGGTCTAATGAGACCAAGATAAACGTATTTGGTTCAGATGGTGTCACGTGTGTGTGGTGGCAACCAGGTGAGGAGTACAAAGACATGTGTGTCTTGCCTACAGTCAAGCATGGTGGTGGGAGTGTCATGGTCTGGAGCTGCATGAGTGCTGCCAGCACTGGGAAGCTACAGTTCATTGAGGGAACCATGAATGACTACATGTACTGTGACATTCTGAAGCAGAGCATGATCCCCTCCCTTCAGAGACTGGGCCGCAAGGCAGTATTCCAACATGATAACGAACCCAAACACACCTCCAAGACAACCACTGTCTTGCTAAAGAAGCTGAGGGTAAAGGTGATGGACAGGCCAAGCATGTCTCCAGACCTAAAACCTATTGAGCAAATGGAAAGTGGAGGAGCGCAAGGTCTTTAGCATCAACCAGTTCCGTGATATGGTCATGGAGGAGTGGAAGAGAACTCCAGTGGCAACCTGTGAAGCTCTGGTGAACTCCATGCCCAAGAGGGTTAAGGCAGTGCTGGAAAATAATGCTGGCCACACAAAATATTGTCGCTTTGGGCCCAATTTGAACCTTTTCATTGGGGGTGTACTCACTTTTGTTGCCAGCGGTTTAGACATTAGTGGCTGTGTGTTGAGTTATTTTGAGGGGGCAGCAAATTTACGTTGTTATACAAGCTGTACACTCACTACTTTACATTGTAGCGAAGTGTCATTTCTTCAGTGTTGAAATGAAAATGAAAAGATGTAATAAAATATTTACAAAAATGTGAGGGGTGTACTCACTTTTGTGAGACACTGTATGTGTATATTTTTTCCCAGTCATCATCTGAGAGATTTATAGACAGGTCCTGTTCCCATTTGCGATTATTACCACCATCTTTACCTGGAACCAGACTACATTATTTTCACCTCAGGATCCAGTTGACTAGTGCTCAGCCTCATGCAAGTGTTAGCAGTTGCTTTAGAGATAATTGGGCCTTGGCATATTCTTTTTCCAGAACCATGTTCGGTAAACCTGTCTCTGGCAAAGTAGAACTTGGTGACTCAAAAGCTCATTACCAAGCCTGAGTGCTGGAAAAATTTATAACAAATAAATTATTGTCCATTTTATAAGACCGAAGCCTTAAAAACTATACTGATTTAATGTACACAGTTTAAGCCTTTATGCATTGGTCACATTTTTTTTTTTAAGAAAGAAAAGGCAGATCAAACATGTAGTTAAAAAGTTAGTGTATTTTTTTCTGAGGCTAAAGATAAAAAAAATACTAATTTCCCCCCAATAGCCTATTGGACAAAGCCACAATTTCAGAGTAAGGCCGGGTTCACATATGTGCGAATTGGATGGGGTTTTCACCATGTGAGTGTGAGTGTGACCAGCTCTCAATGGAGCTGGCTCACACATGTCCGAGGTGGCCGCGGTGCGAAGTCCAAAAGGGTCCTGTGCATTTTTGGGTCCGGTTCAGGTGCAAATTCAGGCAAAAATTCAGAGCTGAATCACACCTGAACCGGTGAACAGAAACAGCCACACATATGTGAACCCAGCCTAATTAAGGTATATTGCATCTGGAATTTAAAAAATAAATGTTTGAAATTATAAACATAAACATTTTACACATTTTCTGAGCAACTTAGTGGGCATATTTCATCTGAATATTAAAGCGGACCTGAACCCTCCCGAGGACAATCCTGCCTCTCCACCCCTCCTCCCTTATTCTGCAGGAATAGGGCATGTTTTTTTATTTTTTTGTTCTTTTTTTAAATTTTTTTTTCAGTAAAGTTTGCTCCGACTCCTCATGCCGAATGACGTGCACACTGCAGGGCTATGTATGTCACATATCCCAGGAGGCATAAGCTTTAATTCAGGAACAGGAGGAGGGAGTGGGCCTATCAGCCTATCAGGCCCGTGAACCCAGAAGAGCCGTCGGGCCTCTCGTTGACGTCAGAGAAAACATGGAGCTGTGGCTGGGCATGAGATGATCTCAGCGGGTCAACACTGGATCCACTGGTTGGGTGAGTATCTGAGATGTCCAGATATCACCATCAGGTATGCAGGGTAAAAAGAATTTGGGGAAATCGGCCAGAGTTCCTCTTTAAAAAATAGTGTTTTCATTTGGAGACTGAGGATGGAAAAATGTAACAGTTTTGCACCACAGCTATTAAGCCTGTGGTGGACAGGCCACAATTTTCTGAATGATTGAGCAGGCACATTGCATCTGGAAATAAAATAAAATATGCACTTTTTGCTATTTTATGGAAAAGATAAACATTGTACAGATTTGCAACACACCTTTGAAGCCTAGATTAGACAGGGATTTGTGAGGTAACATTTAAACAGATTGCATTTTGCAATGAAAAATTGGGTTCCTTTTTTATTGACTGAAAAAGGACAAATTTAACAGATTTGCTGCACAGCATTTATTCCTTTTTTTTGACAGGCCGTTATTTCAGAATGAGAAAGCATGTAGACTGGGGCTGGAAATTAAAAACTGTACTGCGTTTTTTCAAGACTAAATAAAGAATTGCACCACAGTTTTTAAGCTTATTTGTTCAGGTCGCTATACGTGACCTAGAGAGCAAGCTGATTGCATCTTATGCCGCGTACACACGAGCGGACTTTACGGCGGACTTTGCCCGGCGGACTTTTCGACGTACTTTCCGACGGACTTTCTGAATGAACGGTCTTGCCTACACACAATCCACCAAAGTCCGTCGAATTCGTACGTGATGACGTACGACCGGACTAAAACAAGGAAGTTCATAGCCAGTAGCCAATAGCTGCCCTAGCGTGGCTTTTTTGTCCGTCGAACTAGCATACAGACGGCGGACTTTTCGACCGGACTCGATTTCAACGGATAAATTTGAAACAAGTTTCAAATCTAAGTCCGTCCAACTTTTGAGAAAACAAAGTCCGCTGGAGCCCACACACATCGAATTGTCCGACGAAATCCAGTCCGCCGGGCAAAGTCCGCCGTAAAGTCCGCTCGTGTGTACGTGGCATTAGAATACAAACTAGGTAATTTTTTATCAGATAGAAGAGGGGAGAAAGGTTTAAATGTACAGCTTAGCTTTTATAGCCTTTTGAATGGGCCAGCAGATTATATATGGAAATTAGAAATAAAATTCAATTTTTAACTTTTTTTTTTTTTTAATACATTCTTTATGTCTTTTTTTTTTTACAGAACAGTATTCAATTATCTTGAAGGGTGAACAGCAGGTTTGTGCCATTGTCACACACACCCTTCCCTGGCACATTGTGGCATGGGGTTGGTCACTTCTGGACCTGCCCCTGCAAAGCTGACAGAATCTTTGCCTCAGTGTGGCTCGTGTCTCCCAGGCATACCAGTGGCAAAACAGCATGGTAGTGTTTTTTCAGAGTCATTGCATAGTATCTTGGTCGCTTTGGGGGAACTAGATGATTCACCAGAAGAGAGCATTGGAGTAGGGGATAGAGAATATAAAAAGCAGAGGGTGCAATCAGCGCAAAAATAACAATAACAAACCTCCCCTTTTGTATGCAAGCTGAACACTGAAAGAATTTTCACAAAAATACAAAATAGTAAACATTAAACAGTATAAGTGCAGCGCAAACAGAAAAATTCCAAAACGTTGGTGAGCAAAAAATCCCAGAATATAATTATCAAAAAATGATGAGAAAAAGTCCAGATAATTGGTGGACAACAAGTCCCAGAAAGCCTTCACCAGTGAAGTTAAATCCACAAAAGGTGACAGTTCCTCCACCTCCAGTCTTATTAACTACTCTCACCTCAAAGCATGAACTCCTGAGCTAACAGGGGGGAAGGCTGCGTATGACGTCACCCGCTACTGCCCTTCGGAATCTGTTTGACACATGTTTGTGTTTTTTATGCCTGTATCAAACTGCTGAAATGTGAGTAGTCCGTGTTTGGACACATTTATACCTTTATTAAGCATACAGTGAGCACTTAGATCTGATCCTTTTTTATCATTTATGGTCGGATGTCCGCATTTGGTTCTGAGGAGTTCTGGAGATAAGAGTTCTGGAGATAAGAGTGCGATTTTCTATAACCTGTTTGATATATTGGGATCTGCTTGCATGACTACCTTTCAGTTCAGGAGTTCGTGCTTTGAGGTGAGAGTAGATACCAAGACCAGAGGTAGAGGGACTGTCACTTTTTGTGGATTTACCATCACTGGTGAAGGCTTTCTGGGACTTGTTGTCCACCAATTATCTGGACTTTTTGCTCATCATTTTTTGAAAATTATATTGTAGGGATTTGTAGTTCACCAACGTTTTGGAATTTTTCTGTTAGGGGATAGAAAAGTCACCATGTGCGGTGCCACAACTAGTTTCAGTGATGTGCGCTATCCTAAATCCTTTGCAACCACTAGCTAATTGACCCAGTGAGTGAACAAGATTTAGTGAATGAGATTTAATACTTGCTGGTCCATGTGTCTGTTATCAGGTGTACCCTGCAGCTGATCGTATGGTCCAGGGATGTGGAAACATCCCCTTCCACATGATAGTGGTGGGCAGGGATGACCCTATAGATGAAACAATGAGAGCTGGGATAATGCAGTAAAACCCAGACTGCAAATTCCAAGAAGAGGGCAGACTATTTTGCCAAGTTAGCATTAAGGTTCTGAGTGTGGGGTGACTGGAGATGTAATTCTTTTTACATTTCAGCATCTGGTGCACAGAAAGTTTACTGCTCATTGATAAAAATTGAAATGGCAAGGTAGGGTTGACACATCAGTGCCACTTGTATCTCCCTGCCTGTTCTCCTTATCCTGTGCTGTCCTCCTTATCATCATCTTCTTGCAGCAATTGGCTGACATGTTCAAGCAATGCAGCTGACTTCTTCATGCCAGTTTGAAGGGCAAAGGCAGGAATAGGTGTGGGTGAGGAAGAAAAATGTGCTTTTGCAGCTGAGATGACATCACACTGGGAGATAAAGGAGTAGGCTGATGAAGGCTTAGTTGGCCACTTCACTACTTCCTTTGCGTGCTCTGGCTTTGCATGGTGCAGTGCTCTGTTCCCTGCTGGAAGTGGCATAGGGTGAAACTCTGAAATCCCTTGAAATACTGTCATCCCTATAGGTTATGACTGCTAATATAGAATTTTGTATAGTGGGGGAAAATGTGGAAATGGAGGAGCTGGCAAGAGACATATTGGGGATATGGTGCTTTGGCAACACATGTCAAAGAAAACCAGTGGTGGCCCATCCATAGGGGGTGCACGGGTGACGCCCCCCCCCCACCACCACCACCACCCCCCATAGGCAGTCACAAAAAAAAATAAAAAATAAAAAACATTTTTTTTTAAATGGCCCTTAAAAAAAAAAATAGAAAAAAAGGTCCTTAAGTGCACTGTATTCGTGCGCTGAACACAGTGCACTATGGGAAGCGCCACATCTATGCAATCACGAGATTGCAGACAAGGTGCTTCATTTGCTGGCTTTTACCTCCCTTGCGGCGCAATCCATCGCACCGACCAGCAACTGCTCGTAGTATTACTACGGGCGGATGCTTTGTTGTTCAAGTTACTTCCGGCTTCCCTGTTCCAGAGACCAGATGGAAACTGGAAGTGACGTTGGCAGCTCCGTGGGACACACCGCCCGAGCAGAGCTGCCTGTGTAAGGTAAGTATGATGGCTGCCAGTGCCAGGCTGTTGTATTATATTTGTAAGGTGGGGTGGAGTGAATAATATTATAATTATTGTGCATATCTCCCTCTTATGCTTCACATACACTGCACAGTGGGAACATTTGATATGGCACAGTGGCTGCGTTTGATGGTACAGTGGCGGCAATTGATGGCACAGTGGCAACAATTGATGGCACAGTGGCTGCTTTTAATGGCACAGTGGCTGCGTTTGATGGCACAGTGGTGGCAATTGATGGCACAGTGGCTGCAATTGATGGGCACAGTGGCGGCAATTGATGGCACTGTGGCTGTGTTTGATGGCATAGTGGCTGCGTTTGATGGCACAGTGGTGGAAAATGATGGCACAGTGGCTGCATTTGATAGCACAGTGGCTGTGTTTGGTGGTATAGTGAGGCTGCAATTGATGGGGTTTTTTTACAGAATTTTTTGTTTGCGACCCCCCAATTTTGAGCACCAGCCACCACTGAAGAAAACCAAAGCAAATTCCCAGCTGAACATACGAACCAGCCTGCAACTAACTGAATTATCATGTCTAACAGGTTGTAGGCTGGTTAGTAAGTTGAGCTGGGAATGTTCTTCAGGTATGCAGGGCAGTAATAGCACAACAGGATATAAAAACTTTACAAGAGGACCTGAAGAAATTAATGGAGTGGGCTAATGCATGGCAAATTAAGTTTAACATTGAAAAATGTAAGGGAATGCATTTGAGGGGTAAAAATATAAACGCAAGTTACTCATTAGGGGGAGAACCTCTAGGGGTTTCCAAGATGGAGAAGGATGTAGGGGTCCTAGTTAAAGACAGACTGCAGTGCAGTGTCAAGCTGCAGATACCCAAGCCAGCAGAATATTAGCATGCATTAAAAAGGTAATTTTTTATAGAGATAAAACTATAATCCTGACACTTTATAAGACTCTGGTTCGGCCACATCTGGAATATTCCATCCAGTTCTGGTCACCAATCCTCAGAAGGGATGTGCTGGAGCTGGAGAGAGTCCAGGGAAGGACAACAAAATTAATATGGGGACTGGAGGACCTTAATTATGAGGAACGACTGCAAGCACTAAATTTATTCTCCCTGGAGAAGAGACGCTTGAGAGGAGATATGATAGCAATATACAAATATCTCAACAGTGATCCCAGCATAAGTATGAAACTTTTCAGTCCCAGGGAGTGTAAGAGGACACAGGGCCACACAATGAGACTGGAAGAGAAGCTGTTTACTCTTAAGCTGTGTAGGGGGTTTTTGACTGTCAGGGTGGTACAGATGTAGAACTCCCTTCCACAATCGGTGGTGTTGGCTGGAAGTATGGATATTTTTAAAAGACTCTTGGATGGGCATCTTAACAAAAACAATATACGGGGATATGGGAATTTGTTTTTCACATGCACACCTACACAGGTTGAACTAGATAGACTATTCTCTTTTTTTCACCCTTACCAACTATGTAACTATGTTTGTCACCCTTACATGTGCTTCTTGTTGCGAAGGCCAGTTATAGATGGGGCAGTGTCCATTCGTTTGTACTGTTGGAATACAGATAAGGAGATGCATTGGACACCTTTGCAGCCATTGTTCTATATGCTGGGTGTCCAGTGCTCCATGTGCCTTTTTTTTTTTTTGGAAAAATATTTATTGGGTTTTATGGCATACAAAAGTATAAAAACTTAGTGTAACAAAAGTTACAGAGTATTAATTGTTACAATCTGTAAAGTTCAATGACTTCTCATAGTGGTTGAAATACAAGCTTGTCATATCAGTTAGAACAACAGAGAAGTAACAGAAAACATAAAAATAAAAATAAAATTTAGGGGAATGGGAAGACGGGGGAGTTCATGTTTGCCATCTTATCAACACTATGGAGCGTAACTTTGCTCAACATATGAAATCTTAACATCTAGATATCTTCAGGAGTGGAGGCAGTGTCTGAATAAATGTGGGGGGGGGGTGGATGCTAAGGGGCACAATGGATTTGTGGATATCCTACGGTGGGTTAAAAGTAAAGGAATCTGGGGTGGGGGGTATTTTGAGTCGGCCAAGAGAGTTGGTGAGATCTTTTGTCAAGTACCATTTTGTGTAGCGGAATGGGTGCATTATCTCCATCAGTGCCTGCGGAGCGAATGTAGCTTCAATGTATTTCCTCCATCTTTTGAAAAAAACGGGAAGTCGATCGGAAATTAAGGGTGATGGTGTCCAATCTCTCTAGATGGAAAAGTGATGCCAAGGCTTTTTTAAACATTGATAAGGTAGGAGGAGTAGCTGATATCCAGTGAGACATAATAGTCCTGCGAGCCACTAGAAGACACAGGTGAGCCCAATGTGGAATATTTTGTGAGACCCTCGTTGGCGATGAGGGTGAAGGGGGTATGCTAAACAGGCATAATAGGCGGTCCTTAGTGCACTGAATTTTGTGGACCTCGTTGATGTAGGTGATCACCTTAGTCCAGTAAGCATCAATCTTGTTACAGTCCCAGAGCCTATGTAGCAAAGTGGGAAGAGGTAGGTTACACCAGGAACATTGCGCTTGGGTGGGGTCCTTCTTGTTGAAGCGGAAAGGGAAATAAGCTCTATGA
Source organism: Lithobates clamitans (assembly GCA_037952925.1). Taxonomy (NCBI): domain Eukaryota; kingdom Metazoa; phylum Chordata; class Amphibia; order Anura; family Ranidae; genus Lithobates; species Lithobates clamitans. The sequence goes on along the minus strand of JBBGZY010000925.1, from coordinate 1,935,161 downwards.
ATGATCTTGAATTGTGTTTCCCTCCAAGATTCAGAAGCAGTAAGGTTGCTGACTGTCTTGTACCCCTCAAGGATTTTTTCTGGCAGAGATTCGTCTTCTAATACGTGTGACCACTTTTGAAAGGGTTTGAGGGCATACTTCCGTGTTTGATGTTGTATGAGACAGGAGTAAATATTGGAGATGGAGTAGTAATTGCTTTTGATGAGAGTATCAATGCAGGATGTTTCAAGTGGATTGGTATTGGGGCCAGAGCATGATTTGAGATAGTTGATGAGTTGGTGATGGAAGAAAACATGAGTTGGTGGTAGGGAGTACTCCCGCATCAGGGTTTGAAATGGTTTGAATTTGCCCGGCTTGTTGAGATAGAAAGACGAGACATCCGTGAGGCCTTTAAGTTTGCATTGGCCAAAAGCTTTATGGATGATAGATGGAAGGAACATAGGGTTGCCTTGTATTTTGAGGTATTTGGAGATGCTGGATGGCACTTTGAGCAATTTTCTTACTTCTCTCCATGCAATGACCGTATCCTTAATTATTACACTTGTTTTGAGGTGGGGGGTAAGGTATTGGGATTAGAATGGAGGATGACCGAGAGGTCATATGGGTGTACCATAGCCTGTTCTAAGGATAGGTTAGAATATTTAGAACCACCAGTTAGCAAGTCTAAGCCCTGTCTAAGTAAACATGCCAGGTTGTAAAAATGCATATTGGGCAGTCCCGCCCCGCCCTCGCTCCTCGGGAGACATAGTTTCTGCAGCGCTATGCAAGGTTTCTTGTGAGACCATATGAAGGCAGTTAGTGCCTTCTGGAGTTTTTGGATGTCTGAATGTTTAATTAGAAGAGGTATGGTCTGCATTGGGTAAAGCAAGCGTGCGAAAGACACCATTTTGAAAAGGTGGCATCTCCCAAAGAGCGAGAGAGGTAGGGTCCCCCAAGCCTCCAACTCCTTCACAATTTTGGTTATCAAAGGGGGGTAATTCAAAGAGTACAGAGAGGATGGTTCACGTCCTATTTTAATGCCCAGGTATGTAATATGTTGGTTGGCTATGGCCAGGGGGGATAGGTGTTTCCATTTACTGGAGAGATGGGGGTGCAATGGTAGGATCTCACTGTTATCAAAATTGATTCTGAATCCCGAGCAAAGTCTGAAGTCTGAAAAAAGTTGTTTGAGTCTGTCAAAGTCTGTTATAGGGTCAGTGGAGAACAATAGTATGTCGTCTGCAAATAGCGCCGACCGAAGAGTGTGGTTCTCTAGAGTGATGCCACTGATTCCATCAGCTGAATTTAGTATTCTGGACAGGGGTTCGATTGCTAGATTGAACAGGAGTGGAGACAGGGGGCAGCCTTGTCTCGTTCCTTTTGTTAATGGAATCGTGTCTGAGATAAAGTCAGGGGTGACAAGACGTGCGGTAGGGGATGCGTACATTTGTAGAAGGAATCGCATAATCGGTCCTGAGAATCCAAATTGTGTCATCACTCTAAAGAGCCAGGAGAAACTGATGTTGTCAAAGGCCTTTTCTGCGTCTAAGGACATGATGGCAATGTCTTGGTTAGGGTGAGTTTTGGCATATTCCAGAGCCATTAACAAACAAAGTCAGATTGGGCTGGGTGTAATAATGATGGCAGTAGGGGAGCTAGTCGTGACGCAATTATTTTGGATAGGATTTTGACATCGACATTGATTAATGATATCGGTCGGTATGAGCCCAGTAATAGGGGATCTTTCCCTTTCTTAGAGATTAGTTTGATGTGGGCCTGTGTTCCCGTAGGAAGATAGGGCCCTCCATCCCACATGGCTGCGTATACATGTTTTAAGGTGTCCGGAATAAATTCCCTGGTCATTTTATAGAATTCGGCGGTGTATCCATCGGGTCCCAGGGCTTTGGCCGAGGCCATGCCTTTGATCATAAATCGAATATCATCAACAGTAATGGGGGCATTAATCGTCTCCAATTGTGTGTGATGGAGTTTGGGTAGACGTATTTTGTCGAGCAGAAAGTCAGTAGTAGGCAAGTCAGTCGGGTCAGCTTAGTATAGATTAGTGTAGTATTCCACGAGTAGGTTGCTAATTTCAGCTGGGGAGGTGACCAGAGAACCTGTCTTAGCTCTAAGAGCAGAGATATGGGTAGGACGTCTAGGGCTTGAGCACATCTTGGCCAGGAGCCTGCCAGCCTTGTTGCCAAATCTATGAAAATGTAGCTGAGAGTATGACGTTTTGGCCGCTTCATGCTGTTCTGCCCAGAGGTCAAAGGTGCTTTTAGCCTGTCTCCATTTTTGTATGTTCTCTATGGTGCGGTTTAATGTGAGCTGTTCATGTGCCAAGCGTAGGGCTTCGCTTGACTTACTATATTGTTGCTTGGCTCTTTTTTTAAACTGGGTTGTGTATGAAATTATTTTACCCCGTAAGAAGGCCTTGCCTGCTTCCCAGAATAGGTTAGGGTCTGTAATGTGAGCTCCATTAGTGGAGATGTATTCCTCCCAGGCGCAGTATAGTGTATGTTGAAAGTCCTCATTGTCAACTAAATAGGAGGGGAAGCGCCAAGTAGGGGAGGGAGATGAGCGAGCCGTTTGGGTTAGATGAACCACAATTGGGCTGTGATCTGAGATCACTGCGTCTTGTATGTCTGGTGTGCTGATTACGGAGCTTAGGGCCGGGGAGGCAAAAAAATAGTCTATACGCGAGAACGTATTGTGTGGGGGTGAAAAAAAAGTGTATTCCTGATCCGTTGGGTGCATTAAGCGCCAGACATCCACAAATTGCATGGAGGCGACGGCTTGTGACAGTAGGGTAGATGCAGATGATGAGGGGGTACGGGTGTGTGTTCTATGTGTAGGGGGGCCTGTGCGATCAGCTAGGGAGGACATGAATCCAGAAAAGCAAGATAAGCAGAGAGGGGTCCCACCGCTCAGGTAGGCGCAGACCAGGGGAGATGAACGCCAGTGTAGTATTATCCTTCAAAAGGGAAGAGTCCCAGGTGCTGGCTGATGCAAGATGAGGCAGACAAATCGAGGAAAGCTGGAAGCCGCACACCGGTATAGTGATGAATGCTTTATTTAAAAAGCTGGATCATGAAGACACACAAAACTTGACAGCAGAAGCGTACAAAAGCAGCTAACGCGTTTCACACTACAATGAGTGCTTATTCAGAGCTATGAATAAGCACTCATTGTAGTGTGAAACGCGTTAGCTGCTTTTGTACGCTTCTGCTGTCAAGTTTTGTGTGTCTTCATGATCCAGCTTTTTAAATAAAGCATTCATCACTATACCGGTGTGCGGCTTCCAGCTTTCCTCGATTTGTCTGCCTAGGGAGGACATGACTGAATTAAAATCCCCACCCAGTAGGTGTAACGTCTCTGGTGTAGTTAGCACCCATTTCACTAAATCTTGAAAGAAGGAGGTGTCAGGAGAATTGGGAGCATAGATGTTAGTAAGTGCTACAGGTTTGTCATCTATAGTCAGACGTAGAGTCATTTTCCTTCATGTGCCTTTTAAGGAGGAATGGACTGCTCATAAAGTCAACACCCTGTGGGTCAGTGGACCCCTCCATGTTTGCCAATTGCCAGGGAAATTCTCCCTTCTCCTCCTTTACAGGCCTGGAAGGTGTTGAGTGATTACGCTCCTAACATCGCCTCTGCTTCTCTTTTTGGTTATCGGTATTCTTCAGCCTCCAAGTTTTTTCTTGGGAGTCTAATTTCCAAACAAAACCTTCAGACGGCCCCCATGGACCAAAAAGTTTCTGTTGCAAATCCTCAGTCACTTAGAGTTGATGGAGTGGTTTCTTCCTCCCATACTGTCAGGGCTGGGCTCAGCCCTTCCTTCTCTGAGCTGGCTGCTCGGCTATTGGATAATTGCCAGCTCCTATCTCTCCACAGGTACTCAGCTGTTGATGATATCCTGCTTGTCAGTCCTGCATACTTAAGCTGTCCTGGGCAGAGGATCTCTGCCTTCACATTAGTCAACATCACAGAGACGCTCTCCTGCATTTCTGTTGAAAGACTTGCTTGGCTGACATCCTTTCTGGCTCCAGATCCTGCTTACTGTTTTACTACGCTCATCTCCAGCTCCCTGAGGGTTTGGCTTGTCTGACTATTCGTTCCGGTTCCTGAACTCTGGCTATGTTTTGACTACGTTTGTTTGATTTACTTTTATTATTAAACAAGTGTGCTTTAACTGCACTTCTGTCTCGGTCTGATTTCATGGTTTCTAATACATACTGAACAGACTTCATTTTCAATAACTGAGGATGGAGTCTGGTTACCAGTGCAGTTGGTTCATATTTTGTGAAGGCATCACACTGTGAGTAGGTACCTTGACCTGGACTCCATTGGACACTACGTTGGTGCTGTAAGAGCTTCACTTTCAGAAATGACTGAGGAATTCTTCCGATGCCAGTCAAGAATTCCTGAGCTGACTGACGTTGATGGTGTTACTCTAATATACATTGTTTCCCTTAAAGACACTTTGCTTCTGATAATCTTTAACCATTAATATCCATTCTGGATACAGAGGTTTGCACATCTGGATGTGCCTCATTTCCTGCACAACAGGAATAAGCCATTGCTAGTGGGACCTGTGTTGCCCTGGATTGTCAACAAACAGCTCATGTGAACTATTCCCAACCCTGCTGCAACTACTCCCAACTAGAAATAGTGTACAAAAATAATCACACTGTCAGCGCTCAAGTGTTACAGGGCACATATAAAATTCAAGCTAAAAACCTTTCTCCTTATATGTCTAATACTTCTGGTGTCGAGGGTTCTAGGGATCTCTCATAGCCTTGCAGCACTCTCTGACTGGGAACATCTTCATTACTAAAATCACAATAAAACAGAGAGAGAGCACTGGCCTAGTGCAACACCTTTTGATACCTGTTACATGTACAAAGCGAAATGTTTATTACAATTCTCACAAAAGGAAGAATATATATGTGATGGGGGGCGCTAAATCTATATAAACAGTATGCTAAATAGCATCTAAATAATTATGCTCAGACAAACTAAATGTGAACACAACAGTGTACCATACAAAAAGAATAAATATAAGTATAAAGCTTAATGCCAAAAGTTCATATTACAGGAGAATGACAACCATCCAATCCCTGCATATATAGCAAAATAATGTGAAATTGTGAAAAACAATATGAAAATTCCAATGAAAATATATGAATAAAAATGAATAAAAAAATAATAAAAATGAGTCCACATGCAATTGAAGATAGTGCAAATCAATATGAATTAATCTTCCGCTGTTGCAAAATATACAAATAAATATAAGTGAATCTTCCTCTGTGTGAATAGATGACCTTCACCAGCTGTGTAACACACCCTAAGTGCTCTGTAAGTGGATGTCGGCTTACCAGAAGATGTTGACCTTTTTAATTAAAAAGAGGTCAGTAATAGCCTTTAGCAAGAAATGGCTTGCTACCATGCTTGCTTGCCCTGTGGGTAACCTCTTCCTCTCCCCCAGTAGAAGGTCAGGCAATATATAGAAGGATACAAGAAGGACCAAAATAGTGTAATCCCATTTATTATTAAAACGATTAAAAAAAAATGCCGAATGGCTGCTTACATTTGAGAGTGCCCTCGCCCGGCACTGAGGCTATACCGCTGGTAAAGTCTGAAAACTCCACTCTGTGTGTGGCAGCTGGCGTGCGCTTCACCAACAGCTGCCGACAACCACAGGGACCGGAATAAGAATGATGATTGAGTAACCAAGCACGCCTCCTTCTCACAAAAGGACTAAAATCACAGGCATATCATCATACCCCAAATTTAAGGTCTCTTCACTGTCTTAATTTCAAGTGACAAGCCCGCTTCCAATAAAGATCTGAGTAAGAAGGCTTGTCGACTGCAATACATAAGCAAACTTAAAGCGGAGTTCCACACAAAAAAGGAACTTCCGCTTTTCGGAACCCTCCCCCCTCCAATGTCACATTTGGCACCATTCAGGGGGGAGGGGGGCGCAGATACCTGTCTAAGACAGGTATTTGCACCCACTTCCAGCATAGACTCCCATGGGAGTCTATGCCTCTTCCTGTCCCCACCGCGCTGTCTCCTGGGAAACACACAGCTCCCGGGAGATAGCGGGGACCACTCACGGTGCGCAGTGCGACTCGCGCATGCGCAGTAGGGAAGTGAAGCCGCAACGCTTCACTTCCTGACTCCCTCACCTAGGATGGCGGCGGCAGCTGCCGAGAACCGAGCGGGTTCTCGGCGTCTCCTGCCGACATTGCTGGACCCTGGGACAGGTAAGTGGCCATGTATTAAAAATCAGCAGCTGCAGTATTTGTAGCTGCTGGCTTTTAATTTTTTTTTTTTTTTGCGGTTTGGGTGGACTTCCTCTTTAAACCTACTGCATTCTGCTGCAGGTACTAAGGGGGTCGTTTATTTAAATATTTAAAATTCTCTGAAGATGTGAAGAGTCCTTGAAGTTGTTATATGATGCTATGTGTGATTTGAATCCTTTTGTAAGCATTTTAATAAAATCTTTATGTTTAAATGATGATAGAAGGTGTTGCACTAGACCAGTACACTCTCTCTTTTTTGTGATTTTAGGAATAGTGTACATCCAGAGAACTTTGAGGAACCTGATCACCTGAGGTTTGGACCTTCTTCTACAGCTGATCCACAGCCCCTCTAGATTCCTACCTCTGTCCTGTCCTTAATCAGGAGAATGTTTGTAACAATTTACCTAAGACATCAGCCTTTTGCTCAAAGGCTGTGCAAGCTTCACTGGATCACTGGATCATGGAGGTTAGATGGCCTGTCAGACCCCAATAACACTGCCATGTATTTTAATGGACAGATCTTACCAATTTCTATGGTTCTTTTGGCTCTCCCTTTGGATATATTTTTAGGCTATTGTATGGCGAGATTTCTCACTACCCTGGAAATCTCCTTGGGATATCTCCTTGTTGTCTGATCAAGCAACCTCAATCATTCATGGTACCTTTATTGGATAATTTTATGTTTATACAAGTTTTCAAGAGGTAACTAAGGTTACAGTGTCATAGCTTTAAAAGACAATAGTGTCATACTCAACCTCAACTTCATAAGAAGAAAAAAACAGGATAATAATTCCAAAAGAAATTAACAAACAAAGTCAGGACATATACAGCAATGGTGTGAGAAACAAGGAACCAAAAATATAATCAGCAATGTAAAAGACTAGGGACAGTGAGGGGGCGGTAATTTCTATATGATATACTATGAGTAGGAGGGTAGGGGAAAAGTGAGAACTGGGAAGTTTAAATGGGCAGGTGGATGGTTCAGGAGGGAACAAGAGCACTTGAAAATAGACATCAGGGTGTAAATGAAGGGATACCATGTCCAGACTGGTCCTGCGCTTCCCAAATTTTATTGAATTGTGATAAAGTGTTATTGGCTGAAGCAGTGAGGTACTCCATTCTGCGAATTTCAGTTATAATATTCAAAAATAGGGAAGATGAGGGCGGTTCAACCGATAACAAACACATCGGAATGGGCCTAATGGTAGAGGTACCTTAAACAGAGCTTAAAGGAGAGACTTCACCTTAGCCCAAAAAGGTTGTATCAATGGACATAATATGTCAAAAATATGGAAATGTGAACCAATATATGTACCACATCGCCAGCATAAATGAGAAATGGAGGAGTTGTTGCAATGTAGAACCTAAGGGGTTCTGCTTCCTGGTATCTTCCTTCCCTGCTTTATAAGGGTTAGAAGTGTAAGGTTTGGAACTTTTCTCACTTATAGGCTGGCTGGTCTTCCATTGCGGACCTGTTTTGGTACAACTGTAACTCTGGGACCCTGGGTTTTGTCCTGGGATCTGTACCAGTGTTCTTTTGTTGATGGTTTCTTGTTGGTCTATTCTTTCTTCTCTTGTTCCATCAGTTAGTGGTTGTTTTGACTCACAGATAATGCTGATGCAGGCTCAATGTCCCATAGGATAAAGCCTTTCCACTTGGCGGGGATCTCGTGTCCTGTCTGCACATCCGATTGATTCCCTGTGACCTCCCATTGATCAGTGGATTTCCCTTGTCTTGCAGGGAATTTCACTGCATCTGGTTAAGATTCAGACATTGGTTCTACTGGCTGTTCTTGGACAGACAGTTCCATTTCAGATCTATCAGTGGTTGTTGCCCATCCCTAAATTTGACTGTTTTGGATCTCCTAACTACTTCTGAATTTATATGTCCCTCAACGGATGGGGGGAAAAAATTTGCAACTTACCATAAAATCTATTTCTTCAAGTTGACTATGCATTGCAGGTCCCACCACTCTGTGCCCGTTGGCCCTGTGTATTGCTTTTTCACAAAACTGAGGCATGCTGGGTAGAGGAGAGTTATATTGGGGGTTTTGTACAACGTTTCTGTTTGCCAGTGTCCCAACTACCTTAAGTTTGCAATAAAATCTAACTGTTTTTGAATTCCTGTGTCCCTTAATGGGCCTGAAGAAATAGATGTTATAATAAGTACAGCAATCTTATTTTTCAGAGCACCAAGTCTTGCCCCCCCCTCCCCTCCCACACACACATACAATACCCTCCTCTATTTCTATCAACCTTTAACCCAGTAAATCCCTACTCAACCTACCTAAATAGTTTATATGTTTACTATGGCACTCCTGTTTTTTATTTAACATGCCCACGCTGTTATAACAGTTGTGGCTGTAAATTTAACTCTGTGCCCGTTGGCCTTGTGTATTGCTTTTTCACAAAACGGAGGCATGCTGGGTAGAGGAGAGTTATATTGGGGGTTTTGTACAACGTTTCTGTTTGCCAGTGTCCCAACTACCTTAAGTTTGCAATAAAATCTAACTGTTTTTGAATTCCTGTGTCCCTTAATGGGCCTGAAGAAATAGACGTTATAATAAGTACAGCAATCTTATTTTTCAGAGCACCAAGTCTTGCCCCCCCCCCTCCCACACACACACACACACACATACAATACCCTTCTCTATTTCTATCAACCTTTAACCCAGCAAATCCCTACTCAACCTACCTAAATAGTTCATATGTTTACTATGGCACTCCTGTTTTTTTTAACACACCCGCTCTGTTATAACAGTTGTGACTGTAAATTTAAAAATACATTTAATGGTGCAATAATGATTACAGAGCTGAAATAATGTTTATCTTTCATATCTGCCTAGAGTTTACCTTTAAGAACATTGAAGAAAAGAGCTGCATGATGTGTTTTGCATTTTTCAGCCATTGGTTAGCCACTGATCATGTATCTACCGTTAAAGATGTTGGGAATGAATCAGAAATGTACACAGCATATACTGCAGTGTACACACAATTTAAACATCCTAGTAGCCAAAGAAAATGGCTGTTTGGCAACAAAGATATACAAAGTTCCTTAAGCCCAAAAAACATCTTCCTGCAATTTTAACATTTTCAATTATAGTTTTGATTTAAAGACAGCGAAACTAATAAGTATTAAAATCCTTCTTCTTCTTCATGGATATTTATTTTTTAATATTGTATAGGTGATGACAGAGTAATTTTCACCACTTTGGGTCAATTACAGTAACAATAAAAATAACTTGAAAAGAGTGCAAACAACCAAAATCTTTGCTTCTGCTTTGGATGCGTTATGTAATGTATTATGCAATGCTTCCTCAGCTTGAAGGTCTTTTTCTTTCTTTTCCAATTCCATGTTTCCAATTATGCTGCTAATTAACATAACTCATTTTGGGTGGTTTGTACAGATCACACAGATCTATGCCTGGAGTAACCTTAAACATACACAGAAATCTTTCTTTGACAAGCAGGCTTTAGGGGCTATAAATCGGGCAAACGCGGATGTGGATTACTAGCTCTGTTCCAAACAGAGTTTGAGAAAAAAAGACACACATAGCAGCTATTCTTATAGCTCATTTATTAGTAGGTTTTGTTTTTTGCCTTGAGTTTAAATGCAAATGTTGACATTCTGCATCTGATAAATGCATTCATTTTCAAGTGATATTTTGGACATTACCATGTGTAAAGCAGCCCAATTACAAAATAGTAAATGTAGGCTACATTTGTTTTTGTATTGTTACAGCATCTACACTTTGGAAAATCTCTATTCTTAAATGTTCTTTCCCCATATCCATAAAGCATTAGCTTAAAAACACAAAACCTTGAATTTAAGATGCATATAAATGTGTGTCAAAAGTGCTTATAAAAACATATATGTTTCCTATTAGTTTTAACCTTTTTACTGCCACAGCTGTAAGACCTACAGCAAGAGACAGTAAAGAAGCTCACAGCCACAATAGCAGTTTTTATTTGATTTTTACAGCCAGGTCTGTTATTTAAAGTGTAAGTTAACCTTTACAAATGAAGCACCCCTCTGACACCCCAAAGACAGAATAGCATCTTCAGAGCCGGTCGACACTATAAGCACTTTTCCAAACTTCATTGAGTCCTCCAAGTGAGTCTTCAGGCCCTTCTGAGAGACCAACCTTCTTCCTAGCTCTCTCTAGCAAAGGCTCCGCCCCCCCCTCTCGCCCGGTCTCCTCCCTGGCACAACTTCTTCCTGACTATGCAGGACAGCTTCAGGACCACTTCAGTATTATTAGCCCCCAAACCAGGCTCTTGGCTTTGACAGCAGTGCTCCATCTCACAGCACCTCCCTATGGCTGAACTCAGAGAATTCACTAACAAATGAGGCAAATTTGGACTTTCAGGAAGAAGGTACTCTATACATTTTTTTCTACCTCAGTAGCCCAATAATATTCTTTGAACCCAGAGAATGACAACAAGCACATGGCCTGTCCTAAATATTTATATTCTCCCCCAGCGTGCTCCCGTGCCTTAAAGCCTCTATTGGATTGGCTCAAGAAAATATTCATAACTTGTATTTTGTTTGTGAAATCTTATACTATGACCAGTGATACCAGTGACATCTACTGGTGACAGTGAAAAATCACAAGCCAACTTAAGCTTAGGGAAAAAACAGGTGAAAAACTAACCTGAACTAACTACAGCCCAGCTAAATAAAAATATTTTCTATGTTGCAATATGTTGCAATATAATATACATTTCAATTTTTTCTCCAGCCTAGGTTGGGTGCACAATAAGGCTAATTGTGTTTGCCCAGCCAAAGTAGGATATCAAAGTGCCCAGATAAATGAATGGCAGCTTTAGATGAAGGGCTTTGTATGCAGCCTTTCGTACTTCTTTTCACTCATATACAGTAGATCTCTAAAAATGCAGGTATCCAAAACTCAAAAATCTCAAATACATGTCAACAAAGCATTGGTCTGTCTGCACAATTAGAGTGAGAGAGAGAGAAAGTGCACTGCTGATGTTTATGTATGGTTCAAAGTATATCTAGTTCATGATAAGGAGTTATTGTGAATCAGAAAATAATAATCATTTTGCATCAAACCCATGGTTTTGTCTTCTTACTCCACTATGAAGAATATGGAGGTGAGAGCTAAAAAATAATATAAATAATGTAAAAACACAATCCTGTTATAACAAATTACAATGTTAATATATATTTAATTGAAAAAAAATTCAGTCCCATGAAAAGAAAATGTCTATTGTGAGACTCAAATTATTCCCTAAAAATGGAAAGGCTCCAATGATGGAGATCATTTAAAATTTATAAAAAATGCCAAAAAATATATAAATGACAAAAAACAGCCATAAATCACAAAAAGTACACCGTTCACAAATTTACATGCCTGCATGTGTACCATACACTTGCAGGCTTGCAGTCACGTTAGCTTGTGAACAGTGCATGTTTTCATGATTTATGGTTGTTTTGTGTCATTTATATTTAGGTTTATTTCTCTTTTTTGGGGAATATTGTGAGTTTCTCCTAATATACAATCATAAGCATGCTACATGCAACTTCTTCTAACTGGCAAGGAATTGCCCCATACTAGGGACCTCTCACTTGGGGTCCACTCAGAGCCCATCCTATCTGCTAAGCTTAAATTTGAAATGAGGTGTTGGTGATAGATATTCACTTTAAAGTCTCAATCATTTTGTTGCACTACAAGGTTTTTCAATATCACCAATGTTCCTTCTGGATCTGGTTTACTTGCATATACAGTTGAAGTCACTGAGAAGAAGACTATTATGAGACTGACATTTTTATTTCAGGGGGCTGATTTTTATTTTTTTATTTATGCACATTGTAATTTATGTTGTTACATTATTAGTTAGCACTGCAATGGTCATATATTGAGATTTACATAATGGGCTTTACCGTATATACATACCCTTCAGTTAGCTGCTTTTTTGTTTTTTTTTCACTGGGTGTATTTGCATCAGCATGGATTCATTTTGGTTTAAATTAATCAACATATATTAGCCAGCAATAAATTGTACTGAACTATGCCATTACAGCAAATAAAGTAAATGGTCACATGAACACTTTAATGCTGTAACACTAAAAGTTATCAACCAGTAGCTTCAAATTACATCACACTGCAACTGCTCATTAACACCCAGCGAACAAGAGCAAATTATATCATCAACCTAACTATATTATTCTTGTTCTGTTTCCCCAGTCTAATGCCACGTACACACGGTCGGACTTTTCGGCTACAAAAGTCCGACGGACGCCGACGGACCAAGTCCGGCGGACAATCCGATCATGTGTGGGCATCCCCGGACTTTCAGCTGACTTTTCCAGACACAAATCTGAAGGACTTTAGATTTGGAACATGCTTCAAATCTTTACGTCGTAACTCCACCAGGCCCAGAAATCCGCTCGTCTGTATGCTAGGCCGATGAACAAAAAACGTGCTAGGGCAGCTATTGGCTACTGGCTATCAACTTCCTTATTTTAGTCCGGTGTGCTAACAGCAGGTGTTTGGAGTATCTTTATCTGCTGATTGTTAAACTCTGGAAAACACATTTCTATTGTGGTCTATTGTGGATCTGGGGCTGCTGTCCCTCCATCCCTGTCCCCCCTCCCTGTCCCCCCCTTTCCCCCTTTTCCACTCCATCCCTCATTATTATTATTATTATTATTATTATTCATCTCAGACTCTAACCACACCCCATTTGAGCCACGCCCATTTAAGCCACACCCACTTCCCCATGTAAACCACGCCCATTTGTCGCCATTTTTTATTTCAACTATGTCAGGCCCACAAATGCATGCCCCACCCCTAATTATAATGCGACTCCGCCTACAGTCAAAAAAGTGTCCCTAAAAATTTTTTTACAATGTTGGCGACTATGGGTGATACTAGCTATACAGAGCATCTCCTAGCTATGGAGTGAGGAAGGAACACAATTATTTAAAGGCACACAAACAACAATGCATGTGTAACATGATAATGCTGCAAAAACTATTTATGTGACCTAACAACATCAAATTATATGACACCACAAATCCTAGATGACAGAGCAGCTCACCCCAAATCTCCTTATGTACAACCCCCTCATAATTATCCACCACTAATACTGCCCATCTACAGCCTACTTTTGTTCAGCTACTAACAGCTGTCTAATGTATAGCCCCTATAAGCCACCCTTAATATAAAGCCTAGTCATTCAGCCACTTATTTACAGTCACTGCCAGCTTTTTTCACGTGAACCAGTGTAAACATTTTTATTAGATCTGTCATCTGTGTAGAATCCCCCCTTACATTACTGGAAGGTGTAAAGGCCACTGAAGAAGCACAATGTCAGTGTGAAACGTGTCATCTCCATCCTCGTCCATTACATGTTCAATAAATCTGTTGGATTGGCAAAGGTGTGCAGCCAATTTATTTTCCTTTGATCCCATGCTTACAGACGTGAGCTGGAACTAGCACCCAGTCCACCCAGCCTTTTGGATTACAATACTCAGCCACTGGAGCAGTGGCTTGTTTTTTGTTTTTTTTCATTTTCATTTTGTTATGTTGGTGGTCAGTGCAAGTGGCTCTGATCCACCTGTGATCAGTGTAGAATTTCCTGTTACAGGGAACATTTGAACTGACCATTAATGTATCAAAGGGATTCTACAATGACAACTAATGCACTTGAAACAAATACTGCTGATACATCTGTGGTCCTCTCTGGCCACCAGTCCTTAGGCCTGCACTTAATTTTGAATTACTGGGTTGGCAGTCTCATCTCCTGGAAAGACAGGATTCTGTCTGGCAAAAAAAAAGGATCCTTTTTCCAGACTTGGGTCACAATTAATTACTTCAGGTTTTCTGTGTAGGTTATATGGGTATCTCTTTCAAGTAGATCTTACATTTTTTGTTATTTATAAGAGGCCTTCTGCTGATGCAATGGAGTTACTATCAAATATTCTCAAGTTGGGTCATAGCTACCAGAAGATAAAAAAAATTACTGTCTGAACATTATATTAATAAGGACTCTGTGATTCAGGGAAGGGACCCCTTTGCGAATATTTTTATATGCCCTGCAGTCTCCCCAGGATACATTTTATGGCTGGCGTATGACACCATTTATGCTCTCTTTGGGGGTGGCCGAAGCAGGTTCCTAATATCTGCCAAATGTCCCAAGAATCTACCACCTTCCATTTTAATGCCGCGTACACACGATCGCACATTCCGACAACAAAATATATGTTTTTTTTTCTGACGGATGTTGGCTCAAACTTGTCTTGCATACACACGGTCACGCAAATCTTGGCGGAAATTCCGAATGTCAAGAACGCGGTGACGTACAACACGTACGACGAGCCGAGAAAAATGAAGTTCAATAGCCAGTGTGGCTCCTCTGCTTGATTCCGAGCATGCGTGGAACTTTGTACGTCAGAATTGTGTACACACGATTGGAATTTACAACAATAGATTTTGTTGTCGGAAAATTTGAGATCCAGATCTCAATTTTGTTTGTCCGAAATTCAGATGTAAAATGTCTGATGGAGCCTACACACGGTCGGAATTTCTGACAACAAGCTCCCATCGAACATTTCCCGCCAGAAAATCTGACCGTGTGTATGCGGCATTAGAATATTATTCTTACCATTATGCATATTGTAGTAGTGGTTGGGAAAGGCTAGCTCACACCCTTGATGGAATATGTGATATGTATGTGTAAATGTATCTGTTAGGGGAACTTGTTTTTTTAGACTTTATCGCTCTCGTTTTTATGACATGTACGATAATAAATAATACGTTAGATGAATAGATATTGTTTACTAATTTTGCTTTTTAATTTTGGGATGTGGTATTGATACATTTATGACTCTTCCTGTGAGTACTAGTACATTTGTGGTTAGTAAAGAATCATCTAAAATGGTGGCACTTCAGGGGGCATTTACACTGACTGCCACTGCAACAAGGGATCATTTACACTTACCACGATTATATTGGGGGCATTCGCGGCCAGTTTAGAATCCCTTTACGACATTGGTGGTCATTATTCATCCCCTAAATGGAAAAGAAGGTGCTGGTACTTTTATAAACTTGGTTTATAAAGTTGCTGCAGTATTTCAGGCATGGGTTATCCACACTGGACCATTTATGTCAGCCTTTCTCAACCTTTTCAAAACAGAGGAACCCTTGAAATAACTTTCCAATCTTAGGGAACTCCTGCTAAAAGTTACTATATCTACAACTCATGATACATTAGTGTGATGGTCATTGGGAAGAATGTTCCTTACACTTGTGGTCATTAGGAAGAATTACCCCCTGACAGATAGCTAAAACGATCATTGGTGTCAGTGGGAACTTATTTGAGAGGCAAACATTGCTTATTGCTCAAGGAACCCCTAGCAACCTCTGGAGGAACCCTAAGGTTCCATGGAGCCCTGGATGAGAAACCCTGACTTATGTTATAAACATTTTGCTGCACTTTGCTAACACCCTCGAGTTGAAGGGTGCTCCATTGAACCTAAAAATGGCCTCAATAAAGTGAATCATTAGGATTTCTGACCACAAAAATACATCACAAACCAAAACAGACAAAAGTGCATTGCTATTCTTTCGTCATATTTATTGCTGTATTTTGTGTTTTGCTTGCAGATCTGCTTAAATACCCAATATTCAGGAAAGATTTGTTTGAATGGTTCAGAAAAACTAAATTATTTAAAATAGCTAATGCAATAAAAAAGAAAATAATTCACTTAAACTGTATTTGAATGCTACTTGTTATTATAACCCATATATTTTTTAAATGGTTTACTTAGCAGTATATATCTTTTTTTCTGCTGCAAATATTCTTTCTCCGCACTCGCATTTGTACTTTATGAATATGAGTTCAAGGTAATCCTAGCTGTCATAGTAGAGATACTAAGTCACTTCTCTCCCCCATCTATAAACATTTACATAAAGTAATGAAATATAATTATAGAGATAGGTATTGTCTTGCAGTGTGTTCCTCCTATTTTCTACGCTTCCACTTATCATCCTTTCATCCTCCCTAAGCCCTAGTACCGCTTTACTATAAAGATGTCAGGCTCTTAATAACAGATTAACCCAAGCCAGGCAGGGGTGCCAGAAATTCTAGTGAGCACTGCTATGGAATGGCGTTTGTAGGTGCGTATATATCCACTAGAGCAGAACACCTTTAAGGTGCTGATAAATTATGCCAGTCCAGACGCACATTTATGGTACCTGTCTCTGTATTTTTTCCCCTCCGCCAATGATATATAAGAACTCATGAATGGCAATATGAGATGGTACCAGTGATACTTAGAACAAGCTCATGATACTCTCTCTGTGTCAAGGAAGGAGATATTAACATAGATTATTTATAATCGAGAGCACCATCAGACTTTTATAGCGTGCAAGTTTGTTTGCGGTTATGTGTGAAAATGCATACGGGTGTGTTTTTGAAAAGAAGGGGTTACACTTGTTGTGTGCACCCGTAGATGTTCGAAGAAGATAGGAAAAGACAGAAAATTAATGAGGGCGGGAGTCAGACGTAAGAGTCATAAAGAGCCAGAAAATTAATGAGCGCATAAAACGGAGAATTAATTGCACAACAAGGCGACGAGAGGGAGAGATAGACGGAGCTCTAGGAAGACCTGACAAAAGGAAATAGAAAAATAAAAGAGATTAACCGCTAATTCCATTTGCAGTTCCCTAATCCTTTACAAAGTGACAGTTTTTTTATTTCTTGCTGCTAGTAAAAAAAAAAAAAAAACTGATTGGAGAGTGCAGTTAAGCAGCATAGGAGGAACACATGAGAACAGACCATGACTGAGTCTTTATTGCTCTTGCATGACTGACACAGGGTCCTGGGTTCAATTCCAACAGGGATACTGCCTGCATGGAGTTTATATCTTCTAATTATCTCTGTGTGGGTTTTATCTAAGTTTTTTATTTCATAAAGTAAAAGACAGGTGGTGTGTTAATTCACCATAGTGTGTTTGTGCTTCAACATGTGGTTAGAAAACTGTGTTATGACATTGTAAGCTCCTATGGGCAGTGTTGCCAACCTACCAGATTGAAATTTACTGACACAACACCCAAAATTTACTGGCAGAGCCAAGTTTTTACTGGTATTTCCAAAAGTTACAAAATGACAGTTATAAGTGAAAATTTGAGTATTTAGGCTACAAACAAATACAATATGCAATTAGCAATATGATTTAAGGTAGATAATAAGGCAAAAAACATATTTCTTATTTTATTTTCGATATAGTAAGTAAGTAGCTCAGGGCTCAGGAGGGCAAGAAATTAGAATGGACAGCGCACACACATAAAAATGACTCTCAGTGACACTGACAGCAGTGTGCAGCAGCACAGATGATGATGACATCTCACTGACACAACATGTCCCCTCTTGAGTCACAGTGACAGTCTCTCTCCAAGCCAACTGGTTCCTCCTGTCCTCTCCAGTCTAAACAGTACTGATGGTCCTGGTCCCACCCTGCCGTGCTCCCATACCGCAGACCCACACACGAGGCTTTGGCCGCTCTGCTTGGCTCCATTGCACCATGACATCACACGACACGCTCAGGCACCGCCTCTGCCAGAGCTGCCCGATCACACTGTAGCAGGCACTCAGATGGTCTCGGCCGGCTCCAGACCAAGCCGAGCATCACAGCCATATTTTTTACTGGCAACCTTTTACTTTTACTGGCATTTACTGGCAGGAGAAAATTGCCTGTTTTTTACTGGCTGCCAGTAAAAATACTGACGGTTGGCAACACTGCCTATGGGGCAGAGATTGATGTGAAAAGTAATAGTCTGTAAAATACTGCAGATTATTTTGTCAAGTTTGTAATTTGAGGAGATGATCAAAAATATATGTATTGCAAATTTACATCAGCAATAATGAAAGGAGCTGTAAATACCTATGGCAATTGATGTGGAATAGCTAAAGGTGATAAGAAAACATATGCAAGTATGCATTGCCCAACCTCACAGAACTACCCTGAAATATAACCAGTTTTGATTACTCCCAATTACTCATTTAATGTAGGTAAAATCACATTTATCCAAACCAGAAAGTATTTTAACACTAGCTATAGTTCTGTTTTAACACCTGGGTATATGTAAGCATTAGGTAGGTACTGCAGAAGGTCCCAGAGTTTGTTGGAGTTGTGTTTAGAGGATGATATCAGTTTGACTTTGGCCTGTACTCTCTCCTAAAATAGGTATGTTCAGAATTTAGACTAATGCCCCGTACACACGGTCGGACTTTGTTCGGACATTCCGACAACAAAATCCTAGGATTTTTTCCGACGGATGTTGGCTCAAACTTGTTTTGCCTACACACGGTCGCACAAAGTTGTCGGAATTTCCGATCGCCAACAACGCGGTGACGTACACCACGTACGACGAGACTAGAAAAGGCCGGTTCAGAACCAAGCGCGGCACCCTTTGGGCTCCTTTTGCTAATCTCGTGTTAGTAAAAGTTTGGTGAGAGACGATTCGCGCTTTTTCAGACTCGTGGCTTTCAGATCGTTTTCTGGCGTTCAGTTTGTGCTTGTGGGTTTGTATCTGCTCTTCAGTGCGTGCAGTCAGTTCGTATCGGAGTTTTTTGTGTGATCTTGCCTGCTCGTTGCTGTTTTTCAGGTCGCTCTTCACAGGCCTTGCTGTTCTTCAGTGCGTTCTGTTACTTCGTTCTGAGCAGCCGACCGTTTTCTAGCCATGTTTCGTATGCGTACTCCTCGTAGAGTTCGTGCTGTGTGGGGGCTTGGTGTTGGGGTCCTGACCTTGACACAAGTCCAGTCCATGAACAGGGTGGGGAGGAGTTCATGGACCAAGTATTGGTTGCTTCAGCGTGACCAGTTCTGTCACATGCATTTGCTCCGTGAGATCCGTGAGAATAATCCTGATGATTTCAGGAACTTTCTCCGGATGACGGACCCCGTGTTTCACCGTTTGTTGGCTTCGCTGACCCCCTATATTAGCAGGCAGGATACCTGCATGAGGCAAGCCATCACTCCGGAGCAGAGGTTGGTCGCTACCTTGCGGTATTTGGCCACAGGGAGAAGCCTGCTGGACCTCAAGTTCTCGACAGGCATCTCCCCCCAGGCTCTTCTTTGTGGACATTTACTGCTTGTGTTTGTTTTAGCTGACCCTGACAGAAATGTGTGGAGTGCAGAAAATGTCGTGATTATGTAACCTTACAAAGCACTGTTGGCTGTTATTTACTAAATGCAAAGACACATTTCACTACAAGTGCACTTGCAACTGCACTGAAACTGCACTTGTAGTGCAAAGAGGATTTGCCCTTAGGAAATACCCCCCATTTTCTCATAAAACAACAATTACATCACCCCAAAAGTGTTGTAGCATTGAGACAATAATCCACACATTCTTGATGAACAATCTTTTTAATACCTACACAATCACATGTGCATTTACCAAAGGTTTTTCTGACAAACCGACATGTTTGTTGTATAACAATTTTTGTGGTGTCATTATCCAAAATCAAAATGTGCATTTTATAGAAAACAGGCCTGGGTAAAACCCACAAGAAAGACACAAATCTTGATCTTACAAAGTTCACATTAGGTAGAACTGGAAGGCAATATCAGACATGAGTATTTAGGAACTGTGTTTGATATTGCGTTCAGATGGGGGGAAATAGCCCCAGGAAAAGCCAAATTTGGAAGATGCACACAAATTTCACAATGTCAACATGTGCTATCTGCCATCAGGGGGGATCAAGGGATGTGTTTTGGGGGAGAAAGCCCTTCCTCACCGCTACTTTATTATTGAGGAAGGGGTTGCACCCCCAAAACGTGTCCATTGATCTCCCGTGATGGCAGATAGCACATGTTGGCACACTGTGTGCATCCTCCAAATTCGGCTTTGGGAAAAATCACAAAAACATTTAGCACATTGTAGCAGACAAAAGAACAAAGTGATTTGGAGGGGCTTTAAACTCGCCCCAAAACATCAATGATGTTTTTATATTTTGGAATAACATCATTGATGTTTTGCTTGATGTTTTCCAATTGTAAATTACACCCCATGATCTCCCCGATCAGGATCTGGGCACTTTCGGATGTGAAAGGATCTTCATCCACAACCTCACGATCACCTAAAAAGAGAGGAACCCCAAAATAAATTAGGTGTTAAAAAAAATGCCGCCATCCATCTCTTATCTGAGCCTGTGGTTGCAGACACTCACCTGTTGTGGTGACTACTTCCACCATGTCTTCTTCCTCCTGCTCAGCTTGTGTTGGGGGGATTTCCCCTTCTTCCAGAGGGGGAGGGGCTCTGGTCTCTGATGAGGGGTGTCCTCCGAGTCTTTTCTCCCCTATGTGGAACAAAAATGGTATACTTAGCACACAGATATTTAATGTCAGAACTAGAAATAAGAAACATTGCTTGGAAGTGGGGTACAATTATCTATTTTAGCAGAGTTCCAAGATGTAGCTTTTTTAGTGTCCTTTGTCAAGCTGCAATACTTTACCTGTCTTGTACAAGCTTCACAGATGGAGACCCCCCTATAGTATACACTGGAGCACCTGTGTGGCCCCCCCTAATAAAAATGGTGTTCTGGGGTCCCACACTATAGTGCTCCAGTGTCCAGATGTGAAAACAGCTGCTCAGTGTCCTCTCCTTACACACAATCTAGTTTGCATTTCATTCTAGTAACAAAGCCATCTACACAACCCAATTCTTTGAAGACAAGTATAGGGCGTCAAAATGGTGGCCGAATGCATATGGCCTAAACAATGGTATTTTATCGTCCGAAATAACAATGTGTGATCCGAACGAATAATGTGCCCATGAACATGAAAGTTACCATTTTAAACTGTACAACAGTTCCTAAAAGCACATGGAGCAGCACGAACGTAATAAACATAAAGAATAGGAACACAGCAGAACTACTTACTTTTTTGCAGCACTCTCCGGATCTTTCTGTACTGCTCATGTTCTCGTAATTTCAGGTCCGACCACCGCTTCCTGAGCTGATCATTCGATTGTCGTACCCCGAATTTCCGGTGCAGACTCCTGACCACTTTCGCCATGATCTTGGCCTTTCGGACATTGTGGTTGGGGTAAGGCCCATACTTTCCATCATAGTCGGCTTTCTTCAGGATGTCCACCATCTCCAACATCTCCCCAAAGGACATATTTGAGTCCTTTAATCTCCTTCTGGATCGGGACGTTTCAGGCTCCAGCCTTTCCTCCTCCTCCTCCTCCTCGTTGCTACAATTAGCACGATCCTGCTGTCTCTCCGCCATGTGCTCTTCCCCCACTGCGCCGAACAAAAGGGGCGGGGACTAGACTAGAAAGAACGTCAGGGGCGGGCGGAGTTATACGCATGCGCAGTGTGTATAAATCATAACGCGCGTCTTACGTACGATCTGTGAGCGGAGGAAGGAGCATCGGAGACGCCAATCGTGCTAACGATGGTAGGATCTAAACTTGGGCCTATACTGCTTCGAAATGGAAGCCTATATTGTAACAAGATTAGGGGAGTTTGGCCTGACATTAGGGTTTGTCTTGTGTTGTGTCTTGCAGAGAAAATGGATGGGTTCAACGACCACAATTTCCTGCCCCTGTTCATAGACAAGTACAGGGAGCTGCCCTGTCTGTGGCAAGTGAGACACCCCCACTATAATCACAAACAGAAGAGGCAGGCAGCGCTGGAGAAACTGCTGGAGTTGGTGAAGCCGGTGGTCCCCACAGCAACCATCCCTTATTTAAAAGCTAAAATTGGTGGCCTGAGGAGCACTTATCTTA
Organism: Lithobates clamitans; assembly: GCA_037952925.1. Classification (NCBI taxonomy): domain Eukaryota; kingdom Metazoa; phylum Chordata; class Amphibia; order Anura; family Ranidae; genus Lithobates; species Lithobates clamitans. The sequence continues at coordinate 1,913,107 of JBBGZY010000925.1, read as the reverse complement.
GGGAGCGCAAGAAGGTCACAGATTCCCAGAGGTCCGGAGCTGCAGCAGATGACGTTTATGTCCCCAGGCTGTAGTACTACGAGAGACTGCGATTTCTGTCAGACCACACTGAAGTCAGGGAATCCCTCTCCACTCTTCCTTCCACGCTTCCTTCCACCCCAGCTGAGGCTTCCGATGTCCAACCTGGGCCTTCCAGCCAGGAAGAAGTGGAGGAGCCCAGCTGGAGTCAGGTATAGCATTCTTCTACAGATTTCTGGTCAATAAAGAAATGATGTTTACTAGATGTTATTATTGATCACTAATTGTTAATTAAAAAAAGTGCTTTACATATCAATAGACAGTAGTGGGCACCCAAAATTGTGACAAGAATGAAAACTGCTGGGCTCAGAAGGATAGTCTGTTATATTTGTTAACATTCAATTTGCAGCAGTCATGGGGTGAAAATTGTGTGTGATTGATGAATAAAATACTAAAACTATGTCCCTTTTTCATACACAGGAAGACCTCAGCCAGGAGGAGGCTGTGGAATGTGGCAGTCAGGAGGAGGCGGGGATTAGTGTCAGCCAGGAGGAGGCGGGGATTAGTGGCAGCCAGGAGGAGGCGGGGCTAAGTGTCAGCCAAGAGAAGCCTGGGACAAGTCGCAGCCTGACTGAGTCTCAGGTTCCTCCCCTCCGCCTTCCATATAAATGAGCCAGGAAGGCCACTCCCAGTCCTGTGCAGGATTCAGCATACAGGCTGATCCAGGAGGCTTCGGCGTCCCTCCGAGCCTTCCCCAGTCCTGAAGAGGCCTTTGCCTGCATGGCTGCCACAAAATTGCAGGGCATGCAGGAGGGTCAACGCAAGATCTCTGAGGACCTGATTTATAAAGTCCTACGTAAGGGGTTGAGTGGGGAACTGACACACAAGACGGATGTCATGGAGAGGGACGATCCTCCTCCTCCTCCTGCTGCCACAACTCCACCACCACAGCCAAAGGCTGGAAGGAGGCGTGGAAAGAAGACCAAAGAGTGATGACCCTGGGTTCAGTCTGGTCTGACAGAAGATGCAGTCTCTTATATGACCACAGTCTGGGGACACAGATGTCATCTGCTGCTTTCCGGATCTCTGGGACTTCTGGACCAGACTGCCCTCCCTTAGATAAGGACTCCTCAGGCCACCAATTTTGCTTTTAAATAATTGATGTCTGCCCCAGGGGTCCCAGGCTTCACCCACTTCTGCAGTTTCTCCAGCGTTGCCTCCCTCTTTGTTTTTTTTTTAACAACAAGGTTGGTCTTTATTTGAAAAAATGATATACAGAATGTAGAAAAAAAACGAAAACAGTGTGACAAGTACACAGTTCAGTATACATCATACAAATATTATACAGCAGGCGTTAGTAGTTCAGCAATTAAATGTTGTACCATTTGGTGTTACCAGACAGGGGGGGGGGGAGGGGGGAAGGGGGGGGGGCACGGAGGGGGGGGGGAACGCATCAGCATAAGAAACAGATATTCAATATACAATACATAGGGGGGGGGGGGGGAGCAGGGCAGACACCCTCCACACACCACACAACCCATTCCTCTCCGACCCCCAGAGACCCAGTGGTGAGGTCAGATCGGGTCAGTCCAAGGTTGCCAGACCCTGGCGAATTTTTGGGGACAACCTCTACTTATATAAGTTAGTTTGTAAAGCGGTATAACCGCATTTATTAAGTCTTCCCAGGTTCTTATTGTAGGTGGACGGCTAGACGTCCATTTCAACAGAATCACTTTTTTAGCATAAAATAAGAGTAGGGCCAGTAGTATCTTGGTGTAGCGAGGTCTCTGTTCGTCATCTTGGATACCCAACAGGGCCAATTCTGGCGACAGGGGGATTTCCAACTGTAGTCTGACCTGTATGAATTCCTCTATAGCAGCCCAATATCCGGAGAGACGAGGACAGCTCCAAAACATGTGGATGTAGTCACTATCCAGCGACTGGCACCTCGGACAATTCGGGGATTTCAACGGAAACGCTCTGTGCAGCCTCTGAGGGGTGAAGTACACCCTATGCAAAAACTTGGTCCGGATTAGTTTATCCCTAGAGGAGATCAATACCTGAAGACCATCTTCAAAACACTCCTCCCAAGCATCTCTGTCTAGGTTTGGAATATCTGTCTTCCATTTAACCCACAAGGCCTCCATCTTAGGTGAACCCTTCTGAAGTATTGTAAAGTAAAGCGTAGACAGGGGTTTTTTCAAGACCTCTTGCGCTAGCAGGTCCTCAACCGCATCTGCCTGGATAATCGGCAGGGTCGGGAATTGTGCCTGGAAGGCATGCCTCAGCTGATAGTAGCGGAAAAACATCCATCCCGGGAGATTATGCCTAGTCGCCAGTGTGCGGAATGGCATAAGGGTTCCCGACATCACAATATCTTTCAAAACCCTGATACCATATCTGGCCCAGAGCTGCGGATCCGGAATGGTCCGGAAATGCGGAAGGGTGGAGTTCCCCCACAACGGGCAGAATGGAGACCACTGGTTGCCAGCCAAGAACCTTTTCCTAGCCCTTCCCCAGACTCTAATAGTAGTTTCTGTGGGCACAGGCAGGGAGGGGTACGACGACGTTCCGCGGTAGGCCAGGTTGCTTAATTCAGTAAGGGATCCCACGATAGCTGCCTCGAGACACACCGCTGCGTTGGCTCTAGATTGTTCGAACCACCACCTCAACGTGACCAGGACAGCCGCCCAATAGTACACCATCAGGTTGGGTAAAGCTAGGCCACCGAAACTCACGGGGAGCTGCAGAGTAGTTCGAGCTATACGTGGGGATGATCCCTTCCATAGGAAGGATCCAATAATCTTATCTAAATTTTTAAAGAAATTTTGAGGTATCCACGTCGGGCAGTTTCGGAACACATAATTGAGTTTGGGCAAGTATATCATTTTCAGGATATTAATCCTTCCAAGGAGGTTTAGGGGAAGATTAGCCCATCGGGAACAATGTTCTTTCAGTTGCGCAATTATTGGAGAAAGATTTAGGCGTTGATATGCTTGGGGCTCTCTAGCAACCTTTATACCTAAGTACGTAAATTCTTCTACCCATCTTAATGCTGTCTGAGGAGCTAGTTCTTTCGCCCGTCCATCTAAAGGGAAGAGGACTGATTTGGTCCAATTTATACGTATCCCTGAGAACTGCCCAAACTCGTCAAAGGCCTCCAGAGCAGCCTCTAATGAAGGACCAGCATCCTGCAGGTAAAGCAGGGTATCATCAGCATATAATGATATTTTCTCCTCCAGAGGGCCAATCTTGAGTCCCACAATTCGGCTGGATTCCCGGACCAAAATCGCCAGGGGCTCCAGGGCAAGCGCAAATAAGCTGGGGGAGAGGGGACAGCCCTGTCGAGTGCCCCTCTGGAGGAGAAAGAAATCCGAGAGGGTATCATTAACACGAATTCTTGCCTTAGGATCCCTATACAGAACCCGGAGCCAATGCATGAAGCGTGGGCCTATTCCAAACCTCCGCATGACCGCCCACAAGTATTCCCATTCAACAGAGTCAAAAGCCTTCTCTGCGTCCAGAGAGGCTATGACTCTGGTTCCTCTGTTGTCATGGGCGGCAGCTAGATTCAAAAACAAGCGACGGATGTTTATGTCGGTACCCTTGCCCGGCATAAAACCAGTCTGATCCACCTGTATCAGGTCCTCCATCACCCTACCAATTCTAATAGCCAATATTTTGGCCAGTAATTTCGCGTCTGCATTGATGAGGGAGATAGGACGGTAGGAGGCGCAGTCCTCCGGGTCCTTGCCAGGCTTAGGCACCAACACAATAATCGCCTCGGATAGTGAATCTGGGATGGAGCCCAGTTCCGCCGACCTCAGGAGTAGCGAGGTAAGTCTTGGTGCTAAGAGTTCCTGATACGTGGCATAGAATTCAATAGGGATACCGTCTGGTCCAGGCGATTTCCCAGACTGCATGGCGCCCAATGCCTCCTGCACTTCTTCTAGTGTAATGTCCCTGTCTAGCTCCTCCCGTTTCTCCTCCGTCAGGGAGGGGAAGGGGATCCTCTCCAGATATCGGAGTAGCTCTTCACCACTAAATCTCGCTCTAGCTGAGTATAAGTTCTGGTAAAACTCAAGGAACCTTGCATTGATGTCCCCCGGGGTCGTCAATAGCCTCCCATCCATCGCCCTTACTCCACCAATATGGGTGACACCATTCCTACCCTTTGCTAACCAAGCCAATAGTCTTCCGTTCTTGTCCCCAAATTCGAATACTCTCTGTGCACTATCAAGCATAGATTTCCGAGTTAACTCAACTCTCATAAGGGACAGTTCCCTCAGAGAGTCTTGCCAGGGCACATAGTGGTTCTGATCAGGGTTTTGTATGTACTCCTCTTCTCTCAACTTCGTCCGAACCTCCAGTTCCCTCAGAGACTGCACAGAATCGCGCTTCTTGGCTGCAATGCGGGTCATATATTCCCCCCTAAGCCAGGCTTTAAAAGCATCCCATTGCACTAGAGGCCCGGTGGAGCCATCATTGTGTAGCCAAAAATTACATAGGGCCCCTGGGATCTCCTCCTGGATATCGGGATCCATAATCCAGTATTTAGACAGCCTCCACACTCTTTCCCCCACCACATGAGAGAGTCGGATAGTAACCGATACCGGAGCATGGTCCGAGATACCTCTAGAAAGGATCTCCGAGGATTCAATCCTCCGAAGCAATGTAGAGGAGGCAAAAGCCAAATCAATGCGGGACATGGTCCGGTATGTGGTAGACAAACATGTGAATGCTCTATCTGAAGGGTGGTAGTGGCGCCAAACATCCGTCATGTGGAAGGCGGAGGCCCAATGAGAGAGTCCATGCTGGGGAGGGCCGGAAGCATGGAGTCTGTCAACATCTCTGGAAGGGGCTAGATTAAAGTCACCCATAAATAACACATTGTCGACATTATATAATACCACCTTTTGCATAAGTTCGTGGAGGATAGCGACATCTGCCGGTGGTGGTAAATACAGCCCCACTATTACAAAAGGGATTTCAGAAATTAAGGCATGTAATAGAATGTACCTGCCTCCAGGGTCTAACTTCACCTCAACAATCTGAAATGGAAGGGATCTATGCACTAGGATGCTGATGCCTCTTGCGTAATTAGAGTATGGTGCATGGTAGTGTGCGCCCACCCAGGCCTTCTTTAAACTTAAAATGCGAGAGCCGACAAGATGTGTCTCCTGGAGTATACACACTTGTGGGCGGAGTCTCCGCAGGTAAGCAAGTACCAGGGAGCGCTTAACTGCCGAGTTGAGGCCTCTCACATTCCAAGAAACCACCAAGCACTTAGCCATGGGATTGATGCGTTAATAAGAATATAAATGGTATAATGTTAGATGTATACAGAAAAAATAATTTCAGGGGGAAACTTGTCCCTTCCAAGCCACCCCGAGGATCCGTAACGCACAGACCCTCAAGAAACTCGAGTTCTATGCGATAGGGATGTACCCACACACAACTGTTTATGCAGACCAACCTTAATTTCCGTTTACGTTTTAGCAGGTAAAAGTAATAGGTTAAAACAATAAAATAAAAAAATAACATGGGTGCCCAAACATTAGCATCCCAAAACACCCCCCCCCCACCCCACGCACCTCGGAAACAGGAGTTGCGCTTGGATCCCCAAACACCCATAGTACTGAGTTGTAACCTAAGTCAGGGTTGCGAGCTTGGATGTAGACCTCACATATCCCCTGAACCAGGGACGTATGTGGGGGTAGTAAGTTCCTTTGAGCCATTGGAGTGATCAAAAAAAAAGGGGAAAAATAATAAACGAAGGGATCAGAGAACTGGATTAAACAGAGATAAAAGTAACCAGGCATATTTAGGTAGAGAAATTGCAGTATTCACCTGCCTAAAGCAGGGGCACATTCTTAGAGTTCGTTACCATAAGTTGCATCGTCACCAGAAAAACCAGGGAGATCACCAGTGTAGTCTTAATCGAAAGTAACTCACTGTCCAAGCTGCCGGTCAATGTATGGGTACTTCCTGTGCCTCAAAGCAGACAGTTCGTTCCGGGTCCAGTATAGCAAAATCCCCCAGAATCCGGGGGCCCTTAACATAGACTCTGTCAGGCCCGTTAGTTGAGGCTGGAGCCCCAGCCTCGATTATGTGGGGATAATCAGAGTCAGGAAGTATCAGGGACAGACAGCATAACAAGATAGGAGAACAACTTACTGGTGATGACGAGCCTTGTAGAATGGACTTCTTATGAGGGCAGAGTATCCAGCCAAGCTGAAGCATCTCTGGGGCTGGTAAAGAAGCGCGCCGTCTCTCCATCCACCACCCTTAATTTGGCCGGGAATAAGACGCTGTATTTTATGCCTTTCTTCCGCAGGGATGCCTTCACCGCATCAAAGGATCGTCTCTGTCTTTGTGTTTCCATGCTGTAGTCCGGGAATAGTAGAAGTTTGGTATTCTGGAAGGGTAAATCTCCCGCAGCACGAGACGCTCTGAGCAGCTCATCCCGGTCTCGAAAGTTCAATAGCCTGAGGATGAGGGTTCTTGGAGGGGCTCCCTCAGGACCAGGTCTCGGCGGTACACGGTGGGCTCTTTCGACCGCAAAGTACGGGGAGAGTTGAGCTGCCGGTAGCAGGGCGCGCAGCAGCTCCTCCGTGAACCGCGACGGGGAACGGCCCTCCACTCCCTCCCTCCCTCTTTGTTTAGTTGTGAGCCCTTAATAAAATTTTTTGAGGGAAATTCTACTCTCCTGTGTGTGTTTTCATCCAAAAAAGACAGTTTGTTGGTGAGGATTCAGGTACAACAACACCAAATAATCTCCTACAGAATTCATAGAACAACATATTAGTGGAGTTGTGGGAACTTGTCACCAAAAACACACACAAACATTTTCGGGAGTACAAATCAAAATCACCAAAAAAAATAAAAAAAACAAAAGAGAAACACAAAAAAAAGAATCTACATTAAAGTCCAAAAATAACAAAAAATGTTGTTGTCAGATGTGAGAAATCTAAATATATTGAGGGAATCCCGATAAATAGTAACAAAATAAGTTTGTGAGAAGTGTGTGTGAATATGAGCAGCAAAACGACTTAATTCTTGTCACATTATAAAGAAGAAGAGAGTGCGCTGTATTAAACCATTTTTTACATTGCAGCGTGACGAAAGTGCTGTATCCATTGCGAACGCTAAGTTTACCAGAACGAGCTGTCCCGTGTCGGAATTTCTTCTGAGCATGCGTGGCACTTTGTGCGTCGGAACAGGCCACACACGGTCGGAATTGACGCGATCGGATTTTGTTGTCGGAAAATTTTATCTCCTGCTGTCCAACTTTGTGTGTCGGAAAATCCGATGGAAAATGTCCGATGGAGCCCACACACGGTCGGAATTTCCGACAACACGCTCCGATCGGACAATGTCCATCAGAAAATCCGACCGTGTGTACGGGGCATAAGCCTACTGTGCATAGCCACAGCCAAGACTACTGTGCATAGAAACAGCCAAGACTATTGTGCATAGAAACAGCCAAGACTACTGTGCATAGCCACAGCCAAGACTGCTGTCCATAGCCACAGCTAAGACTACTGTGCATAGCCATAGAAAGACTACTGTGCATAGCCACAGCTAAGACTACTGTGCATAGAAACAGCCAAGACTACTGTGCATAGCCACAGCCAAGACTACTGTGCATAGAAACAGACAAGACTACTGTGCATAGCCACAGCCAAGACTGCTGTCCATAGCTACAGCCAAGACTACTGTGCATAGCCACAGCCAAGACTACTGTGCATAGTCACAGCCAAGACTACTGTGCATAGTCACAGCCAAGACTACTGTGCATAGCCACAGCCAAGACTACTGTGCATAGCCACAGCCAGGACTACTGTGCATAGCCACAGCCAGGACTACTGTGCATAGCCACAGCCAGGACTACTGTGCATGGCCACAGCCAAGACTACTGTGCATAGCCACATCCAAGACTACTGTACATAGCTACAGCCAAGGCTACTGTGCATAGTCACAGCCAGGACTACTGTGCATAGCCACAGCCAGGACTACTGTGCATAGCCATACCCAAATTTACCAGGGCAAACTACCTAGAGTGGCCATCGATTTTCTCTTTTTACATTTTTTCCTCTTGTGTTTAATAATAGATTTTGCTGAAATAAATATCAAATGCGAACCACAAGAAAACTTTAAGGGGCCATAGGCAGCAGAAATGTGGAAGCATCAAATTGTTGCTAAACCCGAAACAGTAAAATCATTCTGTATATGCAGTAAAGCATGCTTGTAATACTCACTGGGGAACATGAGGGGTTAATCCTCCACATTGTTTGATCCTGTGTTCTCTGTTCCTCCCCTTCTTCCAGCTTCCCCAAACCATCTCCTGATAGAACAGAGGCTAGGGGACAAGCTGCACCAGCTCAGTTTGCATGTGATCAGCACAGGGCCAATCAACACTGTCCAGACAGAGGGTCAGGGGTCCTGCAGCCTCATAGGACAGTCAGAGGAGAATGCGAACTCATCCTACAAGCTTTAACCAGACACTGATAGAAGTCACAAGACTCCATGTTCTGTGTGTACTGTGGGGAACCAGATATAGTGAATGCAGGGTCCTAAATTTGGTAAAACTTTACGTAAAGGAAGTATAATTGTAGTGATCTCCAGCAGTCTTATGTTAGATGTCTTCAGTCTATCAATGTCATCTGAAGCCTGTCCTCAGTATCCAACAACTCCTATAACATGTTTGCAGCCTTTGATCATCTTTTGTGGAATGCTTACAGGCTCTGACAATCTTCTATTGCATGTCTGTAGCATCACTGCTTTTGTAGCATTTTATATATTGAATATTAAGTATGGCCATTTTATGATGCCAGGAAGTGGACTTGAAGCCCCTACAAAAACTAATTTCACTATAACAGAAGAGATAATTGGCCAAATGATCAGACGAGGGTTGCAGTTTACTAAATCCATGCAAAGTTAGAAGCAATATTGCAAAAAAAGTTAAGAATAACATGCACACATTGCAGAATATTACAAAACAGTTTATGAAAGCTGCATCAACATGGACTCTTCATGGCAATGTCTCTGTGACTTTCATCAGGGTAACATGTGGCTGCATAGCATCTTGGCAAGACTCTATAACAAAAGAGAGTCTAACTGAGCATCACTTGGTAAAACAGTTCAGAACACAAACGGCTTCTTGCAATTATCCTTATAAACAACATCCCTCTCAATGAAATACAGAGTACCTCAGGTAACACAGGTTGAACTGCTGGAGGGATCCAAGGCCCAAAGACAAAGTGACACCTCATTGGAACTGGAGTACTCTGTAAACATTTAGAAGAGATGCTCCCACAGTAGCTGGGTCTTCCAAAGTGGCTGTGTGCCAACATTGGCCTGACTGGCTGCCTACATGCCAGTTCTGACAGTGGAGGGCCTCTCATCTGGCTGTACATCACTTGCCCAGCTACCTCTGCCTCAGCAGATGTGGCCTTTCAAACCAACTGAGGGAGGGAAACTAATAAACATATCTTCTCCGAGTGTGTCCAGGAACCCAGGGAGTTTAAGGAAATGGAAGGGACTACACCTGCATCTGAGCATGGTGAATAAATAGTCTTTCTGCTACATGATCACCACTGGAATAGGGCATATGGAAATTTTTTTCCTACATATTCAAGTTAGATGAACATTTGCCATATATGCATGGTTACTTGAATGTTGAAAAAGCTCAGGCAGTCAAAAGTTGCCAGCTTTGCCCATCTTAGAGTGGAATCCATCTTAGTAAACATGATCATTCTAATGACGCACCTCATCATATATACTGTAAAACTACTGATCTGCACTGCAAACTCTTGGAAACAGAACAGTTGCACAGACTGATTGACAACAAGCTACAATCCTGACCAAAACAGCCTGAAACCCCCACCTTATCTGGCTATGTTTATGGGGAAATTGCATACAAGTCAAATTAAGGTAAATTGTGTGGGCTTTCTGAATTTAGGATCGGAACAATAGCTCTGGGATTGCAATAACATTTCTCTGAATGATGTGTTGCCTAGATTAGCTTTTCAAAATAGCCTGAAAGAAAGACATTATGAATATCGGCAGGAGAACACCTAATGGTTTTTAGTAGTCAAAGCATTTTTCTTCTGCACAGCTCATTTTTACATTACTTGTGAGGACAATATGTGAAAACTTACACGTATAAAATAAAATGTGTCTATAGTTATTCATTACCTTTTCTAACTTGATAAAAATAATAATGATAGCTTTCTTAATTGACTATAGTCATTACCCATTATAGCTAACAAAAGAAACAGGTGTTATACATACTGTGTAAAAGACCAAAATATAGTATAAACTGTTACAATCTGACTGAAAACTATCCTTTAGATCGACTAATAACTACCTGATTAGATACAATCGGATGAATTGTTTTAGGTAGGCTTTCGTATCACATACATTTGGTAAATCTAAAGGAGACTGTACAGAGATTGTACAATCAGATTGTAATATGTACACCCAAATTGTACACACGCTGCGCTTATCAAAAATAAAAATGTAAGAAATTTCCACTAAAATATTAATAAAGTGATATTGTGCTTAACATGCAAAATATACAAAATCTATTAATACTATACATTAATGTGCAATAAACTCCAATGAATGAATAAATAGGTAAAAGTGCTCCAATAAGCCTCTGTATTGCAAATATTCCACAAAGCTTGTGCAATTTTCAAACATTATTAGATAATTCAAAACAAACATCCATGCGATTTAGTGATGCATCCATGCATTTCAGTGCTGCATCTATGCAATATGGTGTTAGTGCAATGTTCAAACAATAAAAAGTTAGAAAATACAAAAAAACGCATCCATGCGATTTGGTGTTGCATCCATGTGATTCTATGCAATTCAGTGCTGTGTTGCTGTGCAATGATCAAATTAACAGTCCACAGATCTTCCACAATCCATTCATGTGTTATTGTGAACACAAACTAAAGTGCTGTGCGCTCATACAAGTGCTCCCCCCAGGTGATAGCCCCTCACATTAGGGAGTGTGACCTTGCAATTAAGCTTGGTCAGAATGCGCCTTAGAACCTCTATGGGTTCGATGTTATATGCAGGGTCCTGGATAGATTTGCACTGGTGCCTCTGTTCCTCACAGCAGTCCCGTTTGTACCTCAATATATATTGGACATGGATGCTGCACCAAATTGCATAGATGCGTTTTTTTGTATTTTTTAACTTTTTATTGCACTAACACCATATTGCATAGATGCAGCACTGAAATGCATGGATGCATCACTAAATCGCATGGATGTTTGTTTTGAATTATCTATTAATGTTTGAAAATTGCACAAGCTTTGTGGAATATTCGTAATACACAGGCTGATTGGAGCACTTTTACCTATTTATTCATTCATTGAAGTTTATTGCACATTAATGTATAGTATTAATAGATTTTGTATATTTTGTATGTTAAGCACAATATCACTTTATTAATATTTTAGTGGAAATTTCTTACATTTTTATTTTGATAAGCGCAGTGTGTGTACAATTTGGTTTAACTATTTTTCATGGTTATGAGACATGCGTAACATTAGCAGTTGATCATTTGCAAAGATATACTATATTGGAGACCAGATTTGGTCAATTACCTGGAGGCTCACAGAACTACAAATTAGCATTCTGAATATGTACACCCAGTTTGGAAGATAGATTCATCAACCACATAAGAAGACACAATTTTAATATACGGTATATGTCAGCTGTGACATGATGAGCCTCCAGATTTGTTGGTGATCTCCATGCTGGATCATCGTCTCTCTACTGCCCAATACTTTCATTTTTGTCGTAAGTGCAAAGTTTAGCTGACAGCTGTTATATTGCTAAGGGTGGGGCCACCCAGTGACGTAAATGGGTGACCCCGCTCCTTCTGACATCATGTGACTTAACGTAATGTCAAAAGGGGGCGGGGTCACCAACAGCTGTCAATGCAGAAAGCCTGCAGTCAGCGGGAGCCTCCCATGGAAGCGGAGTTTTTTCATTTTTTTCTGTTGCTTATTTTTTCCTCGGTCCATTGGACGCTGTGATCATAGATGAATGGACACTGTGGGACACTTTTTTTTTTTTCTCCTGTAATTTTTACCATTTTGACACTTTTTTTGGTGAATGAGTAGGGGTACAATGTACCCGGTACCCAATCACATGGGGGAGGCGGGATCTGGGGGTCCCCTTGTTAAAGGGGGCTTCCAGATTCCAATAAGACCCCTCCCGCAGATCCCCACAACCACAGGGCAAGAGTGGGGGAGGGGCCAGGACGGTGGCGGAAACATGCTCGTTTGAGCAAACCACTGACACACACAAGATTTAAAACCACTTGGGAGAGGATTTTGTACTTAATGTTTTTTATAGTTTGGTGCACTGGAAGCACCAATGAAATGTAAGTACCCTAATATTATTTTGTCTAAATAAATGTACAAACAAAACGATAATGCACTTTCCAGCCTCTTTCCTATTTTTAACATTGAGGATTTCTTCTCTCGGTTTTACCGTGGGATCCTGCTGAATATATCTGTACTCGGAGCCCAGGAGTGGCTTAAAAGATTATGTGGACCAAACTTAGTTGTGCGGTCACACAGCTTGAGGTGTGCGCATTTACACAGGGGGGGAGCATGTGTGTAAAGTCACCCTCGTATGAATCAGGATTTTTTCATCACAAGAGTAACTTTATGGAATATTATTGCACATATGCACTTTAATATTTGTAGATTTGAAGATTTCTGAGGAAAAAGTTTTTTTATGGACACTTGCTACCAACGCAAAGATTTTTTCACTGTGAACTTGCTTGTTGCTTGTTAATATATTACGGATTATTGATGTTATTGCACTAGTATCGTTGTATTAATAAGGATATTATCGCACAGTGCTGCATATTCTTTATTATTTTTATATTTGGTTTCACACAGCATGAGGATTGTGATTGATGCATAGCAGCTGTGAATTGACACGTTTTACTCTTTCTTGTATTTACTACACCTGATGTTATTTGCAGCTAGGGGTATTTTAGGGTAGCTCACAGGATTCTTATACATTTACAAGGGTTGTGGGGGTGAGGCCCTTGTCCCCATCAACATGAGGACAAGGTGCTTTGGGGGGACCCCAAAGCACCCTCCCCATGTTGGGGGCATGTGGCCTGGTATGGTTCAGGAGGTGGGTGGTGCTTTCTCTCGTCCCCCCCCCCCTTTTCCTGTGGCCTGCCAGGTTGCCTGCTTGGATAAGGGTCTAGTATGGATCTTGGGGGGACCCCACAAAATTTTTTTTTTTTTTGGAGTAGGGTTCCCCTTAAAATCCATACCAGACTTGAAGGACCTGGTATGGATTTTGGGCAGACCCACCACACATTTTTTTTTTTAATTTTGGTGCGGGGTTGCCCTTAATATTCATACCAGACCCTAAGGACCTGGTAATGAACTGGGAGGGGGGGACCCATGCCATTTTTTTCAATGATTTTTATGTATATTGCGGGGACCCAACAATACATTATAGCCGTGAGCAGTTTTAAATGACATTTTTCTTTTAGAAATATAATTTTGCTGTGGTACTGTTCTAAACACGGGAAAGTGGGGCTACTTTGCAGGCATACTAAGGACACCTCCCAAGTACGATATTTAAAGGAATATTTAATTTGTATTGTTTCACTTTAAAACTAATTCAAAACTAGTAGATCAATTTTAACCAACACCATTTATTAATATCCTCTCTGATTCTTCTATTGTATTTACAATAAATCTGCAACTTTTTTAAACCAATTTTTTTATTTTTATAATATATATTCTTTTTTATATTTTTGTATACCATTAATTTTTTTCTATTTGATACTGTTCTCTTAAGCTATTATGGACGGTATAGGTATATCCTATTTATTCATTCTATTATCACAATCATTTTCAGTATTGATATGTATGGGACGATACATTCTAATTAGTTTAGGATTCACTACACATCTAGGTCTATCAATGCTTTATTGTAGTTGTGACCTCATCCTAAGATTTGCATTGGTTTAAGGGACAGTTTGTTAGTGTGCCTGTGAGCTGCGCTGAGGCTGTTAAGCATCAAAATTTCTCCCCGTATGCTAATTGATTAGCAGGATTTAAAAGCCATCTCCATAGTGACCGAGTACGCTTCCTGAAGACGTGTTTAACGAAACGTACGTCGAGGCGGTACTTGGTCACGCGATTACATCATATCCGGTCCTCCTGGTTGTTCATCTGTCACAGGTGGAACGCACGCTGCTGTTGCCAGTACTCAATGCGGGACATCCATGGACACGCTACGCTTTCCAGCCTCAGTGCCGGGTGATGGCACCATCAATGTAAGCAGCCACTTGGCTTTGTTTGTTTTTAACTTTTTAAAATAAATGGAATTACAATATTTTGGTTCCTTCTACATTTGTTTCATATCCCATTCGTGAGATTCTTATGGTGTGAGGACAGGAGTCCAATCTACATATTTCTCCATTGCAGCAAGCAATATCTTGCTAAAGCCTATTTGACCTTTTTTTTATTAATCAGGTCAATTACATCTGGTAAGCTGACACCCATTTCATGAGCACTTTTTGGGTGATATCCCTAGGCGGTGAAGGGGTTCCACTGTTCGTTTGAATACAAGATCCAGGCACAAGATTAATTTTCACATATGGACTTTTATGGATTCACGTTATATGTGTGTTTTTCATGATATGTTACATGGTACACTATGGGACACATATGATCACTATGTTATTGCAATTTGTGAATTGAAGCACATTGTTTGTATAATTACTGGTTAATATTACTATTGGATTTTTAGGCACAATACTCATTACACAGCATTGGTGTTTTGGTTCCATTTAGGCAGGCTGGTGTGCAGTGATTTTTGACCTTTTTCAATTACCTAATTTTTTATATTATTATTGCGATTTTACTCATATTATTTTTATAGCATTATTTCGTCACTTTATTATTAGCGCTCCCCACCAATCTTATTTGCCACATGTGCACTAGTGATATATCACTTCGTTTGGGATTAGCTGCTATTTATCTTTTTAATTCATAATTTTTGATATCTTATTTAGGCGTGGGATTCAATATTGTTTTCATTGTTTCACTTTAAGCATTATTAAAATCACTGCTCCCAAAAAAACATCAGTTTTTAAACCTTTTTTTGTGCATTGATATATGTCCCCTGGGGCAGGACCCAGGTCCCCAAACACTTTTTATGGCAATAACTTGCATATAAGCTTTTAAAATGAGCACTTTTGATTGTTCATGTTAGTGTCCCATAGACTTTCAAATTTGTTTGAGTCGAACTTACATTCGGCTTCAACATTGGGCTCACCCCTAGTGTTCAGCCCCAATGCATGAGGCTCCAGCATTAAAATGTAGCTGGGGGGCACAGATGCATCCTCCAGCCCTGCTGCTGGCAGCCTGTGAAACTCTGTGAGAGTCTGACAGCTGCTGCGGCTGGATGGGGCTGGGCAGTGAACCTAGCTGTATGTACGTTTAGGACAGTATGTGCCCAGGAAGAGTCTGCCCAGCTCCATCAAGCTGCACTAGCTCTCAGCCTCTCATTGAGTTTGACATGCTGTCGATAACGGGGCTGGACAGTGCGCCTTTGCCCTCCAGCTGCAGGAAAATGCTAGCACCTCAGTGTTTGTGAGCCCTAATAATGCATTATATTTGTCCTGTTTTATTTCTGATGTGAACAAATAGTTAACCCCCTTGTTTTTTTCATACAAGCAGTCTAGATTTAGTCATATACAAGGAGGTTTGGCCCTTTCTTTATGAACAACTCAACTATCAAATGTTCCTCTGCATACCACACACGCTTCTGCATGTCAAAAAAAGCATACAAACATATCAAAGCTATCTAAGGAGCTTTGTTCATGTGTCTTTTTTCTGACCTCACCTGTTACGGTGGCTCCAGGAGAATACTTTTGTACAGCAATGATGTCATCTTGATGCAGTATGTTATTACATTGGGAGTATTCGTGCATTTTAAAGCAGGAATTGCTGTAATTGTAATGCTATCAATATGGCCAAAGCAGTTCTGCCTCTAGAAGTTTTTGCAGATATCTCAACTTAAAACATTCAAAGGCAGTCTTACATTAAAACTCACAAAAGAACATGATCTGCCAGACAGTGAGTGATCTCTGGACATCTGTGTCCTTTCTGCGTCATTAAATATGTTTATTTCTCCCTCTACTGAGCTTTCGTTTATAGAAAAAAGGCAATTGCCTTTGGCTTTATCACCATCTTTTCTCTCACTTCATTTCCTACCCAGGGCTCTCCTGGGTGTCCTACCTCTCACATATCACTTCCGGGATTTTCAGCTTTTAATGCCCACCAGTTTCTTAATCATGTTTGCAACAAGGTGTTGTTTTCAACAGCTGTTTTTATGCTAATGGTGCAGCATTTTTTTTGTGGATGTATCTTTGAAAGGATCACTTACTGGCCAAGTAAGGTCAGGTGAGTGGACATAGTTACATTGTCTATTGGGTTTTAAAAAAAAGTACCTCAATTTCAAACTGTCACGACACCTGCAGAATTTGTCAGGAGGAAAATAAGGCTGCATTGACATCTGAGCAGAATGATTTTCAGGCATATTTTGTTTATAGACATATGTTTTTTTGCTCATTTTTTGCTCATTTATGCTAGTGTATTTCGACCATTTTAAATGTGTATTCAAGCTTTGGGAATTTTTGTTTTAGCCAATGGAAAGGCAATGGTAAGCACTAGGGGGAGAACATACGTTTTTACATGCTAAAAAATTTCTTAAAAGCACTCAATGTAATGTGCATTCCTTTTGAAGTATATGGGACCAAAAACATCCAATAGTGACTCAAAAATAGCGCATGTAGCTTTTGGAGCATCAGGCGTCGAGCATGTGTCTGAGCACTCATTTGTGAACAGCCACCATCGAAATACATAGAATTTTGGATGCTGAGCATTTTTGAGCTTTGAGCTACAAAACAGTCAAGTGTGAATGGGGCCTAACTGTGCAAATCTTGATCCTTTTATTACCAGGGAAAAGTTACTTCCAAGTTTATTCAACTCAGTTTCCTGGATTATAATATTTTTATTTTAGGCTTTATTAATTTTATTTTTGCCTTGAGTATAAAACCTCATTTGATAAAACATTTCAAACCTTAAAGAGACACTGTATCCTTGCCCTTCCACAGTGATACTCATTTTGCTAGCTCTTCCTGCCTCCATCGCAGTCAGAGACAATACCTAGTGCTTCTAGATATAAGAAAGCATGTGAATACCTTCACTGTGACAGTACTTGGGTCTAGCAGCCAATAGTTAGCTATAGGCGCTTTCATATGATTAATGGAGAGATGTCACCACTCCCCCTAAAGCTGAATGTCAGGCAGCATTGGCCAGTTCAATAGAAACCGTAGAAATATTCGGACTGTCTCTACTTCATCGGGTTGAACAGAAGCTGGCTTTTGACTATGGAGCATAAGTGAAAAAGGTCTGCCCACCGGCACCCAACCAGCACTCTAGAACACACTAGAACAGCAGGGGAGATCGCAATCTTTTTTTCTGGTACAATATTTTCATTGAAATATAAAAAAAGATACAACTGTAATAATCCCGCCAAGGGATATGAGCAGAAGGCATAACATAATGCAGCATTAGAATAGCATGGTATGAACTGTCAAACAACACTAACGCTCCGACTCCGACCAGGGTGTCTGAACCATAGGGCTCAGGGTCTGGGTTGAGCAATCCACAAAATTTGGGAAAGATAAAAGGTAAACCAAACTCACAAGAATGAAAAAAAAGGGGGAAAGAAAGAAAAAAAAAGGGGGGGGGTCAGATGATGAGGGAGAAAGCTAGAGGTGAGAGGAGTCACAGAATAAGAAGATGGAAGGGAAGCAAAGAATGGGGGGGTTCCCCCAGGTCGGGAGGTGGAGGAGGTCAGAAGCCCAGGCTGGATGGGTGCAAAGTTGGAAGAGCATAAGACCACCACGGGGCCCACATTTTAAGAAATTTAGAATGAGAGTTGTGAAGGATACTAGTCATCTACTCATTAATCTTGAGTGTCGTTAAGATGCTCTTTACCTCTGCAAACAAAACAGATGTTTTTTCCAGGCCCTAGCTTTTGCACGCTTAGCGGCAATAAATAAATAGGTGGCCAATTTCTGCTGATAGAAGAGGCCTGGGATTGGGCAGTGAAGCAGGGCAAATTTTGCTATCTATGCAGGTAGGTACATGGAAGAGAGTGAACAGAAGTCCAAATACTCTCGACCAAAATCATACTTGACGGGGGCAGGCCCAGCAAATATGAAATTTCATATTTGAAACTGACCACATCCCTGTAAACATATATCATTATAAGATGGGTTTGATTTGGCAATGCGGGGGTGGGACCCAGTACCAGAGTAGCCACATGCAGTTTTTCTTTCATTCAGCCCTGCTGGGTTGAACAAAAAAAAAATATTAGTGTTTACTAGGCGTTAGTGTCTGACACTGGGAACTTACGTAATGCCAGTAGCAACAGAGAGCATTGGCATGGTGAGTATCAGTGGATTGGGGGAAGGCAGAGTGCTTTTAAAAAAACACTGTCACTTTTTTTCACATGGGCAAGAGGGCGGTGACTCTTTAGCCACCTTTACTGTAAAGAAACCTGTCTTAAACTGATGGAAAATCTGCTGTCTTCCACGGAAAACAGTTCTCCCTTTGTAAATTTATTGGGATAAAAATTAAATCTGTCAAAACTTTATACATTCCTTGCATATATATTAGCAGCTATCTGTATAAATCATACACTCAAGTGTATATATATCACCCATAAAATACATATATACAGTACATGATAAAATCAATATTTGTGAAATCAATGACATGCATAAAGTTCATATCAATAATGGTGATAATAGTGAAGCCCATGATATCTAAAATTTCCTTTTAAAAAACTCTATTTCTTCAACTTCATAAAATGGACAAAGAAGAGAGGGTTTTTTTTTAGTAGCGGGTAACTGACGGTGCAGAAGAACACAGCATATGGAGAAGATGGCGGTGGGAGAGACAGCGGCAGGAGAAGACAGCGCAGGGAAGAAGACAGCTCGGAGCTATTGTACAATAAATGTCATCTAAACCTAAATAGGTGTGACAAAATAATCAGCCCATATACCATAAAATACAAAACCAGTCCAATATAGAAAAAATTTGTGAAATAAATAAGATGAATAAGTGTATTTCTTCTGTGTAGGAGAAATCTCCAACGCCGTGCCTTCATAAAGTGCAATGTGCTAGTTCCTTGTGAGAAAAATGCTTCACTCGAAGTGATAAATAAATCTGCTCACCAGATATCTCTGAGACACATGCCGCGCTTCCCTGTTTTACATTCCAGTGACGGACCGGCCCCTGCCTCATCCCACAGCTGAGCCGCTATCTGCTGTACATCTAATGCCGCGTACACACGAGCGGACTTTACGGCGGACTTTGCCCGGCGGACTTTTCGACGTACTTTCCGACGGACTTTCTGAATGAACGGACTTGCCTACACACAATCCACCAAAGTCCGTCGAATTCGTACGTGATGACGTACGACCGGACTAAAACAAGGAAGTTCATAGCCAGTAGCCAATAGCTGCCCTAGCGTGGCTTTTTTGTCCGTCGAACTAGCATACAGACGGCGGACTTTTCGACCGGACTCGATTTCAACGGATAAATTTGAAACAAGTTTCAAATCTAAGTCTGTCCAACTTTTGAGAAAACAAAGTCCGCTGGAGCCCACACACATCGAATTGTCCGACGAAATCCAGTCCGCCGGGCAAAGTCCGCCGTAAAGTCCGCTCGTGTGTACGCGGCATAAGGCATGTAAGTGCTTTCATAATAAAGACAGTACTACACTATATTGACGTTTTTTGGCTCGTTCTTGGGAGAGCCAATCTTTGCAGATTTAAGATAAGGATAACAAGTGTTTGGGATTTGCACTGAGTGTAATTATCGGAAGATTACCATTCACCATCTATGGTTGTATGAGGTTTGATCGGTATTGGAGATGCTCGATTGAAGTTCAAATTGGCTTGGAGGATCATGGCTTACCGAGGAAGCTTTCCATACTTTATGCCTGGTGGTCACTTTGTGGCCAGAGATATCTGGTGAGCAGATTTATTTATCACTTTGGTTGAAGCATTTTTTCTCACAAGGAACTAGCATATTGCACTTTATGAAGGCACAGTGTTGGAGATTTCACCTACACAGAAGAAATACACTTATTCATCTTATTTATTTCACAATTTTTTTCTATATTGAACTGGTTTTGTATTTTATGGTATATGTGCTGATTATTTTGTCACACCTACCGTGTTTCCCCGATAGTAAGACACCCCCGATTGTAAGACGTATCGGGAGTTTCAGAGGGGTCAGCTAATATAAGCCGTACCCCGAAAGTAAGACATATGTCTTACTTTCGGGGAAACACGGGGGGATTTGCCTCCAGTGACGTGCGGTACAAAGAGTGGGGCTGGGGGTGCGGGTCTCTGTCCCCCTCCGTTCTCCCCCTCCGTTCCGCTTTCCTCCTCTGTGCCTCCCCGCTGTCCCCTCCGTTCCCCCCTCCTTCTCTGTCCCCCTCCGTTCTCCCCCTCCGTTCCGCTTTCCTCCTCTGTGCCTCCCCGCTGTCCCCTCCGTTCCCCCCTCCTTCTCTGTCCCCCTCCGTTCTCCCCCTCCGTTCCGCTTTCCTCCTCTGTGCCTCCCCGCTGTCCCCTCCATTCCCCCCTCCTTCTCTGTCCCCCTCCGTTCTCCCCCTCCGTTCCTCCGTCCTCCCCCTCCTTCCTTTGTGAATAGACAGAGTCAGCTGACTCTGTCCATTCACATAACTGAAACATTGTAATCTCCTGTGATTACAATGTGTCAGTTTATGAATGGAGAGAAGCCGCTGTCTTCTCTCCTTTCATTCTCAGTGCAGCTGACGCTGCAGAGAAAGGGACTGGGGAATCTCTATCCTCTGTCTCTTTCTCTGTCTCAAGGGGGAGATATCAGAGGTCTGTTAAGACCCCTGATATCTCACCAAAGCCCCCCAACAGGGCTGATTAAAAACAAAACAAAAAAAACACATATTGCAATAAAGAATAAAAAAAAAAAATTTTTCCCAATATAAGACATACCCCGAAAGTAAGACATAGTGGGGCTTTTAGGGATAAAAAGAAAGTAAGACACTGTCTTACTTTCGAGGAAACACGGTATGTAGGTTTAGATGACATTCATTCAGTGTCACTTACAACTCTACTTCCTCCTCTCCTCTTCCTTTTTCCGTTGGGGTCCCCCAAGGTTCTGTTCTTGCACCTCTCCTTTTCTCAATCTACACCACCTCCTTGGGTCAGTTGATTGCCTCCCACGGCTTTAAATATCATCTCTACGCTGATGACACCCAAATCTATCTCTCCACCCCCCAGCTCTCTCCATCTGTCTTCTCACGCATTACCAACTTACTAGCAGACATATCAGCCTGGATGTCACATCACTTTCTCAAACTTAACCTATCCACAACCGAGCTCATGATATTTCCTCCCTCAGGTGCCATTTCCCCTGATTTCCCTGTCAAGATCAACGGCTCAACTATCAACCCATCTCCCCATGCCAAGGTCCTAGGTGTAATCCTGGACTCTGAACTAACCTTTCGACCCCACATTCTATCACTATCCAAAGCTTGCCGCCTCAGTCTTCGCAACATCTCCAAGATACGCTCCTTCCTAACCAAAGACACCACAAAGCTTCTAATCCACTCCCTGGTCATCTCCCGCCTCGACTACTGCAACTCCCTCCTCATTGGTTTACCTCTAAATAGGCTATCCCCACTTCAGTCCATCATGAACGCTGCTGCCAGGCTCATCCACCACACAAACCACTCAGCGTCTGCCACACCCCTCTGCCAATCCCTCCATTGGCTGCCACTCAGTCACCAAATTAAATTCAAGATACTAACTATAACTTACAAAGCCATCCACAACCTGGCCCCCAGCTACATCTCTAACCTAGTCACAAAATACCAACCTAATCGTTCTCTTCGCTCCTCCCAAGACCTCCTGCTCTCAAACTCCCTTGTCACCTCATCCCATGCTCGCCTTCAGGACTTCTCCAGAGCCTCTCCCATCCTCTGGAATGCTCTACCCCAATCCGTCCGATTTTCTCCTACTTTATCCACTTTCAGACGATCCCTGAAAACTCATCTCTTCAGAGAAGCCTATCTGGCCCCCACCTAACATCTGTACATTTATCTTCTCAATCAGCACATCACCCATAGTTATTACCTCTTGTATCTCTTGACCTTTCCTCTTAGATTGTAAGCTCTAAGGAGCAGGGCCCTCTGATTCCTACTGTATCAAATTGTATTGTATTTGTACTGTCTACCCTCAAGTTGTAAAGCGCTACGTAAACTGTTGGCGTTATATAAATACTGTATAATAATAATAAAATAATAATTCATATGTATATATGGTTTTTAGCCCAATTTTTTAATATTTTTGCTACATTAGGTTCACTAATTTTTTGGTGCAGCATCACTCTATTTTTAATATTGTTTATATTATCTGGCGCAGTTTCTCATTCCTTTTATTCTATATTGTACAATAAAGGACTTGTCAAAAAATGGCTATTTTTTTTTTACATTTCACTGCTTTTTTTGGTGAATGGGTGGGGAAGGATGTACCCCATATCCATTCACATAGGGGAGCAAGATCTGGGGGCCCCTGTCAGGGCTGGCCGCTCAGCTGTTGGCTAATTGCCAGCTCCTATCTCTCAACAGTGACTCACCTGTTGATGATCCTGCTCGTCAGTCCTGCCTACTTAAGCCGTCCAGTCCAGATGATCTCTGCCTTCACCTTGGTCACATCTCTAGAGACGCTCTCCTGTGTTCCTGTTAAATACTTGCTTGGCTGACATTCCTTCTGGCTCCAGATCCTGCTTGCTGTTCTACTACACTGTTCTCTGGCTCCCTGATGTTTTGGCTTGTCTGACTATGCGTTCCGGGTTCCTGAACTCTGGCTATGTTTTGACTATGTTTACTCCGTTTACCTTTTTTATTATTATTAAACAAGTGTGATTTAACTGTACTTCTCAGAAACGTATATGGTGGTGTCCCGCGCTTAGGACAGGCTTGTGACTGAACTGCAGCCCCCCAGATAAAGAAAGCCCCAAAGGTGCGATCCAAAAAGTTATAAAATCTGAATTAGGGGATTGGCGCTGTTCACTAGTATGAAATAAATGAATACACTATAAACAAACTGCTACTACAAGGAGGGCCTTTCACCCCAACTAAAAATAAATGAATAAAAAGTGTGCCACAAGTGCTAAAAATGGTCACAAAAGTGTGCAGACTACCTAAGATAAAAGAATTATATATAATGCATCAAAAAATTTTTTTAAATGTAAAAGGAACTCCAAATAATGGTTGATCGATCAGGTGTGTATAGAAAGTGATTGTCAATGTCCACTGAAAAGGATGACGTGTATGTGAAAAATGCAATGAGAATTGTATATATCAGTGAGTGATACCTAAAATTGGGGACAGACGTGTAGTTGCCCACTGTAGATAAGTGTGTGTACTAGTGTAGTAAAATATACATGGAAAAAAATGTGTGCGAAAAATAAACAAAAAACAAAAATGTAGAAAAAGAAAAAGAAAACATATAAAAAACAACCAACAAAGTCCAGGTAACCACAAAATAGTGGTCAACAAGCAGTAAAAAAACCCCAGGTGCCGTGAATATTAGTTCTGTCATTCAATAAAACAGTTCTAGTGCAATCTTCAGAGTTTACAGGTAAGTCCGTCCCAATAGCTGTATACTGTCCAGTGCGGAGTCCCCTCTAGTGCCCCCACTCACCAGAGCGCCCAACCCCTGCAGGGGTAATGGGCATGTAGATCCAAATCTGATGATCCAATCGGTCGGTGTCCCCCTCACCACCTTTTATCACTTGTGTCACCAGATCGTTCTCAAAGGACATCCATCCGGACCAATTACCATGTGCAGGGAAAAGAGAAGAGCCTCATAGTGTAATTCCGAAAGTAAATTTATTAAGCTCAAGCTCACAACAGGAATAAATAAAATCCAGAGATTTAATGTAAATGGAAACAAATGGCACTCTGCCGGCTAGCTCCACGTGAGAAGCCGCAGACAGAGCAGATGACGTCTTGATGACGAAACGCGTAAGGCGTGGTCTCTTGGTACGCATACGTCTTTTGATCCTTTCGTTTTTGTCCTGCACTTCCGGCATCGGCAGACGGCTGTGGAACGCACGCCGCTCACACTGCTCTGTCTGCGGCTAAATTGAGCTAAATGAGCTAAATTGCTAAAGAGGGACCTCGCCATGTCCACCTAGATGGAGATCCTGACCAGCACAGGAACTTTTGGGTGATTACAATGACTCATTTCGGGGTCAGAAGGTGAAACCACGCTCTTTTGATCACAGCTGTGAATATTTGATCGCAACTACAATTAGTATTTTTTATTTTTGTTCATTTGCAAATCTGTATTTCTACTTATAATGATATTTGAAGGCAAACTTAAAGGAGTTTGATAAGAAATTGGGTCCCTGGGATTGCAGCAGGTGAATTACAAAGACAAAGGTCCAGTTAGAGCCCTGGTTCACACTGACAGCGGGAGGAAATCGAGCGAGTTTAGCTGAACTCACACGATTTCATTCCCGCGTGTCAGTCCTGACTGCGGGGGGAATTTCAGAGAAATCTGCACAGATGTCAATGGAAATCGCACCCCGAAGTTGCCATAAGGAGTACAGAAACTACTTTTGGAAATTGCAGCGCTGCACAGATTAGGATGGTGCAATTGCCGTCGATTTGGCATGCGATTTGACAAATCACACCAATGTGAACCAGGGCTGATACATACAACACTGCCTATCCACCAGCAGAATTCATTACCTGCGATTCTCCATAGCTGTTATATATAAAGACTCCACCTAAACACCTTTATCATTTACTTGCAGGTGTGCTAAAGAGATTAGTTTTTTTTGGTGCACAATTATATATCTTATAATTTCTATGAGTATAAGTAAGATATTGCACTTCCCCAAAACCATCACCCCCAAAACTAATTAACAAGAAGAAAGAAAAGAGAACAAACAAGCTCAATAATGTACTTTTATTTTGCCAGCAGAAACAAAATTATGTACATTTACTAGCATAAAATAATAAATATTCTACAGGATAAATGGTGCTACATTTAGCAAAACAGTTAGCGATTGGGTGTTAAGGGCCCTGCTCATAGGAGCTTACAATCTAAAATTTGTCTAAACCTTAGAGTGGACACAGCTTTACATTCAGTGTATAATGGGTAACACATCACATTTTTATATGCAAAATTATAGAAACATACTTAACAGTCATTATTCTTACAAAGCATTCCAACATAATATTAAAAAAGTCACATATTCAAACTATCATTCAAACACCCACCTTCACCCCACAATCCACACACATACATTGGTGACCATGTTCTGCTGGAAGCTACATTTCTGTGTACACAATTAACCAATGAGATCAAAGAGTAGGAGGTCAGCAGATGCTCCCAAACCATGAATGCTCGTTCAGACAGGAATACACACACATTGACAGCATGGCCACATAAACCCACTTTTGATGGAAAAAATGCACAAGAATTTCAGCAAACAGCCAGCCCTAGTTGGGCATTTGTCAATATGCACAATATCATTCCTTCTCCCCCCACAAATCACAGCAACAAACCTGCCCACTTCTCAGGCCAAACAAACCCCCCTACTGCAGTCCTTTAAATAAGATAGGTTGTATTGTTAGCACACAGACACACGTCCAATAGAAGTACACGCCCACCAGTATTTTTCAATCTGTCTCTTCATGTATGTCTAAAGTGATTGCACCTGATGAGCAGGAACACATAATACTATTTGCAACTGTGTTAGCCCTTGGCTATGTGCATCAAATTTCCAACTAAAGGCCAAAGATCAAAGTCCATTTGCATGCACATAAATAAAGCAACATTTTTCTAAGCATATGTACCTGTGCAGTGTAAACCCTACAATTTTAAATGTCCAAGTCCCTGGGCATGATTAGTGCCTCTGTCTGTGGGATGGGTTGGGTGGGCGGGGACCGGACATATTTTACCCTGGCGCACAGTTATTCAGTGATGTCTCACAGCATTGTTTTTAATTTTTATTTTTTCTGTCATTATTGGCTATCTATGACTCTTCCCCAGGGATTCACTGATTTGCCACTGTAAAATATTACTACCTCACAATTTGATTAATTTATAACTGTATTCTGCTTCCTCTAATTGTATGTTTTTTATGAACGTATCTCTCTTTTAATGAATTGTAATAAAGATAATATTTTTTAGGTATATTGTATTAACTTGCTTTTTTGGCACCGCAATAATCCCTTCCTCCTTGCTCTTGATTGTACACCATTATCCCATAGTTTTTAAGATCAAAGATACAACTATGTTGCTGTCCCTTGTTAAGTTTACAATGTATTTTTTAAAATGTAACTGCCTAGTCCCAAACTGTCATTTGGGAACACATAGCCAAGTATTATTCTCCACAATGTTTTTATTGTGCATTAAAAAAAGAAAACAAGCAAAATTAGACATGCTATCTGCCAATAGAACTTAACCAAAAAGTGCATTCTATGCATCCAAAAATATAGAAAATATACCAAATCAAATCATTATTCAACCAAAAAAATAATGTCAAAGCAATAACTCCAAGGCCAATAATAAACAACACGTCATCTCCTCCGTTCAGAAATGAACTGAAAAGCGCTAAATGAAAAGCACAAAAAGAATAAAGTGAATCAAGCAACACTCACCAAACTTCTGCTAACATGAAATTTGCAGAAGGAGCCCAAAGGGTGGTGCTAAAGAGCTGAAAAACAACGTAGTACATTTAGTATGTCACTACGTTCGTATTTGTTGGCCAACATTTGCGTGGCCATGTGTATGCAAGACAAGTTTGAGCCAATGCCCTTCGGACAAAATTCCACGGTTTTGTTGGCAGAAAGTCTGATCGTGTGTACGAGGCATTAAGGTGTCAGCATACCAAGACATTTTGGATAATTTCATGCTCCTAACTGTGGGAACAGTTTGGGGATGGTCCCTTCCTGTTCCAACATGACTGCACACCAGTGCACAAAGCAAGGTCCATAAAGACATGGATGAGCGAGTTTGGGGTGGAGGAACTTGACTGGCATGCACAGAGTCCTGATCTCAACCCAATAGAGCACCTTTTGGCTAAATTAGAGCAAAGACTGCGAGCCAGACCTTCTCATCAAACATCAGTGCATGGCCTCACAAATGTGCTTCTGGAAGAAAGGTCAAACATTCCCATACACATACTATTTTATATTGTAAAGCGCTGCATAAACTATATAAATCCTGAATAATAATAATAATAATAACATACTAAACCTTGTGGACAGTCTTTGCAGAAGCCGTTATACCTACAAAGGGTGGGCCAAATCAATTTTTAACCCTATGGACTGAGCTGCCATTAAAGTTCATGTGTGTGTGTGTAAAGACAGGTGTCCCAATACTTTTGGCTAGATAGTGTATCTGGCAAGATTTACAATGGTGGTGGAACCCCTCCTACACATAAATACTATATTTAGACATAGTTTTAGGACCTGAGTCAGGAGTTATGTTTAACAACATAGGGAGATGAGACAACTTATCTACATGAAGCAGCATGCTTGGGATTCAAACCCAGACCCTCAGCAGATGCTCTAACCTCTAAGCCACAGAGCCACCACATGGGGAAACCTCCTACACATAAATACATATACTGCATTTCTTTGGACATTTAGGTGGTGGAATTACATTACTCAAGAGTTATTCTTCTTGATTTATTATGTGATATTTGGTGGGTGAGTGCAGAATAGTCATGTTACCCTCTAATTTTTGGGAACTACATTTTGGTTTCTGATGTTGGTACACATATCACATTTTTTGGGCTCAAATTATGATTATTTGGAAATAATAAAAAACACACAAAATTGGGACCCATTTTAAATTTGCATCAGCAATGGTATTGTTTGTGGTTTGTAAAGACACCTGTGTGAGTTTGTGTAAAGATTGTTGTGAGATGGAGAGTAACAAGTGAAAGTGACAGAGAAAAATATATTTTACCAAAACATCAAAACATTCCACATTCTATCATTCTTAAAAACAAAATAGATGAGAAAAAACAAAATAGAAGCAGCAACATTGTTTCAAGGAACATTTATTTCAGAGAAAGATACATTTCATCTCAACATTAAAAGTATTTATTTGAGGAAGTTACAATTGTACCATTAGAATCAATGGTTGAAACTTGCATTGGGCTACAGTATAATAGCGCCAATTTTCATTCTCAAAAACGTATTTTAGCCCAGCACTAAGTTTAGTATTTACTATAGCGCCTTGTAAAAAAGCCATGGGAGCTAAAATGAGAGCTGTTTGCAGGTCTGAGCATGCTCAGTTTTGTTGGCACCAAGTTGTACAGAGACAGGGAACTTATCTTTTTTCAGACTTTTAAAGATATTTCAGTGTAGAAATCACTTTTTCACACAGTTTAAAAGCAGATTATCATTAAACAATTGGCCAAGGGGAGAAGCGATCCAATTGGGCGCCAAGAAGGACGAGACGCAGGGGAAGTCGACGTGAAGCCAAGGAGGAGGGACTGTCCAGAGGAAGTGCTGCCCGCGACCTAGATGGGGTAACTGAAGGGCTGGCGACCAACCGACCTGGGGGAGATGGGGGGTGAGGGTGATCCGACCAACCAGTGGTGGGTGGTTTGTTTGCCGCCCCCCCAATAAAATACCACCAGCCACCACTGCTTGCTAAAGGAGGCATCTGTAGGCTGGAGGAGCTTACAGCACCGGTGGGGACTGCCAGAAGAGTGGGTAAGTGACCTTTCTATGCAATATTCTTGCACAGAGCAAGTCAGTATAAACACGTTTTTTATAAAAATAAAAGATTTTAGTATCACTTTAAGTGATTCAACTTGGTCTTGTCCCTGCCCCCAGCTTGTTAGTGAACAGTGAAGGAGAAGCATCAGATTAAAAGTTCTTCTCTCTTTTACTCTGCTGCCTCTTTCTATCAGCATGTTCCTTGTTAGCCTATGAAAACTGCAGCACAGCTATTGGTTCCTTGAGCTGCTCCTTCCTCTCCCAGTCTGAGCTCTGCTATGCAGGGTATTGCAAATCGTTTATGCTAATATTCTGTACTTGCACTGCTTGCATTTAAATCTGGACATGCCTTGTTTTTACATCATTAATTACCCCCTCTTAACTCTCTCCATGACTCCTATGTCCACTTTAACATCTGATGTTTATACTGGACCACATATTCTAAATATTCCCTTACAAGTGGTTTCCAAAGAGGCAATAATATGGTGTTTAATCACCGAAGCATTAGGACATGTTTACTTTGCAAAGTGAATTCAGATTAGTAAATGGGGTAAAGTTACATGAAAATTTACTTTGCAGATTACCCAATCATAACCAAAGAAATTAAAAAAAAAGTTTTTCTTATACATGATCCAATAACTGAATTCAGCACAATTTCCACTCATTACCCAACTCCAAGTGAAAATTCACTTTACAAAGAGAACTTGCTTTACTGCTATGTATTTACACCATGTGTTTTTCATCCCAAAATGTTTGTTTTTGTGTCTGCTACTTCATATTGAGTTGTGCTGCTTTGGTAATTGTTAACCAGTATTCTCATGCCCTGTACACACTATCGGACATTGATCGGACATTCCGACAACAAAATCCATGGATTTTTTCCGACGGATGTTAGCTCAAACTTGTTTTGCATACACATGGTCACACAAAGTTGTCAGAAAATCTAATCGTTCTGAATGCGGTGACGTAAAACACGTACGTCGGGACTATAAACGGGGCAGTAGCCAATAGCTTTCGTCTCTTAATTTATTCTGAGCATGCGTGGCACTTTGTGCGTTGGAATTATCCACACACGGTCGGAATTTACGCGAACGGATTTTGTTGTCGGAAAATTTTATAGCCTGCTCTCAAACTTTGTGTGTCGGAAATTCTGATGGAAAAAGTCCGATGGAGCCCACACACGGTCGGAAAGTCCGACCGCGTGTACAGGGCAATAGTCTTTCACCATTTCTGTTTAGTACAACTGTTTTTCATTAAATATATAGTAGGCAATGCTATCACACCCACCTAGATGTGGTATTTAACCGCCCATGGTACCATTTTGTCAAGATCCCTCAGTAAAATACCACAATCTTACTGATTTTTAATAATTCTGCATAATTGTGGGTTAAAATTATTTTTAATGTAGTAAAAATGGCAATATTGCTTTTTATTTCATCCCCAGATTGTATACAAATGTACTCCTTTAATCCATGTGCCCTCAACTTTTGTAGGCTATAATTAAGTAAATTATTAAAGCATAAGTTCAATTTTCAAAAAAAATAAATGCACAAATGTACCCGTGATCAGCGGGAAATGCACTGCTATTTGTCAAAATTCAAGGTAAAGGGTATTTTTTAGGGTACTGCTTACTGTAGGCACAATTAACATTTCTAGATAGAAAGTTTTTACTGTTAAATTCAGGTCAACTGTAAAAGATCGAATTTTATATTGTCCTCTACAATTACAATGCTCATGCTGTCATCTCAGAGTCCTGTATTTTCAGACTACTTTCTCATAGAATTTATATACCTTATATTATCATTAGCAATTTGTTTTTTGGCTTCAATCTTTGCAAACTCAATTCAGATTTTGCAGCTTTTATTACATTCCTTAACCCGTAGATAATTAAATATGTTCCTATTTTATCTTGTGTTATCTAAAAAATAATAATAATATTTAGCTTTATAGGTTTTCTTATAACCTGAGAGACTTTGTTCCTGTAAGGTATTTGCTGTAGTATTTTAAACATTTCCCTTTTGGTTTCAGTGTCTTTATTTCACAGTATATGTTCCTAGTGTACAAGACTAAGTGCTTCTGTGAGTTGTTTAAATGTTGCTTTCCTAAAAATTCATAGTTATTGTAACCCAGTTACTCAAACACGTATTAAATAACAATTTGAATGTCACTATATCTTTGGCACTGTTGCTCAAATGTCCCCAGATCTACACATTGGTATATGGCCTATTTTGAAATGGCAAAATCTAGCAGATCTGTATTTTCTAAAAAATGCCATATAAGTGCCTACATTAACATTAATGCAGACATCAAAGAAAGCCTTTTTAGACCTTATGTGCCAGTCACCTGCATATGATCTACCCCTGATGTTTGTGAGATAACCTCCTAGATGTTGAATGGCCAGGATGTAAGATGTGGGGTCACTAGTACAGAGAGGGTGATTCTCCACAGTTGGGACACAGACGGGAATGAAAACCTGACAGAAATTATATATTGTATATATGTGTGTAGTATATATATATATATATATATATATATATATATATATATATATATATATATATATACAATATATAATTATATATATACATTCGTATATACTCTCTGGATACCTTCTTTTGTAAATTTTTATACATAATTTTTATACATATCCTATCTAAAGGGTCAATATCTGATTATTGACTTGGTTTATTTCTAGATACTGTATTGAACACACTTATAGTGGGAATTCTTGACCACTTACCGCTGTGTGTGATTTATACTCCTATACTTTATTAATACCTATACATGACTACTATATACCAGGTGAGAGCTAAGTCTAGTATAAGTCTGTCTTTTAATTGGGGGACTTTTATAGTAGCACCTTAATCTATAACGCAGATGTTTGTTGTTTCTTGATTTGTTTAGTGGTATCTACTATAGACCACATGATATATGTGCATCCCACTACTTTAGACACACATATGCAATCTCGTTTTTTCGGTTCTTTGTCAGTTTGCTCAAGTTCTCCCACACCTTGAGCAACAAGTTTACCAGGCGAGCTTACATGTTGTTTGTTTATATGTAATCAGTCTCTGTGAATATGTACTCCTCCTGAAGAAATGTTGTAACAATCACAATTCATGCTTATATAGATATATATTACATTGAATACTTACACATGTACTTTCTTGTTTTTAAATATACCAGCACCTACCCAGTATCTGTCCTGAGGAAGCTAATATTTTAGTGAAACGCATTGACGAGCAAGTTCTCGGTGGCATTACTGGATCAGAAATTTTTCTTTTACCTCGATACAGTATTAAATTAATCTTTGTACCGTAGATCCAGTCCTCTATAACTGCATTATTGGGTAACTGGTAACTGTGTCCATACAGGGCATTGTTTGTATGTTGTTTTTTAACTATGTTCTAATAAAATGTATACTTTTTTACTGATTCTCTCTCTCTATCTCTCTCTCTCATTAAGTGCCCACAAAGTCCGTTCATTTTTTGACTTGGTCAATCCTTGAATATATATTTTGGATTTTGGCATGGTGAGGGTCTTCCCTACTTACAGTTAAATCACACTTGTTTAATAATAATAAAAAGGTAAACAGAGTAAATGTAGTCAAAACATAGCCAGTGTTCAGGAACCGTAACGGATAGTCCGACAAGTCAAAACGTAAGGGAGCCAATGAACAGCGTAGTGGAACAGCAAGCAGGATCTGGAGCCAGAAGGAATGTCAGCCAAGCAAGTCTTTAAAAGGAACACAGGAGAGGGTCTCTAAAGATGTGACCAAGGCGAAGGCAAAGATCATCTGGACTGGACGGCTTAAGTAGCCAGGACTGACGAGCAGGATATCATCAACAGGTGAGTCACACTGTGGAGAGGTAGGAACTGGCAATTAGCCGACAGCTGAGCGGCCAGCTCAGAGAAGGAAGGGCTGAGCCCAGCCCTGACAGACTCACCTGTTGATGATATCCTGCTCGTCAGTCCTGGCTACTTAAGCCGTCCAGTCCAGATGATCTCTGCCACTTTGGCTTGTCTGACTATCCATTCCGGTTCCTGAACTCTGGCTATGTTTTGACTACATTTACTCTGTTTACCTTTTTTTATTATTATTAAACAAGTGTGATTTAACTGTACTTCTGTCTCAGTCTGATTCATGGTTTCTGACAATAACTCACTCTTTCTTCTGGTTCAGAGTTGCTGCAAAGTTCAGTTTAACTTTCATGTTGTTTCAAAAGAGAAAGGATATCTGAATCAATAAAACATCTTAGGACAAAAAAAGGAATTTCTCCGATATGCACAGATCAATAGAATAAGTAAGAGCTGCTAATAGCTGCCCCAGGCTCCCATACTGCCGCGCAGAGAATCAGGCAAGAGAAGCTAATTAATGAACCTCATTATTCTCTTTTGATTAATATTTTTTTCCCCTGAAAGTCTGTGAACTATTTCAAGTCAGGTTTTACCACATTCAGGAGTTTTCAGAACGAACATGAAAATTATTTTAACCCTTTCAACCCACTAGGAACATAAGTCCAGCAGTCACAATTTCCTAAAGATTACAGACAGAATAAAAGTCACTCATATGGAGTGCAAGGGAATTAGATAACATGGGAAAATGTTTCTTTCCTCCGTGGCTCCAATACCGCCGCCTATTGTTTTTTCAGCTACAAGTGTGGATCAGAATACTCCCCATTTGAACATGCTGTGTGCGCACAGAGTTGGTTGGGGGCAAAGTACTTAAAACAAAAAAGTAGAGGAGAATTAAATTTTCAAAACAAATGTCTATTAGCAATGATTGCTTACTAAATACTTTATTTTTGACATATTTTGAGTAGGCAATCAAATTCCAGTCACCAATCCTCAGAACTGGAGAGAGACGTGTGGAGGACAACTAAACTAATAAGGTGACTGGAGGACATCAGTTACAAGGAACGATTACAAACTTTATACATATTCTCCCTGGGTAAGAGACACTTAAAAGGGGATATGATCATAATATGCAGGTCTTTAACCACTTCATCTCCGGAAGGTTTTACCCCCCTTCATGACCAGGACTTTTTTGCAGAACGGCACTGCATTGTTTTAACTGACAATTGTGTGGTCATGCATCGCTTTACCCAAATAAAATTGTTATTTCTTTTTTGCGCTAGAAACAAAAAAAAAACATTTTGAAAAAAAAACAATATTTTTTACTTTGTGCTATAAAACACATCCAATAAAAAAATGTAAAAAATCTAATTTCTTCATCAATTTAGGCCAATTTGTTTTCTGCTATATATTTTTGGTAAAAAAAATCCCAAAAAGCGTATATTGATTGGTTTGCGCAAAAGTTATAGCGTCTACAAACTATGGGATAATTTCCTGGACTTTAAATTTTTTTTATTGTTTTTACTAGTAATGGCGGCGATCAGCAATTTTTTTTAGTGGGACTGCGACATTGCGGCGGACAAATCTGACACTAAGTGAGACTTTTTGGGGACCAGTAATACCAATACAGTGATCAGTTCTAAAAAAATAGCACTCTCACTGTATAAATCACACCGGCAGGGAAGGGGTTAACATCAGGGGTGATCAAAGGGATAAGTGTGTGTGTGTGTGTGCAGGGCACATGCGCAAAGTCTTCTAGTCTGACATGTCCGTCTAGAGCTCTGCCCTGGGGAGAGACACAGAGCTGCATAACAGCACAGCCAGGCCACATCACGAGCTACAGCCACCTGGCTCTGCCCCACACAGGACCCGGGCAATGCAGGCATGGTCAGAAAGCCTAGTGCAGGTAATACGCTCCTACGTGCTGACTCTAGCCACCCGGGACACACAATTAGGAGCATCCCGGTTGGCCAGTTTCTTAGACATAGAAGACTGTGTAGTAGGAAATCAGATTTTGATGTAGAGGTTGCTCTTATGGCCTCTAGGTTCGAGAAAAGGGGATACCCCAAATCTGTGATTAATAGAAGCCTTTCGATAGCATCGAAAGTGCCTCGTGATAAACTTCTTGTAGACAAACCTGTTAGTAAAAACAAAAATCAACACAGAGGTGGTGGCACAAATAATTTTATCCCCACACTTTCTACTCCCTACAGCATTGAATTTGACAAAGTACGTAGGATCGTGGGCAAGTATCTCCCGGTTCTTTCCCATGATCCTGTGTATTCACAGATTCTAGCCAAAGGTGTCCGTACCGTATCTAGAAAGGCTCCATCCATTGGTAATCTTTTGTCACCCAGTCTTTTCTCTAGTAAGAACAGTTCAAAAAATTGGTTATCCTTTCGAGGAACCTTCAAATGTGGGGGACGTGGTTGTGTTTACTGCCCTTTCATCAAACATGGGGATACTATTACTTCCACATCAACAGACAAGTCCCATAAAATAATTCCTTTGCTAATTGCAACACTCACTACATTATATATACTATTACCTGCACTAGATGTTCTATACAATATATTGGTAGAACAATACGGAGACTTAAAGATCGTTTATATGACCACCTCTATGATATAGAAAAGAATCATAGAACTAATGTCGCACAACACTGGAACGAATTCCATAATAAGGATACTTCCAGCCTTGTTATCCAAGACATTGAAAAGATTTTGAGACCACCTAGAGGGGGTGATAAATTCAATTTTAAATGGGATGTGTCCCACTTTTATTGATATACAAGTACATTGATAAGCTACACTAGTACCATTATCGTTTCGGAATACTGTTTTCAAAATGATCTTATTTTTCCTTTTTTTCTGATTTCTCCAAGTTCTTTTACCATTGTTTTTCAGACAGTTCCTATGTCTCTTTACATCTCAGACTTGGCAATATATATTTTGTAATACTCTCTAATACTGACCACACCTACTTTTCAGGTATACCGTGAGAGACCTTTAAGAGATTAGCTACACTTTTTAGTATAATCATGGTCTCCGTTATAACATATTGAGTGTGATCGTATTTACCACTTTAATATTTTCATGATTTCCATTGCAGATAGCTATATGTAGGTTGTTTCATAAATACTTTCAACTTTCAATTGCAATTCAAGTTTTGTTTAGCTGCATTACTTACTTGTGTCTTTTTCAGGTACTTTGTCCCCTAGTGCAGCAGATGGAGGGAGACTCTGGTCATATTCAGTACTCTTCTTAGCTCATTCTGTTAAATGTATCCCTATGACATTTAGATTTATGCTAGTACTGCTGTGTCTGCTGTTTGAGCGGATTGAGTGAGACTCCGTGTCCTCGCACAGTGGATTGAGTGAGACTCTGTGTCTCCGTGTGTCTCTGTGTATGTTGCTCCGTAGTGCCATAGCTATTTTGCTTGGCTTTGGGGTTTTTTTCCTACATTTTTGTTTAATGATAGGAATTTTTTTTTTTCCCATCCTTACTTGAGCCTAGGTGATCTTTAGAACTTTTCTCATATTAAATGAGCCAGGGTCCTGGCTATTTTATTCCTCTCCTTCATTCTTACATCTGATACATAAACCCTTACCTTATTTTTAAATGATCAATTATATATTTTGGGGTAACAATTAATAATTTAATAACAATTTTTTTTTTTTTTTATTCTGACTATTCAGAGGAAACATACTGTAATATGCTACTTGGGTTTATATATATTTATTATCATCAGTTTATTTACTTTTGGTAGCAGTGTCCCCATTTCTGTTACGTGTAATAGCATTGTGAAATAGATATATTTTTATATACCATTGGAGTCTCTGAAATTGATACATTTTCATACATCATTGGAACTTTTACCACAATATTGGTGGAATTTTCTCAGTTCCTTTGTTTATGTGATACTTTGGTGATTTGTCAGATATAGCTACTAGGTTAATTTTTCATAATAACCTAGTTTATGCCTACCATATTTACATATCTCTTCACTCATGCAGGTGTTTTATTGATGTATGTATTATTATTTTTCTTCATTTTTGTCTATTCTTATTCTTTACCATCTGTATCTTATTTCATTTTACTTTTATTTTATTTCATTTACTTCATTAGTATTCCTTTTTGGGTTGTTATTACATACTTATTACTCCTTTGTGATATGCACACCGTGATCAGACAAAATTATGGCTATTATTTTTGATTGCCATTCATTGATATTTTGCTATTCGGAATGTCAATGTTTTTCTGGTTATCTTCAATTTACAGGCGTTCTCTATCCTTGGGATCCTGGGTTTAATTTGTGTTAAGGGTGTTGTCTAATTTTTTAGTTTTTATTGGTGGTTGTCAGGCCTACTTTTCTACTTATATGCACATTTCTTCTTAAATACTTAAATGAGTAAGCATCCATTGATGTGAAACGCGTTAACTACTGTTCTCTGTATTGTCCTTATGAGGTGACTTATGTTGGATTTTAACGATTTATAATAAAGATGCCTTATTTCGGAGTGCGGCAGTCCAGGATTTCTTCATTTCCATACTGGCAGGGAAGGGGTTAACATCAGGGGTGATCAAAGGGATAAGTGTGTGTGTGTGTGTGTGTAGGGCGCATGCGCAAAGTCTTCTAGTCGGACATGTCCGTCTAGAGCTCTGCCCTGGGGAGAGACACAGAGCTGCATAATGGCACAGCCAGGCCACATCGCGAGCTACAGCCACCCGGCTCTGCCCCACACAGGACCCAGGCAATGCAGGCATGGTCAACTGGAGGTTCCCATCCAAAACTAAGTCCGGGAATATCCCAGAGGCCCTGGCACAAGCCGCATCCAAGATGGCACTGCTGACTGTCACACATGCTGGCTCACCGCGGTCCCACAAACTGAAGCCGCTGTCAGTCAGAGAGGAGGGTGAGTCCGACCTTGATCTCCCAGCCACCCCACATACCTCTCAATCCAATACAGGGCAGCCTGATATGCTGAAGAGATTTGAACGTATGCTTCAGCGTGCCCTGAAACAAACCTCAGACCAGATCACAGAACGCCTCTCTAGGGAAATCAGTGAGCTTAGCCAGCGTACATCAGACCTGGAACAAAGGGTGGATGACCTGGAAACCCTCTTTAGCAACCATGAAGATGAGCTGGAAGCCCTTTGGGAGGAAAATTAGTCCCTCTAAGCTCCAATATTAGGATACGTGAGATCACAGAGACTGTACTAGATCTACAGTCTACAGTTACTGCCCTATTTCAAGAACCGTCCCCATCCATTCCCATTGAACGCCTTGAAATAGCCCGGGTGCATAGAGCCCTCGCTCCACCCAAACCTGATGTGCCTCCACAGCATATAGTCGCTAAAATGCACTTCTTCCACATGAAAGAGCAACTCCTTTAAGCTACACGTCACCGAGAGTCCCTCTCATTCCAAGGCCATAACTATCAGTTCTTTGCTGACCTGTCTCAGATGTCCATCTCTAAACGGAGAGCGCTCAAGCCGCATCTAAAAGTTCTACAGCAACACTACATTGCCTACTCATGGGGATTTCCCTTCTCCCTCTGCTTCTCCTATCAAGGCCGCAAAACTCATGCAAGATGCCTGAAATCTTCACTCCCTATCACAGGATCTGCGTCTGGCTCAACCTCCGTCGTCTCCGGTCGCTCAGAGCCAACGCCGTCGCTCAGCCTTACGTTCTCCACAGAAAGCCTCTGCCTCCTCCTCCGGATCAACCAAGCGTGGAAGATTCTTCTCCCTATCCCAGGCTCAACAGGATTCAATGGATTGACGGTAATCCTTTCCACCTGGGTCCTGTATCCTCCCACCAGGGCTTGGTTACACCCCTAATGAGGTTCACCCTTTCTCGGACACCCTCCTGTTAGGCCTTTAGTTGCCTGTTGCTGGGTATTAGAGATGCCCCCACGCAGTCTGTTCACTCTACTGCACTTGTTGTTTTTTTTTTCCTTTTTTTTTATTTCTCCCTTTTTTAATTTTTATTTTTTATTATCCTCTTTGATTGGGACTGCGACTAAATACATGGTTCAACCCCTATTGTTCTAATTCCCCCCCCTTTTTTTTATAGAATTATGTATATATGTGTCACCCAAGAACCTGTCCTTTCCTTGCTTCGATGCATGCGAACACTGAATGGGACCGGGCAACTTCCTTTCCCCACCCCCTCCTTATTTGACTCTTCTCTGAGAACTCATGGGCCCTTTGTTCTTATGTTCATATGTTACAGTGCTCTGGGGATCTACAAAAACTACACCTCTGCTTAGCAGACTCTCGCTACCTGCAGACCATTGCCAAGGTTCACTGGACACCGTTGGGTAACCACCAACTTATGAGGTACGGAAACACTCATATATATGGTCTGGTAGTGGTCGCTCATGCGATGGCTTAACCCCTACTAGCTCTAATTGTACCAGTTGCTCTAGTCTTCCCATGTTACCCTTGGTTGTATAGAAACAGTTTGTTAATATTTGAAGTTAATTCACACCTCACCCATGCATTGTTGTGCCTGCATATGCCTGTTGAGCCTTCCTCTAAATACCCCTGCTGCCTCAACTCTGGCTCACGGGCCCCACCCCTACCTTTAATTTTCTTTACATCTCCCACAATCCTGACTTGTCTTAATGTTAGAGGCCTGGCTATATTCACTGGCATTCCGCACCACCACATCTCCTTTAGGCATCTCCTGTGTGTCAGGTCACCTGAGGCCAGGTGACAGATGCACACCGTTGGGGTCAGGAGTTCACCGCTAAGGTAGTGGACCCTATGGCTGACTGCTGCGGATGGAAGCCTGGGTGATTAAGGAAGGCAGGTTGCGGAGTGTAAGAGCCAGCAGGTGTTCACCAGAGCCTCTAGTGGTGAGGATGGACTGCGCTGCAACTGGCTCCAGGTCACGGCCCCCAGGGTCTCCCAGCTCACGCTCACAGTAGGCTGCAGGAGGATAGAGAGGAAGCAGCAGCCCAGGATAACAAGAGATAGTAAGGAGATAAGCCAAAGGTCGGGGCGACTAGCAGACAAGGATAAACATAGAACTAGCCAAAAGTCAGGGTCACAAGCAGGCAGGGATAGTCGAGAACAAGCCAAGATCGGTAACTGGAATCAGACGTAGAGGACACAGCAAGTTGCACACGAAAGCTAAACACACAAAGTTGATCAGCAGGGCTGGTTTCCAGTGCACAGGTTAATATAGAGTTCTCTGATAGGGGCTGGGGTAGAGCCATGCTTAGAGGAGAGATTATTTAAGCAGCCAGGTGAGAGTGGCTGGCCTCTAAAGGTGAACACATGGAGGAGAGGTAAGCTGACAGACAAACACTACTACTGTCATATACACTGTCTCTTACAAGGCCTCACCCTTCCCCGCCTGGGCCCAGGGGAACTTCAGATGAAACTTCCTCAACAGACGAGGTGCAAAGACCTCAGATGCAGTGATCCAAGACCTCTCCTCAGGGCCAAACCCTTTCCAATGCATGAGGTACTGAAGAATGCCTCCACAGAGTCTGGAATCCAGAATTTGACTAACCTTATACTCCTGATTATCCTCAGAGACTGGCGCCGCGGTAGGGAGAGGACGAGAGAACTTATTGAGGACTAAAGGCTTCAGAAGGGCAACATGAAAGGAGTTAGCGATTTTAAAGGGTTTTGGGAATCTGGAGTTTGAAACAAACCGGATTCAGTTTAGAAGTTATAGTGTACGGACTTCGGAGATGGAACTCAGAGCTTGATGTTCCTGGTGGAGAGCCAGACTTTGTCCCCTGGCTGAAGAGAAGGTGGTTTACGCCTGCGGTGGTCGGCAAAGCCTTTGAATTTGTTAGCATCTGCCCGGAAGGAATCATGGACGTCACCCCAAATAGAACTGAAAGACTCCTGAGCCGTAGCCAAAGCTGGAATATCTGGTTAACAAGTCATGGGAAGAGGACATTGAGGGTGTTCTATAAACTGTGAAAAAGGGTGTCCTCTGTGAACTGGTATTTACATGATTGTTATGAGAGAATTCTGCCCACGGGAGTAGAGAGGACCAATCGTCATGATGAGTAGAGACTAGGGTGCGAAGAAAGACCTCTAACTCCTGATTAACCATCTCAGTCTGTCCATTGGATTGAGGGTGGTAAGAAGAGGAAAAATCCAAGACAATATTGAGGGATGTACAAAAGGCTCTCCAAAAACGAGACGTAAATTGAACACCCCTGTTGGAAACAATATGAGAAGGAACCCCATGGAGGCGTAAAATTTTTCGAACAAAGATGGGAACCAAAGCAGGAGAAGAAGGAAGGCCAGGATGAGGAACAAAATGAGCCATCTTGGAGAACAGATCGATTACCACCCAAATGACCGTATTATTCTCTGAGAGTGGGAGATCGGTGATAAAATCCATGGCAATGTGAGACCAGGGCTCCTTAGGAATGTTCAAGGGCATGAAAAGACCAGCAGGGGTTTGTGTGGAGGATTTAGACTGAGCACAGACATGACAAGCCCTAACGTAGTCTTTGACATCCGAGCGGAGATTAGGTCACCAGTAGTGATGACTGATGAGCAGGAAGGATCGGAGGAACGCAGCATGACCTGCCACCTTGGAATCATGTCCCTAACGAAGGATCTTAGCTCTTAGCTCAGTGGGGACAAAGGTCTTGCAAGGAGTAATTTTTGGTTCCAGGGTGGTAAAATGAGCGACAATGCATGAGGTCGGAGTGATCGGCTCAGGTTCAGGGTTGGACTCCTCGCCCAATGTGTCAAATAACCTAGAGAGCGCATCAGCCCAAACGTTGCAGGAACCAGGTTTGTACATAATCGTGAAGTTAAAACGGGAAAAGAAGAGATTCCACCTGGCCTGTCTGGGATTCAGACGTTTAGCATTCTGTAGGTACTGTAGATTCTTGTGATCAGTAAAAATCATTATGGAGTGAAGGGAACGCTCCAAGAGATGACGCCACGCCACTCCTCTAACACCAATTTAATTGCGAGAAGTTCCCGATCACTGATGACATAATTTCTCTCTTCCTGAGAAAATTTTTTGGAGAAGAAAGCACATGGTTGACGTCTCTTCTCAAAGAATTGAAGAAGCACAGCTCCCACCCCCATAAAAGAAGCATCCACTTCAATAAAAAATGGGTCCCAAGAATTTGGTCTCCTCAAGAGAGGTCCAGAAACAAAGGCCTGTTTCAGGTCGTAAAACGCAGAGACAGCTTCAGGAGGCCAGTCTTTGACATTCGCACCCTTCTTGGTCAAAGCGATAATAGGCGCGGAAATGGAAGAGTAATTCCTTATGAACTGCCTATAATAATTTGTGAAGCCAAGAAAGCGCTGTGTGGCCTTGAGGCTAGCAGGAAGAGGTCAGTTGGTAATGGCCAAGACCTTCCTGGGATCCATACGAAGACCCAAACCTGAGACAAAGCATCCCAGAAACAGGACCTCAGAACATTCAAAGGAACATGTCTCTAGCTTGGCATAGAGATTATTCTCTCTAAGGTGCTGAAGTACAGTGCGGACATGGTTTCTGTGAACAAGCAGATTTTCCGAAAAGATGAGATTGTCATCCAGATGACAAAAAACTGGTACAGCGGATCTCTGAAGATTTCATTGACAACGTTTTGAAACACAGGTGGGGCTTTAGACAAACCAAAAGGCATAACCAGGTATTTGTAATGCCCGTCTCTAGTGTTAAACACAGTTTTCTATTCATCACCTTCCCGTATTCGAATTATATTGTATGCATCTCTGAGATCCAACTTGGTGAAAATGGAGGCACCCTTCAACCTGTCAAATAGCTCAGATATTAGGGGTAAGGGGTATCGATTTTTGAAAGTCACCGCATTTAAACCTCGATAGTTGATGCAGGGTCTCAAGGTACCATCCTTTTTGGCAACAAAAAATAACCCTGCTCCTGCAGGCGATGAGGATTTCCGGATGAAACCTCTCTCTAGATTCTCGGCGACATACTCAGACATGGCCTGGGTCTCTGGGATGGACAGAGGGTAGGTATGACCCCTGGGCAGAGTTGGTCCAGGGACAAGGTCAATAGCACAGTCAAAAGACCTGTGGGGAGGAAGCAACTCAGCTGATTTCTTTCAGAACACATCCCGGTAATCGCTGTATGCAGCGGGAAGATCAGAAGATACGGATGTGGTAGCAAGTCTCTCCTTGGGGGCCAAGACAGGATGAGAAACATGAGGGACCCCAAGCCAGGATCTGCCCAGAGACCCAGTCCACATGTGGAGAGTGGAGCTGTAGCCAAGGAGGGCCCAATACAATAGGGGAGAGGCCATGGGGAGAATGAGGAAGGAAATCCACTCCCGGGGGAGTATCCCTACCGACATTCTAATAGGTAGAGTCTGGAAGCGGATAGGGCCTCCTGGGAGAACAGTGCCATCAATTACCGACACTACCAGTGGCA
The DNA here is from genome assembly GCA_037952925.1 of Lithobates clamitans. NCBI lineage: Eukaryota > Metazoa > Chordata > Amphibia > Anura > Ranidae > Lithobates > Lithobates clamitans. The sequence goes on along the minus strand of JBBGZY010000925.1, from coordinate 1,869,946 downwards.
TAGTGAGGGGTGAAAGGGTAAGCTTCATAGAAGAAGCAGTTCTCCAGTCCATAAAATTGCCGGCAGCCCCAGAATCCAGATATGCTAGGATCGATTGGGGAGACGTGCCTACATGAAGGAACACCGGAAGAAGAAGACAAGAAGGTGATGTTTCTGGGTCCAATACTCCACCTTCCAAATGTATTAGACTGAGCATTTCCCAGATGAAGCAAGCAGGAGTCACGAAAATGACCCTTGCCCCCACAATAGATACACAGGCCCAGAGTTCTGTGCCTAGCACGTTCTTCAGGGGTTAATCTGGTCCGGCCCAGCTGCATAGGGTCTCAGCAGACAGAAGATGCTCCACGGGATGAAGTAAGAAGAGCTCAGACTGGATAGGACCCAGGGAATGCTGGCGTCTTTTTTCTAAGGACCTCTCCTGAAAACGAATGTCGATCTGATTGCACAAGGAAATTACATTGTCCAGACCGCCGGGGATGGCTCTTCCCGCTAATTCGTCTTTCACTCGGTCAGAGAGGCCATGTAAAAAGGTTGCGACCAGGGCCTCATTGTTCCAGCTCAATTCAGCTGTGAAGATACGGAACTGAAAAGCAAATTGTCCCACTGAACAAGATTCTTGGTGAAGATGTAAAAGGGAACTAGCCACTGAAGAAACCCGAACTGGCTCCTCGAAGATGTTACGAAAGAGCTTCAAGAAGTCGGACAGGCTGGAAACCACCGGATCATTCTTCTCCTACAGGGGGGCGGCCCAGGCTAAAGCTTCACCGGAGAGGAGGAAAATTATATAGGCTACCTTTGCCCGATCACACAGAAAGTTTTGAGGCTGGAGCTCAAAATGAATAGTGCATTGGCTGAGGAACCCCCTGCAGGCCTTGGAGTCCCCAGAGAAGAGGGACGGAGCTGGCAGTTGTAGTGAATGTGTGGCTGGGACTGGTGCGATGGTGTAGCTGCTGATTGTACTTGAGGTTGCTGATTCGGGGTTCCCAAGGAGGCCTGAAGCTGCTCGAAGTGGGAAGCCAGATCCTGGAGGAATCGCATCACCTGAGTCTGATTCGATACCTGGGTCTCAAGTCTGCGGACTATGCCCTACAATGGATCATCTGCAGGAAGCGGCACACCAGCCAGGTCCATGGCTGATCAAACTGCCAGGTGACAGATGCACACCGTTGGGGTCAGGAGTGCACCGCTAAGGTAGTGGACCATACGGCTGACTGCTGCGGATGGAAGTCTGGGTGGTTAAGGAAGACAGGTCCACTGGAGCACCAACACGGATCCCACAGGGAGCTAGAGCATAAGATTCCCCAGGGCGCGGAGTCTAAGAGCCAGCAGGTGTTCACCAGAGCCTCTAGTGGTGAGGATGGACTGAGCTGCAACTGGCTCCAGGTCACTGCCCCCAGGGTCTCCCAGCTCGCACTCACAGTAGGCTGCAGGAGGATAGAGAGAAAGCAGCAGCCCAGGATAACAAGAGATAGTAAGGAGATAAGCCAAAGTTCGGGACGACTAGCAGATAAGGATAGACATAGAACATAGTGTCCTTCACCGGTTGTCACTGCTGCCTCCCATTTGTCTGTGTACATCCGCATTTGGACTCTCCATAGGTCAAACAGCCCCCCTCTGATCAGTTACTTTTGACCTGCTCAGACGGGTTTTACACACCGCTCCTTAATCTTTTTATCCTCTTCTTTTCCTCTCACTACACTAATGCTTTCCCCCTATTTTTTCTCTCCCAACTTCCTCTCCTGGACCCCCCCCCTTCCCCTCCATCTCCCATCTTCACTGGGGGGAGTGGACCAGATCTGGTCTCGGTTCTCTTGACAAGCCTCCTCCTTACCTCACACCATGGCTCCCCTAAACGTGCTCATACTTAATGTTCAGGGACCCATAAGCGCGTCAAGGCCTTCCGATCGTTTGCTTTAGCCAAAGCCCATTTCCTCCAGGAAATCTACTTTACAAACCAATTCATACCCAAATCTGTTGGCACTTCCTACCCCCAAATATTTACAGACTCAGCCTCCACTAAACAAAGGGGAGTCCTGGTGGCATTCAACCGCACTACCCCCTTTACACTCTGGGAAGAGATCAAGGACCCTGATGGTAGGTACATCATTCTGATAGGCCTCCTCCTTGATGTTGAGGTCACGGTGGTGTCATATTATGCCCCCAATCGTAATTCCACTTCCTTTCTCTCACACCTTTCACAAGTTATAGACGCACATAAACATGGCACCGTACTCGTTTGCGGTGACTCTAACCGAGTTATCTATCCGTTCCTGGACAAATCACTATTTCTAGATTCTGCTAGCCCAGACAAACTGACTTTCCAACATCTGCTACATCGGCACTCACTTCTTGACTCTTGGAGAGAAATTAATCCTGCCAGGCGACAGTACACGTATTACTCACACCCCCATAAAACCTTTTTGTGAATCAACCACATTTTTATCTCAGTAGGGTTGTCCCCTACACTCCTATCCTCTAGCATCCTACTTTTCTCCTGGTCCGACCCCAATGCCGTCCTCACCTCTTTGGAATCACTACTCCCTAGAAAAATTTACTCCTCTTGGTGCTTAAATGACACCCTCTTGGCCCACCCTTCGCACCGCATAGATATCTCCCTAGCCATCAAAGACTAAATAACCCATAATGTCACGATCGATGTATCCCCCTTAACAATCTGGGAAGCCCACAAATCTGTTGTCAGATATGACTGAGTCAGCTGAAAAAGCCTTACGCCAGTCCAGACATTAATATTATATGTAAGCAAACAAATCTGATACAATTCCTGGCACTATCCATACGTAGACTGGACCGAGCCTAAAAGAACCTATCCGATTGAAAATCTATAAGGATTCTTAATCAAGCAACCCTGTAAAAGCCCTGTCTGTCTTCCGAAAACACATGGTCGAACTATACTCTGCTAAAAGTGGCTTTGATGAGGCTCACGCCACAGCACTTTTCTCTTCTTTCACCATCCTATCCCGGATGGACCCTCAACGAATCAATCTAGAACAACCCATATCTGAAGTCCGTAATGCCATAAAGATGCTTAAAAAGAATAAACGCCCAGACCCTGATGGTTTTACAGCTTCTTATTATAAACATTTTGCTGATTTACTTGCATCCCTTACTCGCCTAGAGCCTTTAACTCTATCTTAAAAGGCCACTCTTTTCATGCTGATTCCCTCACTGGTATTATCTCCATACTTCCGAAACCTCAGTCAGACAACTCATCTTGGGCCAATTCTCGCCCCATTTCCCTACTAAATATAGATATCAAACTAATCGCAAAAATTATCTCCTCTCGATTGAACCTGATTATAGGGTCTCTCATCCATAAGGACCAGTTGGGGTTTATTCCTCTGAGAAAAGCTGGAGATAATGTCCGCAGAGCAGTCTTACTAATGCACATGGCCCGTTCTCGTAGCATCCCTACCTTCCTTGTATCGTTATATATTAAAAAGGCATTCGACACCCTCTCCTGACCATATCTCCAATTCATATTACAAAGATGGGGCCTTGGTCCGGATTTTCTCCCCTGGGTTTCCTCCTTATATACCTCCCCCTCAGCATACCTCAAATATGCAGGCTACAAATCTGACTCCTTTCCAGTGAGCCGCGGAACAAGGCAGGGCTGTCCCCTGTCTCCGCTCCTCTTTGCTCTTGCCATTGAGCTGTTAGCCCAACTCATATGTTCCAACCCAGGCATCAAGGGCCTGAAAACAGCTGGCCTCCACCACAAGCCTATTTGCAGATGACATTCTCCTCTTCCTCTCCTCTCCGCTGACCTCCACTACCACCCTTCTCTCAACCTTGGACCAATTTGCAGCAATTTCTGGAATCCACCGAAATCTAAAGCCCTTAAGATCTCTTTACCCCAGTCGACTCTATCGCAGCTTCAGCAGACCTTCACCTTTTCCTGGTCACCTCAATGCATTTCATATCTTGGCATTAAACTTACTGCCAACCAAATCCTATACCCACAGTTGATCCAGGGGGAAGCAAAAAACCCAGAAAAGCAGGATCCAATTTGCTACAGCAGGGGAAAAATTTCTTCCTGATCACAGAGAGGCAATCAGATTTTTCCTGGATCAACTTTACCTATAAATGTTAGTACCCAGTTATATTATGTACATTTAGGAAAGAATCCAGGCCTTTCTTAAAGCAATGTACTGAGCTGGCCACAACCACCTCTGGAGGGAGTCTATTTCACAGCTCTTACTGTGAAGAAACCTTTCCATATTTGGAGATGAAATCTCTTTTCCTCTAGACATAGAGTGCCCCCTTGTCCTCAGTGTTGACCGTAAAGTGAATAACTCAACACCAAGTTCACTATATGGACCCCTTATATATTTATACATGGTGATCATATCCCCCCTAATCTCCTCTAATCAAGAGTGAATAAATTCAGTTCCTCTAATCTTTCCTCATAGCTGAGCTCCTCCATGCCTCTTATCAGTTTGGTTGCCCTTCTCTGAACTTTCTCCAATTCCCCAATATCCTTTTTGAGAATTGGTCTGCAGCCCATAAATTCACAACCCCTGACGCCTTTAAGACATCCCCCACTCTTTGTGAAACATACGGAATTCCTAATTCCGAAATTTTTCGCTACCTCCAACTTAAACATTTTTTTTTCCTCCTACCTACCCGACATGACAAACTTTGAAAGTATTTGCAAGAAAGATCCCCATGCACGGGGCTTGATCATCTCTTTCTTCTTACAACTCATAGACCCACCACCACACACATCTCTACACTACGTAAACAAATAGGAATCCGACCTGGGCCTACAACTGGAGGCTACAGATTGGTCCAACATCTGGGCTGCTCAGCTGCACAGAATGTTGTGGCCACTGAAGCAAATGATAAAATATTAATGCGCTGGTACCTGGTCCCTTCCTGGATAGCCAAATATCTTCCATCCTACTCTCCTGCTTGTTTCCGAGGTTGTCCGGACAACGGCACACACTTTCATATCTGGTGGTGTTGTCCACGAGCTCAATCATACTGGGCCGTCATTTTCTGTATCATTTCCACACATATTGGCAACACCATAGCCCCTGACCCAGCCATTGCTCTACTCAATAAGAAACCTCCTGATGTAACTTATCTCCAATTCAAGCTACTCTTGCAGGTTACAACTGCAGTGAAGCAAATCATTGTGAAGGCCTGGAAAACCCCACACCTCATAATCTTGGAAACCAAAAATAGGGTTGCCAGAGCCATGGTCCACACCAAAATAGAAGCAGTTCTCCTAGACAGGGTCAAAAAGTTTGAATGCCTCTGGAGACTTTCGGTCGACCATTTCCTCCCCACAACTTTGATAATGCTTTACTATTACCTTGAATAACCCTATGAATAACTCTGCCTACTCAAAAAAACCAGACCACTCCCCCCCGGTGAACTTCCTCCTTGCCCTCCACCCCTTTCTTCTTAGCGCCCCCCCTCTTTCTCAACTTCCCCTTTCTTTCTGCTCCCCTCTCTCATTTTTCTTCCTCTCCTTTCTCTCCACCTTTCAGCTATTCTCCTCCGGATGCAAATCTTTCAGCTCTGACCAATCTATCTGCCCATTGTACTGGAACTGGCCCCCCACCCCACCTACAATCCACCTACAATTTGTAGGTCAGACCTACAAATGCTCTCAAATGTTTATCCTACAACTTAATCTCTCTGTTTCAAGGAGTCTTAAGGCCCGTACACATGGTCAGAAAATCTAATGTTAAATTTCATCCGATAAATGATCTGCTGATTTTCTGATCGTTAGTATGCTGCTTTTGACAGCCGATTACGAATTTTTGGCAAACAAAAATTGGATGTGCAGGCTCCAAAATTTTTGTCTGATGTGACCACAATGTCCAATTTTCTTTTCATTAGTATGGTTTTCTGCCAAAAAAGAAATCTGAAGAGCAAGACTAGGCATGCTCAAAATGAAAGAACACATACAAAACAATTCAACACATTACGTCACTTCTGACGTTGAATTCTGTCATCCAAAAATTTTATGATGGTTAGTACCCTTTTCACTTTCGATTTGAGACTAGCATCCAACAATAAAACTGACGAAAATTTTCCAATAATCTGACCGTGTATACAAGGCTTTAGACACTAGTCTGTTTGCTAACTACGAGACAACTCCGACTGGAGTACCCGGTAATCAATCTTGGTTTACAGGAATCATATTGGTTCCTGGATTTCACCTACCAACATCTTACTAAGTGTCCCCAAAGCAACTCAAACCACGTAGCCTTACAATGTTATTTCATGCCTTGTTGTTCTGTTATGAAATGTGTCATTACACTGCTAATGCCTCCCTTGTCCTGGGGGAACGTTTACTTTCGGTGCATCCTGTCAAGACTTATTGTTCTTTCCTTCAATAAAATTTCTGAACAAGAAAGGGTTAAGTGTGCTCCTAGGGAGTGCTTTCTAACTGTGTGGGGGATGGACTGACTGGAGGAAGAGAGACGTCTGTGGTCCTGATTAGCAGGAACACAAGCTCTCTCTCTTCCTCTGTGACAGAACAGCGGTCTGCCTTGTTTACATAGGCAGACCACCATTCTGCCTCTCTTACAAATGATCAGCGGGTCCAGTCCAGGGGTTCTTTACTGTTAGAGCAATGAGGATTTGGAGCTCCATTCCACAGGTGGTGGTGTCGGCACAGAGGGTAGATGAAGTCAGAAAACTTTTAGATGTGTTTATAAGCACACATAATGTACAGGGATATGGAAAACAGTAGTGACATGAACATTCACACAGGTTGAACTGGATGGACGGGTGTCTTTATTTAACCTTCCCAAATATGTAACTATGTATATGGCTCAGTTTACTAAACTATAACACCTGTATTTTTTGCTATAACCATTGCTCTTTTCACCCATGTCATTGTAATATAGTTAGTAAACTCACAGTTGCCAATAGTCTTGGATATCCCAGTGTTTTGCAAAGGAAATAGGCTAAATGATTTTTGACATCTTTTGATGGGTGTAGAGAGCTTTTGAGTTAGTATCAACCAAATCAGGAAAGGACTGGCTTGGCCTATAATTTATTCTTGAAATTTTTAATTCTACATGCATAGCCCCAAGCAGCGACACTAATAAATTGCATCTATAACATAACCACATACTTTTCTTTTTAAATACTGTTTGTGGCACTTAATTACAGTGTTTGCAGAATCTCTAGTGTTTGTGGATTCTAATAAACCTAGGCTAAAGGAAACAATGAAGCTCAAATCAAAACTTAATCCTGAGGTTTAGCAGTTCCTCTGTTCCATTGCTATGAAAACATTGCAGTGACGGTTTCCATCATAGCCTTTTTTGAAGACACAGTAGAATAATTGATTCTCATGAGACCAGAGGCTATTACAAATGCACAATTCAAACGTATGATGCTTTTGATGGTCACCAAACAAATGATGCTCTCATCACACACTCCACCCCCCCCCCCCCCCCCCCCATATAACCTGTGAAATCATTCTCCCCAATATGTCTTATCTGCTGGCATACACTGCCCACACACTGTTATTACAGGATTTGCACATCCATCACTGTCATTCCTTTCATGATTGGCTCAGACCCTTCAAGCCTCCACCAATGCCACTCCCATGAATACACATACACCTCCCTTCCTTGTTTCTTCACCTTCTCCTTTCTGGTGGCATATTAGTCTTATAAGCACAGCTCTTAGGCTCACATGGTTGTTGCCAAACCAGCTGGTGGCAAGGCTTGTTCTTGTAATCACAGTGGAAGAACCGTATTTGGGGTTTAACATATAACATGTTACTATGTACCATTCCCAGCACCCCCCCCCCCGATCCCCCTCGCATGACAGCCATTCACATTGTTTCCAGTCAAGGTAATTTGCAGTTAGTTTTAACCCTTTCATATCAATCTCTGCAATGTAAATCGCTCACATTAGTCACTATATTTGCACATCTATATCTCATAAAAGCAGCCTTTTTATTAATTAACAATAAATACAGTTTTTATTACAAAAAATACATTCAGCATTATCAAAAATGGAGCAACAATATAAATAACTTACCTCATAATAGCTCTAAGGTCTTTGAAGACACATATATTTTTGCAACCGGCTATATCTGCCACAAAATTCCACATTAAAGCCCAATACAGCCAAATAACCATTAGCACATTACATACATAACAGAACTTGATTAAGAAGGTACACCCATACCTGAGAGGCCTAATCCTTCATTCTCTAAATTTTTTTTAGCATCCCTGCCTTTAAAGACCCTTAGATCCCTGCCTGCTGCTATGACTTTTTCTAGGTATAATCAAAACAATTTCCCCCAGAAAGCAAGTGTACAGTATCTCTTCACTACCCATCACACAACTTCCACAGGCTGAGGAGGGAAAGAGTCAAAGAAAGTAAAACAGGCAACACTGGAAAGCATCTAGGGAAGGGAGGACTGGAGAAGCTTGTATGACTTTATCAGGGCTCCAACTAACCCTTGAGTTAAAGCACCTCCCGCCTATCACTCTACTGAGGTCCCATCCTGCCCCACCCCTCCGCACTAATAAGGAAAAGGCATTTACAACATGCTTTTAAAACAACAGCTAATTTAACACTGCATTAACCTCTTCACGCTGGCTGCACACATATTTGCGGCCTCTCAGTGTGTGGGCCTTCATGCATATATGCAGCCCTGTGTAAACCACTTACCATGCTGAGAGTGTGCTCCCTGCGTGCTCCCAGCACAGTAGCCAGCAGTTGCCAGAAAGCTCCCGATGCATAATAGCAATCGGCAGCTTTCCAATTATGTGACCACTGTGACAGCCAATCACGGTGGTCACATGACCCAAATGCCCACCTCCGCATCTTAGCATTTAGAACCCTTAAAGGACCTGGAGGCGACCGGCGGGAAGGGGTTAACTTTAGCCTAATCCTGCAAACCCAGTCATGTTGGCCTTCAGCCCCCGGGCTTATTCTTTATTTTTCCAAATAGTTTATCCTTTAAGGTTTAGGGCTTGTTTTTCCTATAGCATAAAGGCTATCAACTGCTTTCTTTCTCAAAAAGCTCTCGTGCATTAGCCATTGCATAAGCCATTTTGAGAATGTAGTTGTAGTGATCATCAGTCTTCCATGTGTATGTGTCAATAGGGATGAATGAATCAATTCCTGCAATTCAGAACTCACAAAGTATTCAGACAGTTTGCTGTCTGTGCTAAAAACTGTGCTAAAATTTGCACCATTTTGGAAAAACCTGTACATTTGTGAGAAAAGCAAGCCATTCAATAATGCCTAGCATCCGCTTTGACCAAGTAGAAATCTTACCAGCAGAGGTGAAATGCATGAGCACTCTCAAAACACATCACACAAATACAAACTGCCATTTCATGTGGTGTGGGAGTTGAGAGACAGAGGGTAGTGTACGAACCATGGACTATCTGGGTTCTGGCTTATGTAGCCCATCTGTGCACCCACAGGACAATATAAGAAAATGAAGAGTTGTGCTCCATAATTAGCTTGTTCTTGATATTTAATTCCATTGATGATAAAGTAACTGCATACATATAGGGGAGATTTTCCAAAACTGGTGTACTCAGAATCTGCAGCTGTGCATGGTACCAATCAGCTTCTAACTTTAGCTTGTTCACTTAAAGCTTTGACAATAATACCTGGAAGCTGATTGGTTTTTGTTTTTAAATTATTTTTTATATTATTTTGGTGTCTGAGAAGGTTCTTATTTAGGGTCCTTTCACACCATACTGCACATAAAAACTCAACGCAATGCATCAAAAATGTATCTGCTTTGATGTGCATTATACATTTATTTTCATTGGCATGGCTTTGAGGTATGTTGTGTTTTTTTTAATTTGTGATAGCATGAGTTTTCATGTCATCTGTTAAGTAACAGATCCCTGGAAGGGTCAAAATAAACACTGTTAGTTTTGTTGCAGTGCCCTTACATTCAATAGTGTGTTACATACAAATCGTGTGTATTGCATTAACTGTCACGTACACAACATTGTGATGTGATTGAGGTAAATCGAAAACCACTGTATTTTATATGCCCTTGCAAGTCACTAGGGATAAGCCCAACTGTCCTAGGTTCAGATCGAGCGAGGTTTGGTGCCAAACTTCAGAGAAGCTTGAAAGTCAAACCTGAACCCATTGAAATCAATATGAGCCAAATCTGTCAAGTCATAAATGTCCATTTTCTAGGCTAATTTCACTTGGCCAGAAACAGTTTTTTTATGCTTAAAGTGAAACATCAAATATGTCTAATTGTGGTTGTAAAGGTAAAGAAAAATATCTGCCAGCCCCCCTGTTCTATCAATCTATCCTACACTGTGTAAACCTTTTTTTTAAACGTTGTCTGAAAATAGCTTATGTCATATCTTTTATGGCCAGTCATGTGACCTCCGGCCACGTTCCTCCTCCAATCTAAGGGCTACAGCAGAAAGGGCCGAGATCCCCCTCTGACGTCAGCCGGGGAGGTCACGTGAGCGCTGTGCTGGTCACTCAGCCCCTCCCACTGTAGCCTTTAGATGAGGGAGGAGCATGACCAGAGATCATGTGACTGGCTATAAAAGATATGAGATAAGGTTTTTACAGGCATCATTTTATAAAAACATTTACACAGTGTAGGATAGTTTGATAGAACAGAGGGGCTGGCACTATTATTTATTTACCTTTACTGCCAGCTACTAATAGCGGCAGGGGGGGGGGGAGAGACAGCTCACACACACAGGAGTTGACAGGCAGGGAGAGAAAGGGGGATAGAGGAGAGCAGCAGTATGATGGCAGCACGTTAACTGACCACGGTAATCTGGGATCAGCAGCCATGATTTAAGTGGTCATCACACACACAGGAACAGGCAGGATCAACCAGGTTTTTTTTTACAGCTTAGAGAGGGACAGATTAGACAGCACAAGCACTGTGATGTCTAATCTGCTATACACGAACAGGAGCTCTTTTTTTTTTTTTTTAGGGTTACAACCACTTTAACATGCCTGTGGTACTGTAATCCTGCCTGTGAAGGGGCACATCTCTGTGATGTACAAAAGGCCTGCTATGTATTTTTGGGGACCTTTGTATGGATCTTTTTTACCTTTTTGAGCCTGGTATGGACAATAATGGATATTCCCATTCAAAAAAACAAAAGAAAATGCTTAGGCTTCCCCCTAAAGATCTATACCAAATGATTATTCTGAGAATGAACCTAAAAGAGGGAATATTACCATGCAGCCCCCTCATCTGAACCATACCAGGCCACATGCCATCAACATGAGGGATGACTTGTCTCCAGAACAAGGGCCTTGCCCAGTAAATGTAGTGGTCTGTGAATGGAAGAATATTGGGTCTGGAAGAACCCCATGAAAAGCCCCCAAATACTCTGTCTCCACATGTGAATAAGTAAAGGGTACATAGTATCACTATTAATTCACAAAAAAGGTTGAACCTAGAAATAAAGACACTAAAAGGTTAAGTAGATGAAAAAAGTTAATTGAAACAATAAAAAATTGTTCATTGCTGTAAAATATATCATTAATTGCAATGACCTGATGGACCCAGCACACATGACCCATGCTGACACTACTCCTGACCAAATGACAGCTTCCCAAGCTGTCCTCAGCTATATAAGAGAAGGGGCAGGGATAATCATGACATCATTAACTAAATATGGCCAATGTAGTTCCCATAAGTAGGTGTCGCCTTAGGTTATAAGGGCAGCCTCATTTATTCACCACCGCTTCCAGAAGTGGCCACAGTAGTCTTGTCATGGCTGGTCATCTAATGTAGCTGCCACATGTGGAAGTGCCAAGTCATAACTACAGCCAAATGCCTTTTAATTCTATACATTTTTCTTGTGATTCATATCTCAACCACAGTGAATACCCAGGAAGATAACTCAATTTCTTTTATTTTCAACTTTACAGCCAGTAAAGCTCTATTTTTGAAGTTGCTTTTATTTACATGGTTCTCTTTTGTTAATTAGTCTAGGAACGGGTGTCTGAGGAAGATCAGATCATTTCTTGTTGCCTCAGCTACAGAGACACTGCTCTTTTAGTTCTGCCACTTGATTTACATACCAAGCAGGACTGGAATCCCTTTGCCTGGGGCTAAACCCAACCAGCAAGTCAAACTCCACACTTAGCTCATTTTTCCCTTTGCTGTATTCATTGACACATGTCTCCGTTCAAAAACCAAAAACTTCTGGCTTGCTCACAAGGATAGGGGAATCCTTGCCCCTTCATTCGCCTATCCTTTTAAGCCAGGAATAGTGAAATGCATCAAGGAAAGTTGGTTTCAGGTGGAGACATGTTGTATGCAGTCACTTTGCTGACATACAGCAAGTGGAGCTGAGTGTAGAGTGCAGCAGATATTTTTTCCTATATTTGATTGACAGTGGAGATGGGCTATAGTAGTCACTAGCAAGCACCTGGATTTCCATGTATAAGAGGAGTGGGTCTTCTTGAGCGGAGCTATGGATTTGGGAATGTTCTTGCCAACCAGCTAACATTTTCATAGTAGTGACATATTCCTGTGGGCTGAAGAAAGTGTACAATGCAAAGTGTGCCATAGTGCTGCAGTGATCAATGAGCATGGTGAAAAGTGGGTGATCCTAGAGTACATTGTTTTATGTATCAAACCTTTTCATATCTTCCAGCATCCTCTTCCTTTCCCACTCTTAGCATTGATATTTCAGATCCAAAAAGGAAGTTGGTGCTGAAAGAGTTGTTACTGCCAGATTTGTGTTCATCTATACCTAAATGAGGGAGTATCTCGACTTAAGGCCACCAGTCCAACATATCTTATTAGGACTAGGCTAGCCTGTGGGTCTTACATATCTTATTATACTCTGGTGTCATGTAAAGTCCTTTCTAGGAAAAACTGTCTGCCGCACTTAAATTCATAAATTCCATTATGTTCTAATTATAGCTTCCAGTTTAATAGGACCTTTCAGGATTTCTAAATTGTGGTTGGCATGAGAATTAAGATTTCTCATGCTTTGTAGACACAGTACAAAGGCTGATAAAACTCTATTTCCATTAAGATGATTTTTATTAAGTAAGATGTCCTCTTATTATGTATCGATTTTATAAAATCAATAAAAGCCAACTGATAATAAAATCATCTTCAAACATTTGTTCTGAATGTTTTTCTTGACTTGTGGTTTAAATACAAAACCAGGGATAGTCCAAGCAAAGAACATAGGGAGAGATCTATTAAAACTGGAGAGTGCAAAATCTGGTGCAGCTCTGCATAGTAACCAATCAGTTCCAGGTTTTAGCCCTCATTCACACGAGGCAGACTCTGTTTCCACTGAGCCCGCCTCAGTCCGCCGGCTCAGCGGGAGATCAGTCCGTTGATCTCCGCTGAGCCGGCAGATGACAGGTCCCTCTCTGCTCACTGAGTGGGGAGGGGCTTGTCAGGCGCCGCTGCTGCCTATGGAGGGATCGGATGAAAACGGACAGCATGTCCGTTTTCGTCAGATCTCACCCGATCCGCCAGCGACGGATCTGGATGTAGGGCCATCCGTCTGCTTTTAGCGTAGCGGGTGGGGTCGGATGTCAGCGGACATGTCTCCGCTGACATCCGTCGCTCCATAGGCTAACATGGAGCGCCTATTCAGGTCCGCCGTCAAAACTGACAGGCGGACCTGAACGGTCCGATCGTGTGAAAGGGGCCTTATTGTCAAAGCTTAATTGAAGAAGCTGAAGCTGATTGGCTCCCGTGCACAGCTGCACCAGATTCTGAGTACTGAGTGTTAAATCCCCCCCCCCCCCCATAGTCTTTTTAACCATTTTTATTTTTTGTACTGGTTTCTATGAAAGTATTAACATATACAAGAGCTTGCATCCTTGGCTACTGCTCTGTGATGAATCAGAAAGCAATTGCAACATAATGACATCACCACATTGGACACAAAGCCATCACTATATCTTTACTGTTTGTAACATCTTCAGTTGTGATATAATTTTCTTTTCTAATGTTTTAAAGAATTATCCCCAATACATGAAGGCTACTGGAACACATAAGGGAAACATTTTTAGATTAATGTTTGAACATCATTTATTTTCCATCCTCAAAAACTCTAAGCAAAATTAATTACTCATTTTTTGGGGTATATTTTTTTTTTCCATCACAGCATGCATAATCATAAATCATAATATAAATTCACACGATATACTAAAAAGTAATAAAAAATACCCCAAAAAAGAAAAAAAAATAATGTGTTTTGTTTTGTTTGTTTTATTTTGAGGTTTTATTAAGCAACATTTTCCTCTGTGCCTCATCACATTTCTCTTAACTGCAGGCAAATGGAAGTGTTATGTTTTATTTTGAGGTTTTATTGTTGTATATAGGTTTTTAGACATTGAAAAAAAAATTAAAATAGCAAACTATGCATTTTTAACACTGTTTTTACATGAGTATAAAACATATTAAGCAACATTTTCCTCTGTGCCTCATCACATTTCTCTTAACTGCAGGCAAATGGAAGTGTTAACAAGTAGAGTTAATTTATCAGAGAGGCAAGGGTGGGTTAACTAGAAATCATCAGGAAGTGAATTTTAGTGAGGTAGAAAAAAACAATGGAAGACCCCTAAAGAAGTCATCTTAGATTAAATGTCTAAGATGACGGAGCTTAGGTTGCTCTTTTAACATTTTAATACATGCCAGTGGACTTTTACGCTAATATTAAAGGAAAATTTTCAGTGGAGTGCACTGTGTTTATCTCTTTATTTCCCCTCATTGTTAGTACAACTGATAGTTTGCTGCTGGAGAGAGAGTGTTGACATTGTTACCTCGGGAAGCAAGAGTTTATTCCAGTAGTGGGGGCATTAGGTTCTGGCTGTAAAGACTGGAGCATTAACAAGCTTTTAGAAGCTTTTACAGGTACCAAGCTCTTGGACGTTAATTCATTTCATCGGCCAGAATAAATAATTTATTCTGGTCATTGAAATTAATAATGCTTAAGCACTAGCACTAACTTTTAGCAGCTTTTAGTAGCTTCAAGTAGCTTTTTCCCAAACTCAGCTGCTCCTGCATTCACTGGCAGTGGGGTTTTTTCCTGTCTCTAAAAGCTCCTGCCACTAAACGCTGCTAAAATCTTTTGTGTGCATGGACACATGGGTTAACATGGGGGGGTGCTTTAGAGGCATAAAAAAAAACACCTGATGCCCCTAGGAGCAGATGTAAAAATATCTAGTGTGCATGAGGCCTTATGAATGATCTAGGTTTGTAAACACCATTCATGTAGTTATTTGATGTACAGTCAAGACATTGATAAAGTGGATCATCAATGTCCCCCCTTCACCTTTACAAGATGAGTCTATATAAAATGTAATATTATAAAAATTGAAATATTTTGAATTTTTATTCATCCTGAACATAGGACATAATACGAAAATATATACAAATCACTATGATAAATCCCTTTAATTTGCACATTATGCTTCTGTGTCAAATGCTCTGTCATAGATCACACTCACACATCAAGTTTCTACTTCCTAATAAATAAAAGTAGATTTGATTGCCAACATCTGTCATGCATAAATCCATCCTGGCTATTACTGATAAAACTATTTTCTAGCAAGTATTTTTATATGAGGTTTATTAACAACTACGCAGTCAGACATTTTTCCTTCAATAAAGTTAAACTTTAAGGTCTATGGTTAACAGGTTCCTTTGTCCCCTTTTTAATACAATTTTAACTTTTTCTTTAAGCCAGTCCATTGATTCAATGCCAGTCATGAGTCTTGAAGAATTGAAGAATTAAGAACTATGGCTTCAAAATAACTCTCCATTGCCTGTTGGACCAGGAAATATTCTGGCTTCATTCCACACAAGCCTGTGAGGTATAAATCATATTGAAGCACAGGTAATTGTAAGTAAGTGAGCACAGCACACCCTGGCAGTTCAGTGATAGTTTTATAGGTCTCAAGTAAAAAGGAAATCATTGCTTATATATTATTAATTGTAACGTTTTATAAACAAAACCAAGTATAGCTGTATAATATTGTAGCCCAGTCTTTATCAACCTTTTTAACATGGAGGAACCCTTAAAATAAATTTCAGGTCTCAGGGAACCCCTGCTAATAATTAATATATCTACAGCTTGCAGGACGTTAGTGAAAACTGCAAGCTATATAAGTAAGTTATGTAAGTAAGAATAAGGAATGTGGCATACTTAAGTACTACAACAAATAATAACGTCCAGAAAAGAAATGCAGACTATAAAAATTGTACTGCTCTCTCACATCGGTGGTCAGTGAAGTGCTACGTTACGTTGGTAGACTGTGGGGAATGGCTTCCTTAGATTGATGGTCAGTGGAAAAGGTCCCCATTACACTGCTGGTTAGTGGGAAGAATGACCCTTACATTGCTGGGAAGTGAGAAGGCTACACTTTTCAAATACCTGAATAGAGCACTGGTATCAGTGATAACTTATATGAGAGGTTAAAATCAGTCGTTCCTCAACCACTTAAAGACCAGCCGCCGCAGTTGTACTGCGGCAGGTTGGCTCTCCTGGGCAAATCGCCCCCATTGTACATCGGCCACTTTAAGAGCTCTAGGGAGAGCGTGCACGCCGGCGGAGTGGTGTCGGAGCCGATATGCGTGACCGGCGGCCACGATGTTCGCCGACCACCTGTGATCGCTCCTGAGAGAGACAGAACAGGGATCTGTCAATGTAAACAGACAGATCTTTGTTCTGTCAGGGGAGGAGAGACAGATCTGCTGTTCCTAGTGATTAGGAACAGCAATCTCTCTCCTCCTAGAGTCACTACACTCCCCCCCCCCCCCACAGTTAGAAACACCTATGGAACTATAAAACCTTCTTAGAGAAGCTTTCGCCCAAAATGTTGTCAGCATTTAACTCCCTTTCAAACCCATGCAGTCCAACTGGCCACATGTTAATAGCACACATAGCAGTTGTGCCGAAAACAGACAAAGACCCAGCCCTTGCATCCAACTACAGACCCATCTCTCTGCTCAATGTAGATATCAAACTATATGCAAAACTCATTGCAAACAGACTACTACCCCTTGTCCCTGGCCTGGTCTTGCCTGATCAGGTGGGCTTTGTCCCGGGCAGGGAGGCCAGGGATAATACCATTCGCACCCTGAATATTCATCACTGGCTCTCTTCATCTGACACTAAAGGATTTCTGTTATCCCTTGACGCTGAGAAGGCGTTCGACAGGATGGCCTGGGACTACATGCAGGCGGTACTAAAAGGCATTGGCCTTCTACCACGCATGCTTGCACATATTTCTGCTCTGTACACTAACCCAACAGAAAGGGTTAGAGCAAACGGTCCCCTGTCGAACGCCTTCCCCATCAGCAACGGAACTCGCCAAGCAGGCCCCCTATCCCCCCTGATCTTCATTTTGACCCTTGAACTCCTTCTAAATAGATTGCGGGCCAAGCCTGACATTCAGGTAATCTCCATTAACCACAGGGAATTCAAGGTAGCCGCATTTGCGGATGATATCCTATTATCACTACAAGCCCCTGGCACAACTCTCCCTAATCTTTTGAAAGACATCAAACACTTTGGAGTATTATTGAACCTCAAAATCAATTACTCTAAATCCCATGCCCTGAATATCTCTCTTTCCCCATAAGACGTTACTCACTGTCAATCCTCTTTCCCATTTCAATGGAAAGGAGATGCTATTACATACCTTGGTATTCGAATTCCCAGCCAGCTAACAGATCTCTATGAACACAACTTCCTTCATACCCTGACGGATCTTAAAAATTGGGCCACTCTCAATGTTTTCTGGTTTGGGCGATCGGCACTGATAAAGATGATAGTCCTGCCCCGCCTTCTGTATCTTATGCAGACTATCTCAATTCAATTACCCCCATCTTTCTTTATGTCCTACAAAAAAAGCCTGCTCAAAATTTATCTGGAAAAATACTTCCCCGTGTATTAAATATACATGGTTGACATGCTCCAAAACAAAGGGGGGAATAGCTTTACCAGACCTACATAAATACTTTCTGGCGTGCCACCTGACCAGAGTGGTAGACTGGAAAACCCACAAAATAGGTAAGAATTGGATCACACTAGAAAATTCCTTCAGTAATATACCTTTACACACCCTGACTTGGCTTTCAGTGAAACACTGCTCTCACGTCGTCAAGACGCACCCACTTATTTACCCTTCGTTACTAGCTTTTACCACAGCGATAAACTTATACCACTTATCCTAAAAACCAGGCCCATTGACCCCTCTAAGACCAAATCCAGACTTTCCCCCAGGGGATTCGAACACATTCTTACTGCACGAATGGCCACATGACGAAGTCCAAACATGTCACTTCTTCAATGAAGGTCGGATACGTTCGTATGAAAATTTAAGGTTCATATCTCGCACGAAGGACTTTCCCTTCTGGCCGTACAGGCAGCTAAGACACTTTTTCACTTCGACAAATGCAAACGACATCTGGACAAGACCACTCACACCATTCGAAATATTGGACTCCCAGACTACACCACAAAGACACCTGATATCCACGATTTACTCTCTCCTCCAAGACAACCCCCAACCTTCACAGACAGAAACCTCAAGACTTTCTTGGGGTAAAGACTTACAAATAACTTTTAATGATGACGAATGGGAGTCCATACTCACATATGCCCACAAGGGATCATTGAATGTAGCAATACAAGAAAATGGCTACAAAATAGTCACAAAATGGTACAGAACACCAGCACGCCTGCACAAATTCAAGTGTCATGATTGTTTTCTTGTAATACCTTTTCAGTGCTGTATACCTGCTACTTTTTTCTTTCTTAATAAAAAATTTTTGTGAAAAAAAAAAAAAAAAGGAAAAACCTATGGAACACTTAACCGATTTATTGCCCCCTAGTGTTAACCCCTTCCCTGCCAGTGACATTAATACAGTAATCACTGGCTATTTTTAGCACTGATCGATGTATAGATGTCACTGGTCCCAAAAAAAGTGTCAAAAGTGTCCGATATGTCCACTGCAATGTCGCAGTCCCGCTAAAAATCTCTGATCACCACCATTACTAGTAAAAAAAAAAGGAATAGGGCGTGTCGTGTGTGACGTGTGTGTCTGAGCTCCCAAAGAACGGTGCAAACATCCGATTTCTAGGGTGCAGACCCACCTCAAACAACGCTCCTGTGTCCACCCCAGCTTCGGCAGCCTCTCTGGGGCATGCACAGGAGGAAAATTCCAGCCGAAATCATAGAAAAAGGCTGCAGCGCCAGATATTGCGGGCAAGGCCACAGCCGCGGTCTCGCCTAAAAATCCTGCCCGGATGGAGAACCAGGCCGCAGACCCTGAACGGCTGCCTGCTACAGTGGCCGATTTCAAAGCGGTCATGCAGGCTATCACCACCCTGACCGACCAGGTGGATCATATACAGGCTAACGTGGAATTTATTAGGAAAGACTTTGATACCTTCCGTGGCCGAATGACTGAGGTGGAGCAGAGGGTTGGTTGGGACTGTTTTGTTATAATTTGTTTTTTTACTATACTCTCACAAGCGATGGTTTAATCTATGACATGGGATACTTGGGATGGCATATCCTGATTTGTGTGGTGGTCCGGGTTCAGCTCCTGGGCCCAGTGGTCATACTCCAGCTCAATATAGTGATCCAGGGCATATATGGCTGAGTGTACTATAATTTTGTGGAACACCAGGGGCCTGAACTCCTCTGTGAAGAGGTCACTGGTGTTTCAACTCCTTAATACTTACTGTCCCCAGATCTGTATCTTACAAGAGACTCACCTGACAGGCAGTAAGCCTCTGAGTCTTAGGAGGCCCTGCGTGGGGCATCACTACCACTCCACTTATACCAATTACTCCAGAGGGGTTAGCGTCCCAATTCACAAATCCTTACCATTCAGACTGCTGCTGGAGCTGGACCCGGATGGTAGATATGTCATACTGCATGCTATGATAGATAGATTGGAGCTGGTGGTGGTGGGTCTGTTCCCCCCCCCGGCCTCCATGAGACTACTCAGCCAGCTGATATCCAAGATTGCTGCATTTGCTACAGATAATGTGGTGATTCTGGGTGATTTCAATTTGGTCCTGGAGCCTGGGATGGACAGATTGTCCACCGGGGGGGCTCGCTCTTGAAGCTGCTGACCTGGGCGGAAGCCTCCAACCTGACTGACGTGTGGAGGTGGCGTTATCCTCACTATACATATCATTCAGCCTCACACAAAACCTTCTCGCGCATAGACCTTAGACATGTGCAGGATGAAAAAATTTGTTTAGTTTAGTTTAGTTTCAATTCGTTATTTAACTAAATTCATTTAGTTAAATTTGTTGCATTCGTTACATAAGTTTTCGGAATTCGTTTCTTTTCATATTCGAATTCGAAAAAATTTGACCGCATTCGAAAAAATTTGACCGTATTCGAAAAAAACTATCAAATTCGAAAAAATTCTAGCACATTCGAAAAAAACTGACAAATTCGAAAAAATTCTACCACATTAGAAAAAAACTATAAAATTCGAAAAAATTCTACCGCATTCGAAAAAAACATTAACTGAATTTGAAAAAGTAAACTATATATAACCATTTTGCGAAATTTGAAATTCGTATAGAATGAAATCGAATTCCAATAGAAAAGATTAGGATAGAATAGAAAATATAAAAGAATAGCATAGAAAGACAATAGAACAGAATAGAAAAAAATATAATATATTGTATTCTAATCTTTTATATTCGAATTCGAATTCATTCTGTACCAAATTCCAGTTTCAGAAGATGGTTATATATATATTATATTTTTTTTCTATTCTGATCCATTGTTTTTCTATGATATTCTTTTCTATTCTATTCTAAACTTTTCTATTCGAATTTGAATTAATTCTATGCGAAATTCGAATTTCGGAAGATGGCTTCTAAAATTAGAATTTCATATAGAATTAATTCAAATTTGAATAGAAAAGATTAGAATAGAAAATAATAGAAATAGAATAGACTAGAAAAACAATAGAACAGAAGAGAATAAAATATAATATATATATTATATTTTTTGTATTCTGTTTCATTGTTTTCCTATGCTATTCTTTTTTATTCTATTCTAAACTTTTATATTCGAATTTGAATTCATTCTATACGAAATTCGAATTTCAGAAGATGGCTTCTGAAATTCGAATTTCGTATAGAATGAATTTGAATTTGAATAGAAAATAATAGAAAAGAATAGACTAGAAAATCAATAGAACAGAACAGAATAAAATATAATATATATATTATATCTTATTCTATTCTGTTCTATTGTTTTTCTAGTCTATTCTTTCTATTCTATTCTAATCTTTTCTATTCAAATTCAAATTCATTTTATACGAAATTCGAATTTCAGAAGATGGTTTTATATATATATCTATATCTATATATATATATATATATATATATATATATATATATATATATATATATATATATATATATTCTATTCTGTTCTATTGTTTTCTATTTGAATTCAAATTCATTCTATACAAAATTCGAATTTCAGAAAATGGTTATATAGAAATAGAATGAAATCAAATTCTAATAGAAAAGAATAGAATAGAAAAACAATAGTAGACAGTAGAACAGAATAGAAAGAAGTATTATACTATACATATTGTGTATATATATATATATATATATATAAAACCATCTTCCGAAATTGGAATTTGGTACAGAATGAATTCGAAAAGAAAAGATTAGAATAGAATATTTTATATTTTTTTCTATTCTGTTCTATTGTTTGTCTATGCTATTCTTTTATATTATTTTCTGTTCTATTCTAATCTTTTCTATTTGAATTCATTCTGTACCAAATTCCAATTTCGGAAGATGGTTATATATTTATATATATATATATATATATATATATATATATATATATATATATATATATATATATATATATATATATATATATATATATATATATATATATATATTATTTCGTATAGAATGAATTTGAATTTGAATAGAAAAGATTAGAATAGAGTAGAAGAGAAAAGACTAGAAAAGCAAAAAAGCAATAGAACAGAATAGAATAGTATATTTTATTCTGTTCTGTTCTATTGTTTGTCTAGTCTATTATTTTCTATTCTAATCTTTTCTATTCAAATTGAATTCATTCTATACGAAATTCCACTTTCAGAAGCCATCTTCCGAAATTTGAGTTTCATATAGAATGAATTCAAATTCGAATAGAAAAGTTTAGAATAGAATAGAAAAGAATAGCATAGAAAAACAATGAAACATAATAGAAAAAAATTATATATATATATATAAAATTCGAATTTCATGTAGACCGAAATCAAATTAGAATAGAATAGAAAATAATAGAAAAGAATAGACTAGAAAAACAATAGAACAGAATAGAAGAAAATATAATATATTCTGTTCTATTGTTTTTCTAGTCTATTCTTTTCTATTATTTTCTGTTCTAATCTTTTCTATTCAAATTCAAATTCATTCTATACAAAATTCAAACTTCATAAGCCATGTTCCGAAATTCGAATTTCGTATAGAATGAATTTGAATTTGAATTGAAAAGACTATTATAGAATAGAAAATAATAGAAAAGAAAAGCATAATAAAACAATAGAAGAGAATAATAAAAAAAAATTATATATATATGTGTATATATATATATATATATATATATATATATATATATATATATATATTGCTTTATCACTTTATATTCTATCATATTTTTTCAAATTCTGTTTTTTTCAAATTCGATTCGAATATGTTTTCGAATTCGATCCGAATTTGTCTTCGAATTCGATTCAAATATGTTTTCGAATTCGATTTGAATATGTTTTCGAATTCGATTCGAATATGTTTTCAAATTTGTTCCTTTTTTTTTGGATTCGTTTAAATTCTTTACTTCTGTAATTCAGAAATTCGGATGCATCCGAATTTCCGAATAATGAAAAATTTGTCCGAATTTCGATTCGGAACGAAACTTAATGCACATGCCTAATAGACCTTGCCTATGCAGGGGGATCTGTCCTCTCTAGGGTTCAGGACATCTCCATCCTCCCCCGAGGCATATCGGACCAAGCTCCTCTTGCTTTAAAGCTGAGCGTGTCCACGGCACTGGGGGACAGCTTGTGGAGACTGTCCAGGTTTTGGCTAGAAGACTTTAGGGTCTCTGAGCCGCATAGATCCAAGGTGCTACATTACTGGCGGGACCTTGACCATTCTATAGCCTTGACTACGTCCTGGGATGTGTTTAAGGCCTTCTCTAGGGTCAGCCTGCAGACACATATCCATAGGATCCGAAAAGACATGAGAGAGGACATATTGAAGGCTGAGACAAAGATAGCTACACTTGAAGTGGAATATTCCACAACTTGGGGTCCCAAGGTCTACTCTGACTTTCAGACAGCATTGAGGGATGTCCTCCTGTTCCAAACGTCTGCCACAAAAACTACATTTTTACATCAATCCCAACAAATATATGGGCATGGAGAGAAGACAGGTAGTATGCTGGTATGGCTGGTGAGGGAAAGCTCCTTACCTGTGACTATCTCAGCTATAGCTGACTCTGACGGGTCGCTGCTGACTGACCCCACGTCCATTAATGGCTGATTTGTATTGTTCTATCAAGAGCTGTACATCTCTCGGTTGATGTGTACGGATGAGGAGCTCACAGCATACCTGGAGGGGATGGAGCTACCTTGCTTGACATCAACCTACAGGGATGCACTAGATGCGCCTATTACACTAGAGGAGATTCGCTGGGCAGTGACAGTGGTAGTGGTAAAACGCCGGGTCCAGACGGTATCCCTGTTGAACTCTTTTAAGCATACATGTATGTGGAGGAACTGCTCCCCACGTTTAAGCTCATGCTCCAAAAAGCCATGGAGGAGGACTGCTTCCCCCCCCCCGGCAATGGCTGAGGTGGATATTGTAGTCATTCTCAAGCCAGGTAAAGCCCCAAAGTAGTGCTCCTCCTACCGACCAATATCCCTCCTAAATGTGGATGCTAAATCATTGGCCAAGGTGCATGCTTTGGTGCATGCAGACCAATCCAGATTTATGCCAGGACGAGGAACAGATATTAATATCCGATGGCTCCTTGCCCATCTCTCCAGGGCAGACAGGGATGGTCCAAACGTAGTGGCCTCCTTAGATACTGAGAAGCCTTTCAACTCGGTGGAATGGCGCTACGTAAATTCGGGTTTGGCCCTTGGTTTATTAGATGGGTTCAAATGCTCTAGCACAGCCCCACGGCCCGTATACGCACCAATAATTCACTATCATCTCCTTTCCCCCTGACCAGAGGTACTAGACAGGGATGTCCGCTCTCCCCCAGCTTGTTTGCGTTAGCCATGGAATCTCTGATGGCCCGCATTAGATCTGCCCCCTCGGTAGAAGGAATTTGGGTAGGAGTGGTTATAGACAAAATATCTTTATATGCCGACAACACCCTCCTATTCCTCAAAGACATTTCCTCCCTCCCACTGGCCCTCCACATAGTGGATGCGTTTGGCTCATTCTCAGGCATTAGGGTCAACTGGGGTGAGTCACTCCTCTTCTCGCTCTATGTGTTGGGACATCACCCTCCAACAGGCACCCCCTTGAATTGGACATCCGAGTTTAAATATCTAGGGGTGCTGATTAGAGCTCCTCTGTCCTCATACTTAGAACTGAACCTTATGCCACTACTAAAGACCTTCTCGCAGAAACTCACGGCCTGGAGATCTCTTCTCCTTTCACAAGTGGGGAGGGTGAACCTGATTAAGATGATATACTTGCCTAAATTCCTATACATCTTCCGTAACGCCCCACTAGTGCCCCAGCCTCATTTTTTGCCAAACTGAAAGGTATCATATCCTCCTTTGTATGGAACGGCAGGCCCCCACGCTTAGCCATCTCCACCTTACAGCTTCCCATTACTCAGGGAGGCCTACCCCTACCCGACTTTCAGGTATATTTCTGGGCGGCGGTACTGGTAACAGTCAGATGGCGGTTCTCTCAGCCCAAATATAACCCAGCGGTAACCCTGGAAGTGGCCATTATGGGGTCATACTCTACCCTCAGTAACCTGGTGTCCAGGGGACCAAGATCCCACCCCGGCATCACAGAACTAATATGCACTACAATTTCGGTGTGGCACAGGGCTAGAGCGCGATCCAGCTCCCCCAGGACATTCTCCCCTCACATCCCCCTATGGGGCAACCCCAACCTCCCACACCTGAACAAAGTTCCTGATCCTCAGATCTGGGCAGGGAGGGGGACAGTGAACCCTAAGCACATTGTCACCGGCAGAAAATTGCGGTCGTTCCCCAACCTCACAGATGCTTATCAACTGCCGGGTTGGATGTTGTTTTGCTACTACCAACTTCACCACATATATAAAAAGCAGTTCCCACCTTCGCTTACCCTGGAATCAGACTCTGTGGAAGGTCTACTCATTGCCAAAATTATAGATAAACTTTTATTTTCCCTGTACTTCCGTCTGTCCATGGCCCCCACAAAAAAACTGGAAAAAACCTTAGACAAATGGAGGGTGGACATTCCTGACCTGACAGAGGAGGACTGGAATGCTTGTCTATCCTCCTTTGTAACCAACATGATCCCAGCCAGGGACCGTTTCATGCAAGTCAAGTTCTTCCATAGGGCCTACTACACCTCAAAACGACTGACACTCATGAATCCTGAGACTCCAGTGACTTGACCTAGATGTGACCTGCAGGCTGCCTCCTTCTTCCACATGGTCTGGTCCTGCCCACGCCCCAGGGCTTATTGGTTGGGGGTTGTGGACAGCCTCGGCCGGATCACTTCCCTGACTTTGGGATCTGACCCTAGGTTGATGCTGTTTAATATATTCGATGCCAATGTTCGGGGCAGGCACACTAGACTGTTCTTAAGCTATGCCACATTTTATGCTCGCAAAGAGATATTCCTCCACTGGAAGGACGCTGCACTTCCTACAGTGTCTATATGGCGCACGGTTTTAAACCCAATGTTACCACTAGGGATGAGCTTCGAGTTCGAGTCGAACTCATGTTCGACTCGAACATTGGCTGTTCGCAAGTTCGCCGAACACCGAACAATTTGGGGTGTTCGCGGCAAATTCGAATGCCGCGGAACACCCTTTAAAAGTCTATGGGAGAAATCAAAAGTGCTAATTTTAAAGGCTTATATGCAAGTTATTGTCATAAAAAGTGTTTGGGGACCTGGGTCCTGCCCCAGGGGACATGTATCAATGCAAAAAAAAGTTTTAAAAACGGACGTTTTTTCAGGAGCAGTGATTTTGATAATGCTTAAAGTCAAACAATAAAAGTGTAATATCCCTTTAAATTTCGTACCTGGGGGGTGTCTATAGTATGCCTGTAAAGGAGCGCATGTTTCCCGTGTTTAGAACAGTCTGACAGCAAAATGACATTTCGAAGGAAAAAACTCATTTAAAACTACCGCGGCTATTAATGAATTGCCGGTCCGACAATACACATAAAAGTTCATTGATAAAAACAGCATGGGAATTCCCCACAGGGAAACCCCGAACCAAAATTAAAAAAAAAAAAAATGACGTGGGGGGGTCCCCCTAAATTCCATACCAGGCCCTTCAGGTCTGGTATGGATATTAAGGGGAACCCCGGCCAAAATTTAAAAAAAAAAATGACGCGGGGTTTCCCCTAAATTCCATACCAGACCCTTCAGGTCTGGTATGGATTTTAAGGGGAACCCCGCGCCAAAAAAAAAAAAAACGGCGTGGGGTTCCCCCAAAAATCCATACCAGACCCTTATCCGAGCACGCAACCTGGCAGGCCGCAGGAAAAGAGGGGGGGACGAGAGTGCGGCCCCCCCCCTCCTGAACCGTACCAGGCCACATGCCCTCAACATTGGGAGGGTGCTTTGGGGTAGCCCCCCAAAACATCTTGTCCCCATGTTGATGAGGACAAGGGCCTCATCCCCACAACCGTGGCCGGTGGTTGTGGGGGTCTGCGGGCGGGGGGCTTATCGGAATCTGGAAGCCCCCTTTAACAAGGGGACCCCCAGATCCCGGCCCCCCCCTGTGTGAAATGGTAAGGGGGTACTTACCCCTACCATTTCACTAAAAAAGTGTCAAAATAGTTAAAAATGACAAGAGACAGTTTTTGACAATTCCTTTATTTAAATGCTTCTTCTATCTTCCTTCATCTTCTTCATCTTCTAGTTCTTCTGGCTCTTCTGGTTCTTCCTCCGGCGTTCTCGTCCAGCATCTCCTCCGCGGCGTCTTCTATCTTCTTCTTCTCGGGCAGCTCCGCACCCATGGCATGAGGGGAGGCTCCCGCTCTTCTCTTCATCTTCTTCTTCATCCTCTTCTCTTCTTCATCTTCTTCATCTTCTTCTTCTTCTTCATCTCTTCTTCCTTCTTCATTTCTTCTCCGGGCCGCTCCGCAGCCATGCTGGCATGGAGGTAGGCTCCCGCTGTGTGACGGCGTCTCCTCGTCTGACGGTTCTTAAATAACGGGGGGCGGGGCCACCCGGTGACCCCGCCCCCCTCTGACGCACGGTGACTTGACGGGACTTCTCTGTGACGTCACGGGGAATGCCACAGGGAAGTCCCGTCATGTCCCGTGCGTCAGAGGGGGGCGGGGTCACCGGGTGGCCCCGCCCCCCGTTATTTAATGACCGTCAGACGAGGAGACGCCGTCACACAGCGGGAGCCTCCCTCCATGCATGGATGCGGAGCGGCCCGCAGAAGAAAATTAAGAAGAGAAGATGAAGATGAAGAAGATGAAGAAGATGAAGAAGATGAAGAAGATGAAGAAGAGAAGAGGAGAAGAGGATGAAGAAGAAGATGAAGAGAAGAGCGGGAGCCTCCCCTCATGCCATGGGTGCGGAGCGGCCCGAGGAGAAGAAGATAGAAGACGCCGCGGAGGAGATGCTGGACGAGAACGCCGGAGGAAGAACCAGAAGAGCCAGAAGAACTAGAAGATGAAGAAGATGAAGGAAGATAGAAGAAGCATTTAAATAAAGGAATTGTCAAAAACTGTCTCTTGTCATTTTTAACTATTTTGACACTTTTTTAGTGAAATGGTAGGGGTAAGTACCCCCTTACCATTTCACACAGGGGGGGGCCGGGATCTGGGGGTCCCCTTGTTAAAGGGGGCTTCCAGATTCCGATAAGCCCCCCGCCCGCAGACCCCCACAACCACCGGCCACGGTTGTGGGGATGAGGCCCTTGTCCTCATCAACATGGGGACAAGGTGTTTTGGGGGGCTACCCCAAAGCACCCTCCCAATGTTGAGGGCATGTGGCCTGGTACGGTCCAGGAGGGGGGGGGCCGCACTCTCGTCCCCCCCTCTTTTCCTGCGGCCTGCCAGGTTGCGTGCTCGGATAAGGGTCTGGTATGGATTTTTGGGGGAACCCCACGCCGTTTTTTTTTTTTTTTTTGGCGCGGGGTTCCCCTTAAAATCCATACCAGACCTGAAGGGTCTGGTATGGAATTTAGGGGGAACCCCACGTCATTTTTTTTTTAAATTTTGGCCGGGGTTCCCCTTAATATCCATACCAGACCTGAAGGGCCTGGTATGGAATTTAGGGGGACCCCCCCACGTCATTTTTTTTTTTTTAATTTTGGTTCGGGGTTTCCCTGTGGGGAATTCCCATGCCGTTTTTATCAATGAACTTTTATGTGTATTGTCGGACCGGCAATTCATTAATAGCCGCGGTAGTTTTAAATGAGTTTTTTCCTTCGAAATGTCATTTTGCTGTCAGACTGTTCTAAACACGGGAAACATGCGCCCCTTTACAGGCATACTATAGACACCCCCCAGGTACGAAATTTAAAGGGATATTACACTTTTATTGTTTGACTTTAAGCATTATTAAAATCACTGCTCCTGAAAAAACGGCCGTTTTTAAAACTTTTTTTTGCATTGATCCATGTCCCCTGGGGCAGGACCCGGGTCCCCAAACACTTTTTATGACAATAACTTGCATATAAGCCTTTAAAATTAGCACTTTTGATTATTCATGTTCGTGTCCCATAGACGGTGTTCGCGTGTTCGAGCGAACTTTTTTCCTGTTCGCATGTTCTGGTGCGAACCGAACAGGGGGGTGTTCGGCTCATCCCTAGTTACCACCATATAAGATTACCTATATCAATCGAAACTGTCCTTGCAAGTATGATAAAATATGGCCGGGATGGATAGATGCTTGGGGAGCAGAGATCTTGGACAATTCTCAGGGCATTGATGTTGAAGCTGCGCCACAATAATGAATCACTGGTTTGTTCTCCTGAATGCTATTAACCGCCTACAGTATGCAACCTACCCATTCAAGCCCCCCCACACACACACACACCCTCGACCCCCTTGGGTAATTATGCTGGAATGTATAGCTACTAAACCACTATCCACTATAATATAAGGGTTTTGCTCTCATCTCTCCTATGGATTTCAACAAAACTTGACTGTTGTCAATCTATACAAAAATGCCAACGTGACTGTGTATATGCATCGCTTGTATTGTAAAGATTTAAATAAACATTTTTCTTGTTAAAAAAAAAAGTTATAAAAAAAATGCCATAAATAAATCCTCAATTTTGTAGACTCTATAACTTTTGCGCAAACCATTCAATATATGCTTATTGTGATTTTTGTTTACCAAAAATATGTAGAAGAATCCAATCCATATTGGCCTAAACTGTGTGCCTAGCCTAGTGTGGGAGGTGCTTTTACTAGGGAAAGAGATGGAATTTATTTCCTGCTTTGCAGGGATACAAATTCCATCTCTTCCTTCCTGTCAGAATAGCAATCTGTTTTGTGTACATAGGCAGATCAAAGTTCTGTGTCTTTTCCTCATGATCGGCGGGTGCGGGCGGACATTGAGTCGGCAGGACCTACCGATTAGCTTCCACTGTGTATAATCCAAGCTGGAGCCGGACCAGATATATATATAGATAGACAGACAGACAGACTGACAGACAGACAGACAGACAGACAGACAGACAGACAGACAGACAGACAGACAGATAGACAGATAGACAGATAGACAGATAGACAGATAGACAGATAGACAGATAGACAGATAGACAGATAGACAGATAGATAGATAGATAGATAGATAGATAGATAGATAGATAGATAGATAGATAGATAGATAGATAGATAGATAGATAGATAGATAGATAGATAGATAGATAGATAGATAGATAGATAGATAGATAGATAGATAGATAGATAGATAGATAGATAGATAGATAGATAGATAGATAGATAGATAGATCTGGAGCACAGATAGGGTGGACCCGAACTGGTTAAACAATATATAAATGTAAACTGTTACAATGGAATGTACTATTATTGATGTATGCTACTTTTTTTTCTCCATATGTAGATTGAAATTTATGGCACTAAGACCATTTTTCTCTGATGAACCAAACTCTCATCCAGGAAACATGTTAGAAAATTCTTCTTTTCTAGGAGTGTCTACTCTCTGTGTTGTTCCAGCTCTTCTGCCCCTCCCGTCACCTCCCTACATAACTCTTTAATGTAGAAGGAGGGGAGGAGAGCAAGGAAATATGATATGTGTTTTTTACATATTCAATAAGAATAAACCTGTGTTGGATGTTATTTGGGATCATTTGTTAAAAATGTACACTTAAAATACGTTTTTTTGTGGATAAAGTAAAAGTTGTGTTGTTTAACAGTTGTGTCTCTATCTTTGGGTCATCTGCGTATAGTATAAGCAGGTATTGACTTTATTCATTATCATTCTTATTAGCATTCTTATAATCTTGCATGTGTGTTATCTACTATCAGCCCATCCCCCCATGCCAAGTTTTTAGGTGTTATCCTGGACTTTGATCTATCCTTTAGGCCTCACATCCCATTCACTGTCCAAATCTTGGCACCTCAACCAACGCAACAGATCCAAAATATGTCCCTTTCTAACCAATGACACCACAAAGCTCCTAGTTCACTCCCTGGTCATCTCTCGCCTTGACTACTGCAACTCCCTCCTCATTGGCTTACCTTTACATGCCCCCTTCAGTCAATTATGAATGCTGCTGCCTGGCAGCTCCACCTTACCAACGACTCCGTGTCTGCTACCCCTCTCTGTCAATCCCTCTACTGGCTTCCACTCACCCAACAAATTAAATTCAAAATGCTAACAACAACTTACAAAGCTATCCATAACTCAGCTACATCACTAACCTTGTCTCAGAATACCAACCTAATCATTCCTCCCAAGACCTCCTACTTTTTAGCTCACTTGTCACCTCCTCCCATGCTCACCTCTGGGACTTTTCCAGAGCCTCTCCCATCCTATGGAACTCCTTACCCCCTGTATGATTATCTCCTAATCTGTTTGCTTTTAGATGATCCCTGAAAACCCTTCTCTTCAGAGAAGCCTATCCTGCCCACACCTAACAACTGTAGTTTGATTTTCTCCTTCATTTCATCCCCACAGTTATTACTTTTTGTATTACTTAACCCTCCCTCTTAAATTGAAAGCTCTAATGAGCAGGGCCCTCAGATTCCTTCTGTATTGAATTGTATTGTAACTGTACTGTCTGCCCTCATGTTGTAAAGCGCTGCGCAAAGTGTTGGGAAAGATTTATGGCATTTTTATGGCATTTTTTCTATTTATTTTTTTTACTAGTAATAGCGGTGATCTGCGATTTTAGCGGTACTGCAACATTTTGACGGACAGATCAGAGACTTTTGACACTTTTTTGGGACCATTGGCATTTATACAGTGATCAGTGCTATAAAAATGCACTGATTACTGTGTAAATTTCACTGGCAGGGAAGGGGTTAACACTAGGGGCGATCAAGGGGTTAAATGTGTGTTCCCTCAGCATGTTCTAACTGCATGGGGATGAGAGCGACTAGGAGAGGAGCCTTATAATTTTTCCTACTTAGTATGAACAAACGATATGGCTCCTCTCCTCTGACATCACAGGAATTTGTGTGTTTACACACACAAACCCCTATGCTGGCACTTGTGCTCGCAATCGCACGTTGTCATGGCAAGAAAACTGTAATTTTGACCTAAATAATAATGTTTAGATTTGCTTCCTATGATAAAATCCAAATTAAAGGGATCGTGCATTATGAAAAATCCATGGATGAAAATAGTCATCATAATAAAACATTCTATAAATTTAGCTAAATATAGCTACCGGTATTTATGAATAGTCTACTAAAGCCACATATTTCCAAATGTAATCAAACAGAATTCATAAATTGAATTGGCAGTTCTCACAATGGAGGTGTTTTGGAATGTGTGTTCTTTTTTCATTGCTGGTCACTTAGGTGATTGACCTAAATTTGTTCTTATATTCTTTTAGCAATAACATGGTTACCACAAATTGCGTATAGCCATTTATAAACGTAATCCCTTGATATATAAATGTAATGTATAAGGCTTTAAAAAAAAGACTCTACCATACTAAAATATTGCCATTTTGAAAACTGACAATATGATTTGTGGATTCGGTTTTTATTGCTCAGAAATAATTTGTGTTTCAAATGGAATATAGAGTTTTTTTGTGTTTGAAAGATTGTGCTTACCTTATCAATCTGTGGATTAATGTTGTTGCACCTTTGATGTTCCTTGGATCAGATCATGCAATCTCAGATTCCCAGCTTCCACAGGGACCCCCCAGTTTATTTCACATACTGTACACACTTAAATTGTAACTACCGTATGTAAAACTTGCCATACTTGGAATTCAACCTTAATACATTTCTTATCACTTCCTGTTTTGTCTCTAGGGCTGGAAGTGAGGGAAAATCTCCCCAGTGAGCAGAATATCTATTTAAATCAAATAAAAAAACTGAGTCCCACCTTTTAAAATATCTGTAATTCATGGACCACAATATTTAAATTACCTATGATTATTAAGACATGTTGAGACTAGGGCGTGGCCACGCATGGCATGTAGTAGGACATGTCTGAGCTAGCTCCGCTGAGTATCCTGCACAATCCTCCTGATTGAACCGCTGTCCTTCACTGCTCCGACCCCGGACACACGCCACCCACTGCTGCAGAACCTCAGCTTCTTTCATCTGGCAATATTGTTGCTCCGCCAAGTCCAGGAAAGGACAGGGCTTCCGTGTTCCACCCAACACCCCGGGGCCAAGATGGCAGACTCCCATCACGCTCAGTGACAGAAGCAGCCTAGCACCTCTTTGCAAAGGCTGGTAAAGATCCACTGCTGCTTCTACTGCCTGACTCCAGTAGAGATGTACTAGAGGAAGACCTGGGAGACCTGGATGGTACTCCCCTGCTGCTTGCTGTCCCACCAGATGTCTCCTATGTAAGTACACAGCCTCCTGCTTCCAATATGGCGGCAGCTGTACAGCAGGACAGTACTGATCCTGAACCCATGCTTAGGGATATATATATTTACAGCTGTCACCACCTGTAATTCATCTATTGCTGACCTAACTGGGGAGGTGAAAAGTATGAATGTAGAGATTTCCTTATTGAAGCAAGACATGCAAAACTGAGGGAACACACTTCTGCCTTGGAGGGCTGCCTTAGTACCTTGGAAGATGACTGGCAACCCCTGCTTCCAATATGGCGGCAGCTGTACAGCAGGACAGTACTGATCCTGAACCCATGTTTAGGGATATATATATTTACAGCTGTCACCACCTGTAATTCATCTATTGCTGACCTAACTGGGGAGGTGAAAAGTATGAATGTAGAGATTTCCTTATTGAAGCAAGACATGCAAAACTGAGGGAACACACTTCTGCCTTGGAGGGCTGCCTTAGTACCTTGGAAGATGACTGGCAACCCCTGCAAAGAAATGTCAGATATGTGCAATCTGTGACTTCTGCTAATACATCTAGACTGGAGGACATGGAGAATTGTCTCCGTAGAAATAATGTATGGGCATTTGGCATCCCTGAGCAAACAGACGGTAAGAATCAGGACCTGGTTATCTGATACCTTTGGCCGGGAAAAATTGTTTGCAGTAGAAAGAGCTCATAGAGTTCCGGCACAGCCACCACCGCAAGGAGCTCCAAGACATGTTGGGATCTGTAGTTCTGTATCAAGAAATAAAAAGCAGCAGGTTACCATCCGCTAATCGTCCAACTTCAATATGCTTTCAATTATGCCAGGGCTGTCTTATTGCATGGCCCCCATGAGGGCTCCATAATAATCTTGTATTAGGCTTTACCTCTATAGGCTGACAGGAGATGTGGCAGCATCATCGTTCACTACTCCTGTCAGCAGGGAAGAGGAGAAGCACAGTAGCGCCACCTAGTCTTGAAAAGTGCGGCCAGGCAGGGGAAGGCAGCTGCTTTTTTTGTAGTATTCTTGTACAGCCTTGATCATTAACTGTCTTTAAACACTGAACTGCAGAGCTGGAGCAGGCAGTAATGGGCAGAGCTGTGCATGGGGAAAGTGGCTTCCTGAGTCCCAACCTGCCCCTCCTCACTTCCATGCAGTACTGTGTGCACAGGAATCTTACTCGGCGGTACAGGCGCCAAACGATGGTCAGCCAGATACAGTAACCTGTGGTTTTTCAGAAGGCTATGTATGTACAGTATGTATGTGAATGTATATGTATGTGTGTAAATTTATGTACAGTATCAATGTATGTGAGTGTGTATGTATGTGTATAAGTTTATATATGTATGTACAGTGGGGACGGAAAGTATTCAGACCCCCTTAAAGTTTTCACTCTTTGTTATATTGCAGCCATTTGCTAAAATCATTTAAGAAATTTTTTTCTCCTCATTAATGTACACACAGCACCCCATATTGACAGAAAAACACAGAATTGTTGACATTTTTGCAGATTTATTAAAAAAGAAAAACTGAAATATCACATGTTCCTAAGTATTCAGACCCTTAGCTGTGACACTCATATATTTAACTCAGGTGCTGTCCATTTCTTCTGATCATCCTTGAGATAGTTCTACACCTTCATTTGAGTGATTAAAAGGAGAAAAATCTGCAATATTGGGACTTTAAATGAGGATAGTGGGGCCGTTCATACCCCTCCTCCATCCCGGTTCAATATTAGAAGCTAAAAAAGAGAGAGCAGATGTGGGACTTTGAGTGAGGCACACGGGAGCAGAAGTCAAACTAGAATAAAGTTTAAATTTTTTAATATAAAGTAATACATGAATTCATCAGTTTACATTTATAGGCACATAGCTCAATAAATATAATTTGTATTCAATCATAAAATACATTTCAAGAAGGACTTCTATGTAAACATATGAGGATATGAATAAAAGATACATAACAATAAATATGTGGCACTCAGTGTCACTAGAAAAAAGTGGCAAAGACAAAATGCAATAACATTGGAACGTCCATACATAGCTAATAATGGTGTATAAATAACGGTAGTTGTAAGTTCTACGCAGTTTTGGGACCTTATAGCCACTCATCAGGAGCATAACCATATTAATTACCTACAAATAGGGAAAATAGCAATATTTAGAGTAGTTTAAAGGACAAGTGGGTAAATGTAAAACATAAGATTCCACATTCTTCCACAAAGACCATGAACTTACAATTGCGTCCGTGCAAAGGCGGCGCAGCCCTGAATGCAAAGCCCACCCACAGTTGGCAACCCAGTTGGCATTTCAACTGTGAGAGCCCGGCTGTGAAGCCACGCGCTGTCACTGGCCCAGCAATCATCTGGGACTGGTCACGTGTCCCAGATGATTGACAAGAGGGAGGGTGGAGAGGCGATCTCCCTTCCTGCGCCATGGGAAGTGACGTCAGGAGCCCAGGCACCAAAGGAGGCAGACTACGAGGGACCCCCTAGCAACAAGCATTTAGAGGTGAGTAAAAAAAAAAATTTCTCCAAATGTTTTTTTTTTATTTTTTTTAAGAACATTACTATTTTTTTTTTTGGGGGGGGTGGAACTCCACTTAAAGAATGTCCCTTGTAAACAAGGCCTATGAGTAACGTACAGACATACTGTACATACAGGTAAATACAGGCCACTGACAGGCTGGGAAAGGCATTAATGACAGGAGGGAAGTGTGTACAGGGAGGGGGGATAGTATAAAAAAGGAGTGAGAGCAGTGTGTACAGGGAAAAGAGGGTCAGGGTATAAAGGTGGGCAGTGTGTAGAGAGGGTGGGGCAGTGTGTACAGGAGGTGAATTTATCCACTTGAGGTCCACCCTAAATATATGTGATCCAGCTCTTCTAGGTAGTGGGCCTGCATGCGTGCCGTCGGAGGCTCGCTCTCGCTGTGATCGCACACAATGGGAGCCTAGACTCAATGTCTGCCAGCACCCTCCGATCATCCAGCAGAGAGGCAGAGCAAGGTAGATCGCAGTTCTGTCAGGAGGGAAGGCATGGATTCTGTGTCTCTGCAAAGCAGGGAATACATTACATCTCTTCATCTAGTAAAAGCACCTCCCACAGTGTAGCAAAACACTGGTTAGGCACACATTTAACCCTTTGATCGCCTCTTTTCCAGCCAGTGTCATTAGTACAGTGACAGTGCATATTTTTAGCAATGATCACTATATTAGTGTCACTGGTCCTCAAAAAGTGTCAAAAGCATCAGTTAGTGTCAGAATGTCCATTGCAATATTGCAGTTCTACTATAAGTCACTGATCGCTGCCATTACTAGTAAAGTAAATAAATTAAAATGTAAAGAATATCCTATAGTTTGTAGATGCTATAACTTTTCCACAAACCAATCAATATACACGTATTGGGAAATTTTTTTACCAGAAATTAGTAGAATACATACCGGCCTAAATTTATGAAGACATTTTTTTTTCCAATATTTTTATTGGATATGTTTAATAGCAGAAAGTAAAAATATAGTTGTTTTTTTTTTTTTTTTCAAAATTGTCTGTCTTTTTTTGTTTATAGCTCAAAAAATAAAAACTACAGAGGTGATCAAATACCACCAAAAGAAAGCTCTATTTGTGGGAAAAAAAGGGCATACATTTTATTTGGGTACAGCTTTGCATAACCACACAATTGTCAGTTAAAATAACGCAGTGCCACTTTGCAAAAAATAGCCTTGTCATGAAGGTGGGTAAACCTTCCGAAGGGTCAAGTGGTTAATATGTTTTTTCAGCTAAGCACACCCTCCTGCTTGTATGCCTGAGCTAAGGGAAGATGGATTGCAGGAAGTAAATGCTACATGAACAATCCACCCTTACTCTAGGAGGTGTTTTTCCAGGTGATTTCTCAAAATAAAGCATGGAGACATGGATGGAAGAGTTTGCTTTGAGTATTGAAAATGAATTAAATAGCGTTTTCGGTTTGGGGTGCTCAGATGTGGTGTAGTTCCGGTTTAATCTTAGATATAAAGTTGTTGCTGATTATATTTTAGTATACTAGCAAGTTTCTCATGTGCATAATCCATAAGATCTTATGCTTAGTTGAAGAAAGAGATACTTTAAGGGTTTTCCAGGTTTTTGCTACTAGAATTCACTATTTTTCACCTTTTTTTTTTCTTTTTTATAAATTCCAGCATGCCTATGTACCAATACAGCATTAATGTACTTCTTTTGCAAAAATAATTCAGCTTTCCATTAATTCTACACATGCTTACCTCACTCTTTTCATAGCTGTTTAAACACACTGCTCCATTATTTCTGCCTTACTTCCTGGTTAGACTTTAGGTCATGACACAGGAAGAAGTTGACCAGCTGGGGTTAGATGATGCAAGATGTGTGCTAATGAGATCAGCTGGTCAACTCCTTCCTGTGTCATGACCTAAAGTCTGACCAGGAAGTAAGGCAGAAGTAATGGAGAAGTGTGTTTTAACAGCTATGAAGAGAGTGAGGTAAGTGTGTGTAGAATTAATAGAAAGCTGTTTTATTTTTGCAAATGGACAACAAAAATGCTATATTTGTACATAGGGGAGCTGGAATTTAGAAAAAAAAAAGGTGAACTTATCCTCTAAATGTTCCAGATGTCAAGTGGTTCATTTGGGATAATTCATTGGTTGTATTTATATGTTGTTTCTAATCTGACCAAAAAAAGCCACCCCCAATATTTAGCATATTTTAGCCACAACCGCTTTTTGCTGCGGCATGCTGTGCGTGCCACAGGTCGCCCACTTCCTGCTAGGGGCCCAAATGCATTACTTTGCCCAGGGGCCCATGATACTATTAAGATGGCCCTGAACTACACTGCTAGATACAATGCCTTCTGTTATCAGTGCATTATATTCTGAAATACAGGAAATCAGAGGTGTACAGGCATACCCCACTTTTAAGTACACAATGGGGTTTATTTACTAAAGCTGGAAAGTGCAAACTTGGGCTGACTTCTGCATAGAAACCAATGAGCTTCCAGGTTTTATTACCAAAGCTTAACTGAACAAGCCGAGGTTAGAAGCTCATTGGTTTCTATGCAGAAGTGAGCTTGATTTTGCACTTTATAGCTTTAGTAAACAAACCCCATTGTGTACTTAAAGTGGGGTATGCCTGTAATCGTATGTCTAATATATGCTTTTCTATGCCTGACCTTCATTAAGTCTTTGGTTGACAATAGACTCATAATGGAAAAGTAATATCCATTATTCCTTTCATAAGTATAGAGTTTTGAATGATGAGGACTCAATAACTGTACATTGTCTTGAAGCCATGACTTTATGGATAAGTGCTTTACCTTAATTTAGCCAGAGATATAATTCTTTGGATAAGTATTTATTTTCAGCATTAACAATGTGTCAAACAAGAGATTACTGTGTGTTACGTTTAATCCTTCTATTCCTTATCATGTGTACACTGTCCATTTAAAGTGGTTGTATATCCCTGTAGGTGATTTTTACCTACAGGAAAGCCTATAATAAGGTTTACCTGTAGGTAAAATGAATATCTCCTAAACCTGTATGGTTTAGGAGATATTCACTTTGCATGCAGCTGCAGACGTCAGCGTCGCATGTGCTCTGAAGGTCCGGCAGACGCTGCTGCAAAATGGACTCCTTGCCGGAAAAAGGACTCCCGCGTGCAAATGACATCATCGCGGCTCTGACCACTCACAGCACCAGAGCCACAAACCCAGAAGAAATGCTGAGGGAACATGTCAGCTCCCTCAGCGGTAATCAGGAGGTGATGCAGAGGTCTCAATCTAAGGTAAGTATTTCATAATGAGCTAGTATGCGATGCATACTAGCTTATTATGCGTTCTCCTTAAAGGTTTTATTTATTTGCGGGTATACAACCGCTTTGAAGGGTGAAAAATCTGTATTCACAGCCTAGGTTCATGTTAGTTTGTTGTGAAATTTGTGTTGCATTTGCTGATTTACCTTGATAATCATGTCGTTTTTTTTTTTTCTTTAGCTTTGCTATTGTTGCAAGATGCACATTCAATTACTATATTTTGTCCATGAACCTAAAGCTGAACTCCAAGCAGATATAAAAGAGACACATTATTGTGGCTCTGTATTGATCAATACATTATTATATAAGTATTTGTATGAGTAAGTACATGACTTGGTATCAGGGAGGAAGAATCAACACAGGAAACCAGGCAGTTGTACTATAGTGTTCATGTACTTACAAGGGACATGCTGATAGGAGGAGAGAGCAGAGTGACAATAAGATATGCTCATCATTCAGCTGCTTCTTCTATTACTGTGCATTCACAGCAAAAGAGACAAGACCTAGCGGACATCGGTCCCTCACACAGAGAGACACTGCCGCCTCATCTGTGCCCACCAGTGTCACCTGCCAGTGCTCACTAGTGCCACCTACTAGTGCACAACAGTGCTGCCTATCAGTGCCCACCAGTGCCACCTATCAATGCCCACCAGTGCTACCTATCAGTGCCGATCAGTGCTGCCAATCAGTATCCATCAGTGCCTCATCATCAGTGCTGCCTGTGTTACCAACCAGTGCCTATCAGTGCCCATCAGTGCCACCTATTAATGCCCTTCAGTGCTGCCCATCAGAGCCACCCATCAGTGCCATCTATCAGTGCTGCCTTATCAGTGTCTATCAGTGCAGCCTATCAGTGCCCATCAGTGCAGCCTGATCAGCACACATCAATGAAGGAGAAAAATTACCAGTTTGCAAAATTTTATAACAAACTATGAAAATTTTCTGGTCCTTTTTTTGTTTGTTTAGAAAAAAATAAAATACCACCAAAAGAAAACTTTATTTGTGTGAAAAAAATGATAAAAATGTAATTTGGGGACAGTGTTGCATGACCGCGCATTTGTCATTCAAAATGTGACAGCGCTGAAAGCTGAAAATTGGCTTGGGTGGGAAGGGGGTTTAGGTGCTCAGTAGGTAAGTGGTTAAGGAATTTCAGCCCATTTAGCTAAAATTACATCTCTAATCTATGATAATTGTCCCTGTATTTAAATTAAAAAAAAAACATACTTACCAGTCCATGGAGTTCAGAGTTGTTCCAGTCCAAAATGCTATCTTGGAAACAAATCCCACACATACATAGTCATGCCACAGGTCTCTTCCAGTTCCCATAGACTGGCAGAGACCTGCAGTGGTCTGAGCTCATGCAGGGGGGATTTTATAGATGTGCAGATGTGCCGTCCATCTGTGTATGCATTAGATATCACACTAAAACACTACCTCCTGGGATGTGATGCAGACTTTGGTGGCTGGACCATGCCAGCCTCACCTAGGTGAGGATTCAGAAATGGGATCAATTAAAACGTTATGTAAAGGTTAACTCCACTTTTGTCGGGAAAAACAATGTGCAAATAAAAAAAATAGTACAGCTTATACAACTGTGACACAAGTCATATTGTAATTAAATGTTATTAAAATGAACTTCCTTTTTTAATCTGCAGCTCTTTAATTTTCTGTAAAATGCAATGCAATATGGCTACCTGGAGTGATTATTGAGGGATATGCCATTTCCTGCTTGTGTGATTGGCTGACTGATTTTTCCAGAAGTCTATACTAAGATACAAGTCAGATTTTGAGTATCCCCTGCAAAAAATAAAAATAAATAATTTTTGGTGAGATACCCATAAAAGGAAATCACATCTAAAGGGATGAAGACCCTGCCACTTTCTTCATTATAGCCCTGCAGGTACAGCAGCTGACTGATAATTATAAAACCACTCCCATACAGATTCACTCAGCACATGGACATAGACAAGTGTTTCTCAACCTTTTTTTTTCATCAAGGCACCCTTTAAAACAATGCACAATCTTGAGGCACCCCATCCTAAAATGTAAAAAACGAAACAGTTCTGCATAATGCAGCAACATCCACAGACATAGGACACATAACGTTAGAGGTGATTTATTCTCCCAAAGCAAATACACCTTTGCACACTGATACTGATTAGTATTCCAATGTTTCTCTTCTCCCTAAGATTCTCTCTCTCATTCAGCTAATGTGACCCCAGCGCTCACAAAGAGGGGTGGGGGGGGGGACAAGGACACTGTTCAGGGGACTTGTGGCTTTGAGTATCTAAAAGGCATTTTGCCAAGGCACCCCTGAAGAACCCTAAAGGCACCCCAGGGTGTCTGGGCTCCCTGGTTGAAAAAGGCAGACATAGACAAACAAACAGCTATAACAACAGGTAGGAGTCTGCAAAAGTTTGTTTAAATCCCTGCAACATACATATATATATATATATATATATATATATATATATAATAATATACAATGTACATATATCACCCATAGGGGAATGTTTTTTTCTCAACAAAAGTGGAGTTACTCTTTAATATGCTTACACTATGGATCAACGGTACAGTATACATAAGCTAGTTTTATGAACCTCCCAGGCTCAATAAGTGGTTTATCCCCATTACTGTATTACTGTATATTCCTCCTCTATTTTGAGATATGTAGACTACAATCTTTACCACTACGATTACTTTTCATTGAATATTTTATGTAATCCATTCTGCTCTTTTTATACAAATAATTCCATTATATCTTGGTTGTATCTAGGGTCAAAATATAAAATCATTTGTTCATTTCTACATTGTATTTCTAGTCTTCTCCTAATACTCTGAACGATCTGGAGGTTTGTAGACTTACTCTGTGAAGAATCCCACACATTTACTTTCTTTAATTCTGTGACAACGTATTCACCATGTCCTGTTAGTAGGCACTGCCGTGTCACAGAATTCAAAGAACCTGCCTTCTGAACTACGAAGGTGCTGAGAGGTGGAGCTTCAAGAGGCAAAGTAACTACAGGAATCATAGCTTGCAGGCAGCAAGGTACCATGGGATATGTAGTCCTTAGAAATTGAAATTAAACAGCAGAGGAGAAGCTGCAATGCATGCAGGGAATCCAGGAAGTTTTGGAAAGAGATGGCCAACATTCAGGCAGCATTCACAACATGAATGGAGATTTATCAGGTAAGTTTAAACTGGACGTATCTGAGGAATAATTTAGACCCTCTTATTGGGAAACTTAAAAGCACTTTCAAAGTATGGTCTAACCTTCCATTAACTCTATTAGGTAGGATAAATATTTTTATAAAAGGTTTTCATGCCACGCTTCCTTTATATATTAAGCAATTCGTCAGTGTACATTCCCAAGTGCAGATTTTGAAAAATAGACTCTATTCTTACGTCCTTCATTTGGGGTGATAGAGCTGTTTGAATCTCTAAGGACACACTACAGTTGCCTGTTTTGGAAGTGGGTCTTGCAGTTTCCAATCTCCAAAATGATTACATTGCCTCCCAATTAGCTCATGCCCACTGGTGGTTTTACCCTGAAGTCAATAACGCAGCTACAGCACTAGAGGCTGCTATTCTCACATCCTACGAATCCCTACAAAATGTAATACATTACCAATCCACTTTGAGCAGGGAACATACAAGCATTTTATCATCCATGACAATATAAGTTTTCAAACTCTCCAATTTACTCTCATCTGGCTCAGCTCCCGTACATTCACCCACCGCTCCTTTGTGGAACAATCCACAACTGAGGGAATTTTTTCAGAAGATGGACGGGGCGTTTTGGTTTCATCACGCAGTTAAATTAATCTCCCATCTACTTTTATTGGATACCTTTTGTTCCTTTGACGATTTTCATAGAGACTTTAATCACCCCTCCACAGCCTATTTTCGGTATCTACAATTACGGCAAAGGACCGCAGCCCAATTTGGCCTACATAATATCTTGTTACAATCTTCCCCCCTAGAACGCCTCCTGAATGATCCTTCACACTCTAAACTTATTTATACATACTATTTCTCTTTGCTTCACTCTAAAACTGATATGCCCTGTACACACGGTCGGATTTTCTGACAGAAAAAGTGCAATCGGATTGTGTTGTCGGAAATTTCGATTGTGTGTGGGCTCCATCTGACTTTTTCCGTCGGAATTTCCGGCACACAAAGTTTGAAAGCCGGCTATGAAAATTTTCTGACAACAAAATCCGATCGGTTAAATTCCGATCGTGTGTACACAAATCCAATGCACAAAGTGCCACGCATGCTCAGAATAAATTAAGAGACGAAAGCTATTGGCTACTGCCCCGTTTATAGTCCCGACATATGTGTTTTACGTCACCGCGTTCAGAATGATCGGATTTTCCGACAACTTTGTGTGACTGTGTGTATGCAAGACAAGTTTGAGCCAACATCAGTCAGAAAAAATTCATGGATTTTGTTGTCGGAATGTCCAAACAATGTCCGACCGTGTGTACAGGGCATTAGACTTATGCCCCGTACACACGATTGGATTTTCCGACAACAAATGTTGGATGTGAGCTTGTTGGCTGAAAGTCCGACCGTGTGTATGCTCCATCGAACATTTGTTGTCGGACTTTCCGTCAACAAATGTTGGCTAGCAGGTTCTCAAATTTTCCGCCAACAAAACTTTGTTGTCGGAATTTCCGATCGTGTGTTCACAAGTCCGACGCACAAAAGTTCACGCATGCTCGGAATCAAGCAGAAGGAGCCGCACTGGTTATTGAACTCCTTTTTCCTCGGCTCGTCGTACGTCTTGTACGTCACCACGTTCCCACGTTCCCACGTTCGTAATTGTTGGCCAACATTTGTGTGACCGTGCATATGCAAGACAAGTTGGAGCCAACATCCTTCGAACAAAAATCCACGGTTTTGTTGTCGAAAAGTCCAATCGTGTGTACGGGGCATTAATGTTACTGAATCTAGATGGTGCAACTTGCGGAGGAAGCTTGGCATGAAATCCTTCCTTTACAGGTCCCCACAGTCATCTCATCGAGGGATAAAGTAATCCTTTATAGCTCCTATTATTCTCCCAGTCTCCTTTATCATTTGAAGAGGATGTCCTCTGCCATCTTTTCCAAATGCTCTTCGGAAGGTGGCACATTTTACCACATGGTGTGGCAGTGCCGACCGGTTAGACCGTTCTGGTCTAAAGTCACAGCTTTTATCAATTTGATCACCCAAATACCTGATATCTGTGACCCCTTGAGGTTTTTACTTGGATATATTGATGATGAATCTCTATCTAAGAATTCCCAAACTTTTATACGTTTGACTTTTTTTTATGCCAAAAATCGGTTATTTATGCCAAAAATACAGTGTTTGTAGCTGCAGACTTTCAGTTTTTTCATGGGGGAGTGGAACTCCTTTTTAAGTTAGTAACTGGAATTAGGGACTATTTAATGATTATCCACTGTTTTCTTTTAAACTGTTATGCATACATATTGAACTTCATTATTTTTCTGTATATTTTGTCTTTCTTGATGACTTTAAGAGGTATAACCACTACTTCCATTATCCAGTATACATTTATAGAATGGACACTTTGTTTACTGTGT
The DNA here is from genome assembly GCA_037952925.1 of Lithobates clamitans. Classification (NCBI taxonomy): domain Eukaryota; kingdom Metazoa; phylum Chordata; class Amphibia; order Anura; family Ranidae; genus Lithobates; species Lithobates clamitans. The sequence continues at coordinate 1,825,314 of JBBGZY010000925.1, read as the reverse complement.
GCTGTGATATCTGAGCATGGTTTGCGCTGTTTGTTTTTCTGTTGTACTTGTAAAATGTACAATAAAGTTAACCTTTAAAAAAAAAAAAAAACAGTTTAAACCGGACTGTCTTTATTTATTTATTGTTTGCATTGTTATTACAATTCTGATGTAATGTTACAAAATTATAGTTTATACTGTGGCCATAGATTTTCTTTATTATAAAACAAAAAAAAATGTTTCCAATTGTGTAAAAGGGAGGGGGAGGAGTCAGAAAAGCTGAAGTGCTATTCATAAGTAAAGCTATACTTTTATCTGTAAACCTAACTGTTCCGTTTGTCTTCAGTTCAGCTTTAATTTCAAACATAAGTAACACCTTTAAGAAAGTATGTTTATTTTCATGGTAATAATATGATATAATGTACCCCTGCTGTTAAATTACAAGAATCTTTGTATTCCCAAGGAGTTCGGTGGCTATATGAAAGCATGAAAGTTGACAGCATTTTCAAAGGTCGCAATATACAAACACAAAAAGCAGTATAATTTACTGCAAATGGTCTTATATTCCTTATAATACACAGACATTCACACTACATAGGCTTCTAGGGAAAGACACATGGGGGTTTATTTACTAAAGGCAAATCCACTGTGCACTACAAGTGTACCTGGAAGTACACTTGGAAGTGCAGTCGCTGTAGATCTGAGGGGGACATACAAGGAAAATAAAAACTGCATTTTTGCTTGTACATTATTGGATGAGAAAATTGGCAGAGCTTCCCCTCATTTCAGATCTTCCCCTCAGATCTACAGCGACTGCACTTCCAAGTGCATTTTCAAGTGTGCTTGCAGTGTACTTGTAGTGAAAAATGGATTTGCCTTTAGTAAAGACCCACATTGTTATGATACACATATCCACCAACTTTTTGAAATGATAAAGAGTAACACCTTTAGCACTTAGTATGTATGCAAAGCAAATGATTATACTAAAAATAAACAATGACAAAAAGCAAGGTAAAGTACTATTCCAGCAAGAGAATCAAAAATGTATCTTTAAGGGGTATAGAGCTCCTAAGACCTATGGAGGGAACTTAAGGCCTTGAAAAGCAGGCAATAAAAATATATATGATAAAGAAAAAAAGCAATATAAATAATACATTTGGTATACAGTAAATAACAAATGTATTATTTATTTTTCCTTTTTTATCGACTAAAAAAATACAGGTGATGTTCTAGATGTGGATGATATATGTACAAAATAAATGTACAGTACTTATTGTAAAATAATGATGTAGGTCTCATTTGAGACTTTCTTATGATAGATAGTAAAATAAAAGTTTGTCTATAAAGCTCTTTATGTTTTCCTGTAAGCATATGAAAAGTCCATTAATAATTATGTAAGTATTTTTCTATTTTTTACTATATGGGATGGTGCTTCCAGGAAAAGATTTGTGCAAACCTTCCTATTTATATTTCATTTAGATTCCATTACTTTGGGTTGTAGTTTGGTAATGCATGGTAAAATGCGCCTTATACTGTACACCACACCACAAAATGAATAGCATGTGTTATGGTGTGCTGCGTTACAGAAAATGAATCATCTTTGTTTTTGGCTGCATTGTGTTGCGTTGGCACCCCATTCAAAATGATGCAACAGAAGTTAATGCAATGTAGTAAAACACTGCAATACAAGCATGTAAATGTGCCTAAAGCTCACTATTTCTTTTGATATAATATCCAACCAACGGATTCCCACCTTTCATTTTGAACCAGATCTGTCTGGCTGGTGAGATGATCCATATTCTGTGTTATCAAGATAAATGTTCTGTGGGTGTTGGAATTTGGATTGTCATATCCACTTTGATGCCTTCATCAGAAGTTAAAAGCCTCTTAGGCCCAACGCACACTGGGTGTCAAAAATGCCACTTTTAAGGGCATCCATATACACATAGGTGTTTACAGGCATTTACAGACAGGGACCTTTAGAGACAGGAAAAAAACCCAGAACCGTGCTGTTTCTGGGTTTTTTCAGAACCAGTAGAGCGTTCTGCCGCTAAAAATGCCAGGTGCACCTAAACGCATGTAAACATGCCTTAACTCTGGGCTTGTCAAGTGCTTGAGCGTACAATCATTTCTTTGGCCAGAATACAATAGTATTCTGGCCAATGAAAATGATGAATGCCCAAGTTCTTGATGTGCCTAAACCCGGCTCCCAGGATAAAGTTATTTAGAAGAGCTGAGAAGATTTGAGGTATTAGCCTTAGCAGATGAAAAATACTGTATTTCTGTTCACATCATAAGGACAAATCACGGGAACAAAGCAAAACTTAATCTCATATAATTTATTGAATTACCACTTATCAGGCAGAAGGTGACAAAGGGTAATGAATCTTGTTGTTGAATAAAATTTGTTCTAAAATTAACATAATGAAAAAGTTGATGATGTATCTAAATATTAATGTCTTGCTTTGTAGAAAGTCTAATGGTTTTATTGTTATTAGAGCTCTATTTCTCTGTCTTTCAGGGAAAATCAGTGTTGATACTGTGATCTACTGTATATTTTTATTCTGCAGATTATACATTTATAAAAATATGGTTTTAAGTGAATTTGGAAAGGGCAGCGTGGACTTCAGTTAGAGCAGATATTGGTTGCTACGTTATTCCTACTTAAGGTAAGAACCTTGTCTAATGCTGTGTACACACGACGGACTTTTGACGGAATGAAACACGTTGAACTTTTCGACGTACTTTCGACTGACTTTTCGACGGACTTCCGACGAATCGGACTTGTCTACACACAATCACACCAAAGTCCGACGGATTCGACCATAATAACGTACAACCAGACTAGAATAAGGAAGTTCATAGCCAGTAGCCAATAGCTGCCCTAGCGTTTTCGTCCGTCGGACTAACATACAGACGAACGGATTTTTCTACCGGACTCGAGTCCATCGGAAAGATTTGAAACATGTTCTAAATCTAAAGTCTGTTACATTTTCGACAGAAAAGGTCCGCTGCAGGTCCGATGAAGCCCACACACGGTCGGATTGTCCGACGGATTCGTTCTGTCAGACAAGTTTGGTTGAAAAGTAAGACAGTGCTCTCCCTGGGTGGCATGAGAGAAACTGTTTAACTTACCTAGATACAACATCAGCTTTTTCATTATATACATTTTTTCACCTTGACCCTAGGTTCTTAAAGTGAAATTAAACTTGTTCTATCAACCTCATTTTAAATACTTATGCTGCAATCCTGAGTAAATAGATAGGAAGGTATATTATAGTTACTTGTACTTTTTTCTTTTTTTTAGTTGTTAGTTGCTTCCTGGTTTCTGGCCTAAGCCTATACATCCCAGGAGTCTTTGTGAGCATTTTTTTTTTCTTACATCTGGAGGAGGGGAGGAGAGACTTTCTCAGCTAAGCACACCCTCCTGCCTGCATGCTTGACTTAAAGGTAGATGGATTCAAGCAAGTAAATGATACATGGATCATCTTTCCTTACTCAAGATTGCCTTAACTAGAAATACTAGGGGATGTATTTCAAGTTGATTTCCCAACAAAATAAAGCATGTAAACGTGGATGGATAGATGGGTGAGCTTTGCTTAGATTATAAAAATGAAAAGAAATACTACCAATTTATTTGTTTATACATGTCGTGTTATGACCGAATGTATAGCGAGGCTTGACTTGCAGCAGTGGCAACATTTTATTGCTTTATTGCTTTAGTCTTTCCATTCAGAGGCTTCAGTAGCGTGCAGTTAGCCGGTTTTTGATGCTACGTGGGCTGGTCTTTGCCTTTGTTTCTATACGAGGCTTGACCCGCATCCGTGATGTCGTCATTTGCGGTTGTCTCTCCTCAATCTCATATCGAGGCATGGCACGCTCGCCTCACTTTCAGATCGAGGCTTGACACCCACGCTCTCGCACCATTTTGTTGGCGATCCCGGAAGTGCTTGGCCAATTAGACGCTGCATTAGGCAGCATGGCTATCTATCTGAGGGGTCATATTGTTTATAAAATTAGGGTGGCAGAGACATTGGGACACCCCAGATGATGTCTGATTGAGACAAAACACGTCGTGTCTACTGTCCTGTCTATGCCACTACAACTCGATTTCCATGCATCATTCAATCCATGCGTTTTGACTTTTACTGAAATGTGAGTGATCTACCATTTTTTAAATACATTTTATCTATGGTTTTACACTGTCGAGTCTTCTATCTTTTCTCCTTTGATCTATGTCCTAACGGAGTACTGATAAGAAGATTCCAGTTTTGATTCTGAAAGGCCCTATATGTCTACACACAATATTATATTGGCTCCGGTGGCTGTTGGCAAATCTTCCTAACATCATAAGGTCTATTGGAGAAGATCCCAGCAAACCGTCTATACCTAGGTGTTGAGACACCACTGCCTGTTTGACCCATTTGGTATAAGCTGAATAGGGTTCTCATGTTCCGGTAAGCCTCCTTATATCATATTTGGTGGCAGAAGTTTTTCACAGCGGTGATCTCTTTTTTCCTTGGGTGATTGATCATCACTATTTGGCATCACAAACTTTATGGACTCACTATTTTTATATATGAACTGTTTATGAGTTCCCTTATTATTGTGTTATTCTTTGTCGCATAACAATTCACTATTCATTATTATTATTATTTGTACCTATATGATTTGCAGTACCTTGCAAAAGTATTCACCCCCTTGGCATTTTTCATGTTTTATTGCCTCACAACCTGGAATTAACATGGATTGTTTGAGGATTTGCATCATTTAATTTACAGAACGTGCCCACAACTTTAAAGATGTTTTTTTTATTATTATTATTGTGAAGCAAACAACAAATAGGACAAAATAACAGAAAAAGTCAATGTGCATAACTATTCACCCCCCTAAAGTCAATACTTTGTAGAGCCACCTTTTGCGACTATCACAGCTCCAAGCCGCTTTGAAAAAGTCTCTATGAGCTCGCCACATCTTACCACTGGGATTTTTGCCCATTCCTCCTTGCAAATCTGCTTCGGCTCCTTCAAGTTAGATAGCTTGCACTTGTGAACAGCAATATTTAAGTCTGACCACAGATTTTCTATTGTATTGAAGTCTAAGCTTTGAGTAGGCCATTTCAACACATTTAAATGTTTCCCCTTAAACCACTCAAGTGTTGCTTTAGAAGTGTGTTTGGGGTCATTGTCCTGCTGGAAGGTGAACCTCCGTCCTAGCCTCAAATCACACACGAGTGATACAGCTTATGCTTAAGAATATCCCTGTATTTAGCACCATCCATCTTTCCCTCAACTTTGACCAGTTTCCCAGTCCTGTCTGCTGAAAAATGGATGGTGTTCTTTGGGTGATGTGATGTGTTGGGCTTCTTCGATGGCCAAAAAGTTAAATTTTAATCTCATCAGATCAGAACACCTTCCTCCATACATTTTGGGAGTCTCCCACATGCCTTTTCGCAAACTCAAAACGTGCCATTTTGTATTTTGCTGAAAGTAATGGTTTTCTTCTGGCCACTCTGCCATAAAGCCCAACTCTATGGAGCATGCGGCTTACTGTCGCCCTATGTACAGATATCATGAAAATGCTACTCTCCACAGGTAGTGCTATGGTTGGGATTCAAGCTAACGACTTTAGTGTAGACAAAGGGGAAAGAGTACAGTAAGTTGAAATGGTAGTAAACTCTGCTTTTTTTATTTTTTACTTACAGGTAAGCCTATAGTAAGGCTTACCTGTACATACAGTAAATATCTCTTAAAAGTGCACCATTTAGGAGATATTTACTATACTTTACTTTACTTAGTAGCAGTTGGTGATGTCACTTGTGCATGCACACTGCTCTCAATTGAAGGCACGCTGTCCATTGAGAGAGCTGTGCCAGGGCCGTGACTCCCACACGATTGCACGGGAGTGATATCATCGCAGCTCAGCCATTCAAATAGCCGGAGCTTGCAAACCTGGAAGGAAGAACTTAGTGCAAAGGTCAGCTTTAAATACCATGTTCAAAAGACCCTTGCAGGTGATGTGGTGCAACTGAAAGCAAGGCTATTTTCATTTGATGTTTATCTTTGTGTGATTATGGTTAATGGTTATTCACTATTATGTTCTGTTAATTATACTAAAATTTGTAAGAATTTTGTTAAAAAATAATTATCATGGTCCTTCTTTATTGGTACTTGTGAAATACATTATAGAAACTTTGTAAAACAGTTATAACTATGCAGGCACCATAACTGCTTTTGCTTAGTTTCAAAAATGATATTTCTTACCTTTTTTACAAGGTTAAAATATTCTGTCATGTGCCCATACATCTCTAATTCCTGATGGGGGCAAGGTTACAGTACATTGCAAACTGACCATACAAGCACAGAACAGCTTAAAGCGGATTTCCACTCAAAAGTGGTAGTTCCGCTTATCCATCTCCTCTTGCCCTCCGGTGCCACATTTAACACCTTTCAGGGGGGAGGGGGGAACTGTTTTTGACAGGTACTGTTCCCCACTTATGGGAGACGGGGTAGCAGCATGGTCTTTTAGGAGTTTGGCTCCCTCCTCCTTCCTCCGCCGCTGTGCGCTTCAGCATGCACATTAGGGAACCGGCTGTGAAGCCGAAAGGCTTCACTCCAGGGTTCCCTTACCAGGAATGGCAGTGGCTGCACCCAACAGCCGATCCAAAGATCGGCTGGGGAGCTAACATTGCAGGCTCCCTGGACAGGTAAGTGTCCATATATTAAAAGTCAGCAGCTGTAGTATCTGTAGCTGCTGACTTTTAATTTTTCATGGGAGGGGGGGCTTGACCTCCTCTTTAACTGTTTGTGTGATCAGTTTATAACAGGGAAGAAAGAGGTGAATGGCAGGGTCAACCAAGTACTTCTGTTGGAAGAAGTATATGAATATACTGTGTATATATTATAGATATATTTATACACTATATTACCAAAGTATTGGGACTCCTGCCTTTCCACGCATATGAACTTTAATGGCATCCCAGTCCTAGTCCGTAGGGTTCAATATTGAGTTGGCGCACCCTTTGCAGCTATAACAGCTTCAACTCTTCTGAGAAGGCTGTCCACAAGGTTTAGGAGTCTGTCTATGGGAATGTTTGACCATTCTTCCAGAAGCGCAGAAGCAATGTCCATAAAGACATAGATGAGCGACTTTGGGGTGGAGGAAGTTGACTGGCCTGCACAGAGTCCTGGCATCAACCCGATAGAACACCTTTGGGATGAATTAAAGCGGAGACTGCGAGCCAGGCCTTCTCACCCAACATTAGGGCCTGACCTCACAAATGCGCTTCTGGAAGAATGGTCAAATATTTACGTAGACACACTCCTAAACCTTGTGGACTGCCTTCCCAGAAGAGTTGAAGCTGTTATAGCTGCAAAGGGTGGGCCAACTCAATATTGAACCCTATGGACTAAGATTGGGATGCCATTAAAGTTCTTCTGTGTGTAAAGGCAGGTGTCCCAATAACTTTGGAAATATATGTTATATATATATACAGGTATATACATACTGTATGTATGTATATACAAATATACATATTTGTATATATATATATATATATATATATATATATATATATATATATACACTGTATATATAGAATTATAACCTGTGTGTGTGTGTTAGAAGTAATTCTAGATTTCACTTAACTTTTGTTAAAGCTGTTTGCTGTCACAGAAAATTGAAATACACCTCCTTACTTCACTTAGTTAAGTGCATTAATGCATTTTAAAGTTTCAACTACATCAATCTTCACTTCAAAAAATATATAAATTATTAGAAAAATCACTGAGACAAGGTCCTGAAATAATAGCATATAATTATACTGTTTGTCTTAGAGAGGGATCTTTTAACTAATGTCTCCATGTCAGGTATTTATTAGCGCAAAGTCTCAAACTCTGCAAAATAGTGTAATTCAAGGTTATACATTAATTAACTGCCCCTAACTTTAGTGCTTTGCAGTACTGGCAACGATCCCAGCGTCCCCGCATCCACCTCAGTTATGTATTCTAAATTCATGTGTACAACTTGTCACCTTCTACCTGATGATGCAAGAAAATGGCAATTAATTTGTTTTATTAAGCTCCAAAAGCATATTTCTGAGACGGTGCTGTTTAATCACAAGCTCAGTTACAACACAAACACTCAAGGTTTTAAAGAACCTGGGAATGTTTGTACGTGAGTTTACAAACCTTTTGGGGAATGCATTAACCATAATAACCAAAGTTCATACATAGGCAGGGAAGAAGGGGTGTTATATTATTTCAAACAGGTTTATATTGAATTTCTAATTTTCTTCATAAATTGCTTGCAACTTTTCTGATTGAAGGTTGTACTGCATTATTAAGACGTGCCCCACTGTTTTAATCAGTTTTAAATTACTAAATCAGTCTAATCCATGCTGATGTATTACCCTATATTTATAGATACAGTCATCATGCTTTCAGGTCTGCAGAAGTCCCTTACCTAGCATCTAAAGAAGAACTCTAACAAAAACAAAATAGTAAGAATAACTTTTTAAAATATAAACAAAAAACTGCTTTTGCTCCAATTCTCATCTTCAATCCAAAGCTGCCTCCACAGTACTTCTTTTCTGCCTATATATTCAGAAGACTGAAACATGAGGGAATAATCCACTTCTTTTGGGATATGATATATCCACAAAGAAAATGTAGACACAAGTAATGCATTATTTTTAGGGGCTCATTTATTTGTTATACTGTATTTGTTTATTCATCGGTTGTCCTCCTTTAGGGCCTCCTTTAGGGGAGGTTCACAATGCATTCCCATGTGATTGAATGGGCTGCAAAATGCACAGGAACGTAAAAGAAGTATTGTAAGCACTACTGTTGATATTATGAGTCATTTGTTCAAGTATATTGCCTTTATCTGTAGGTAGATGGGGGTACTTAAGTTTTTACATGAATATATATATATATATAAAATAAAAGAATCAACTTTTTTTTTATATTATATACACTGAACTGCCACTTTATTAGGTACACCTTGTTAGTATCGGGTTGGACCCCCTTTTGCCTTAATTCGCAAGAATTAAGAATTAAGAATTGCCTTAATTCTTTGTGGCATAGATTCAACAAGGTGTTGGTAAGTGTAAGTGTATATACTATATATACTTAAGTTTTTACATGACTATATACAATATATATACACATATATATTATATACACTAAACGGCCACTTTATTAGGTACACCTTGTTAGTATCGGGTTGGACCCCTTTTGCCTTCAGAATTGCCTTAATTCTTTGTGGCATAGATTCAACAAGGTGTTGGTAAGTGCAAGTGTATATACTATATATATATATATATATATATATATATATATATATATATATATATATATATATATTAGGGACGGAAAGTATTCAGACCCCCTTAAATTTTTCACTCTTTGTTATATTGCAGCCATTTGCTAAAATCATTTAAGTTATTTTTTTTTCCTCATTAATGTACACACAGCACCCCATATTGACAGAAAAAACACAGAATTGTTGACGTTTTTGCAGATTTATTAAAAAAGAAAAATTGAAATATCACATGGTCCTAAGTATTCAGACCATTTGCTCTGTATTTAGTAGAAGCACCCTTTTGATCTAATACAGCCATGAGTCTTTTTGGGAAAGATGCAACAAGTTTTTCACACCTGGATTTGGGGATCCTCTGCCATTCCTCCTTGCAGATCCTCTCCAGTTCTGTCAGGTTGGATGGTAAACGTTGGTGGACAGCCATTTTTAGGTCTCTCCAGAGATGCTTAATTGGGTTTAAGTCAGGGCTCTGGCTGGGCCATTCAAGAACAGTCACGGAGTTGTTGTGAAGCCACGCCTTCGTTATTTTAGCTGAGTGCTTAGGGTCATTGTCTTGTTGGAAGGTAAATCTTCGGCCCAGTCTGAGGTCCTGAGCACTCTGGAGAAGGTTTTCATCCAGGATATCCCTGTACTTGGCCGCATTCATCTTTCCCTCGATTGCAACCAGTCGTCCTGTCCCTGCAGCTGAAAAACACCCCCATAGCATGATGCTGCCACCACCATGCTTCACTGTTGGGACTGTATTGGACAGCAGTGCCTGGTTTTCTCCACACATACCGCTTAGAATTAAGGCCAACAAATTCTATCTTGGTCTCATCAGACCAGAGAATCTTATTTCTCACCATCTTGGAGTCCTTCAGGTGTTTTTTAGCAAACTCCATGCAGGCTTTCATGTGTCTTGCACTGAGGAGAGGTTTCCGTCAGGCCACTCTGCCATAAAGCCCCGACTGGTGGAGGGCTGCAGTGATGGTTGACTTTCTACAACTTTCTCCCATCTCTCGACTGCATCTCTGGAGCTCAGCCACAGTGATCTTTGGGTTCTTCTTTACCTCTCTCACCAAGGCTCTTCTCCCCCGATAGCTCAGTTTGGCCGGACGGCCAGCTCTAGGAAGGGTTCTGGTCGTCCCAAACGTCTTCCATTAAAGGATTATGGAGGCCACTGTGTTCTTAGGTACCTTAAGTGCAGCAGAATTTTTTTTGTAACCTTGGCCAGATCTGTGTCTTGCCACAATTCTGTCTCTGAGCTCTTCAGGCAGTTCCTTTGACCTCATGATTCTCATTTGCTCTGACATGCACTGTGAGCTGTAAGGTCTTATATAGACAGGTGTGTGGCTTTCCTAATCAAGTCCAATCAGTATAATCAAACACAGCTGGACTCAAATGAAGGTGTAGAACCATCTCAAGGATGATCAGAAGAAATGGTCAGCACCTGAGTTAAATATATGAGTGTCACAGCAAAGGGTCTGAATACTTAGGACCATGTGATATTTCAGATTTTCTTTTTTAATAAATCTGTCAACAATTCTGTGTTTTTCTTTCAACATGGGGTGCTGTGTGTACATTAATGAGGAAAAAAAAAAGGAACTTAACTGATTTTAGCAAATGGCTGCAATATAACAAAGAGTGAGAAATTTAAGGGGGTCTGAATACTTTCCGTCCCTACTGTATATATGTACATATATAAAATAATTTTAGTTTTATAACTTTATAACTGTATAAAGATGCAAGGTTACTTCTGTTTCTTTAATTACAAAGAGATGTGTTAAACTCTGAAAGGTGACTCAAGCAGTCTACATTGTGCAGCTCAATATGGAAGGAGACCAGAGCCCCAATCTTCAGGAGACAGTGACAAATGTGTTTATAACCCATTGTCTACAGACAGATCTCTGCATCCTGCATAATTTCCTACAGGAGTATAACACTGTAAGGAGGACATCATTCAGGACTTTGGATGATATTTCTTCCTGGACAAAAAGTATGTTTTCATATGCTCCGTAACCCGCCTGAAGCTCAATAGCTGGATAACAAATAGCAGCATATATCCTGCTTGAGTGTCCCTGTGGGGATTTCCATAAACTGTTGTATATAAAGTACATTGATACCTTAGCAGAAAAATCTCAACCTTATGGAATATTTGGGCAAAAAATGCAAATTTCAAATTTATTTCCCACCTCCCTGTCAACTTGAGCCCATTAAAAATGAAATAAGTTCTGCTTAGGTGTATTAAAAAAGATCCCATCTTGCAAAATTGAAAATGTAATGTATGATTCTTAGCACTGAAATATGATTTTAGCTCTCACTTTAAATCCATGGCTGCTGTAAAAAAAAAATAAAAGTGAAGTCCACCAAAAAACTGGAAATTAAGGGAATTAAGGGAATGTACAGCAACCTAGGTTATTTTTCGGTGATAAAATGTAGGTTTTTTTGTTTTTTGTTTTTTATTATTTTGTTGATGTAAGCAGTGGCATGTCAGGAATTTATTTCTTCACAGTTGTAAAGTTACTTACAGACCCACTTTAAATACAGGAGTATCAAGATACAGAGTATAAATGGCTGTATCAAATTTTATTAGTTAAGGTGACTCCTCTGGGTCAATTTAAAGGTATCTTTTTGCACTTTTCGAGCAGATATAACAAAACAATTTTGACGGTATATTTAACAAACCAAAAAGAAACAAAACAAAGATGTTTATTGAAGTCCAGGTTTCCTGTCACTTTAAATCAGGAGTCTCCAAACTTTCTAAACAATGTCCCAGCATTAGTGGGACTAAGGGATGTATTGGCTTGCTGATGGTAGAAGTAAAAGCATATATATATATATATATATGGGATCAGTAGGAGAAGGAATAGTGCCCCATCATTGGTAACAGTGGGAGGAATAGTGCCCCATCATTGTTATCAGTAGGAGAAACAGTGCCCCATCATTGCTATTGGTGGGAGGAATAGGGCCCCATCATTGGTATCAGTGACAGGAATTGTTCCCCAACATTGATATTGGTGGGAAGAATAGTGCCCCATCATTGATATTGGTGGAAGGAATAGCGCCCCATCATTGGTATTGGTGGGAATAAAAGTGCACCATCATTGGTATTGGTGGGAGGTATAGCACCCAATCATTGGTATCAGTGGGGGGAACAGTGCCCCATCATTGGTATGGGTGGGAGGAATAGTGCCCCATCAATGTTATCAGTGAAATTAATAGTTCCCCATCATTGATATTGGTGGAAGGAATAGTGCCCCTTCATTGGTATCAGTGAAAGGAATAGTTCCCCATCATTAGGATCAGTGGGAGAAATAGCCCCATCATTGGTATTGGTGGGAGGAATAGTGCCCCCATTATCGATATTGGTGGGAGGAATAGTGCCCCCATCATTGGTATTGGTGAGAGGAATAGAGCTTCATCTTTGATATTGGTGGGAGGAATAGTGCCCCATCATTGGTATCAGTAAAATGAGTAATTCCCCATCGTTGATATTGGTGGGAGGAATAGAGCTCCATTATTGGTATCAGTGGGAGGTATAGCACCCCATCATTGGGATGAGTGGGAGAAATAGTGCCCCATCATTGGTATTGGTGGGAGGAATAGTAAACCATCATAGGTATCAGTGGGAGGAATAATGCCCCATCAAAAACGCTAGGCATGTATCTCAGTGTGGCACAGACTGCCTGTCCTCTAATGATCAGGCTTTGACCGACATGTCCACTGCAATGCCATTCACCGCAAAGATCTGTATATTGTGGTTTCTCCACCCCTAGCTCTCTAAACCCCCTATGCAACTGTGATTATGTGATCACTTATACAGAAAAATGCTTTGCCTTTCATTTCAATTTTAAACTGAATAGGTATTTTTACAAGGTAAGGGTTCACATATACTGTACTTTAACTTTCTAACATGGCAGGAAACTTTTGACTTCGGTTTTAAGTGTAACAATTCCATGTATGGTCTGATTAACCTGAAATCTTTTTTGCTGCACGGAGTTACTACACTTTGCATGTTTGCGATTTTCTTACAAAATAGGCCTGAATGTGTTTGGACACAGTCTTTGGGGGGGGGGGGGGGGTGATACTTCTTTGTAACAATTCTATGCTTATTGAAATGATAAACACATAATAATTATTTTTCATACTTCAACCTCCGAACCCATTCCAGCAAGAAGCTATTCTTCACTGTCACAGGGCTGATGTCTTTTTCCATAAGTGAAATAATAGTCAAAGACTAAAGCGTTTACCAAGCCTTCTTCATCTCTCGGTCATTGTTTTGGTATGGAAAAAAAGAGAAAAATAGGAGCAGAGCCAGAAGGAGGAAGAAAAGTCCAATTACGTTTGTAACTCCATTTCTGAATTAATTACCCATTTTATTTTCCGAAAAGATGTTTTCAGTCAGAATGCATTGCTGTTTTAATTCGGAATGTGACAATTGGCACAAGGTCTGAAAATGCTGGGGTGTTTTTTGCCGTCCTCTCGGTGTCTGTGTGTTGGGACTGGAGGATAATTAATACTCAGTTTGTTGGATCTAGTGTGGCAGGAGGAAACGTCCATTTCCTGTTCAGCAAGAGAGCGAAGTCTGGCTTGTGACTAATTGCAGATTTTCTTATCAGCCTTGATTAGGCGGCTTAGACATGGATTCATTGTCAAGTACAGAGGATGTTTGTTTTCAGGAGCTGCTTGTGCTCAGAAGCTCTGAAACTTTCGTCATGAGCATCAGGATGGGAGGGCTGGAAAATATACTGTCTGCCTCTTATCAAAAATACACTGTGCAAGGTCAAGGTAAAGAAAAGGCATGTACTTTGTAGGAAATTAACTTTTCTGTGTTTTTTTTTTTACATTTGATTAGCAAATGGAAACCATCAGTTTTACTCCCCTGATAAGCCTTGTATCTGTGTGGGCTTCATAATGAAGTCAGTCAGCTGGCATGACATTATATTTTAAATGGTACGCAATAAACAGTACAAATCATGATTAACCTCCTTTATGCTCCTTATGAATCAGAGACATTTTTGCATTTATGCTATGGGCCTGTTTATTCAGTGATAACTATGTTATAATAGAGGGCCCATGTACGTTCTTACTGTGCATTAACCACTTCAGCCCCGGAAGATTTAGCTGCTCAATAACCAGGCCATTTCTTGTGATACGGCACTGCGTCGCTTTAACTGACAATTGCGCAGCCGTGCTACATTGTACCTAAACCAAATTGATGTCCTTTTTTCCCCACAAATAGAGCTTTCTTTTGGTGGTATTTGATCATCTCTGCGGTTTTTATTTTTTGCGCTATAAACAAAAAAAGACTGACAATTTTGAAAAAAACACAATATTTTGTACTTTTTACTATAATAAACAATCCCCATTTTTTTTTTTTTTAAAGCAAATTTTTTCCTCAGTTTAGGCAGATATGTATTCTTCTACATATTTTTGGTAATAAAAATTGCAATAAGTGCATATTGATTGGTTTACGTAAAAGTTATGGCGTCTGCAAATGGGGAAAGATTTATGGCATTTTTATTATTATTTTTTTTACTAGTAATGGTGGCGATCAGCCTGCAACATTATGGTGGACAGATCGGACACTTTTGACAAATTTTGGGGACCATTGGCATTTATACAGTGATCAGTGCTATAAAAATGCACTGATTACTGTGTAAATGTCACTGACAGGGGGTTAACTGTATTACCTAGTGATTCAAACTGTGGGGGGATGGGCCTGCCTGAGTGAGGAGACCAATCATTGTTCATACTTAGTATGAACAACAGATCGCTCTCCTCACCCCTGACAGCACAGAGATCTGTCTGTTTACATTGACATAGTTTTGTCTCTGTGTGGAGCGATCACGGGTGCCCGGCGGTCATCGTGACCGCCGGGCACGCGCATCAGCTCCGGCGTTGTGCAGCGGCCGCGTGCGCATGCCTCCGGTGTCCCCCCCAGTGGTCAAAAGGCAAACCGACGTAACCCAGGGGAGCCAACCTGCCACAGTTCAACTGCGGCAGCTGGTCGGGAAGGGGTTAAAGCATGTTATGTCGTGCAATTATGTGTATTTCTTTAAGGCAGCCCATTGACATCAATTCCAGAGCACCAAAATGTCCCATAAATCATATACGCCACACAATTTGTAAAGCAACCATAAGCATGAGCATCCTATTGCATTAGGGTGTGCACCCCTGTGTGTGTGCGTGTCTGTATATATACAGTAACACAGTTTACTATACTTCAGTTATGTATGAACACAGTGATTTACTATAGCGCTAATATGCTAATGCGCAAATAAATACTCTCAAAATAGCCAAATCATGCTAATTAGCTTGAAAATGGAATTCGCTATAGCGCTCGGCAAAAAATACTCCCAAAATTTAATTCACTATAGCTCCCAGACAACAGAACCCATCCAAATCATTACTCTTGCTAGAAACATGGGAATAATGTTTCGAGCATGATATGATCACCTAAATGGTACTTTAATATGTGGTGTATTGCTTAAAGATAATCCGCTTTTAAACTGCTTAAAAAAGCGATAGGAAAGTCTGAGAAGAGATAAATTCCCCCTCTCTTTACAACTATGTACCAGAGCTAGTGCATATGCTTGGACATGCAAAATACTCTCACTTTAACTCCCATTCATTTTTTACCAAGCTCTATAGTAAATTTGCAAATTAGCGCTTGGCTAAAATGCGTTTTCTAGCGTGAAAATTTGCGCTATATAACCAAACGCAAGTTTCAGCTATTGGTTATAATGGTAAAATTGTTACTTCCCAAAAAAAATACATTTTGATTTTGAGATGAACTGTTTTTTTTCTATAAAATAAATTGTCCCTGCAACAATGTTGCTTCTTCTTCATATTTTTTTGGGGAATGCTAGTAATGTGTAATGTTTTCATGTTTTGGTAAAATATATTTTTCACAAAAATCTAATCCGAAACTCCTACAGATGTCTTCACAAATAACAAACAATACCACTGCTAATGCAAATTTTAAATTAATCACAATTTTGTGTGTTGTTTAGTATTTCCAAATGATTATAATTTGGCCCCCAAAAAATGTGATATGTGTACCAATATCAGAAATAAAAATGTAATTCGCAAAATTTAGAAGGTAACATCACTATTCTACACTTACACACCAAGAACCACAAAATATCACAGAATAAATCAAGAAGCATAACTCCTGATTAATGTTATTCCACCACCTATAGGTATATGTCCAAAGAAATGCAGTATTTGTGTATTTAGACCCCTTTCACACTGAGGCAGTTTTCAAGCATTTTAGCGCTAAATATAGCGCCTGTAAAGCGCCTGAAAACTGCCTCTCAAGCCACCCCAGTGTGCAAGCCCGATTGCTTCCACACTGAGGCGGTGCGCTTGCAGGATGGGAAAAAAAGTCCTGTAAGCAGCATCTTTGGGGCGGTTGCGCGGGAGGGTGCCATTAAAACAGTTCTTCATTCTGTTTTAAAAAAAAATACAAATACTGTAGCAGCTGAATCTATCTATCTATTGCATGAATCTATCTATTGGTGATAAAGGGGGTGGCTGGAGAGAGGGGGCGGCGCCCGTGCATCCTTATGGACGCTCCGCCGCCGGTACACTACATGACAATACAGTTCCAATCACACAATAAATTACATTCCCTGCGGTATGATGCGGTATGATGCCTAATGTGTTGTGTGGAGCAAAGTTTCCCGAACCATCACATCATGCATGTGTTTCCTACCAGTATTCAAATGAAAGGGCTGCTTTGCCTGTGCAAGCGTGGCACACAGAACCCACAATGCTGTGAACTTAGCCTAGGTGCATTCAAAATGAATTGCATAGCAATGCAGACAACATGCATTGCAGTAATGCTCTAGTCTAAAATAACAAAGTAATATATACTGTACATTGTTTTTTGGTGGCAAGAAAAGGTTTGTTTTAAAAAATATTGTCTTGCAAAAATTATAATTATTTTATTTTCTATGTGATTCATAAATAAAGACCTAAAAAATTTGTATTTTTCCTCATCAGAAATAGTTAAAATAAGTAATTTGACTGTAGAATAAATGCATACATTTTCTGTCCCAAATATATTTGCAAATTTAAACAAAGGCTTTTTTAAATTGATTTTTTGCACATTTTTTAGACATCACAAAAATAAAAGTGATACAAAAATAAAGGTTAAATATTATTGGTTCATCAGAAGACTAAGGCCTCAAGCAAAAAGGGCTTAAACGCCTCTTTTACAGGCATTTGACTTTTTTCAGCTTGTAAAAGCACCTCTATGTTACTCTGTGTTTGTGCACACATTGGCTTTTACAGGTAATTAGAAGAAGACAGGCTGAAAAAAAACCCCGGATTACCAGCACATCCAGGAGAGAAGCATTTGGGTAGGTAGACACTTGACGCATGTAAACGTGTCTAAACGTGCCTAAATGCAAGACATGTTTAGTGCTTAAACATTTATTCATACTAATTTATTCTGTTCATTGGAATCAATAAACGCTCAAACGTTTGACGTGCCTAAACGGTCTAACCGGGTATGCAATACGTGGTTTTAGGCACACTTTTTAAACTGCTTTTTCCTGCCAGGAGTAAAAGGCATTCAAAACAGAAATTTAATTGTTCGCATGAGGCTTAATAGCTAGGGGCAGAAAGGGAGAAATGTGTTATGTAGGATGAATTGTCTTTACCTACGGGCTACAAAGAGATTTTTTTTTTTTTTTTAACCCTGTAAGGCCCTCTGTTGTAACATTACAATATCAATTTTAACTCTACTAAAATGAAGCAGCATTTTTTTTTCCGCCTAAGACCAAATTTACATAATTAATAGGTCCTATTGTTTAGTCTAGCACTGATATTATATGGTAAAATGTGTAAATAGGCCTGTTTACCTGGAGATGAAGTCAGTCAACCTGTGAACTTTCTTTAAAGCACACAGCTGGACTTGATAAGGGAAGATTAAAGTAAGTAAACTGCCTGAAATATTTTTTCTGTGATTAATAACATGTGTAGATCATGCATATATCAAGGTACTGTTGAATGCATTAATCATATTAGATTTTGAGCTTGTTATGTCTGTGTTGTAATTTTACAATGTTGGGTTAAAGGAGTAGCAGAATTTCGTCGGTGCACCTTGCAGTGTTCACCTGTTACATGTTACATGTAAAAAAAGCCATAGAAAATGCATGTATATACTTAACTGGTCCTGTTGTATTTTCTGGCCATTGCCTAAATATCTGCCTGCTACATGAGGGACAGGTGATCATTTTCTGGTATATGGAGGGGTTATAGGTGCTAATCACATATTAAGCGGAGGGCACAGTAGACTAGCTAGACAGTGTTGTGTGCCCACTTTGGATTTTGTTAATTGACTGGAATATGTGAAGTCTTTTGAATGTTTATGTATGACTAGGATTCATTTACATTGAGATTGTTTAGCCTAGAAAATAATCAGTGTTGATTTCCAACATGCCATCCAAAATATGGACCGTGACTTTGAGATGGACTCAGAGGACACCGATATAAATGATGAAGAAGAATGTGAAATTGCCTGTGAACTGGAAAAGGAAAATACAAATCCTTTGCAGGCCCAGAACCGGTGGAGAAGATTCAACACTGGGACAAAGCCACCAAAAGATATGTTGAAGTTGAGAGGCCTTATGTTGTGGGTGTCTATGACAAATTCATGGGTAGTGTGGAGATATTGGACTTATTTGTAGCAAAATATAAGTTTCCTTTGAAATCCCACCACTGGTATATTTACATTTGGCACACCATCATCCTAGCTGTGATCAATGCATGGCTGCTGTACAAACGAGACTGCAAAGCACTGAATGCTCTGAATGTTCTTAAACAGGAGGTTGTTTCAAGCCCAGTTAGCCTACTCTCTCATTCTTGTCGGCACAACTGCCATAAAACCAAATAGAGGGCAACCAGCTTTGATCCATGGGAGCTCAGTTCCACAGACAGGGAGCCCCTTAAATGACAAGAAGAGACCATTCACAGAAAAAGGGAGTCTTTCAAATGGCACCCCAGCTAAAAGGTCAACTGTACATCCATCAAAAGACATTTGTAAGGACATGTATGGACATTTCCCTATAGAAGCACGTAGAGGACGCTGCAGACACTGTGGTAAAGGATATACCAACACACTTTGCAGTAAGTGCAATGTCCGCTTCTGCTTCTCAGAGGACAAGAACTGCCTTTGGGACTATCATAACTGAGTATGGCTATAAAAAATAGCTAAACATAATAAATATCAAAGTTTTCATTCAATGCAGTAGGTTTTGTGAAAACAGTTTGAACATAGTTTTATAATAAATGATTATTAATAAAAAATATGACTTGCATCATTATTATTTTGTGATAATTAGTGCATAGATATATAGTCTACTGTTGAAGGACTTAATAGGCAGAAAGCCCTTCAAATAAACCCTTTGTTGGTCTCTACATTTGTTCTGACAGTATGAGTAAAATTACTGATATTCTGCTACCAAACAGGCCCAATGTTGCAAAATTACAACGTTCACCTAAAAACGTTCTAAAATTTAAAAAAATGTTAAAACCGATTAATTTCTGCATTAGAAGCCTCCTATGACATTATCTAAAAGGTGAAAACATTTTTATGCAGTTTTGTTCTATATTTGGGTCTTCTGGGGTTAAAGGTTTTATTTTTTTTACTTGTATGGTTGCTTTAACTAAAGTTGTATGCAGGTTAAGGGTTTGTTTCACAAAGAAGGGCAACAAAGCTAATAAAGGGTCTGGAGGATCTTAGTTATGAGGAAAGGTTGCGAGCACTGAACTTATTCTCTCTGGAGAAGAGACGCTTGAGAGGGGATATGATTTCAATAGACAAATACCGTACTGGTGACCCTACAATAGAAATAAAACTTTTTTTTTTCGTAGAAGAGAGTTTAACAAGACTCATGGCCACTCATTAAAATTAGAAGAAAAGAGGTTAACCTTAAACTACGTAGAGGGTTCTTTACTGTAAGAGCGGCAAGGATGTGAAATTCCCTTCCACAGGCGGTGGTCTCAGCGGGGAGCATCGAGCTTCAAGAAACTATTAGATAAGCACCTGAATGACCGCAACATAGAGGGATATACAATGTAATACTGACACATAATCACACACAGGTTGGACTTGATGGACTTGTGTCTTTTTTCAACCTCACCTACTATGTAACTATGTAATATATGTAACTATGTAACTATATATATGAATGAAATAGTAAATAAAATTAAACAGTACATTGTTACATTGTATTATTTAATGACACTTGCAGTATATTTGCAAGCATCATTTTATTCAAGAATGGCTGCATTTTGGCAGCCAGTCCTGCCATGTGATAGATAGCAATTTCTGGCTGTCATTTTGACAGCTAAGCATTGCCAATAATTATTATTATTATTATTATTATACAGGATTTATATAGCGCCGACAGTTTACGCAGCGCTTTACTACATTAGGGCAGACAGTACAAGTACAATACAATTCAATACAGGAGGAATCAGAGGGCCCTGTTCGTTAGAGCTTACAATCTAGGAGGGAGGGTCAAGTTATACAAAGGGTAATAGCTGTGGGGGATGAGCTAATGGAGAAAATAGTGCAGTTGTTAGATGGAGGCAGGATAGGCTTCTCTGAAGAGGAAAGTTTTCAGGGATCGCCTAAAAGTGGATAAAGTTGGAGACAGTCTGACAGATTGGGGTAGGGAATTCCAGAGGATGGGTGAGGCTCGGGAGAAGTCCTGGAGGCGGATATGGGAGGAGGTGATGAGGGAGCTAGAGAGCAGGAGGTCTTGGGAGGAACAGAGATGGCGATTAGGTTGGTATTTTGAGCCTAGGTTAGTGATGTAGCTGGGGACAGAGTTGTGGATGGCTTTGTAACTTATTGTTAGTATTTTGAATTTAATTCGTTGGGCGAGTGGTAGCCAATGGAGGGATTGGCAGAGAGGGGTAGCAGACACTGAGCGGTTTGTAAGGTGGATGAGTCTGGCAGCAGCATTCATGATGGACTGAAGGGGGGATAGTCTATTTAAAGGTAAGCCAATGAGGAGTGAGTTGCAGTAGTCAAGGCGAGAGATAACCAGGGAGTGAATCAGGAGCTTTGTGGTTTCATTGGTTAGAAAGGGACGTAGTTTAGAGATGTTGCAGAGGTTGAGGCGGCAAGCTTTGGAAAGTGATTGGATGTGGGGCTGAAAGGAGAGTTCAGAGTCCAGGATAACACCTAGTACCCTGACATGTGGGGACGGGTGGATGGTTTTGCCATTGCTCTTGACAGAGAAGTCGGGGGAAGAGGAACATGGGGGAGGAAATATTATAAGCTCGGTTTTGGACAAGTTGAGTTTGAGGAAGTGGTGTGACATCCATACAGATATGTCGTTTAGTAAGTTAGTGATGCGTGAGGAGACTGATGGAGTAAGTTGAGGGGTGGAGAGATAGATTTGTGTGTCATCAGCATAGAAATGATATTGAAAGCCGTGAGAGGCTATCAGCTGACCCAGGGAAGAGGTGTAGATTGAAAATAAAAGAGGTCCAAGAACAGAACCTTGGGGGACCCCGACAGAGAAAGGAAGAGGAGTGGAGGAAGTAGAATTGTAAGTGACACTGAAGGTGCATTGGGATAGGTAGGATGAGAGCCACTGAAGAGCACAGTCACGGAGACCGAGGGAGTAAAGTTTTTTGAGGAGGAGGGGGTGGTCAACCGTGTCAAAGGCAGCTGAAAGATCCAGAAGTAGGAGTACAGAATAGTGTCCGTTGGTTTTTGCAGTTAGTAGGTCATTTGTGAGTTTTAAAAGAGCAGTTTCTGTGGAGTGTTGAGGGCGAAATCCAGATTGAAGGGGATAAAGAAGGTTGTTTTTAATTAGGTGGTCACTCAGTTGGTTGTAAACCAGGCGTTCAAGGAGTTTAGAGGAAAAGGGGAGCAAGGAGATTGGGCGTAGGTTGTTAAGATTGGTAGGGTCCAAGGACGGCTTTTTGAGTATGGGGGTGACCAGTTCATGTTTTAGAGCATCGGAGAAGATGCCAGAGGTGAGGGAGAGATTGAAGATGTGGGTTAGAGAGTGTAGGATGGGGTCAGAGGGTGACTGTAGCATTTGAGAGGGAATAGGGTCCAGGGGACAGGTGGTTAGGTGGGCGATAGAAAGGAGTTTAGCAACTTCATCTGTAGTAGTAGATTTGAATAGGGGGAGTGTCAGTTGTACCTGTTGACATGGGGTCTTAGCTGGGGGAGATACCTGTAGAATGGAGATTTCATCACGGATTGTATCAATCTTGTTTTTGAAGTGATTAGCGATTTCCTGGGCAGTGAGTAAGTCAGTGGGTGGAGGCGGTGGAGGACAAAGTAGAGAGTTGAAGGTAGAGAAGAGTTTACGGGGATTGGATGAGAAAGTGTTAATAAGAGTTGTAAAATAGGTTTGCTTGGCAGTGTGGAGGAAAGAATAGTATGTTTGGAGGGCAGATTTGTATTGGTTGAAATCTTTGAGAGAATTAGTCTTGTGCCACAGACGCTCAAGAGCGCGACTACGTTTTTTGAGAATTTTAGTGTCATCTGTTTGCCAGGGTTGTAGGGGTCGAGGCCTGATTCTGCGTGTAGTGAGGGGAGCGAGCTTGTCCAGGGTGGAGGACAGAGATTTATTGTAGATGGACATGGCTTAGTTGGGGCAGGACAGGGGAGAGATTTTGTCATAGAGGTGGTCAGTAGCAGAATAGAGGAGACAGGAGTTGAAGTTGCGAAAGTTTCTACTGGTGATGGTTAGGCGATTGGAGGGAAAGGTGGTGGAAGACAGGGGGAGAGAGAAACTAATAAGGTGGTGGTTGGAGAGAGGAAAAGCATTGTTTGAGAAGTTGCATGGAGTGCATAGGTAAGAGAATACAAGGTCAAGGGTGTTGCCATCAGAGTGAGTAGAAGCCTGTACCCATTGCTTCAGGTCAAATGAAGAGGTTAGACTAAGAAGTTTAGAAGTAGCAGGAGTGTTTGTATTAGCGTGGATGTTGAAATCACTGAGAAGGATTGTGGGAATATCCGAAGAGAGAAAGTAGGGTAGCCAGGCAGAAAACTCATCAAGGAAAGTCGATAATGGTCCAGGGGGCCGGTAGATCACAGCAATTCTTAGGGAAGTAGGAGAGAATAGACGTATACAGTGGGCTTCGAATGATGAGAGGGAAAAAGAAGGTGGAAGGTGCTCTGGGGGGATAGGAGGAATCCCACTCCACCTCCCTTGCGTCCATTAGGCCTAGGGGAGTGAGTCCAGTGAAGGCCACCCTGGGAGAGGGAAACAGGAGAAGGGGTGTCATATTCGTGGAACCAGGTTTCGGTGAGAGCAAGTAGATTAAAGGAATTATTGACAAAGAGGTCATGAACAGCAGTGAGTTTGTTGCAGACAGAGTGGGCGTTCCAGAGGGCGCAGGATAGATGGAGGCTGGCGTTGGGAAGAAGAGGAATGGAGACTAAATTGTGTAGACTGCGACTACTGCCAGAGGGTGTAGGGTGATGGGTGTGTTGGGCACAGTTATATAAGGGATGCCCAGGGTTTGGGGAAATATCTCCAGCGATTAGGAGAAGCAGAAGAGTGAGGGAGGTAATATGAGAATATGATTTGTATGATGGGACATGCTTTAGTATCCTGGGGGTATGTTAGCAAGTGGGCTTAGAGTTAGAAAGAGGTGACGAGTGCAGTAGTAGGGGGAGGGGAGAAGTGAGGGTGATATGTACAGATTGTGTGGTGGAGCAGAGGGATGTAGAAAAGAGAGCTTGAGGAGAGAGGCTGCAATTGTGAAGAGGAGGAGAGGTAAAGAGAGCATGTTTCAGAGAAGGTGAGATAATATGAAAATGAGATCACCTGCAATCTGCTATGGTTAGCTTTGTGCAAATCGCTGAAGTGCAAGAGCAGAAGTGTCACTTATTTTCAGAACCCCACTTCTTTGCAAGAACCCCCTGTATGTGCAGCCCCCTGTATGTTCCCCCGTAAAGAAGGCCTTGTTATAAACTGTGTTGGGTGTGGATGGAATCTGGCAATTAATCAATTAGGAGGGCATATTAGGAACACAGCAAGCAGGGCATAACTTTCACACCACAATCAAACTGCAAGGGGACTAAAAGGTCAAAATTGTAAAGATACGGAAACCCATAATTTAGGTAAGACTTAATGGCTAAATAAACATTGAAATAATGTGAGCATGGCTACAGATGTAGTTGAGACAGCGGTGACAAACAGATTTACCAAAAATGTATATAAGCGGTCAGTCAATTTTCAGTTTGCAGGACATGGGAATATAAACGCAGATTACCAAAAATGTATATAAGCGGTCAGTCAATTTTCAGTTTGCAGGACATGGGAATATAAACGCAGATTACCAAAAATGTATGTAAGCGGTCAGTCAATTTTCAGTTTGCAGGACATGGGAATATAAACGCAGATTACCTGTGAAGAGAGAAGAAAATGTTCAGAAGGATGCTGCAAGAGCAGAAGTGTCACTTATTTTCAATTATTTTCCGCAGGGGAGCAGAGCATAGGAGACATGCAATAGAAACCATGTTGAAGTTTTTTAGGCAATGTGTTTTATACCTAAGATCCTAAAATGGTTAAAGCCTAATTGTGGGAAAATGTAAAATTATCTCTTGCAATGGGCCTGTGTCCATGCTTCAAGAGGTAATTGCTCATTTTGTCTGGGAGAGTAGAAACCCTTTTACCTACCTGATTCTCCACTCCCCCATCACGAGGTAAAGCTCCCAGAAACATGGCGTCTGCCCCATAAATACCCTCTCCCAGAATGCAACCCGGAGGACCACCTCCGCCGAGTTGTCTCCGAGACAGAAGAGTATTCATATGTTTCAGCCTGTTGCTTTCCAACACCGACCCAGAGTGACAACGACACCCACAGGCAGAGTGTGGTACTGCACACAACACAGCCAAACTAGAACAGAGGCTAATCTAACTGTAAATTAGATCTGAACTATGTACAGCACAGATAATCCATTAAATTTACCAAGAAGCGGTAGATTGGAAAATCTACCAGCACTACAGTAACAATAGATATCAACTTAATATTTTATATTTAATATATATATATATATATATATATATATATATACATATCTCAACATGATCCACAATTTTAGTGATAAACATATCAAAGTTAAAAATATCTATAAAAGATAAACGAATGCAAAAGGATCAAATAATAGCTGGCACGAGGGGGCAGAAGGAAGAGGGGCATAAATTCCCCAATCACTCTTACTTTTTGAAAATTCAGTTTACCTGTAGATAAGAGTGATTGGGGAATGTGTATATATATATATATATATATATATATATATATATATATATATATATATATGTATATATATATATGTATGTGTATATATCTCTATATATATCTCTCTATATATATAGATATAGATATATCTATATATATAGATATATAGATATATACTGTATATATAGCCAAAACTATTTTTTTTTGAGCAAGGAACGGAACAAGAAAACATACAGTATATCAAGATGTTTTTGCTGTCCATGTCTGATTGGGGAGATTCTCATTTACTTCCTGTGTCAGAGTTACAATAGGAGGAAGAAATCTCTCTAAAGTAAAGGAAATCTCCTCTTAGTTGTCACCCAAAAAGTATTTTTCCCATGACAACTCAACTCAGATTTCCTATCTTTAGATATGGTAAATCTCCCAAGTAGGAACACAGAGTGCAATAAACACCTGACAATAGTTCTAACAGCGGCGGCCGGTCCATAAGGGGCGCAGGGGCGCAGCCCCTCTAATCTCCATGCGCCGCCTCCTAATCTCCATGCGGGCCGCCGGACGCATAGATTTCTACAAGTTTTTTTGTTTTTTGAAGCACATGATTAGAAATTGGGCTGCGCCAAATAGTACTGCGCCTCGAGCCCACCCACTTGTGACATTAGCGAATCAATATTCGCTATTGTATTCCAACTTCTCCTCCCGGCCAATTAGGACAGGAAGTGCGTCTTAATACCGGATTGGCCAGGAGGAGAAGCCAGGGAAGCCACAGCTTAGATGGGGTAAGCATGGACCTGGCGGGGGGGGTTTACACCCCCCCCAAAAAAATGGAGCACCAGCCGCCGCTGAGTTATAACCCTTGATCACTCAATCCAGTAGACAAAAAAAACCTTGGCTTTAAATATGCTTTAACTCACTGCCCTCTCAGTCTTGCCATGTTAGCAATGAAAGTATCAGTGCCATGCCACACACTGTTAAATTGGAACCATTTCTGATCCAGAAAAAAGTATATAGGAAGAAGGCTTTTAAAATGTTAAAGCCCAATACACTTTTCAGTTTAAAACAGCTAAATGCATTCCATGTGCACCATAAAGCTGTGCAAACTCTTATATTTGGCATTTCTTTAGGAAAGCAACCTCTCTTTGTGGAAGCAGTGGTCTCCCTGCTTGGTCAGACTACCTTTAGCTGGGCAAACTACAAATCCCATCTTCAGCTCTAGCTGTGACTCATCAGGAAGCATGTCAGACCTTTGATCCTTTGGCAAGTATCCTTCTCTGCAACATGCTCGCCAGGGACAGGTTTTCTACTCAGGCTGTGACTGCTTTTATAGAAAATGAACTGTACACTTTGCACATCTTTATTTTGATGCAACTGGAATGTATTAGCTGATTTAAACTGAAAGTTCAGTTGGGTTTTAACACACAATAATAAACTTATTTACATTAACCTGATCACATTGAGATATACGGAAAATATTTTAAAAAGGCTATAGCTTCCCTTGAGGCTGCTTGGTTGAAGTTGGCCTTTAAAATAAATTACTTCTTCAACTGCAGATTAAAAAAAAAAGAAATATAGTAATAATGTGGTGTCTGCCCTACAAGTTCTTGTCTGAGCTCTGTTTTTAGTATGACATATTTTTTGTGTGACAATTTCTCACGGGACATGTTTGTTTTTCCTCCATCTTCTCCACTTGCTATCAAGCAGGACTGACCTGCACACCCCAGAGCAAAATTAAAGCCAATGAAAACATTATGGACATGAGAATTTATGGCAGGACCATCCAATGCTCCGTGCCTGAAAGGAAGCTGGCGGAGATTTATTCTGCATTATTAAGTGTTTGTGCCTTGTGCAAGATAAGCAACAAAGAGGGATTTATCAAAGGCTGACACCAGCTCTTCAGAGAGGAGAAACAGACTGCAGGATTTATCATATCCTTGTCTGTGCACATGCGTGGAATGGAACTCAAGCAAATTGTAAGAGATACAGGTTCTGGGCTGCCTGCACACTGCTGAAGGTAAAATGATTAGGCAGCTGTTTCTAATGGGAATGTTAAAAGTTGAGAGTGTTGGTAGGTGACCACCAGTGGATGTGTGTCCATGTAGCATACATATAAAAGGAAGGGAAAGTTGCAAAGGTCTTCAGATAACGTTTTTCTTGAAGTTTTGGAAATAAAATTACACCATGATAGAAAGCTGGCATTTTTGTACAGCGGTACATTAGGGCATACGGCTGTACAGAGTAAAACCTTGTTTTTGTGGAGCCTGGGAGCCCAGCTGCAGTGTATTTTGCCCATTAAGATCTATTCCAGAAAATGCTTGTGCAACACTCACATTTACATGCTACGGTCACTCTCTACACTCTCTAACTCATATCTTCAATCTCTACAATCTCTTTAATCTCTACCTCTCTTCTGGCATCTTCCCCAACTCTCTAAAACAAGCCCTCACTAGCCCCAACCAATCTTAACAACCTATTCCCCATCTCCTTGTCCCCTTTTTAATCCAAACTCCTTGAATGTCTGGTCTACCACCAAGTGAGCTACCACCCCACCGAGAATAACCTTCTTGATCCCCTTCATTCTGGATTCCATCCTCAACACTCCACGTAAACTGCTCTCCTAAAACTCTCAAACGATCTGCTAACAGCTAAATCCAATGGACACTATTCTTTACTTCTACTCTTGGACCACTTCTGCCTTTGACACAGTGGAACAGCCCCTCCTCCTCAAAAACATATCCAAAACTTATCCAACCACACTTAGTGTTACGTACAATTCTACTTCTTCCTCTCCTCTCCTGTTCTCGGTCGGGGTCTCCCAATTTTCCTTACTCTTTTTCTTCATCTACTCCTCCTCCCTGGGTCAGGTAATAGCCCCCCCATGGCTTCCAGTACCATCTCTACACTGACAACACCCAAATCTATCTCTCTACCCCTAAGCTCACTCCTTCAGTCTCCTCACGTATCAGTAATTTACTAACAGACATATCAGCCTGGATGTTACACCACTTCCTCAAACTCAATCTATCCAAAGCCAAGTTCATAATTTTTCCTCCCCCACATGCCTCTTCCCCTGATTTCTCTGTCAAGATCGATAGCACTTCTATCAGCCTGTCCCCACCTGCCAAAGTTCTAGGTGTAATCCTTAACTCTGAACTATCCTTTTGGCCCCACGGCCAATCACTGTCCAAATCTTGCCACCTCAACCTCAGCAACATCTCCAAGATATGCCCCTTCCTAACCAATTTCACCACAAAGCCCCTATCTCCCTCCCTGGTCATCTCTCACCTCGATAACTGCAACTTCCCCCTCACGGGAATGCTACTGCCAGGCTCATCCACCTTACCAACCATTCAGTGTCTGCTACTGCTATTTGTCAATCCCTCCACTGGCTTCTACTCACTCAATAAATTAAATTCAAAATACAATTTACAAAGCCATCCACAATGTGGCTCCCCAGCTACATCACTAACCTAGTCTCAAAATACCAACCTACTCATTCTCTTCATTCCTCCCATGACCTCCTGCTCTCTAGCTCCCTCATCACCGTCTCTCATGCTCTCCTCCAGGACTTTTAGTGAGCTTCTCCTATCATATGAAATTCCCTACCCCAATTTGTCCAACTATCTCCCACTCTGTTTGCTTTTAGATGATCCCTGAAAACCCTCCTCTTCAGAGAAGCCTATTCTGCCCACACCTAACTACTGTACTTTTATTTTCTCCATCAGATCATCCCCCACAGCTATTACCTTTTGTATCACTTGACCCTCCTTTCTAGATTGTAAGCTCCATCGAGCAGGGCCCTCTGATTCCTCTTGTATTAAATTGTATTCTACTGTCTGCCTCCATGTTGTAAAGCACTACGTAAACTGTTGGCGCTATATAAACGCTGTATAATAATAATAATTTAAAGTTCAAATTTTCACTGCTGTGTCATCGGCAGTCTCTTCATTTATGTAGAAAAACGTCTGACTGTACTCTTTTTTTCTAGTACATTTTTTACCAGTTGGCCAGTTTTACACTGCTGTATCGTCTGTGGTTTCAAAACTCAAAATGAGAGATTCATAGAATTTGGTAGTTATGCATCTTTGAGAACAAGGCCAGTTATTGCAGACTACTAGCCAATTGTTATCTGCATCTCAAAGTGGGCCTATTAATATTTGGTGAAAGTGCCTGTGTTGCTGCTAAAGCTACCTGAAAAGAAAAAATCAGATTTTGGTGCTGCTGTATGTAAGCCAAGCTAATCATAAAAAAAAATAAATAAATACATTCCATATCCAAATATGTGCTACAAACATATGCTATAGCTGTGAGTGTCAGTGAAAACTGTACTGTCTCGTAACCCTTGCACAGCTTTAACACTATGTCTACCAAGGTATGTACAGTATCTCACAAAAGTGAGTACACTCCTCACATTTTTGTAAACATTTTATTATATTTTTTCATGTGACAACACTGAAGAAATGACACTTTGCTAAAATGTAAAGTAGTGTACAGCTTGTATAACAGTGTAAATTTGCTGTTCCCTCAAAATAACTCAACACACAGCCATTAATGTCTAATCCGCTGGCAACAAAAGGGAGTACACCCCTAAGTGAAAATGTCCAAATTGGGCCCAAAGGGTCAATATTTTGTGTGGCCACCATTATTTTCCAGGACTGCCTTAACCCTCTTGGTCATGGAGATCACCAGAGCTTCACAGGTTGCCACTGGAGTCGCTACCACTCCTCTGTGACGACATCACAACGCTGGTGGATGTTATAGACCTTGCACTCCTCCACCTTCCGAGGATGCCCCACAGATGCTCAATAGGGTTTAGGTCTGGAGACATGCTTGGCCCGTCCACCACCTTCTCCCTCAGCTTCTTTAGCAAGGCAGTGGTCATCTTGGAGGTGTGTTTGGGGTCATTATCATGTTGGAATACTGCCCTGCGGCCCCGTATCCGAAGGGGGGGATCATGCTCTGCTTCAGTATGTCACAGTACATGTTGGCATTCATGGTTCCCTCAATGAACTGTAGCTCCCCAGTACTGGCAGAACTCATGCAGCCCCAGACCATGACACTTCCACCACCATGCTTGACTTTAGTCAAGACACATTTTTCTTTGTACTCCTCACCTGGTTACCACCACACATGTTTGACACCATCTGAACCAAATAAGTTTATCTTGGTCTCATCAGACCACAGGACATGGTTCCAGTAGTCCATGTCCTTAGTCTGCTTGTCTTCAGCAAACCTTTTGCAGGCTTTCTTGTGCATCATCTTTAGAAGAGATTTCCCTCTGGGACAACAGCCATGGAGACCAATTTGATGCAGTGTGTGGCGTATGGTCTGAGCACTGACAGGCTGACCCCCCACCCCTTCAACCTCTTCAGCAATGCTGGCAGCACTCATACGTCTATTTCCCAAAGACAACCTCTGGATATGATGCTTAGCACGTGCACTCAACTTCTTTGGGCGACCATGGCAAGGCCTGTTCTGAGTGGAACCTGACCTGTTAAACCAGTGTATGGTCTTGGCCACCATGCTGCAGCTCAGTTTCAGGGTCTTGGCAATCTTCTTATAGCCTAGTCCATCTTTATGTAGAGCAACAATTCTTTTTTTCAGATCCTCAGAGAGTTCTTTGCCATGAGGTGCCATGTTGAACTTCTAGTGAACAGTATGAGAGAGCGATAACACCAAATTTAACATACCTGCTCCCCATTCACACCTGAGACCTTGTAACACTAATGAGTCACATGACACCGGGGAGGGAAAATGGCTAATTGGGCCCAATTTGGACATTTTCACTGAGGGGTGTACTCACTTTTGTTGCCAGCGGTTTAGACTTAAATGGCTGTGTATTGAGTTATTTGGAGGGTACAGCACATTTACACTGTTATACAACCTGTACACTCACTACATAACATTGTGGCAAAGTGTAATTTCTTCAGTGATGTCACATGAAAAGTTGTAATAAAATATTTACAAAAATGTGAGGGGTGTACTCACTTTTGTGAGATACTGTATATTAATGTCTTGGTAGTCAAGGGGGTGCTGCTGCAGCCATGAACTTGGTATTTTTTTTAAGCCAGAGATTGGCTTTCATGTAACTTTCGGTAACTTTTAGAGTACTGAGAGGATTCCACCTGCCAGCGCCAGATGTAGTCCTGGGCTCTCCCATTTCTCTGGGGAGCCTGGGACTACCATAAAAATGACTCAGTATGTTGTGTTGGAATAGCTCAGGGCAGTGTTTCTCAACTCCAGTCCTCAAGGCACACCAACAGGTCATGTTTTCAGGATTTCCCTCGGATGAAACAGCTGTGGTAATTACTAAGGCAATGAAACTGATCAAATCACCTGTGCAAAATAGTGGAAATCCTGAAAACATGACCTGTTGGTGCGCCTTGAGGACTGGAGTTGAGAAACACTGGCTCAGGGAACAGCTGTCCTCCAATCTTCTCTCTAATAAATTAACCCATACAAGGATTTTTATCACATCCGGGTTCAGAGCTGTTATTCCCCAGCTACTATAGTGATCTTTGCTTATGTAGCCAGGTGCTGACCTACAGCAATATAGAGAAGGCATTGCCTTTTATTCTTCTCTCCCTCAACTCTCCCTCAACTTATGCGGCACCAATCTCCTCCAGCCAGTAGCAGGATCGCTCAAGCCAAGCAAGCCCATAGACTTGTATGTAGAGCACTAAGAATCCAAGGAGTTGTAGTTTGAGGTGGCAGTCATATAATGGGGCGAATATACTACTTATAGTGCATATCCCAACAGGCACTGTGCAGTAGAAGGAGTGAAGAGATGATTTTTATTAAATTGCCAAGGAGAGTTCTTCCTCTTGGCACCGAGGGAATTAGAGAGAGATCACCTCTGTATAATTATTTACCTGCCAGCAAGAGACCATACCAGCGGAGATCAGAGCCTGAGTCTGAGACTGGGAGTGAGGCCTGCCAGGGACAGCACAGCACCGCAAATATCTCAGCACCCGCACTGCTTACCACAGGAAGACTGGAGTGTCTACTCATCCTCTGCTTCCCACCGAATTTCACTAGAGGCTTTTGGGGAAAGGCCAAGGGAGCCCCCTTCTACAGTGAGAGGTCACCGCCACATCCTGGGGACTAGTGAGAGGGTTATTCGCCCATAGCTGATACTGCTAGCTGGGACTAAGCCACTGGAAGTAAAACGCTTAATCTATACCGAACCCATATTGCACTCTATACTATAGTACTATACTACTATTACTATTGGGTAATAAGTATTACTTTCAGTGATTTCTTGTAGTATTGTGTGTTTGTATGTTTGTACAATCAACCTGTTGTGTCAGAGGGTCTGAGGTTCTTAAGAAGTTTGAGGAAAAGAACAGAGGACCCATCCTGTCCAGCAGCTCCTACAGGGGTATCGCTAAACTTGATTAGCTGCAGTGGAGGGCAGAGGTAACATTGGGGGTCTAAGTCTGGCCATACGTTATACAATCTATTTGTACAATCTTCTTTAGATCTACCATCAACTATGTAGAGGAGGGAGCTGCCTGACTTGATACTATGTGAATGCATTGTTTAGGTTTGTCCTTATATTATATTGTTTTTGTAAATCTAAAGTTGATTGTACCTGTCATCTGCCCCCTTGTGACAGCGATAAAGTTACATTTTTTTTTTATATGAAAGATTAATAAAATAAATAAAACTATTTAAAGGACCCCTATCACCCTGCTTTTAAATGCCAGTGCAAACATGTGCCTAATGCTCACACATGTATGTAAACAGCATTTGCCTCACACATGTGAGGTATTGCCACAAATGTCAGAGTGAGAGTAATAATTCTACTGCCATGAATTGAGGTTAACTCTAAGTTAATAACCTGTAAAGGTTTTTTAAAGTGTGGCACAGGTTTTAGGACTTGATATGTTTGGTATCCATCTACACAACACAACTCCATCTTCCATCTTTTGCTATAAAACATATCTAATTAAAAAAATGTAAAAAATTTAATGTCTTCATCAGTTCAGGCCAATATGTTTTCTGCTACATATTTTTGGTAATAAAAATCTCA
This sequence comes from Lithobates clamitans, assembly GCA_037952925.1. NCBI lineage: Eukaryota > Metazoa > Chordata > Amphibia > Anura > Ranidae > Lithobates > Lithobates clamitans. The sequence continues at coordinate 1,791,767 of JBBGZY010000925.1, read as the reverse complement.
ATAAGCTTATATATTGATTGGCTTGTGAAAAAAGGTATAGCGCCTACAAACTATGGAATATATTTATTGAATTTTTAATTATTTATTTATTTTTACTAGTAATGGCGTAGATTAGCAACTTATAGTGGGACTGCAATATTGCGGCAGACAAATCGGACACCAACTGACATTTTTGACACTTGTTTGGGAACTAGTTAGACTATACCGTGATCAGTGTTGGAAATATGTATTGTCACTGTACTAATGGGTTAACTGTGTACCTAGCCTGTGTTTTTGTACAGTGTGGGAGGTGCTTTTACTAGGGGAATCCTTGGCCCTGCTCTGCAGTAACACAGGATCCATGCCTTTCCTACTTGCAGAACAGCAATTTGCCTTGTTTACAAAGGCAGATTGCCATTCTGCCTCTGTACTGAATGATTGGTGTGAGCTGGTGGACATCGAGTCCGCGGTACCTGCTGATTAATTCCCGCTGTGTATAACAGCGGTAGCGAGCTGGCGATGGCGCGTATTCGCGCCCTCTACCCGAAAAAGCCTGATCACGAATATACGTGATCTGGCGCAGAGATGCTGCCCTGTAGCAGTAAATCTGCTATAGGGCAAACCTTAAAAGGTAAATTTTCAAACAAAAAATGCAGATTTTAACATGTGTGCAAACATTAACCACTTAAACCCCGGACCATTTGGTTGCCCAAAGACCAGAGCACTTTTTGCGATTCGGCACTGCGTCGCTTTAACTGACAATTGCGCGGTCGTGCGACTTAGCACCCAAACAAAATTGACGTCCTTTTTTCCCCACAAATAGAGCTTTCTTTTGGTGGTATTTGATCACCTCTGCGGTTTTTATTTTCTGCGCTATAAACAAAAAAATAGCGACAATTTTGAAAAAAACGCATTATTTTTTACTTTTTGCTATAATAAATATCCCCAAAAAATATATAAAAAAACTTTTTTTTTCCTCAGTTTAGGCCAATACGTATTCTTCTACAATAAGCGTTTATTAATTGGTTTGCACAAGAGTTATAGCGTCTACAAAATAGGGGATAGTTTTATGGCATTTTTATTAATATTTTTTTTTTTTACTAGTAATGGTGGCGATCAGTGATTTTTATCATGACTGCGACATTATGGCAGATCGGACACTTTTGGTGCGATTTTGGGACCATTCACATTTATACAGCAATCAGTTAAATGTGACTGGTAGTGAAGGGGTTAACCACTAGGTGGCGCTGTAGGGGTTAAGTGTGTCCTAGGGAGTGACTCCAACTGTGGGGGGAGGGGCTATGTGTGACACGACACTGATCACTGTCTCGATTACAGGGAGATGTGATCAGTGTCCTGTCACTAGGCAGAACGGGAAATGCTTGTTTACATTAGCATTTCCCCTTCTTCCTCTCCGTGAGACGATCGTGGGTATCCCCGCGGACATCGAGTCCGCGGGACCCACTACCACACTCATGGAGGTCGCGGCGCGCACCCGCAAACCGATTCTTAAAGGGCAATGTACAGGTATGTTAATCTGCCTGTACATGCCCTTCTGCTGACGTATATCGGCGTGAGCCGGTCAGCAAGCGGCTAAACAAATTGCACCAGTAGGTTAAGATATCCCCCAAACATGTTATTTAAAGGATTTATGTATTTTGAACATTGTCGCTAAGGATGAGCCAAACACCCCCAGTTCGGTTCGCACCAGAACTTTAAAACAGGCAAAAAATTCAGACGAACACCGTTAAAGTCTATGGGGCACGAACATGAAAAATCAAGAGTGCCAATTTTAAAGGATTATATGCAAGTTATTGCCATAAAAGTGCTTGGGGACCTGAGTCCTGCCCCAGGGGTATCAATGCAAAAAAAGTTTTAAAAACAGCCATTTTTTTCGGGAGCAGTGATTTTACTAATGCTTAAAGTGAAACAATAAAAATTAAACATTCCTTTAAATATCGTGCCTGGGGGGTGTCTATAGTATGCCTGTAAAGTGGCGCAGTTTTCACATGTTTAGAACAGTAACACAGCAAAATGACATTTCTAAAGGAAAAAAGTAATTTAAAACTGAGAGCGACTGTAATGAATTGTTGGGTCTCGGCAATATAGATAAAACTCATTGAAAAAAATGGCATGGTTCCCCCCCGGCCCTTTGAGTGATGTCAGAGGAAGGTGGGGTCACCTGTTTACGTCACCGAGTGGCCCTGCCCTCAGCTATATAACAGCTGTCATCGAGAAGAAGTATCACTCGGCAGGAGCCTCCCGTGGAGGTGGAGCTGTTGCAGCTTTTTTTGTTTTCTTTCTTTGGTCTGTCGGGCGCAATGAGATGGATTTACATTGCAGGACATTTTAATTTTTTTATTTTTCAATAAAGGACTTGTCCCAAAATGTCTCTTGTCATTTTTACTATTTTTGACACTTTTTTTATGAATTGGTAGGGGTAAAATGTACCCGTTACCAATTCACATGGGAGGTGGGTTCTGGGGGTCCCCTTGTTAAAGGGGGCTTTCAGATTCCTATAAGCCCCCCACCTGCAGACCCCCACAACCACCACGCAAGGGTTGTGGGATGAGGCCCTTGTCCCGATGTTGAGGGCTTGTGGCCTGGTATGGTTCAGGAGGGGGGCGTCCTCTCGTCCCCCCTCTTTTCCTGTGGCCTGCCAGGTTGCGTGCTCATATAAGGGTCTAGTATGGATTTTAGGGGGACACCTACGCCATTTTTTTAAATTTGGTGCAGGGTTCCCCTTAATATTTATACCAGACCCAAAGAGCCTGATAATGGACTGGAGGGGGGTTCCGACAATTCATTACAGCTGCGATCATTTTTAAATGACTTTTTTTCCTTTAGAAATGCCATTTTGTGCAGGTACTGTTCTAAACACGGGAAGAATGTGCCACTTTACAGGCATACTATAGACACCCCCCCCAGGCACGATATTTAAAAGAATATTTTTATTGTTTCACTTTAAGCATTAATAAAATCACTGCTCCTGAAAAAATGTCCGTTTTTAAAACTTTTTTTGCATTGATACATGTCCCCGGGGGCAGGACCCAGGTCCCCAAACACTTTTTATGACAATAACTTGCATATAAGTCTTTAAAATGAGTACTTTTGGTTTTTCATGTTAGTGTCCCATAGACTTCAACGCAGGGGCGGATCCAGAGTCTAGTCTCGGGAGGGGCACTGGCAGAAAATTAGGTGTTGCTTACTTAATCAGTCAATCTCCGCCATTACTAGTAAAAAATAAATAAATAAAAATGCCATAAGTCTATCCCCTATTTTGTAGACGCTATAACTTTTGTGCAAACTAATCAGTATAGTATGGGGGGGGGGGGGTTACCAAAAATATGTAGCAGAATACAAATTGGCCTAAACTGATGAAGAAATGTTTTTATAGCAAAAAGTTAAAAATATTCTTTTTTTTTTTTTTTCAAAATTGTTGGTCTTTTTTTGTTTATTTTGCAGAAAATAAAAACCAGAGGTGATCAAATACCACCAAAAGAAATCTCTATTTGTTGGAAAAAAAGGACATCAATTTTGTTTGGGTACAGCATCGCACGACTGTGTGGTTGTCAGTCAGTTAAAGTAACACAGCACAGTATCGCAAAAAATGACCTGTTCATGAAGGGGGGTAAAACTTTCCAGAGCTGAAGGGGTTAACATTGAACAAGTTTTAAGGGCATTTTTTTTTTTCATACGTAATGACAGTTATGGATGGCAAACATCTATTTTGCATTTTGACACATTCATTTATTCTTTTACTCACTTTTAGTAAAATATTTTGGTGCTCTGGACCTCTGGTGGTGGGAGGGGCTCCCATGCAGGTCGCAGGAGCAATGAGATGAGAAGGTTTCGGTAATTGCACTAGTCTGTCTGCACTCCACAGGCAGCAGTAGATGGCATTAGATGTCCCGGGTTCACGCCGCTCTGCACTGCAGTTTGGAGAAGATGGAGTGAGGAGGTGGGTGGAGCCAACACCCACTCAGGGGTGGAGGCCTGCAGTATGGACTGTGCAGAAGATGGAGGGAGGAGGATCTGAGGGGGTGGAGCCAACACTCTCATTCAGGGACGGAGTCGGTCGGAAGAAAACTCCCCTCTGAATGCTGGGGGCCCTCTCTCGCTTTCCTCCTTAGCAGCGGCAATGAGCCTCACAGATGTCACTGGTTGCTAGGCACTAGCAACCAGTGTAGAAAATACAGAGGCCAAGCCAGCGGCGCGGCTCCACCCACCTCCTCAGTGCAGTGGCGTAATTATTACACAGAGTCTCTCTCTCACGGTGATGCTGATCGGCTGGTGATGATACTGAGAGAGAGAGACTCGGGAGTCGGGACTGCACTGCAGTCAGTGATATTTTCGGGGGGGGGATTGCTTTCGAACATATTGTTTGTTGTTCTCCGAACGTCCAAACAACCAAAGTTCGGCCCGAACCTATTCTCAGGCCAAACCGTTCGCCCATCCCTAGTTGCCGTTGAAGTCACACAAAAATTCCACTCTCTGACATACTGTATTTTTCAAAAACGGCTGGGCAATAGAAAAACACCTGAACAGGAAAAAGTTCAGTCCAGACGTCTGTTTGGACCAAACCTTTAACTCCTCCCTAGTCGTGTGAACTAAAAAACAAATTATTTTGAACAACTTGATTGAATAATTGAAGTGAACATGGCTTCACAGTGGGAATGATTTGCAAAGGGAATAGGGACTCCTTGTTTTGCAAGGTGAACGTTCTACTTAGTGAATAAGGTAAGGCAGTTTATGTTATTCATCCAGCTACATGCAAGCAAAAGTTCTGTTTTTTTTTTATTTCCTTGCACATGATTGGGTATTCAAACTGAACCCAAAACAAAGTGCATTGCTACAGTAAGATATAAGAAACACAATAATAATATAAAAAATAGTGCCAAAACTGATATGAAGCTAAAGCACGTGTCACTGGTGATCCTTGTAAGGAGAAAAAAGAAAAACAGGGGTGCTTTTTAACCACCACCTATGTGAGTTCATCAAATCATGAAATATAAAGTCTTGTGAGAAGTGCAACACGTGAAAAGCAACTAGTGTTAGGAATCTCCACCACCATATATGCACTCATCAGAAATACATGATAAATGTGCATGTTACAATTTACATATTAATGCAGAATCCACCAGGTCTCCACATAATCCAATTGGTGACTTCCCATAAAATCTGAGGTGCTGCAATAAATAAGCTCACCACATAGAGCCAGAGGAATCCATATATAGTGTAGTAGTTTATTGTGCTTGAAAAAAGTGACATATATTGCTGCAGCATAGAACATCCAATAAAACCAAACAATTTTGGCTGGACTTACTCTGATAGGCGCTGAACCAGAAACCGAATGCGGTGGTGTGATGTCAGCATGTAGGCTTCTCCCAATGCATTTCATGCATACGCACGTCCTCAGGGGTACATCTACTAGTAGGCATACCTCCCAAGGACATGAAATGCATTGCATGTGCTGATATCACGCCGCCGCTTCCGGTTTTCAGTTTGGCAGCCATTAGAGTAAGTCCAGGCTAAAATTGTTTGGTTTTCGATTGTTATGGAGATTCTTAACACCAGTTGATTTTCACGTGGTGGACTCTGAAGACTTCTCACGGCAGTTTAAATTTCTTGATTTGATGAACCCGTTTAGGTGGTGGTTAAAAGGCACCCCTGTTTCTTCTCACACATTGGACTTCTTTTTGCTCTTAACAAAGATCACCAATGACTGTACTTCAGATGTTTTAGCTTTATATCGGTTTTGGCACTATTTTTTATATTATTATTGTGTTTCATATATCTTACTGTAGTGCTGCACTTTATTTTGGGTTTATTTTGATTTAAAAGGTTTCTTGAATCACCTTGTGTGCTAGTCGCTAGGACTTTGTTATGCTCACTTATTTTTATTTTTTGGGTATTCAAATTTACCACAGCTTCATCTTCTTTACTAAGCTAGGTGAATACCTACTTTGTGAACAGAACACTCTTCATTCCTGTAAATCGCCCACCATATTTACCACATTCAGTGTACATTAATTTGTGTATTTCATATCTGCTTCTAGTTCATCTTTAGAAAACCTGCCTCTGCTGTTGGCTATTGATGTAGGTTTTGGCAGCAGTTTCAGGAAAGGACTGTTAAGTAAAAATGTATGTCGTCAATAAACTGACATGATCTGTTTCAGTGCTGTAACAAACAACAGCTTCCCTTGTATAAGCCCACTGAAATCATCTCACTCCAACTTAAACCATTAAAGTGATTGTAAGGGTTTTTTTTTTTTTTTAAATAACAAACATATACTAACCACCACTGTGCAGTTCATTTTGCACAGAGTGGCACCGAACCTCATCTTTTGGGGTCCCCCGGCGGCTCTCATGGCTCCTTCCCCCATCAGATAACCCCCTAGGAGAAGCACTCTCCCGTGGAGGCTACCTTGTGGGCGCGCTCCCGAGTCCAGCATTCGGCGGCTATAGCTGTCGAATGTATGGCTCAGCCCTGCCCCCCGCATCATTAGATTTGATTAACAGCAGCGGAAGCCAATGGCTGCGCTGCTATCAATCTATCCAATCAAGAGTTGGGAACCCCCTGCAGAGAGACAGCGCATCCCCGCAGGGTCAAGTCCCAGGACTGAGGTAAGTAAAACGGGGGGCTGGAGGGCCGGTCACTGCCAGGTGTTTTTTCACCTTAATGCATAGGATGCATTAGGGTGAAAAAACACGAAGGTTTACAACCTCTTTAACCCAACCCATCAAATTTGGGACTCCATTTACTTCCAGTACTTTACTGACTTCAAGGTAAAGGAATGAGCCAATTGCATGAGCAGGAGAAATTCTAGCAAACCCCATATGCAATAGTACTATTCCCCTGGTTGAATATATACTGTATGTATAGGAGGAAAGGAGGGTTGGGACTTTAAATGAGGCATGCGGCTACAAAATGTTACCTTTTGTAGCCGCATGCTTTATTTAAAGTCCCAACCCTCCTTTCCTCCTATACATATTCATAGGGATGGAGGCACGTGCCTTCACAAAGTCACCGTCTCATTTAAAGTCCCACCCTTTCTCCTTATGTAACTGGTTGAATATATATATATATATATATATATATATATATATATATATACAGGATAGCTAGATAGATGGATGGATGGACTAGTTTCTAACTGATTAAAGCTGCTGCCATTGTTGCTTTCTTGGATTCAGTGCAGGCTCAAAGTGGAGGTTTATGGCTGCCTTGGGCTATGCCTGGGCTGCTGACATGTTTGCTGTACCTATAGATTTAGGGCCCTGACAGATGAGTGATTTTGTATCAGATAATAGTCACTGCTACAATTCATTAATCCTAATGATTAACAACACTTTGTAGCTAGTGGTTTAATTATTATAGTTGCTGGCAATTTGTCACTAAGAATGGATTTATTGCTGCTACAGATTAAACTAGTGGTACATCTAAAATATATGTTGAGGAGCTTGATCCAACTCTCTGTGACCTCTACACGCAGTTTTATGAATACGGATGATTCCTGAATCCATGCACCGGGGCATGTAGTCCCTATTAAGAAGCCAGATAAAAACCCTCTATGTTGTGGATCCTATAGGCCCATTTCATTACTCAATATGGAACAGAAGATTCTCATAAAGGTTTTGGCAACCAGATTGTCCAGGGTGATTGATACATTAGTGAATTCTGACCAAACTGGTTTTCTCCCACAGAAGTCCACGGACATCAGCACTCAGAGACTAATTAGTCACATTTAGCCTTTATACGTAAATGGAGTCGGCAGGGTTATCGCACTGAATATTGGAAAAAGATTGATTTAATAAAAGGGGCCTATAGCTGTGGCCTTCCACTCCAAACCTTTAATTCAAGTTCTTATGCTTCATAAACTTGGAGAAAAAATGGCATTGTATGCCAATGCCATGCTCTTATTCCTACAAGATCCTCACTGATCTTTACGAACGGCCTTACAGATGTGGGAAGCATACTCTAATTTCTCTGGACTAAAGAAAAACTGGGGTGAATCGCAAATACTTCCACTTGACCTATAGCAGCTGTAGCACAAGACAATCCACTGCCTGCAATGGGCTACCGAAGGTAAATATTTGGGTATTGGAATTTCTAATAAAGTGGCAGATTTTGTTAACTTAAAGTTTTTGCCCTTTTTGCACCTATCTAAAAATAAATTTGATAGATGGAAGTCCTTACCTTAGTCTGTAATCAATAAGATTAATTTAATAGTGGTTAAACTACTTCCTATCTTTTTGTATGTCCAAAGAAATGCTCCTGTTTGGATTCAACTGACCCTATTGAAACAACTACACCCACGTGTAGCATAAGTACAGAACACAAATAAAAATACTTTACTGTACTGTATAATACAATGATGTAAAGGGCGTCATTCGGGTGGGGAGAGCTGGTCATAAGTTCGAGTGGTCGTTAAACAGGTAAGTCATTAAGAGAGGAGCATCTGTAATGTACTGTATTTTGTAAGTGTGCTTTATACTGGTATGTCTCAAGATTTATAAAACTGAACTTGTAAAATAAGAAAATACAAAAAAATAGTGCTACATTATTAGGTTGGCGAGCTATGCTACGAATCACTATCCTTCAGTGATTTGTAGCTAAGCCATAGAGGTGAAGGTCACAGGTAAGCTTGTCACTGACAGGCTGTTAAAACTCCACCACTAAGTGACTGAGCCACAAAATAGTGAGTTAGCAATTCCATAGAAAATATTTATAATTTCCTTCATGAGAATTAACTTTATAAAAAGAAAACAAAAGGGGATCTGACATGACCCTTATAAGAGAAATAGTTGCTTCCAGGTGAGCCTTAAGCTGGCCATACATGGAATGAAATGTGTACAGTTTAACAGGGGTCAGCTGAATTTCAATCCATGTGTGGCCACTGTGTTTGAACAGAAGTCAATCTACTGGTCAACTTCTGTTCAACCACCCTATTTGTATTGCTCAATCAACGCTGCAGGCAATAGGTTGCAATGCTAATCTGTGTATTCTGATGGCAGGGGAGTCAGAATACAATGTCACATAGTTGGAAACTCAGAAACTCAGCTTGAGGTTAGGAACCACCATTTTCAGAGGTCCCTTGGCATGGCAGTGTGGTTTTACATGTATTTGAAAATCATGCTTTTTTTAGCCATATTTCTCCTATGGATCACAGGAGTGCAGTTCGTTCTGCACACCTGCGACCTGTTTTCAGCTGACAGCCAGCCTCTTCCTCCCCCTCCAAAGACAAGCACTCCACTAAGCACTGGAGGGGAGAGCAGAGAGCCACTGACTGGCAGTCTCAGCTTTCTGCTCAGAACAAAGGAGCAGAACTGAGCAGCCAGTGTTGCTTGATCACTCAGTTCTCACTGCAGAGCCAGCGGGGGACAGATGCAGCATCGGATTGATGCTGCATCCGCCAAGATGAGTATAATTGTTTGTTTTTTTAAAGTAAATAACTACTTCTCATTGCATCTATGTCCTACTCTTGGTCATATTAACTGAGGCAATTCCGAAGTAATGGCATACTGTTAGATTACACATTTTTGCTTTATCTCCTATTAAGTTTATAAAGAAAAAGATTGTACCACGAGGAATGCAATGAGGAGGGAGCTTGCAGCATCAAATATTAAAATGATGTTGTAATGTTAGCTGCAGGTTGGGAGATTTTAAAGAACACCTTCCATATTGCCTAGAGCCATGCTGCTCATATGCAGGGGCAGAGAGTAGGCCTCGGTGTTCTTATTCTCTGAAGTTTTGAACTGGGAGTAAAAACTTTGCATGTTGCCCCAAACCAAATCTTTAGTAATCCCGCAAGTATACAGTCAGTAAGGCAAAATAAAAGAGGCTTAAAAAAAAAAAAACTTTTTATTAATTAAAGTGTTTCCATTTTTTAAAATATCTAGACCTGCAAGGAAAATGACAGAATACGAAACAAGCAATGAAAAATAAGAAAATCAAAACTGTAGCTCAACCAAAAAGCATTTAATGGCTCAAGGTGAAGGCATTATGATAACCACAATCATCTCACTTATGTCCTTGTTCCTCCAATCCTCCATTCTGAACTTGTGCACTAAACAATTCATGAAGCAGCACATTGGCTAAGTGGTCCAACCCTCCATCTCCTAGCCACCACCATATCCCTAACTGAGCCAGTCTCTGTATTTACTCCCTGGGTATAGGCCACCCAGCGATCAACAGGAAAAGTGACTCAGTTCACCTCCTACCATTTTCAGTTTTCCGTGCAGTGATAGTTTGACGAAAAATTACTCCATCATGCAAAATTGTACTCAAATTAATTTTATGTAATTTATTTTGAGACAAGTAAATCTTTTGTTTGGTGGCATTAAATAAAGCACTTTTTTCACTAATTTTAAAAAAATAGTTTTTCCTTTAATAAAACATATAAAAAAAAGCCAGGACAGGATTTTTGGAAATTTGGCACCCAATATGATCTTGAGGGGGTTAAAACTGTGAGCTTGGTAATGATGTACTAGATACAGTAAATGTGCATGTTATACACATTAATGGTAATGGGTTAATGTATAGGTCACATGCAGTCAGAGGATGAAAATAAGGGATTTAATGTACAGATGTGCAGGATAAGGGATGTAAAGGGATTAATGTAGAGGTCACTGCTGACACAGGACAGACCAGAGATATAGTGGAAAGGGAAATTATACCAGCACCTTGAGATCTGCAGATACACTGATCCAGAACTAGTAAATGATTAATTAATTTATTAGCTCCTCCTTCATTCATCGTAAAAGAAATGAGGTGGAGGTTTCTGCAATGTAATTTTTTCACTGTTTGCATTTGTGGTCATCATAGTGGTCACATGGTACAGAGCCACTCAAATCGGCTCTGTATCATGTGCCTGTGACACAAGTTGTAATTCGCAGCCATTAAGGGAGGCACTGACCACCTGAGGGTGAGTCCTACAATGGTGTCTAGGAGTCTACCACTTCACCATTCATAAACATACAGTAGTACATAAGTAGTTAATACAATGAACATTAAACCAACACAATACACGATACCGTGTTAAATGCAGATCAAACGCAAAGCACAAGGAGATAATGGTGTTATTGGGCCTTAAAGTGTTTCTTTAACGAACACAATCTTGCAAGAATTGGTGTTCTTTTTATCTGCCTGGAATTCAGCTTTAAGCAGAACATATTTTTTACTAAATGAGATGTAAATAATGGATGTCAGAATATTGTTATTTTTTATTGCACATCCCCTTATCTCTCTCCTTCTTGCATTATTTTCCCGCCACTTCTGGCACCAAATTCTGGCTGCTGCACAGTCCAGCCTCAGCACCGATCCAGCTTTCCTCAGCATGTGTCATGGATATAATTGTACAGAGTTGGACCTCATCCCAGGCTCACCTCACACTTCTGTTTTCCAGGGAAGAGGAGGAGATAGAACCTGCCTTGAAAAGCTGCAAATTGCCTAGATGTAAATGAGTCTGCATTCCTAGAATATGCAAATAAGCCATGCATAAAATGATTGCTCTAATGAGAAGTACACCCCATTTATTCATTAGGATAATTTCTGTTATACATTGTTTCAAAGTATCTTCCATTGTCTCCAGTAATATGAATATTTAGCTTCATTAGGCAAAGGCTGATTTCCATTTTTTTGGGCTGCTTTGTGATGATACAAACAATTAGAGTTAAATGATAATGTAAAAAGGTGTGCAGGGTTTATAAAAGCTTTAATTCCTATACTTTCGGCTTTTTCCCAGCTCTGCGGTATTTCTTTCTGATTTCTTAACTTGCTGTAATTACTATAATAATTTATATGGTACTGAACTATTCCTCATTGTAAGGTGCAATACAATCTTAAATATTAAAGCAGTAACAGTGATGGTTCTGGGAATCTTAAGCAGTCATAGTGTTTGAAATAGGTGACCCCGCTCGGACCTTCAGCATAGGCGGCCAATGATAGTATAGTAGGCATTCGGGGGAATTAACAATGCTATAAAATAATAACAGAACCAGGTAAAATGTATGAAAAAAGTGGCTGTGAAATGATGTCTGAAACACAAGGGGCTCTGCACAAAGTGCCTATGCTGTTGTTTTGTAGAGACATAGCTTTAAAATTAGGCGTCATGGGCTACATTTTGTTTTCTGGTTCAATAAAGTGGTAATAAACCTAAAAACAAAAATGTAATATGTTGCAGCTTAACAATTCTTAGATGTAAATATAAACAAAGGCTAACACTGCGCTAGAGAGAAAGGGAAGAGGAATTGAAATTAGCTGCAACGGTGACATCATCACGCTATCTCTCCTGATAGATCAATACACGAGTGAGCCTGGAAGTGAAGCCCGTAGGGATGCCACAATTTTTTTCATTTGTACATTGGATTTTACTACATGCTGGTTTTATCTGGAATCTCTTGTAAGTGTAATCATTTACTTTTACCAATAAATCAGTGTTTTACATACTGCACTATGGAAGCACTTTCTTTGTTGATCTCCGAGCTCTGTGGGACTGGTGGGATTGAATAGAGCATTTAAGGTTTTTCCCTATTTCCCTATGCGCCACCGGACCACCTATAATCTAGTTGTCATATACAGCAGGATTCTCTATGGTTTCGGGATCATCACCTTCTCTTCACCTGATGTGTGCCTTGTTACACGTAGCAAGGATAAGGATTCTATGTTCACCAATCCCCACTTATTTCATGGACTTTTGATATGGGATATTTTTAACTCATTCTCTGTATGTCTTATTTAGATTTATACCTGAATAATGTGATTGAATTTCTTTTTAAGGACTTTGCTAAAATCATATGCTAGTTTATGTAATTTTCTAGCTCTGCGCTATTTGTATATATTAATTTTTAGATGTGATGGCTGCATTCATTTTTTTTAATGTTTTTTTTTTCACCTCGATCATGAGGTAGCAATATTTCCTCCTGAAGTCCCCATAGCTTCTGCTTACTGCAGATTTATTTTCACCGGACAGCAAAAATTTTGTTTTCTGATCACTTTTTTGGTGTATATGATAGGTTGTCCGCTAATCACAGAAACAACCCGTAATTAACCTATCACAAATAATTTTATATAAGTTTTTGCAATTTGTGATGCCTGTTGGCTATACTGCACGCATGAAAGAAACACACACATGAAACTGTTTTTGAAGCACATCCGATACACCAAGTACAACTGAAATATCTGTGGATATCTAAATAATATTGACTCTGCTGCTTGGAAACCAGCTCGGATATACCAAGTACTGTTGTTACCTATGAAAATGGGACAGGCTTGCAGGAGAGTCTCATTACACTAAATAGAAATGACCATTCTGAAATAATTTTTTTCTGGAACAGAAAAACGATTTGTTGACCCAATAAAGATATTTTTGCCTCCGCTTCACATAAAGCTCGGACTAAAAAAAAAGTTTAACGCAATGAACAAGAAAGGTAAATGTTTTCAATATTTGAGACAGATGTTTTCAAAGAATAACTGATGCCAAGATTAAGGAAGGCATTTTTGTTGGTCCACAGATCAGAAACGTCATCAATGACAAGAGGTTCAAAGATGTTAGTGGGGCCAGAGAAAATCAACCTGGAAAGCATTCTAGGATGTTGCTGAGAATTTTCTTGGCAACTACAGAGCACTAAACTGCATTCAGCTGTTGACAAGCTTCTTACAGCCTACAAGACCATGAAGTGCAGAATGTCACTGAAGATTCATTTTCTGTATTCATACTGGGACTTCTTTCCCAAAAATCTAGGAGCAGTCAGTGATGAACATGGTAAATTATGCCTGGACATTGCCGCAATTAACAAATGGTATCAGGGCAACTGGAATCCATCAATGCTGGCTCACTATTGTTGAACACTGCAGAAAGATGCACTGGACACTGATTACAAATGAAAATCAGCAGCAAAACACTTTTAGCCCTGCTGAACCCATGCAGCGTGTCGGGGGCATTATGCAATGGGAAACAAAGGGGGGAAATTGCTGCGCTAAACCACTCAAAGTGAAGCTGCTAACACCAAAGTCCAAAGTGAATATAGTATACAAAGTGTAGAGCTAAATGTACCAATGGAACACTATGTCTTTAGTGTGCCAAACAATGAAAATAATTAAAACGTGAAAACACAACATATGTTATACACATACAGTGAATAGTGATATAAGGAACAGTAATCTAAATGTCCCACATAAATGAAATCCAATAAAAAAGAAATGTTCATGAACATCAAAACAGGGAAGTGGTGGTTGATGATATAAAGCTTATGCCCAGTCTGAATAATTAATAGAAAGTCCTCAGTGGCACATGGTGGAACAAGGTAAACCAGGAACAGACTGTAAAAAGAACTTTAGAGCTGGACTAAAATTCTTCAAATGGAAAGTTGTAGATAAATACTTTTTACCAGACAGGGTGGACCCACTTGCCATGCGACAATAGGTTAATCGAGCTTGTATTGGCCAAGGCCTGATGGTCAAACAATGGAACCAACTCAGCTATGATTGCAGTATGTAGAGGGATCGCTCCAAGAATGGACAGCCGATCGATCAATCCGGATAGATCCAGGAAGTGTATCACGGCCAGATGTCCAGGATTCAGGCACTTCTGCGGTCTAGGAGTGAAATGAACCTCAATGGGGGGTCTGTATCCATACCAAAGGTGGATGGAATGTTAGACCATTAGGACCAGAATGAAAAATGAGAAAAAAAGGAGCTCCATATGGTGCAGGTCAAAAAGGGAGAGTTTTATTCTATTTTTTTTTTAATTACAAACATCAATGACAGATGAATGCATTAAAAAGTGATCACATATAAAAAATGGTAAAAGCAATGTGGGAAGCAAGTGAAGCAGGCCCGATGCGAATAGCACTGCTCCCCTACATTGCTCTAATTTATAACCTAAATTGTCTCTAAAAGATGGCAGGTGGCACTTCTGGTCGCTAGACTGGAAGTGGTAGCCCCAAGCGTGAGTCTCATGCCTCATTATGAAATACTATAGGAAATGATCCTTCAAAATTAAAATAAGGGTAATTACACCCACCATGTTAGGAACTAGAAAACGTGACCAATGGCGTGAGCTCCACGCCTTGTTTCGAGATTCCAAAATACCAATCGATCGTACTCTGATGGCTACTGACTTGGCACATAGCTAGGCAACCACCTATACACGTTTGCAATGTGTGACCTGCGCATGCGCCAAGCATCACCGCCAAGTCACGTGGGTTGCGTGCGTGTCATAGCGCAATGACATCACACCCTATGGTATGCTCTGGATGGACGCCCAGGCCCACACAAGCCTTGATCCAGGCAGAAGACTGGACCCACTGTCCACAGCTTCGCAAGCGGGCCCTGGCACGTGACCATCACATGACCTCAAACATGGTCACACGAACGTAACTACCGTCACGGCGTATAGACATCAACAGCTGCACTCCCATACTCCACAGGGAGGCAGCACATGCCTCACTAAGGATATTAAACCAACGTGACTCCAGAAATGACAATGGAATAACGTACAAGAGGGGCATCATATAATAACTAGAATAAGACCTAAAAAACAGACGTTTCTGCAAAGATACCACATGTCAATATAAAGATGAGTTTAGAGAAATAAAATACAATAAAACCCAAAAAGCAAATATATTGCAACAATACCACAGGTCAGAGAAAACTTCAGTATCCAAAAACCTAAGGTAAAAAACTGGACTGTATCAATAATATTGCACATATATATAAGACAAATTTATTGATGAAACAATTGATGTCCCAATCGACATTCATACCAAATGGCAAGTAGGACTTAAGTTCATATTAGTAGTAAAGGTCTTGCGAACTACCAAATCAAAGATCCCCTATCTTATAATAGTGTGATGACAGCTGCTAGCACTAATCATGTCCCATGCTAACGTGTGAGAATCACAGATAAATAAATAAATCATGTGCTGCCACAGCACATGATTTATTTATTTATCCAGGACTTAAGTTCATGTATCCAGTAAGTTTGTAATCTGGACACCCCTCGCTGACATGAATCACCCCTCCAATGTGGAACTCTGGAACCAAAAATAATTATGCTGAGTAGCAAACCTAAGTAGTGCCCTAATAAAATTTTGTTGTATGATTGGAAGAGTTGAATTCCTAGATAAAATATATTCCACCGCTTTCAGGCCCAAATCCTGGGGGATACAGGTGTATAAAGCAGCAACATCTGCTGTTACCAAGATCATATCTCTATGATATTCTATGGTTTCTAAACGCCTGATCGTATCGCAAGTATGCGTCAAATATGAGGCAATCAATTTTACCAAGGGTTGTAGATGAAAATCTATGTATTGTCCAATTCTGGACGTAACAAAGTCAATCCCGCTGACAATGGGACATGCAGGGGGATTGACTGCGTTCTTATGTACCTTGGGAAGGTACTATATCACAAGGATTCTTGGAGCAAGGGGTACTAAAAATTATTTTTCTTTTTTATCGAGAATTCCTAATGAAGAGCCTTCGTCGATTAGTTCTACTAGGTGTCAAGAACAGGTGTGACCAGAACCGTGTGATCTGCGACAGAGGACACCCAAACGTATATACGTGAAAATATAATAATTTATTAAAGAAAGTGAGTAATATAGTACAACCGACTCTAATATGACACAGTGCAATAACCAACCACAGACAGAGACCCACAAATAACAACAGACAGATAAGTGCAATAAATGGGAAATACCATGATCATAAACAATAGCCAAGCCAGGGTCATACACAGCAGATTAGCAGATGGACAGGGGATGTTCCAGAGACATAAACGTAAGCCAGGCCAAGGTCATACACAGGGAGGTCAGCAGATGGGGTTGAACACAGGACAGGGAGAGGATGGATGGATCAGACTGCAGGCAGGAATGCAAGGTAACAGGTGGGGCAGGATAGGGATCTGGACAGGGAGACAGGTTCAGGGCACAGGATCAGATCGCTAGCAGGTCAGGAGACAATGAAGAAATCAAGGCAAACATGTGAATGCTTGCCGGGTATTTATAGGCTTGTGATTGGCCTCAAGTGACACCTGATTGTAGGAGGTACTGTCTGCTCCACACTGCCAGGATCCATCCGCTGGTGGACGCCAGTACTGCGGCCCAAAGATGATATAATATTAACAGGGAAAAGCTCTCCTGACAGTTCCAAACTGCCAGGAGACACCTGTTGGTGGACCTCAGTACTTCATGCCAAATAACAGGTATTACCAGCGGATGGAACATTTTCTGACACTAGGGCTCTCGTATATTCCAAAGTAGGATCCTTGGACAGAAGACTATACGTAGATCGATCGTCCAGGATCCTACTCATCTCTTTGATGTATTCTTCCTTATCCAATATGACAATCCCCCCGCCTTTATCAGTGGGGCGGACTATCAAATTCTTTCTTTTGATTTGAATCCACTGGTGATAGTAGGATTGGTATAAAGTCTTTTATTGGGTAGTTGGTCAAGGTATTTGAGGACCAAACTGCAAAACACATTCAAAGATGGTGCCATATTACCAGGCGGATTAAATAAAGATGGATTTGACAATCCTGTATGTCCATTATTGTCTCGACCCATCACCCTTAAGGTGGTGGGGGGTTGTGAGAGAAAATGTCTTTTGTATATTTAGCCTGCGAATGTACTTCTGTACGTCTATAAAGGTAGAAAATGTGTTAAATTTTCTGGGGGGAACAAATTTTAGTCCTTTACCTAGTTTAGACTTTCTGCACTAGTGAGTTAGTCGTTGTCCATTCTTGGAGCGATCCCTCTACATACTGCAATCATAGCTGAGTTGGTGCCATTGTTTGACCATCAGGCCTTGGCCAATACAAACTCGATTGACCCATTACCATATGGCAAGTGGGTCCACCCTGTCTGGTAAGAAGTATTTATCTACAACTTTCCATTTGAAGAATTTTAGTCCAGGTCTGAACGTGTTTTACAGTCTGTTCCTGGTTTACATTGTTCCTGGTTTACATCATGTGCCACTGAGGACTTTCTATTAATCATTCAGACTGGGCATAAGCTTTATATCGTCTACCACCACTTCCCTGTTTTAATGTTCACGAACATTTCTTTTTAATTGGATTTCATTTATATGGGACATTTAGATTACTGTTCCTTATATCACCACTCACTGTATGTGTATAGCATATATTGTGTTTTCACGTTTTAATTATTTTCATTGTTTGGCACACTATAGACATAGTGTTCCATTGGTACATTTACTGCTACACTTTGTATACTATAAGCATTATGCAATACAATACATTATAGTCATTAAAATATCATTTCATATTTGTCAAGATTATATCATAAATAGATAGTCATTCTGAAATTATATTTGTGTTTAGTTTGAAAGAGTTTATCATATTCCCCAAAGTTTTTTCAGGAAGCAAAATATTTGAAAAAACTGTTGTCCAGTGGAATCAGCAAGTGCAAACTTAAAGCTATGAGTAAGCACTAACATTAGTGCGAAACATCAGCTCTCTTTTGTCCACTGCTATTTCTGTTTTTGATGTGAATTTTTCCTAAAAAAAAAGGCTAATTTTTTCAAGAGTGCGGCTGTCCAGAACTTGTTCCTGTTTTCTGCTATTAGCAATTGCCAGCACCTACGGCTTCCGAACCAAGAGGAATTTTACTTCTTGGCTGTTAAGTACTCTTAGAGCGGTGACAACTCTCCCCTAAAAACTTAAAGGGGTTGAAAACCATGTATTTTTTGTTTTTATAAAAATTAACAAATATGCCTATACTTACCTGTTCTGTGCAATTGTTTTGAACAGAGCAGTCCCTTCTTCTTAGGTGCCCAGCCAGCGCTCCAGGCCCCTCCTCGGGTGCCCCCATGGAAAGCCTTTTTATTGGGGCACCCATGCAGGCTCGCTCCCAAGTCCCTCTGCTGCATCCATTGACACAGACAGAAATGCAGCCTCACTGTGCCAGTCAACTGTAGCCTCACTGTGCCAGTCAACTGTAGCCTCACTGTGTCCGTCAACTGCAGCCTCACTGTGCCTGTCAATTGCAGTCTCATTGTGCCCGTCAATTGCAGCCTCACTGTGTCTGTCAAATGCAGCTTCAATGTGCCCTTCAATTGCAGCCTCCCTGTGCCTGTCAAATGCAACCTCACTGTGCACATCAATTGCAGCCTAACTGTGCAAGTCAATTGCAGCCTCACAGTTCCCGTCAAATGCAGCCTCACTGTGCCCATCATATGCAGACCCACAATGCCCCAGCCATGTTCATTGCACAAACCTGCAGGGTAGTTGTGGTGCACCCTATTCATGGTGAAATGCCATTTAATTTTTGCCATTGAACAGCACTGAGTGGCTGCATCTCTTTTCAGGTGGGGTGGTCGGGGGAGGTAGAACTTCAGCTCAACTGCCTGCTTGTAATGCCCCTCCCAGCTGTGTGAATGAGCCCCTAAGGTCTTCTTTACAAGTGTGGTCCCAGATCTGGGCATTCCTCTCTAAGGGTCCACATATTGACTGTCTGCCTGACACCCTTTGCATCCCAGATTACTTTTTATCTCTTTTACCTGTTCAGCAGCTCAGTACATTCTTTGCACTCATTTAAGGTGGCCATAGAATAGATGATTCCTTTTATTATTTCATTCCCAGTATTCCTAGAATGGCCACCTTAAATGAGTGAAGAGAAGGTACTGAGCTGCTGAACAGGTAAAAGATAAAAAGTAATGTGGGATGGACAGGCCCGCATTTACTCCCTTTGCCGCCCCAAGGCCGGGTCCTTCACTGCCGCCCCCCCCCCCCCCCCACACACACACACACACACACACACACACACACACACCACCAGTCTTGTCCTTTATCGATGACTGCTACAATAGATCAGTTAAAAACATATCTCCACACACGAGAACACTGAAAATAACTGACTTTAATTGTACAGACTAAAAATACTTCAGGGTAAGCGCGCGAAGGGTAAGGATTTTTTGCGGGCAATTTTTCAGGGCAATGGCTGGTGTTAGTGCTTCAATCATCCCCGGCACCATGGTTGTTATGGTGTCAAGATGAATGAAACACATTATTGCTATCATTACATTGTAATGTAAAATGAAATAGTTCAACTCACCATAATGCAGAACCATTTGGAGCCCTGAGCGTGTCACTTGCCACTATGCCTGCCACCAGATGGGGATGTCACTTGCCACTATGCCTGCCACCAGATGGGGATGTCACTTGCCACGCTGCCTGCCACCAGATGGGGATGTCACTTGCCACGATGCCACCAGATGGGGATGTCACTAGCCACGCTGCCTGCCACCAGATGGAGATGTCACTTGCCACGCTGCCTGCCACCAGATTGAGATGTCACTAGCCACGCTGCCTGCCACCAGATGGAGATGTCACTTGCCATGCTGCCACCAGATGGGGATGTCACTAGCCACGCTGCCTGCCACCAGATTGAGATGTCACTAGCCACGCTGCCTGCCACCAGATGGAGATGTCACTTGCCACCAGATGGAGATGTCACTTGCCACGCTGCCTGCCACCAGATGGAGATGTCACTTGCCACCAGATGGAGATGTCACTAGCCACGCTGCCTGCCACCAGATTGAGATGTCACTTGCCACGCTGCCTACCACCAGATGGAGATGTCACTTGCCACGCTGCCTGCCACCAGATGGGGATGTCACTTGCCACTATGCCTGCCACCAGATGGGGATGTCACTTGCCACTATGTCTGCCACCAGATGGGGATGTCACTTGCCACGCTGCCTGCCACCAGATGGAGATGTCACTTGCCACGCTGCCTGCCACCAGATGGGGATGTCACTTGCCACTATGTCTGCCAACAGATGGGGATGTCACTTGCCATGCTGCCACCAGATGGAGATGTCACTAGCCACGCTGCCTGCCACCAGATGGGGATGTCACTTGCCACTATGTCTGCCACCAGATGGGGATGTCACTTGCCACGCTGCCTGCCACCAGATGGAGATGTCACTTGCCACGCTGCCTGCCACCAGATGGGGATGTCACTTGCCACTATGTCTGCCACCAGATGGGGATGTCACTTGCCATGCTGCCACCAGATGGAGATGTCACTTGCCACGCTGCCTGCCACCAGATGGAGATGTCACTTGCCACGCTGCCTGCCTGCCACCAGATGGAGATGTCACTTGCCACACTGCCACAAGATGGAGATGTCACTTGCCACGCTGCCACCAGATGGAGATGTCACTTGCCACGCTGCCACCAGATGGAGATGTCACTTGCCACACTGCCACCAGATGGAGATGTCACTTGCCACACTGCCTGCCTGCCACCAGATGGAGATGTCACTTGCCACACTGCCACCAGATGGAGATGTCACTTGCCACACTGCCTGCCTGCCACCAGATGGAGATGTCACTTGCCACACTATGGAGATGTCACTTGCCACACTGCCACCCTTTGGAGATGTCACTTGTCACGCTGCCTGGCTGCCACCAGATGGAGGAGGGTGGAACAGTGGTGCGGGCAATGAGAGATGTCATCTCTCTCCCCCGCCGCTGCACCGCTGACATTACTCCTCGATCTTTTCAAAAATGGCGCTGGGCAGCGTAATCATGCTACTGCGCATGCGCCGCCCAGCCGAGCACGTACGAGCTTTCCCGAGCCCGGCTGGCTTCGGAACGGCGCATGCGCAGTAGTGTGCGGCTCGCGGCCATCATTTTTAAGGGCACCGGTGCCCTTAATCGACTCAACGGGCAGCCTGAAGGGGGGGGGGGGCGGCCACAAAGTCACCGCAGGAGCGGCGCTGCCCCTGCACCACTGCCGCCCCGAGGCCTGGCCTCGGTGGCCTTGTGGCAAATCCGGCCCTGGGGATGGAAAGGGTGTCAGTCAGTGATGGGAATGGTCAGATCTGACACCAGAGGATGCAGGGTGTGAGTAGTGAAGATATATGTGAGGGGAAAGCAAACAGCAGAAAATGAAGGAGGGTGGAGGATCGGTGTGACTGGAAAGGTGTACAGACTTCCATTACACAGAAAGAGGGAAAGTAAAGTTGGAGGTGAAAGCACTGGCTGCATGGCCAGTTGGCCACCTACCTGTATGCCAGCGATTGCCCTGGGCACTCCACTGTCCAATCATGTGTTCTCCGGGTTAGGTAGCAGCAGGCGGGGAGGTGTACAGGAGCCAGCCGACTCAGAGAGGCTCAATCCTTGTGTTCCACCACCATGTGTTCCACCACCTTGGGACCGGGACAAGTTGACCAGCGAGACCGGAAGTGAAGCAGTTCAGCATAAGCACCACCCTATGTCCTCCACTGCTCCGCCAATCACAAAGAATAATTGTATAGTGTGAGTTTTGGGGCGCATGGTTCTGAGCCCTGAGGAAACGCTAAAGGAAGCCAATCAAGCTTCCCAGCTGCAATCACATGATTGCAGAAACGTCGGCGCCCACAGGCACTTAAAAAAACTTTTTTTTTTTTTGATCACTAGCTTTAGGGGGGGTGGCGTCCCTGTGCCCCCTATTGATGGGCTGCAACTGCAAGTACAGCTTCCTCTCTACCAAGTAACACAGTAGTGACATAATCAAATCTCACCCCAAATCTCCTGAGTATAGCAGTCATAGGCAACACTGCAGATACACAGCTATGAGGCTTTAGGGACTGAAGTTCCTTAGCAATGTCAATTGTCAGGAAGCACAATGCTATTTTTCAGAAGTAATTTAAAACAAAAGGAAAATCTTTCAGGGTACTACTTAGGCATAATTAACATCTATATACACTGTATTTCCTAAGAGGTAGCATCTCTTCATTTTTTGAGTTCAGGTCCACCTTTTGTGCTAAGTTAGTAGACTGTGCTCCCGGTAGGTACCTTGGGCCTTCACTTTCCGTTTTTTACTGGAGTGTACTTTTAACCATCTAAGCTTCTGGGCTTCTGACTAGTGACTACACATGGCACCACATGTTAACTTAAAGTGTTATTAAACCCACAACAGTAAAATCATTCTGCACATGCAGTAAAGCATGTTTGTTCTACTCACTGTGGAACCTAAAGTGGTTAATCCTCTGCATTGTGTAAAAAGGCTGTTTAATTATGTCTTCTCTGTTCCTCCCCTTCTTCCACTGTCCCAAAAACCATCTCCTGATAGAACAGAGGCTAGCGGACAAGTTACACATGCTCAGTTTGGTGTTTATAGCTAGGAACTTTTTCTTTTTCTTGATAGAGAGCGTGTGATCAGCACAGGGCCAAGCACTGTCCAGACAGAGGGTCAGGGGTCCTGTATCCTTATAGAACAGTAAGAGCAGAGTGAAAACTCCTACATGCTTTAACCAGAAACTGATAGATGTCACAGGACTGCTCTAACTGCTGATGAGAAAAGATATTTAGCAGTTTATATTCACTAAAACAATTGCATTTCCATGTTCTGTGCACTGTGGGAGACCAGATATAGTGAATGCAGGGTCCTGAGTTTGGTAACACTTTAATGTCTATTATATTTTTCAAGTGCATCTGGGGCAATGGACCCTTGCAGTTCACACAGAAGAATCTACTACAGCAAAAGCTGAGAAAACAGTAAGCTGTGAAGAAAGTATCCACAATTCTGCAACATTACTCCGTATCGAAATGCACTTGATGTTAATGTCTGCCAATCATATTTGTTTTCATTAGATCAATAAACTGAAGCGGAGAAATCTAGAGAAGTGCAGCTAAGTGCCCTCTATTAATGCATTATTTATCTCAACGACTTCATATCAAAATAATCATATTTTCAAGGGGTGTAGTGGAAAGTATGTAATGATGTATAACAGCATTATCTAGAGCTCTAAAGAGGTGTTGAATGGTAGCAAACTTACAAGTGTAATTTTCTGTTCGGAAAATTCTTAAGCATGTCCACATAATCATTAAGCCTACATTTAAACACACAGCTATTGACACACCTCTGAAAACCAATCCACAGAGGATCACATTTCAGAGGAATTTAACCCTGTAATGCCACACCACTGTAGCACTTGCTGATGTCAGGGTTCCCCACTGCTACACAGCCAGTCACATAGCATTTCCTTCTTGCATCCAGACATAGAAATCAGTCCTTTGGCTTGTTTTTGTTATTTTATTAGGGCATGATAACTTGGACGGGGTAAGGGATTATGGGATGCCCAACTTGCAAATGTCCATGAAACAGAACCAGGGACAACTTTCTCCCTATTTACAGATTACTCTTCTTCCTTCCTCCTGCACAAACTTGGTTCCCTTTTTGTACAGCTTTTGCTGGATCACTCCTGGAGGAACTAACAGTCTCAAGTTAGTTCAGCAGCAGCCCATTACAGGCAAGAAACTCACAGTACCTTAGTAAAGTAGCACACGTGGAGTGAACAGCATCTCTCACCTCTTTCTGCCTCTTTGTAGACACTGATCCCAGTTCAACTGCTTGCAGAAATGCTTGCCTGCCTCACTGCCACCAGCCCACATGGCTGTTTTCTCTTCCCAGCCCTCCTGATTGACACACACACATGGAGACTCCCCAGGGCAAGGTTGGATAAAGACTTGGCACACCGCTGTCTTCAAAAGAGACCTGCTACAGCTGGTAGTCTCTACCTCGTCTGTACCTGCACCATGCTAATCTACTCACTGTCTCTCTTTGCTCTCTCCACTGCCTTTCCAGTAAGGGTCCCTCCAATTGCCTCCTGTGGTGGGATTATTCCAAGTCAGCTTCCTGAGCTCCAGCCCGAGGTAAAGCCCCTCCTGGGCAGGGGTTCCTCAAAGGCCACCGGCAGTCTCCCTCAGCACTGTGTCTCCATCTTTCACCCGATCCCCTCTCTGGCATGGCTCATTTCTATTTAAGGGCTCCTTAGTTCCCTGCCAGGCCCCCAACCTGGGGATTGGCTATTGGCCCCTAAATATTCAAGGCAACCCCTCCTAGCTTCCACCCACTATCTTTCACAACGTTCTCCAACATTCTAGAAACAGGGGGTGCCACCAGAGCGCTGCCATGATGAGTCATCTGGCTCTGGCCTTTAATAACCCTGACCCAGATTCAGTAGCTGAATCCCTGGGCCAGACTATAGTTTGCCTACTCTTATTCTAGTTGCACACACTAGAGGGTGCACCACTATGCCACAACTGCGTACATTGCACGCGGTTGTGGGGCAGTTGTGGCCTGGCCTATTCACTTGAATGGATCACATTTAGTGGCAGTACTGCCCACCGAACATGACAAGGGAGATCAGTTTAGCCATGGCAATGGCATGTGTACCCCCACTCTCCGACTATCTTTGCTGCTTTGGAGGGGGCATTTGGTGGGTAAAAATACAGCTCAGGTGCATAGTTTTAACTCCCTCAACCACAAATCAAAACAAGCCCTAACATTAAATAGTAACCTTGAAACAAAATTCTATTCTATCCAGCACATCATGGGCGCCTTCTAAACCATTCCCATGCTACCCCGATTGCCATATTACTCTCTCAGATAACCAACTTGTGAGTGATATTTTTTAGAGGAAAGAAACACAGAGTTCTCTATATATGTTTGCTGACCCTGGGTGGTCACCCCCATACACATTTTTTTTTCTCTACTCATAGTGCTATACACCTATAAGAGGGCCCCCAGGTGGGTGGTCTCCCCACAGGCCGGTTGGGATTTATTGGGTTTGTCCCCACTCTTCACCTGTTACCTCATTTTCTCAGTTGATTAGCACTTGGATCTAACCTAATGTAATACATCTGTGAAGGTATGGAGATGAAGTTTTCAACCTATTTTGATATATCTATTCTAAATGTGGAGACATGTATGCATATGTATTTTTGTATATGCATGTGTGTGTGTGTGTGTGTTTTTTTTTTTTTGTTGTTGTTGCTTTTTTCTTCTTTAAATAGGGGTTAGGTTTGTGAAATTTTCTTAAAAAATAAATTGTTTTTGATTTTTTCGTATTGTGGTGATATATACTCTAGATAGTTTATGTGTTGTTTGTACATATCTTTGTAATAGTAGGTAATGTGTATTTTCTCATTGTTATTGTAGTGATCATTTTGTTGGTGGAGATCCGAGGTCCTGAGGAAGTGTGTTTCCTGCAAAATGTGTCAACCTATATGCAATGATCTCCAGGACCCTGCAGTTTGAATCCCTATACTCTTTTTAATCAAATTGGTGTCAACATTTACACAATTTTAAAGATTTTGATATATACTTTTACATGTATAAATAAAGAGGTATGATTATTTTTAAGTTTGTTTTTATCTTTTCTTGTAAAACTATTGGCAATATATTTAAAGTCCCTCTAATTATATGAACACTTTTGTCTTCCTCTCTCAGATAATCAACTGTTGAGTAATATATTTTAGAAGAAAGGAACAAAGCAGCCAAACTACTCTCAAGTTTAAAAAACCCTTCAATTGCTCTCATCAGTTCTTCATTCCACTTAAACCAGCATTTAAATGTAATGTTGGAATAATGGAATGTTTTAGCATCCTAACAGGTTGGCCTATTGTCTATAAACGTACAGTATATGATGATATGATATGATATGATGATATAAATACTATTGGGGCTTATGTATAAAGCAGTGAATGTGACATTCACCAATCATTCACTGCAGGTGAATCAATCACTGTATTTTAAAATACATTCACCAGGAATATTTACCTGCATGAATGTCACATTCACTGCTTAAAGTGATTGTAAGCCTTCGTTTTTTTTTTCATTATTTAAAATAACAAACATGTCATACTTACCTCCACTGTGCAGCTCGTTTTGCACAGAGTGGCCCCGATTGTCCTCTTCACTCTCGCAGCTCCTCTTTGCATCAGACAACCCCCTAGGAAAAGCTCTCTCCTGGGGAGTTACCTTGTGGATGCGCTCCCGAGTTCAACCTTATGGCGTCCATAGACACCCATATCCTGGACTCGGCCCTGTCCCCCCAGCACCCACATCATTGGATTTGATTAAAATCAGCGGGAGCCAATGGCTGCGCTGCTATTAATCTATCCAATCAAGAGCAGAGAGGGACAGTGCATCTCCACCGAGGGAAATACGGGGCTCAGGTAAGTAAAACAGGGGAGCTGGGGGCTGGTCACTGCCAACAGTTTTTTTCACCCTAATGCATTCTAAAAAACACGAGGGTTTACAACCCCTTTAAGGATCTGTATCAATTGACTTTTGTTCATGCCAGATAGGTTTAGCATTCATAGACAAGTATATGGGTATTCAAAACCTGCTTGAAGCAAATTGAAAACTTCTTACTGGTCAGAATGCATTCAACTAAGATATATCAGTGGATGAATTCTGAATGATATCAGAAGCTCAAACTGATATCTAAGTGATGCCATTGGAACAGGGCCAAAGCCTGTCAATACATGACTATTAAAATGTGGCCCTTGGACTTGTAAACCTTTGGTTTGACACTTGTTTTTCCTAAATATGAAAGGTGGGGCAGAATCCCCCCATCCCAACACCTATGGGATCATGACAGACAGATAAATAAGTTAAAATAAAGTTTAATAAAAAAAAATATATATATATACATACATATATATATATATATATATATATATATATATATACATACATATATATATATATATATATATATATATATATATATATATATATATATATATACTTACCTGATTGGCAGTTGATGACAGTTAACCAATTAATAACAGTTAACCAATTAATGACTGGCTGTCATGAGCAGTTACCTTTATAAAGGAAAGAGATGCGTCACTATCAGACGGAGAGAAGAAGACAGAAGATAACTCTCGTCTGTACCTGCTGTTATGGAGTCCTTGTTGCGCAGAATGATGGATTGCGACTCCGCCGATGATGGGGATGCTTGTATGTGTCGCTGCCTGTCGCTGACCCGACGTCAGGCGAGATGTTTCCCATATTACGGTGGACGTGGTTAATGCCTGCGGGGACGGTATTCTACATTCTGAATGGATGTCTTTCTTTAGTCTGCCCGCCCCTACTGCTTCTTGTTCCGGGTCCGGCTTGCAGACGTGTTTCTCTCGTGCAGGTCCGCTTTCAGCCAGCATCACTTCGGGCCCATCTTCGGAGTGTGTCATAGATCCGCCCGATGATTGGTTTGATGGGCAGGGTGATGACGCAGATAGGTTGGGAAGAAAATTACAGAGGACGGTCAAGAGACCTCGTCGGTTCAAATCCCCAGTAGGTCGTGTGACTGGGGATAAAGGTAAAAAGAAAAAATGTAATGTAATTTGTACAAAGAAGGCTCATGATGATTCTTATGCTAAAGGATTTTGTAAAAGGAGTGTTGAATCATCTTCTGTTCTACAGTCATCTTTAAGGAGTGTTGATTGTAATCATTCTGAGTATATTTTCAGTATGTTTTCAGACATTGGCTGTGTTCCTATTGAATCAGATGTGATGGTATTGCACCCTGTGCTACCTGAAGCTAATAATGCATCCATCTCAGCTGCTATTCCCGCAAGAGGTGAGTCGGAAGAATTGTCTCAATTAAAAGCAATTTTTTCTTCTTTTCAGGATTTAATTTGTAAATTTACAGCAACTCAAAATGTACAAACACAAAATGACCATTTAGACACGGGAGTTGCTCAGGTATGGTTTGCTCCTCCGGAGGGTGATTTACTTAGGCCCCTTGGCGGCTGCGGCAAATGTTTGTATTGAGCCACCTCTTGCTTCTAGTTCTTGTTTAATTCCTGAAGCTCTGCTTACGAGAGGTTATTACCTGCGAATTGTCACCTTTGGGATTCCATTTGAATGGTGCTTTGAAAGAGAAAATATGGAAGGGTGATTATGTCGACACTCTGAGTCTACTCCCTTTGCATAAAGAATTTAGACCTGATAGGAAGGACAGTGATAGATTTAAAGATGATAAATGAAAGTCACCTCCTCGATCGTTTAACAATTGGCTGTAAGCATTTTGTATTTATTCAAGTGTAATGGGGGAAAAGCACCCCGACTTGTGCTGCAGTTTATTTCAGCATGTTGAGATAATAATTGAAGCTTATAACAATTTTCCAGGCCTCTCATGGTTTGCTTATGATGAATCGTTTCACCAAAAGTTGTCAGTACATAGATCAATGAAGTGGGGCATTAAAGACGTAGGTTTGTGGCTTAATCTTTTAATTCCACAAAAACAATTTCCAAAACCTCAAGCATCTACTACACATACTTATTGACGTGGAGTTTGTTTCCACCTTAATGACGGGCAGTGTAAATGGCCCAACTCGTGCAAGTATAAACACGAGTGTAATTTTTATGCGGGTTCACATCCTGCGTCACGTTGTTTTAAAAGATCTTCTACTAATGTCTCAGTCTCTTCAAAGGAGCCCTTTCTCAAAAGCAGCCTCTCCGGTGAGGCTCATAAATATGTTGCCATGGCTCCGTCGGTACCCAGAACGTCAGAAAGCGGAAATTTTGCATGATGGTTATTTGTTTGGTTTTGTTCTGCATTCCTTTAAAGGCTCTGGTTGTGTGGTTTTTGGGAATCTGGGGTCTACAGTGCTACATTCTCATATTGTGCAAGCAAAATTATTGAAGGAGATTGGTGAAGGCAGGATTGCTGGCCCTTTTCAGGAACCTCCTTTTCCAAATTTTCGGGTGTCTTCTTTAGGAATTATACCTAAGAAAGAAATACTTATAGACTGATTGTCAGGATGTGCATACCAGCAGAGAGACCCGCCTCCCTACTAGAGCTTTGAGTCACAGAAATACTCGCATTCCTGTTGCCCATAGAAATCGGGCCTTGGAGCATAGAAGTGCGCATGCGTGAACTGGCGCGCAAACAGAATCCGTTGCGCATCCGTGTGTGCATCGACGCTTGCGCGCACACGTGAGCAACGCTGGCACCGATGAGTCTATTTAGGCACAGTCAGTACTCAGCCCCAGTGCTGCTTCGTCTTCAGCTCTGTGCATCTTGTTTCCTGAGAACCTGTATCTTGATCCCTGTTACCTTCCGGCTTGTCTTGACCATCCCTTGATCTCCACCTGCACTGACCCCGGCTTGTCCTGTGACCATCCTCTTGTCTTCTCCTTGGCTCCTGTTTGCTGATCCGGCTTTTGACCTCGGCTTGCCTCCTGACTACGAACCTGCCTGCACCCTGCATCCGATTGTCCTGCCGTGAATGACCCAGCCTGCCTGACCTTGCTTCATCTTCCTGCCATCTGCACCAGCTGCCTGCCTGTCGGTCTTCCTGCTGAAGTCTGCCTCTGTCTTCTCCAACCCTTCCAGGACTGTCGTCCAGCTACCAGCTAAAGACTTTTGACACTCGTGTGACTCTGTACCTTGGCGCCTTCTGTTCCCACTATCAGAGGTCCCAAGTCAGAGGTGTAAGGGAAGCCTTGCTCGTCCATTCAGGCTCTTCTACCAGGTACGTGATACTGATACACCACTTGTCATATCCATATGGGCTTTCATTGAATAATGAAACTGATCCAATTTTTTGCTCAGTTCATTATTCCTCTTTTGATGATGCTTCGCACCTAATTAGAAGCGTTGGTAGTTCAGCCTTACTTGCAAAAGCTTATATTAAAGTGGATGTAAACCCAATTTTTTTTTTTTTTTGATGTCATAATGTAGCGTATAAGATTTCCTATCATTTGAGCCCAGTTTTGCCACAAAGAGTTAATCCAGCTCTGAGCAATCCTCTTTTATTGTTCAGTGAGATAAATCTTGACAAACAGAGAAAAACTTTGTCAAATCCTCCCCCTTGCTGTGAGTGACAGGTGATTTACATATCTTGTGCACTAGCCTAAGACATGCATTATTTTTTAATTCCCACCCCCACTCCTTACTTTAGCAGCTCTGCAAGGATTTGCTGTTCCACACCTCAGCATGATTTGGCATGCTGAAGTCATGTGGTTACTTTCCTGTCTTTTCGCTGGATGTTAGAGATCATAGCAGAAATTCAGTGTAAGAAATACACAGGAGAAAATTGACAAGGGGAGTGTAGAGGTGGGCGGGGAGTCTACTGACATCACGGCTCCACCCACCGAGCTCCAGACAACAGACCCACCCACAGAATATGCAGT
The DNA here is from genome assembly GCA_037952925.1 of Lithobates clamitans. Lineage (NCBI taxonomy): Eukaryota > Metazoa > Chordata > Amphibia > Anura > Ranidae > Lithobates > Lithobates clamitans. The sequence goes on along the minus strand of JBBGZY010000925.1, from coordinate 1,760,835 downwards.
TTTTCAGGTCTCATAACAGACAGAGGGGAGACATTTGACAGGTAAAGATATATGCAGGAGGCATGTATATCCTAAGGGCCCTTTCACACTGGGGCGGGGGCGGTGTTGGCGGTAAAGCGCCGCTGTTGTAAGCGGCGCTTTTAAATTGTTTAAATTTCATTGGTTTGGAAGGAAAGGAATGCAATGGAAAATGCTTCGCGACACCTTGTCTCGTTTACATGAGAGGTGGCCGGTGCTTAATGTTCTTATTTTGGATTTATCAGAAAATTATATTGGTAAATGTAATACAATGGAGTTGATTGCTAAAATTAAATTAGATTTACAATGCATACATACTATTTTACCTAATACGGTTTTGATTTTTTCCAAAATAGTCCCTCGTTTGGCTTGGCTTATTTCTTCGGAGTTTCGTTACTTCGAAAAAATTTGCAAGTGAGTAAATAGAGCAATGGCTAAATTTATGCCTTCTGTGGCTGGTTTCTCTTTCTGGCATGTTTACTTGAATGGGGGACTGTCAGGCTTCTACAGATATAATAATGTCCATTTATCTGACATTGCTCTGGACATTTTCAACCTTGATATGCAGACTTGTGTTGAATTTGCTGTTGCCCAGGGGGTGTGCCAGGCTCTTTAATTATGCCTTATGCTTATATATAGCTGAGCTATATTTAGTATTACATATATGATAAATATATTATAAGTTGTACTTACTATATTTAAGTGAATTAAATATTTAATGTAAAGAAGTTAATAATAATTTTAAATATATTATACCTATTATAAAGGGCCACGGCCTATTACACCACAGGTGCTGCAGTAATGTGTTTCATTAGTATGAATGCTCTGTCTATGATACCATATACCTTTCTGATTACAGCTGAACTGTGTTTGTTGCTAGAGAGATTCCTAACCAGACAGAGTGATTGTACTCTACAGTATAGGTTTATCTTCACACCGAGAAACCATATCATCTTTGGATGCAGCGTCTCCTACTCACCACTGTCTTGGTGAAGTATATTTTCTGAAGAGAGCAGGTTCAGCCTGTTTATCATCAAGCACTGTTTAATCCTGCGCATGCACTCTGTACTTCTTTTCATAGTCACAGTGTTGAAGTTCTTCCAATATTATATGAGCCTGTAGCAGCTTGAGGACATTAATCTTCCTCTGGTGGAATGTCCAAGCAAAGTCCTTTCATTAGGAATTAAATAGACTAAGCTTTTCAGGACACTGGACACTATGTCCCCTTTAAACACACAGTCAACTCTAACACACAAGGGATGGCCTCAGCCCACAGTCTCTAGGATCTCTCTCTGGTTGGAAAATTGGTTCACTCCTTCCAATATCCTTGCTTCACTTTCACCCCATGATATCAGAATAGATCCTCAAATGACAGTCAGCCTTCCACAGCTTCCAGCAAAGCAAGTCTCTAGGTAGCCCACATGAGGCCTCATCACCCTACAGGCACATTGCAGGATGGCCTGGGGGGGGCAGCAGACCCCCTTTAGGCTGTGATCTCCTTCTAAGGAAAAATACCTTGTGGCTCCTCTCTGTCCCATTGTATACAAGCTCCCAACTACCATCTGGGCAACCCTCCCCAGGGGTTGGCCAGGGCTGTATGTATATTAACCTGCTGATTAGATTCTTCCTGTCCACTTATTTCCAGCGTTTTCTGGACTAATTATATGGAAGCAGTCAATCCTGCAACTATTGAAACATAGAACAGACCAAAGCAATCAACACAGCCACACTCTTTAAAGTGAGCCAAATTGAAATTTGCCTAAAAACAAACCACAGCTCCACTGGATACAGTGAGCCATGACTAAATTTACCTAATTCTAGTACCTATCTAGGAGGGTGCTACATTATCTCTCCTGAGTATTCAAAACTTTAATGCAGCCATTGGTAATGATGGACAGGCAATAACACAGCAGGGACTTGAAACTAGGTAGGAAATCAAATTTCCCTTGAAAGATGAATTATATGTATCTATTTATTCATTTTTTTAAGATGATAAGAATGCACAGACTGCAGTAAAAACAACAAATTATGTTTTATGTAACACATTTAAAGTGTATCTATAGTCTATATGTTTTTATACATTTTGGATAGAGTAAGGAATGGCTAGAGTCTATGTTGGACGTTTTGTTGCTGTCTGTGGCTCATTAGGGAGATTTCCTTTCACGTTCTATCTCAGAGACACAACAAAAAGTGAGTGGATTTCTAATAATTTTTTTGTCCCAGTGACAATGGTCACCAGAACAAATTGAGAGGATGAATCTCCCCATCAAGGACACAGATTGCAAAAGAGTGCCTGAAAAGTAAGCATTTTAAGGCACCCAAGGAAGAATAGGGTGACAATGCATATGGGAGAGGTCATGGGCCAACATCCTTCAAAATAAAGCTCTGATGGATCTATATTGTGTCAGCTGCAATCATTTCTGCACTTTAAACAATGTTAAGGATCGTAACATTCAACTCCATCATGGCCAACAGTAGGCTCCTGGTGAATCATACCATCCATGTGTTTTCCTAACCCCATGACTTCTAGCTGGATGAAACTGTAACTGACGTTTTTGCACTAAGACTAAGTAAAGCCCTCAAGGAAAACATACAGAAATCCCTGACCTTTTGCCTCATGCGTTAATTCAGTCATGCATATTGGTTTAAAGTGATCCTTTACAATAAATTCAGTAATGAAAAGAGACCCTATGACATAAAACGATTAGCAAGTTTCTATGTATATGTATTTTAGTTCTGACAGTAATGTACTTCCTGCTTTAATGTATAGACTACAAAAAATACAACTGTAATTTAATAAGTCATAGGCTGTTATACTCCACATTGACCTTTGTTGCATTTAATAGAAACTACAATGTATTATCAGTGAACACATATTTTGAGTTAATAGTATATTATACTATATTATTATTAATAATATTTATTATATTTGCCTTAAAGTACAACTGAAGACTCATGTATGACAATGTAAACAAGTACCAAATTCAAGTGCTATGTGATGTACAAGCTTTGTAAAGTAAACAAAAACTTCCTGTACCTGACTGATCCAAATACTCCTTGAATTGTGTCTCACATGCTCGCCTTCCTAGAGGCTGCAGCTCATAGTAGGAGGATTTCAGAGGCAGTGCTCTCAATGTACAGTAGTAGGCAGTGTGCAGTACTCACTATGTATGGTCTAGTGCTGACTGGCAAGCTACATGCCTGTACATCAGCAGTGATAAAGCTAGCCACATCCCCAGCAACATTTATTTCATATCACTGTAGTGCAACAGGCACAGCCTACATGAGACTCTGCTTTAAATTTAGCATTGTTGTCACCCTATCACCTCTTCACAGTTAGCTGCCTTGGGTGGACTTTAATGGAAGACTCAACTGGTATTTGTAGGCCCTTGCAAGGGACTGATAGAAAACTGTACAGTATATGCACATACACTTATATCAAGGTGCGACAGCACATATATTTTTAATGGGAGCTCATTGTTCTACTTTAAGCCGTTTTGTGTTAGTCTTACGTCTTTCATATTTGCTGTTCTCTATTTGCATTGTCGTATTGCATATTTCAGTCTGTATTTCTGTGATTCAGTCAGCCTCTTTCCTGAGAAAAAAACACCTCTGTATGTGAGAGATAGAAATATATCTACAGAGGGTGTGTTTAGGAATAGCTGCCCTGGTTCCCAACCAGGGGTTCTCAGATCACCAGACTACTGGCAAAGCAGAGCGGAATGGTTTGGCACACTGACTTCTATATGACTGAATCATTGAGCAGGTACACCTTAAATACATCTAAAAGTTTGTTTTTTAGTATTGACATTAGTGTACCTTTAGGAAATGGAAGCATAATTCAAATTTAAACGTCCTTAATGACACAAGATCTCTATCTATGGTCTCTATCTTAACTAGAACAAATATACAGCAAGTGAAAATGAAGTCAGCACACCGTTATTGTAATCCATTATTATGGGCCTGTGGCTCAGGATAAAGATTAACAAGAAAGCCAGGAAGCCAGCATTTCAGAACATGATCGCTGGAAAGAAATTGTAGCTAATAGCCAATGGATTTACAGAAGGAACCAGTGGCGGCTGGTGATATAATTTTTTTGGGGGGGTGCATACCCCTTCAGGTCCTTACCTGCCCATCCTCGACTGTCTCGGCTGTCATAGACCCAGCGGGTAGGGAAACCGGAAGTGACGCAATGGCGAATTCTTATTCGCTATAGTCAAAAGAGGGCAAGTTCAGGGCGCAGTGCTCTGCACCCTGAGCACAATTTTTAAAGAAGCCAATTAGAGTCTCAGGCTTTAATCACATGCTTGTTTAACATTGACAGACCTCATAGACTTCTATTAGTCCGGTGCCACGCAGTGCACTTGTACACATACACATACAATGATGTATTTTTAAACAAATCTTAATATGACTAACATTTTTTAACATTAAGATATTAAAAAATGTTAGTCTTATTATCATTTATTTAAAAATAAATCATTCTTCGCTTTCCTATTGGCTATAACTTTGCACCCCTTGTAGACTGACCACCACTGGAAGGAACAGAAACTGTTTATTTTGAAAAGTTAATGTTTATTTTGGAAAGTTATTGTTCACAAACCTTAGTGAATAAAGGGACCCTATTATAACTTAAAAATTGTGGATAAAAGCACAGAAAAATAAAATATGTTACAAGCTTAATTGTAATGTTTTTCTTTTCTACAACTAATAAAAATTGCCTTGGAACTTACTAGGGAGTTTGACCACTCTATAACCTGTCAAATCCCTACCACAAACCTTCCTCCTTGTAAATCACAAACCTTTCCTACTCTGGGAGTGTGTAATTACTGTATGTGCTTGTCCAGCTCCTCTGCCCTCCCGGCAAATCCCTACATCCAAGTAGCAGCACCCTGCAGCAGTCTCAGGACTTTTGGATAACTGCACATGGGAGGCTTTTAAAGGGAAAAAGCATGCATAAATTCCATTAAATTAAGATTTGGGGATCTACTGCCATCTTCTGTGAACTGCTAATTTCACAGTGTTATGTATAATAATGTATTAGCACTCTCTGGAAGCTATCTAAGAAACCCCTGAAGGAGCAAGTGGAGAGGGAAAAAAAGTCTCAGCCACACATCTTCTCCATGTTGCTATCTTCAGGCCAGAAGAGACTATTATGCAAGTATTCAATGTTCTAATAGTTTTACCATACCTCCCAACCGTCCCGGATTCGCCGAGACTGTCTCACGGCTTGATCTAAGTCCTGGTGTCCTAGCGAATCACGGCTTTGTTTCGGAGTGGAGCCAAGTGCTGGAATAAGTTTCAGCACTTGGCTTCAGTGGCTTGCCCGCAAGCATGCACTAGTGCAGGCACCAGGGATGAGCCGAACACCCCCCTGTTCGGTTCGCACCAGAACATGCGAACAGGAAAAAAATTCGTTCGAACACGCGAACACCGTTAAAGTCTATGGGACACGAACATGAATAATCAAAAGTGCTAATTTTAAAGGCTAATATGCAAGTTATTGTCATTAAAAGTGTTTGGGGACCTGGGTCCTGCCCCAGGGGACATGAATCAATGCAAAAAAAAGTTTTAAAAACGGCCGTTTTTTCAGGAGCAGTGATTTTAATAATGCTTAAAGTCAAACAATAAAAGTGTAATATCCCTTTAAATTTCATACCTGGGGGGTGTCTATAGTATGCCTGTAAAGGGGCGCATGTTTCCCGTGTTTAGAACAGTCTGACAGCAAAATGACATTTTGAAGGAAAAAACACATTTAAAACTACCGCGGCTATTGCATTGCCGACAATACACATAGAAGTTCATTGATAAAAACGGCATGGGAATTCCCCACAGGGCAACCCCGAACCAAAATTAAAAAAAAAAAATGATGTGGGAGTCCCCCTAAATTCCATACAAGGCCCTTCAGGTCTGGTATGGATATTAAGGGGAACCCCAGCCAAAATTTTAAAAAAAAATAGACGTGGGGTTCCCCCTAAATTCCATACCAGACCCTTCAGGTCTGGTATTGATTTTAAGGGGAACCCCGCGCCAAAAAAAAAAAAAAAAAACGGCGTGGGGTCCCCCCAAAAATCCATACCAGACCCTTATCCGAGCACGCAACCTGGCAGGCCGCAGGAAAAGAGGGGGGGACGAGAGTGCGCCCCCCCCCCTCCTGAACCGTACCAGGCCACATGCCCTCAACATTGGGAGGGTGCTTTGGGGTAGCCCCCCAAAACACCTTGTCCCCATGTTGATGAAGACAAGGGCCTCATCCCCACAACCCTGGCCGGTGGTTGTGGGGGTCTGCGGGCGGGGGGCTTATCGGAATCTGGAAGCCCCCTTTAACAAGGGGACCCCCAGATCCCGGCCCCCCCCGTGTGAAATGGTAAGGGGGTACTTACCCCTACCATTTCACTAAAAAACTGTCAAAAATGTTAAAAATGACAAGAGACAGTTTTTGACAATTCCTTTATTTAAATGCTTCTTCTTTCTTCCTTCATCTTCTTCTGGTTCTTCTGGTTCTTTTGGTTCTTCCTCCGGCGTTCTCGTCCAGCATCTCCTCCGCGGCGTCTTCTATCTTCTTCTCCTCGGGCCGCTCCGCATCCATGGCATGGGGGGGGAGGCTCCCGCTCTTCTCTTCATCTTCTTCTCTTCTTCATCTTCTTCTTCATCTTCTTCTTCTTCTTCTTCTCTTCTTCCTTCTTCTCTTCTTCATTTCTTCTCCGGGCTGCTCCGCAGCCATGCTGGCATGGTGGGAGGCTCCCGCTGTGTGACGGCGTCTCTTCGTCTGACGGTTCTTAAATAACGAGGGGCGGGGCCAGCCGGTGACCCCGCCCCCCTCTGACGCACGGGACATGACGGGACTTCCCTGTGGCATTCCCCGTGACGTCACAGGGAAGTCCCGTCAAGTCACCGTGCGTCAGAGGGGGGCGGGGTCACCGGATGGCCCCGCCCCCCGTTATTTAAGAACCGTCAGACGAAGAGACGCCGTCACACAGCGGGAGCCTCCCACCATGCCAGCATGGCTGCAGAGCGGCCCGGAGAAGAAATGAAGAAGAGAAGAAGGAAGAAGAGATGAAGAAGAAGAAGAAGATGAAGAAGATGAAGAGAAGAGCGGGAGCCTCCCCCCTCATGCCATGGGTGCGGAGCGGCCCAAGGAGAAGAAGATAGAAGACGCCGCGGAGGAGATGCTGGACGAGAACGCCGGAGGAAGAACCAGAAGGGCCAGAAGAACCAGAAGATGAAGGAAGATAGAAGAAAGAAGAAGTATTTAAATAAAGGAATTGTCAAAAACTGTCTCTTGTCATTTTTAACATTTTTGACAGTTTTTTAGTGAAATGGTAGGGGTAAGTACCCCCTTACCATTTCACACGGGGGGGGGCCGGGATCTGGGGGTCCCCTTGTTAAAGGGGGCTTCCAGATTCCGATAAGCCCCCCGCCCGCAGACCCCCACAACCACCGGCCAGGGTTGTGGGGATGAGGCCCTTGTCTTCATCAACATGGGGACAAGGTGTTTTGGGGGGCTACCCCAAAGCACCCTCCCAATGTTGAGGGCATGTGGCCTGGTACGGTTCAGGAGGGGGGGGGGGCGCACTCTCGTCCCCCCCTCTTTTCCTGCGGCCTGCCAGGTTGTGTGCTCGGATAAGGGTCTGGTATGGATTTTTGGGGGGACCCCACGCCGTTTTTTTTTTTTTTTTTGGCGCGGGGTTCCCCTTAAAATCCATACCAGACCTGAAAGGTCTGGTATGGAATTTAGGGGGAACCCAACGTCAATTTTTTTTAAAATTTTGGCTGGGGTTCCCCTTAATATCCATACCAGACCTGAAGGGCCTTGTATGGAATTTAGGGGGACCCCCACATCATTTTTTTTTTTTTTTATTTTGGTTCGGGGTTGCCCTGTGGGGAATTCCCATGCCGTTTTTATCAATGAACTTCTATGTGTATTGTCGGCAATGCAATAGCCGCGGGTAGTTTTAAATGTGTTTTTTTCTTCAAAATGTAATTTTGCTGTCAGACTGTTCTAAACACAGGAAACATGCGCCCCTTTACAGGCATACTATAGACACCCCCCAGGTACGAAATTTAAAGGGATATTACACTTTTATTGTTTGACTTTAAGCATTAATAAAATCACTGCTCCTGAAAAAACGTCCGTTTTTAAAACTTTTTTTTGCATTGATCCATGTCCCCTGGGGCAGGACCCAGGTCCCCAAACACTTTTTATGACAATAACTTGCATATAAGCCTTTAAAATGAGCACTTTTGATTTCTCCCATAGACTTTTAAAGGGTGTTCCGCGGCATTCGAATTTGCCGCAACCACCCCAAATTGTTCGCTGTTCGGCGAACTTGCGAACAGCCAATGTTCGAGTAGAACATGAGTTCGACTCGAACTCGAAGCTCATCCCTAGCAGGCACCAATAACACCCGCCCTGTGCCTTGTGTGCTGCTGACCCCTGTACCCTTCCCTACTGACTCCTGTCCTCTGTGCTGCTGACCCCTGTACCCTGCCCTCCTGACTCCTGTCTTCTGTGCTGCTGAACCCTTGTATACTTCCCTACTGACTCCTGTTCTCTGTGCTGCTGTCCACTGTACCCTTCCTTACTGACTCCTGTCTTCTGTGCTGCTGACCCCTGTACCCTTCCCTACTGACCCCCTGTCATCCATCCTGCTGATTCCTGTCCTCTGCTCTGGTGACCCTTCTTCTCTGCCAAACTGACCCCTGGTCCTGCCCTGCTGACCCCTGTATAGGTACAAGGAAGCTCAGGTTTTGTTTAACCACACTCACTAAACCCCTCACACTGTTAAGAGTTTGCCCACACCCACATTTTGCCACAGTGCCGCAGATCACTTCCTCCTTCAAGTGTCCCTTATTTTGAAGTTCAAAAGTTGGGAGGTATGGTTCAACTGCAGCTGCCCATAGCTCCTTGAGTTGTTTATCTGTATTTGAATCCTTATGACAGACCAGTGTTGCCAACCGCCAGTATTTTTACTGGCAGCCAGTAAAAAATGGCCACTTTTCTGCTGCCAGTAAATGCCAGTGACAGTAAAAGGTTGCCAGTAAAAAACATGGCTTTGATGCTTGACCCGGAACTGCACATGTGCAGCTCTGGTCTGGAGCCGGCAGAGACCATCTGAGTGCCTGCTACAGTATGTTCAAACGGCGCTGGCGGGAGTCAGGTCACGCAGAGGCGGTGCCCAAGGATGTCATGTGATGTCATGGTACGGGAGCAAGGCAAGCCAGAAGCGGTACTGTCAGTGCTGTTTGGACTGGAGTAGACTGAAGGAACCACCTGTCACTGACTCAGAAGGGGACATATCGTGCTGGTGCGGTGTCATCATCATCTGTGCTACTACACATTGCTGTCAGTGTCATTGTGAGAGTCAATTTCATTTGTGTGTGCATGCCCATTCTAATTTCTTGCCCTCCTGAGTTCTGTAAGAAATACTGTATAGTTTTTGCCCTAATATCTACATAAATCATATTGTTAATTGCATATTGTATTAGTTTGTAGCCTAAATGCTGAAATTTGCACTTGAAACTGTAATTTTGTAACTTTTGAAAATGTCAGTAAAAACGTGGCTGTGCCAGTAAATTTTGGGTGCTGTGTCAGTAAATTTCAATCTGGTAGGTTGGCAACACTGTGACAGACAGAGTATCTCTGTTCTATTGCTATTATCTCACATGCACAGTGCCAGGTCTGTGCTACTGTATGTGTTTAGTGGTCACCTTCCAGTATATTGGTAGATGCTTATTGCAATAGAGTAAATATACAGCTCTTGTTATTTTAGTTGTCTCTTCTGGTCTGGGATTCTATAGCTTGTTTTAGCTTAAGGTTCAATAACTACCGGTAACATAGGTTAAAGCCAGGCATCCAATGGTCACTTCTGGTTGTTAGAGGTATGATTGCTTGACAAATTAGAAACTGCTAGGGACTAATAGGCAGAGTAGATAAGCGAATTTGAGTCAGTGCCACACCACAGTTTCTGCCAGTGAGAAGCTGTGTTCCAGGCAGGTTGGACAATGGTTGGAGGAACTCCCCATCTTATTCACTACTGATCTGGTGTCAGGTCTCCAACACAAATGGTAAAAAATGGACAGTTTCCCCGGTGGGGCTTTAGACAGCAATATCTTGAAATCCAGAATAATAAAAAAATGTATAACCAGTAAGTGCTTTTATTGAACCATGAACAATTGTAATGTTATAATTCAATTGGCATTACAACATAGAGCGCTGGCCAAGTAGTACAATACATATTCCACAATATAAAGTCGGCACATCTTTACACAAAATTATATACAGTCATACATTTCCAGGCTGTTGACGGTATAAATCCCTGACGCGTTTCGACCTGTGTACGGTCATCATCAGGGGGATAGTTGGTTCTATAAAATACATTGAATATCTTCAAAATTTAAGAACATGTCATCATAAATCTCATTGTAAGGTTAAAAATGGTAGTATATTTACCGCTGAAAAGTAGAGGGAATAATCCTTTGGCCAGTAAAAGCCGTAAATGGATCCGGGGGGCCCCCATATTCACCCCTGTCTCCCCAGAGCACATGAGTCCAGCCCAAGGGGCTTGCAAGGAGCCACATAGACGCCTTCCAGGGGAAGGAGAAGTCAGCACCTGCGACAAATACCCAATAAGTCAAAATGATTCTCAGCACATTGGCAAGAGTATGAAGTGTATGGGCTAACTGCAATCCTAGTGATCAATATATATTGATCTGGTGTCCTCATGATTGTAATTAATTATATAGAAGGTGACAAAACCATAAAAGAGATGGTTGTATAGTTATAGGGTTGTTTGAGTGGTGTGGTGTGTAAACACAGGTGAGTGGGAAGTGATATGTGGTACTAGGAATATGAAAACTGGAGTTAGACTTACCGGTAACTCCTTTTCCAGTGGTCTTCCAGGACAGCCCTTGAGAGATGGAGTCCCTCCCATCGACCCAGGAAACACATTGCCATACAGTTCAAAAGGCGGTCCCTCAGGTCCCTGGTCAGTCATTCACCAAGAACCGAAGGATGGAACTGCAAAAAACATAACCATAACAGGTAATAATGTTAGTACATTCACTTAATCAAAAAAGGGTGGGATCGTGCTGTCCTGGAAGACCACTGGAAAAGGAGTTACCGGTAAGTCTAACTCCAGTTTTCCCCAGTTGTCTTCCAGGACAGCCCTTGAGAGGATCCCCAAGTACTCACCAGATTAGGGGGGGACCACGGCTTGGAGAACTTTTCTCCCAAAAGCCTGATCCTGACTGGACATTAAGTCCAGTCGATAATGCCTTGTAAAGGTGGAAAAGCTTGACCACGTGGCTGCTTTACATATTTGCTCCGGGGTGGCACCAGCTCTTTCCGCCCAGGATGCTGATAATGCCCTTGCGGAGTGGGCTTTAATTCCCCCAGGAGGATCTTTGTTTAATGTCTTATAGCCCTCTGCTATAGCTAGCCTAATCCACCTAGCTATGGTGGCTTTAGAAGCTTTTTGCCCCTTACGTTGTCCGGAAAAAAGAACAAAAAGTGAATCTGAGATTCTGAATGGATTGGTTACCCTAAGATACTCTAGGATACACCTCCTCACATATAACAAATGAAAACGCCTTTCTTTCTCGTTTGAAGCCTTCTGACAGAAAGAAGGGAGGACAATATCTTGTGACCTATGGAAATTAGATGCCACCTTTGGTAAGAACCCAGGGTCCGTCTTTAGGATGACTCTGTCTTCCAGAATTCGGAGGAAGGGCTCTCTGACAGAGAGAGCTTGGATTTCACTAACTCTGCGTGCTGAAGTGATTGCCACAAGTAGTACTGTCTTGAAAGTGACTAGTCTTAGAGAGGCCTCTGAGATAGGTTCAAAAGGTGACCCCAAAAATGCCTTTAGAACGACTGATAGATCCCAGGATGGGGTGATGTTAACTCTAACTTGTTTGCGTCTGGAGATTGCTTTACAGAACCTAGCAATGAAAGGGTCTTCTTGCAACCTTTTCTCTAGGTACACACTTAAGGCCGCTATCTGGACCTTAATAGTACTAGAAGTTAGCCTTTTGTCTATCCCTTCCTGGAGAAACTGCAGGATATTTGCTGTATCCGTATTTACCTCCCCTCGGCTGTTCAACCAGCTATTAAATTTTCTCCAGACCTTCCTGTAAATGGCCTGAGTGACAGGTTTTCTACTCTGTAGCAGGGTCTGAATCACTCTGTCAGACAGGCCCTTGCTCCTCAAAATTTCCTCCTCAGTAACCACGCTGAGAGGTTCAGCGTGGATACTTGTGGATGAAAGAGAGGTCCCTGCGACAGAAGGTCTGGTCTGCAGGGAAGCCTCAGAGGAGGTTGGTCTGTCAACCGTAGCAACGTTGTGAACCATGGTCTCTTGGGCCAAAACGGTGCCACTAAGATTAGACACGTTTCCTCTACTAGAAACTTCGCCAAAACCCTCGGGATAAGGTGAAGCGGAGGAAACGCATATGCTAGACTGAAGGCTGATCTCCTGGGTGTAGCGAGCAAAAATTTGGAACTTTTGCATTCTCCTTGCTTGCAAACAGGTCCACTACTGGTTTTCCCCAGTAAGCTGCTATATATTTGAATACTTCCGGGTGTAGAGACCATTCTTGATTCGACACTCGCTGTCGACTCAAGAAATCTGCCGTGTTGTTGAGCTCCCCTTTCAGGTGAACTGCAGAGATGGATGCCAGATTGGATTCTGCCCATAGAAACATGCGATTGGCCACCAGCATTAGTCGACGACTTCTGGTGCCCCCTTGCCTGTTTATATAAGCTACAGCCGTCATATTGTCTGAACGGACCTATAGATGATGACCCTGTATTGTATTCTGAAAGAATAACAGAACCCTGAGGACCGCTGTTAGCTCTTTCCAATTGGACGAGAGGAGCTTCTCCCCTGCCGTCCACCTGCCTTGTGCCCAATCTGAGTTGAGGTGGGCTCCCCACCCCCAGCTGCTCGCATCCGTAGTTAGTATGGATGTGACTGGAGAGATCCAGAGAACCCCTTTGTTCAAATTCTCTGAGTCTTTCCACCACCAGAGGGAGCGTTTTACCCTGGTGGGGATTGAAACCTCTTCTTCCAGATCCCTGCCTTTTAATTGTTCCAACAGAAACATCTGAAGGTCTCTTTGATGGAACCTGGCCCATTGTACAGCTGGAATGGCTGCTGTCATCAGTCCTAAGACCGACATCACCTCCCTCACTGTACACTTGGCGCTGCTTTGAAGAAAAGACATTCTGTGGCTTAGATTCAAGAACTTTTCTTCCGGCAGGACTATCCTCTGCTCTACTGACAGGATCTTGTACCCCAAGTACAAAATTTCCTGTGTTGGGGTAGTCTTGGACTTCTCCAGACTGATTATCCACCCCAACTGCCTCAGGTTGAGCTGTGTCAATTCTAAGTCCCGAAGAAGTTGCTTCTCCGAATGGGCCGTCATCTAGATATGGGATAATCGTGACTGATTGTAGTCTTAACGGAACTAATGCCTCCCCGAGAACCTTGGTAAAAATTCTCGGGGAGGACGACAGTCCGAAAGGAAGTACTCTGCACTGGAAATGATAAACTTTTGTGTCCATCTGAATCGCCATCCGAAGAAATTTCTGGCATTCCTTCCTTATTGGAATATGCAGATAGGCATCCCTTAAATCCAGGGTAGCCATGAACACCTCTTTTTGGAGAAGATTCCTTATTGAGAAGATAGACTCCATCCGAAATTTCTTGTATCGGATGGAGCGGTTCAGAGGTCGGAGGTTCATGATTAGTCTGAACTTCCCGGATGGCTTTTTTACCACAAAAACGTGCGAGTAAAAACCGTCCCCCTGTTCTTGAATAGGGACTGGTGTCAATACCTCTTGATCCACCATTTCCCCTATTAACAGAGGCAAGGCCTTGGCCTTTTCTGAGTGTCTTGGAAGCTTTGTCACAAGAAACTTTGAGGGAGGATCGCTGTGAAACTCCAGCGCATACCCTCTTTTTATAATGTTCAAGACAAACTCGTTTGAGGTAATCTTTTCCCACTGTGGGAGAAAGTTCATTAATCTTCCTCCCACCGGGACCTTGATGTCACTGGGGTTTAGGGTTTGAATTGGGGCGGTTAAAAAGTATGCCCCCTTTCCCTTTCCCTTTTTGTCCTATCCAATGCTTTTTGGGTTTGAACTCCTTCTCTGACTTGAAGGGTTCTTTTGAGGGAATAAAAAAATTTTCTTTGAAAATTTTTCTTTTTAATGGGAAAGGTTTTCTTTTTATCCGCCGTTCTTTCCAAGGCGGTATCAAGTTCAGGCCCGAAGACTAAGTCTCCTGTAAAGGGGACACTGCACAAGCGTGTTTTAGACGCCGTGTCTCCCCCCCAAGTTTTCATCCAGACTGACCTCCTGGCTGCGCCGCTGTTTTAGCCGTAAATTTTATGGCATCAGTGGAGGCGTCCGAGATGAAACTTGTTGCCTTAAAAAGCATAGGGAAGGTTTTTAAGATCTCCCCCCTAGGCGTGCCTGCCTTTAGATGCTCTTCCAGTTGGGCTAACCAGAATTCCAGATTTCTGGCAACACAAGAAGTGGCCAGAGCTGGTTTTAAACCTGCCATAGAAGCATCCCAGGCCCTCTTTAAGACTATGTCTGTTTTCCTGTCCATTGGGTCCTTTAAATGACCCATATCCTCAAAAGCAAGGTCAGACTGTTTTGAGACTTTGGACAGAGGGGCGTCTAGTTTAGGATTTTTATTCCAGACCGCCTCTGGGCTCTCATCAAAGGGCAATCTCCTTTTTAGGGAATTTGGGAAGAAGACCTTTTTGTCTGGCTCTGCCCATTCCTTGCGGACAATGTCAGAAAGCACATTATGTATAGGGAATACCTTAGCTTTCTTTTTCCCCAGAGCCTCATACATTTTATCATGTCTGGTCAATTGAGTTTCTTCCTCATCAATTTCCAGCGTATCATAAATTGCGCTCAACAGCTCTTCTACATCCTCCAGAGACAGCTTGTATTTTGCGGCTTTGTTAGCTACAGCCTGATCCTCATCTGAATCTGCGTCAGAGGATTCAGGGCTAACTAACACGGGGCTATGCTCCCTGACTGTACGGGGCTCCCCAGAGCTGGGTGTTGTAAGGCATGGTGAGGAGGAAATCGCAGCTGCTTTACTGGTGGAAGCAGACGTGCCTACATCTGCGATTAAGTCGCTGAGAGATTTAAAGGTTGATGCCATTTCATCCTTAAAGGAGCCAAGGAATTTCGCCAAGGGAGAGTCTGCCTCTGTTTTAAGTAATCCTGTAATACACTGCTTGCATAAGGCTTTGTTAGAGCCTGAGGACAACTTATTTCCACAATTAGGGCATTTTTTGTGGCCTGACTTGTCTTCCCTTGGAGCTTCCTTACCCTAAAATAAAGAATAAACTATTTTAGCATCAGGAAACCTTTTAACTCTCATAAAACACCTGTGCTGCAACCACCACTGCATCCACCCGGGACTGTGAGGTAACCACCACCATGGGGTACTACAAATCCCAGCCTTACAACAATAAACCCCAGAAAAAAACCACAGTAATGGCTTGCCCAGCAGCCTACCTGGGTTTGGCTGGTGCCTGCCTCCACCGTATCCTGGGAAGTAGCCTCCATGGTCCCCCTCACGCTCCGGGTCCCGCCGCTAGTCCGGTATAGCTGGACGCTGGTCGGGACTTGTAGGCCTCAGCGAGGGCTTTCCCCTCCTCCTTGTGCCTGTAGAGACCCGGAACCGGAAGTCTCGGCACACAGGATGACGCGGTTCCGCCGGAAATGACGCTCTGCGTTTCCGACCCCCACCGCCGTTTGTAGCAAGGAGCTGTGATGGAAGAATCCATCTGCACTGCTCCTGGGGGGAACCTGCACCAACCTGTCCCTGGCACACCTCGGCACTGGAAGGGGGGGGTAACGGGTCTGCTCCTGTCAGCTGGACGGTACCCGAGCCCCTTTTAAAAAGGTAGGACTAGATTGGCGCCGCTGGATAGGACCCGGTCCCCCTGTGCGGCTCCGCTCCCCTCAGGCAGCCCCTGAGAGATAGAGTCCTTCTCCTGGTTCCTGGCAACATGTTCCTCCGACGGAGGAAACACAAATGACTGACCAGGGACCTGAGGGACCGCCTTTTGAACTGTATGGCAATGTGTTTCCTGGGTCGATGGGAGGGACTCCATCTCTCAAGGGCTGTCCTGGAAGACAACTGGGGAAAAACCCTTTGAGTGATAAAGTAAAATTAGATGGATGGCCAGCACAATGCTGACTACAGTGCCATGTCCAGGTGAATGAAATAAGTGTGTAGTGTTAGCCAACACATGGTGGAATAAAAGTGAAAAACAAGTCAAAAGGAGAGTGTGTGAATGAATAAAACCAAATGAAACAATTAAAAACATGTGTGAAAGATCTAAACTAATTATAGGAATAGGAGTATAAGTGTAGTGTTGTGATATTAGAGGAGTAGGAATATATGTATAGTATAATAATTTACCTTGTGCCACAGTGTGGCTGATGTAGTATGGTAAAGTTTGACTTGTATGAACCAAATTGCAATGAAGCAAAAAAGGTAAAAAGCTGGAGCCATGAAAGGATTTGTGCAGTGCCATCCATTACGGTCTGCGTGGAGTCATAGTAAGACTCACAGGCAGCCGATCATGGATATATGCCTAAAGTAGGCAATTAATTGAGTAGGCACAGGTGCTGATCTCCTCCCCCCCAGAGTGAGTAGCCCACATGTGGCTCCCCCGGCATCCCTGTAGGCAAAAAAAAAAAAAAAACCCCGGCAGCTGCCGTCAACTCCGCCGCAAACTGCGAGATGACGCGGCGCCGTGCACACGCCAAAGTAACTCGCACATGCGCACCTCGCCGCGGCTCATCCGGAGGTGGTCAAGGGATGCCGCCGGCAGAGTGAAGCTCACATCGGCGGACGATGGATGCAAACGTCCGTCAATCAGAGCATGGGGGGGAGAGCTCAGATCCTGCATCACCCCCACGTTCTCACCCTGCCGGGAAGCCTTCAATTGGACCAGGACTCACCCCCATGAAGCCGACAGGGGCAGCAGAGGTCCACCATGATCCATGATGGCCATAATCTAAAGTGCATATGTAAATGCAGTAGGCACTAAATTGTAGATGATGAGGTAATCATTGAATTTATGCAGGAGCTGAGTGGTAGCTCACTGACCCTAGATCCTAACATGTATATTTACAGAGCAGGTGTTAGTTAAACATCTGATCTACTGCAATACAGGAGTCTAAAATAGATCTATCCTGATGCATGAGGTGGGGAAAGATACAGTTACGATCTACTCCCCCATTTTGGGGTGGGTGTTTCCTCCGCAAGAGGCAAACAAAGTGTCACCCCCAAAATGTGTATCGTATCAAAAGAGGTTTTAGACATGTGAGGGTTAGAAGGGCCGTATGAGCAACACAAAGCTCCTGCCATGTCTCTCATGTGTCATAGGGGAGAAGGGGTGTTTAACCACCCAAAATTCGGTAATAAAGAGAAAAACAGATGTGGCAGAGACGCATGCGCTGCACACCCCAAAACAATAATGGTAAAAAATGGACAGTTTCCCCGGTGGGGCTTTAGACACAAAGACAAACACCATATCATGGTCATCTTCAGGGGCTCCTGCAGCTGAACTTTGCTGGAACATTCATCTGAAGGTATGTTTATTAATAGCCATAACAACAGGGTATATGTGGACAAATCCACTAGGGCTTTTGTTGGGCCCTTTCCTGATAATGCCTGTCTGTACTTTGGACGTATGTACTGTTACTAATCTCTTCTTATATAAAGCTTGCATTTTTTCCATGCTGGTGTGCATCTATATACTTATGGTTACTAATATATGTTGGTTCCTCTGCTCCCGATTGTTTTCATTACATTACTGGTTAATTCCCCAGGATGGACATCCCCTCGGATCACCATAGCAACCAGATTTGCATTATCTTCTAACATTCTGTTTTAAACTAACAGAGGATGAAATCTGATTGGCTGCTCTTAGTTAATGTACACTGGCATTCCTTGAATTGTTTTCTGAAATCAGCTCACTGCTACCTACTGAGAACAGATAATCGGTGAAAGTAGAGTGCAGTTAGTCTATAGGTGCCACATCACGGCAGGCCGCCCTTTCCCAACTATCTGTGCACTGCTAAAGATGAGGGATATCTCTGGTGAACAGACACATTAGCAATTCATTTTATCAGCTGTCGGAGGTAGAAGCACTTTCCATACACCCTCCCACATGTTTCAAGTTTCCTCTTAGATCCACATATATCCAGATATTAAATTATAGATAAAAGAGCTTGTGTGGGTGCAGAAAGATGGAAGGAGTGATATGACAACTGTACCAGCACATACTGCCACCCTAATGAGCTTTCCTTCGCAGCTTTGCTCACCTCGCTCTCTGTGTTCACATAAACACAGCTAAAATCTCATTTCATTGTCGGCCGGGATTTGAGACTCGCTTTTCTTTCCCTCTTGTTCTGTTATTACCATGTAAAAGTCTTTATGCTTTGTCAGTCTTATTATTCCTGCTGTAAGGATGTTTTTGTCACAACTACTTTAACTCCTTTAGAGCTCAAAAATATCCCATCTCAATTCATTTTGTATTGAAACTAATTGCCTTATATTGCTTTAAGCACAGGTGGGGATAATTAGATATCTACAGTTATGTAATATAATGTGTATACTTCTGTTCTAGTAAAAAATGTCCAAATAGTTATTCTTAAATGTACTTTTACACAGTAACATCAGATAAGAATGATGCCAGGAGTCATACCACAGTTGAATGGTGTCTGTAAAGTGATCAAAAGAGACAATTTTAAGAGAAGGAAATCAAATCAAAAGCTGATTAAATGAGTTTGAAATGTTATAAAAGGTTCTTTATTGTTTTCCATTGCCAAGGTACACATACAGTATCTGACAAAAGTGAGTGCACCCCTCACATTTTTGTAAATATTTTATTTTATTATATCTTTTCATGTGACAACACTAAAGAAATGATACTTTGCTACAATGTAAAGTAGTGAGTGTACAGTTTGTATAACAGTGTACATTTGCTGTCCCCTCAAAATAACTCAACACACAGCCATTAATGTCTAAACTGCTGGCAAAAAAAGTGAGTACACCCCTAAGTGAAAATGTCCAAATTGGGCCCATGGAGTTCACCAGAGCTTCACAGGTTGCCACTGGAGTCCTATTCCACTCCTCCATGACGACATCACGGAGCTGGTGGATGTTAGAGACCTTGCGCTCCTTCACCTTCCATTTGAGGATGCCCCACAGATCCTAAATAGGGTTTAAGTCTGGAGACATGCTTGGCACATCCATCACCTTTACCCTCAGCTTCTTTAGCAAGGCAGTGGTCTTCTTGGAGTTGTAATTGGGGTCGTTTTTATGTTGGAATACTGGCCTGCGGTCCAGTCTCTGAAGGCAGGGAATCATGCTCTGCTTCAATATGTCACAGTACATGTTGGCATTCATAGTTCCCTCAATAAACTGTAGCTCCCCAGTTCCGGCAGCACTCATGCAGCTCCAGGCCATGACACTCCCACCACCATGCTTGATTGTAGGCTAGACACACTTGTCTTTGTACTTCTCACGTGGTTGCTGCCACACATGCTTGACACCATCTGAACCAAATAAGTTTATCTTGGTCTCATCAGACCACAGGACATTGTTCCAGTAATCCAACGGGTCCGTAGGAGACAAAGTCCAGGATAGGCTGGCAGCTGGGGTACAAGGCTCAGAGAAATCCAAGAGCAGGCCGAGGGTCAAACACAGGAGACGACAGAATAATCCAAAAAGCAGGCAGAAGATCAAGGCACTGGAGACAAATCCGGGTCACAGGCTGAGGGTCAAGGCACAGGAGACAGAAGGCAAATCCGGGTACAGGCTGAGGGTCAAACACCAGAGGTAAACAGAGTCCGTTAAACAAGCCAGGGGTCAGGTCCAGGAGATAATCAGAGTAGGTTAAGGCAATCCGGGTCACAACAGGTAAACGATCAGCAAGGAACAGAAACAAGATCACAGGGAAGCTGAGGGACAAACCAGCAATTTGCTAAACAGCCAGGCAGCTTTTATAGGCCGGCAGAGGATTCATGTTATGCGTGCGCCGTTCAGCTGAACCGCGAACGTGCATGCGCCGAAGCGCCGTCTCACCGTGCATGAAACAGTGCTGCTGACAGGATTGATTCCAGTTTCTTCCCTGACAGTGCCCCCCCCAAGGGGCGTCCTCTGGATGCCCAAACTTGCCATTAACTCTGGATGTTCCTGGTGGAAGGCTTTCATCAACCGTTGAGCATGTAGGTTCCCCGAGGGTTCCCAAGAGTTATCTTCTGGGATACCTCTTTCATTTTATCAAATACTGGAGTTGTCTACCTGTCTTTCTGCAGTTTAGTATGGCTTCTATTTCAAATTCGTTCTCTCCATTAACCTCGAAGGCCACAGGATTCACCATTCTTTTAATCTTGAATGGCCCTATGAATCTGGGGCCCAATTTTCGTGACGGGCAAGGTAACCTGAGATTGGTGGCAGAAAGCCAAACTTTCTCACCTATCTTGATGTCCGGGTTTCCTTTCCTTTCCCCTGTCGTAATATTTCCTGTAACTGTCTTGAGCTTTTTGCATGGTCTCCTGGATCTTCTGGAAATTTAATTGAATAGAAGATATTCGATCTTGAACGGCAGGGACTGAGGTTTCAGGGACGGAGTCTGGAAGAAAAGAGGGGTGAAAAACGAAATTTGCCCAAAAAGGTGTTTGGTTAGTGGCTGTATGTATAATATTATTGTAAGCAAATTCTGCATAGGGCAGAAGGGAAGACCAATCATCCTGAGAGCTGGAGCAAAAACAACGGAGATACTGTTCTAGAGTTTGGTTTGTTCTCTCAGTCTGTCCATTGCTTTGAGGATGGTATGCGGTAGAGAGACAAACCTTAATTTCCAGTGACTTACAGAGCTCCTTCCAAAACTTGGAGGTAAATTGGACGCCTCTATCCCAGACGATACTAACATGTACTCCATGCAGCCTTACTATCTCTTTAATAAAGATGTTGGTTGTGTCCAAACCAGAGGGAGTGCCTATCATGGGTAAGAAGTGTGCCATCTTTGAGAGATGGTCAACAACGACCAGAATGGGTGGTAAATCCTTCTGAGGGTGGTAGATCGACAATAAAGTCCATAGAAATTTCAGCCCATGGGCGTTCTGGAATAGGTAAAGGCCTCAGCAACCCCCAAGACTTGGCATTAGGCCCTTTACTAAGCTGACAAGAAATGCATGAAGAAACATATTCTTTACAGTCCACCATAAAGAACGGGAAATTAATTCTGCGTTTTTTTGTGTTCCAAAACGACCAGCCAATTTGTGATCATGAAAGGTTCTTAAAATTAAAGGTGTGGAACAAAAATCTTATTCTGGGCCCAGAGCAAGTCATTGCGCCTCTCCAAGGAGAGCACCTCTGGATCATTACAATAACTGGATGCTGTTTTGATAGCGGCTGTCAGATCAGACTGCGTAAGGGGAAAAAATTGTTGTAGTGACACTAATGGTACTGGGCTCCGTTGACTGGGGAGGTTCTGGAAACACCTGGGAGAGTGCGTCCGCTTTCCCATTTTTGGAACCAGGTCTGTATGAGATGTGGAAGTTGAACCTGGAGAAAAAAAGTGCCCATCGTGCCTGTTGGGGTCTTAAGCATTTGGCTGTCCTGAGGTACTCCAGGTTCTTGTGGTCAGTAAAAATTGTGATAGGATGGGACGCACCCTCCAGCAGATATCTCCATTCTTCCAGAGTGAATTTGATGGCTAATAATTCCTGGTCACCGACATCATAATTCTTCTCTGGGGGACTTAGTTTCCGGGATGCAAAGGCTACAGAATGCAGGAGTGCCTTGGGACCTCGTCTTTGAGAGAGGATGGCTCCAGTGGCAGTTTCGGAGCCATCTACCTCCAACACAAATGGCAGAACTGGGTCTGGATGCTGTAAAATTGGTGCAGAAATGAACAGAGTCTTTAATTTGACAAAGGCTTCTTGAGCCTCTTGGGACCACTAAAAACGACTGTGCTGACGGTTAACTGAGTGATGGATGGAAAACCTATAATAAATCTCTGATAAAAGTTAGCAAAGCCTATAAACCATTGCACCCCCTTCTTGTCCACTGGAGCAGGTCATTCTTGGATCGCTTTGACTTTTTGTGGGTCCATAGTGACCCCTTCAGTGGAAATGACAAACCCTAGAAATTGGACAATAGTCTTTTCAAATTTGCATTTTTCAGCCTTGAGGTATAGTCTCCTGAGAATTGTGAGAACTTTTTTCACATGGATTCGATGTAACTCAATGGTGGCAGAAAAAATAAGGATGTCATCCAAGTAAACGACTACAAAATTGTCAAGATAGTCTCGGAAGATATTGTTTACCAGATGTTGAAAAGTGGCTGGGGCATTACACAGCCCAAAAGGCATCACTAGGTATTCGTAGTGCCTGAATTGGGACCTGAAGGCGGTTTTCCATTCATCACCAGCACAGATTCGAATAAGGTTATAGGCGCCCCGTAAGTCTAACTTGGAGAAAATTCGGGCAGTCCGGAAGCGCTGAAATAACTCTGGGATGAGTGGAAGTGGGTATCGTTTTTTAACAGTTATCTTGTTGAGTTCCCTGTAGTCGATGCAAGGTCTTAGAGAGCCATCTTTTTTGCCAACAAAGAAAATACCGGCTCCAGTCGGAGAAGAGGAAGGGCGAATTAAGCCTTTTTCTAAGTTCTCATCAATGTAAGCTTTAAGAACTTCCAACTTTGCTTCAGACAGGGGGAATATGCATCCAAAAGGAATCTCAGAGCCAGGTAACAGTTCAATGGGGCAATCATAGGATCTGTGAGGTGGTAGACAGTCAGCTTTTTTTTATCAAAGACGGCTTTGAATTCAAAGTATACTGGAGGAATGTGCTGGAGATTGTCAGGTACTGGAACCACTGTCAGGCAGGAAGCTTGAGCTGGAACAAGACAATGCTGGGAGAAATAGGTATAGGAGAAGGAGATCTCCGGTTAATTTGAGGATTATGAGCTTGCAGCCAGGGGAGGCCCAAGATAATAGGGGACATGGGAGAACTGATGAGGTCAAAGCGTAAGAACTCTCGGTGACTGGAGTCTGTGGTGGTAAGGATGGGTTGAGTTTCTTGTGAGACTCGTCCGGAACAAGGAAGAGATCCGTCAGCCAAATGGACCAGAAGGTTTTGTTTCTTATTCTGGAACGGAACGTGCAGCTTTTGGGCTAAGGAAATGTCAAGAAAATAACTGCGTGCCCCTGAGTCAATGATGGCCGGTAGTTGAATCTCCTCTTCCAGCAACTGTAAGGAGACAGAAAGGGTGACGTAAGACTGAGCAAAACCTGTGGTTTGATAGTTCATAACAGACCATGGAAACAACTTACTAGGTCTCACAGGGCAGTTGCGAAGATAATGTCCTGACCCTCCGCAGTACAGGAATAGGTTGGCTTGTCATCTTTGTTGCCTTTCATCAGGAGTAAGAGGAGATCGGACCAGTCCGAGTTGCATAGGCTCTCCTTCCGGAGCAGAGATGGCCGAAGGAACCGGGAGTGGTGGATAAGCAGAAGAGGCTTTAGGGAGCACCCAGCTGGGTTGGGGAGCCTGGAAGCGCTCGGAGCGCCACTCCCGCATGCGCCTGTCAAGCTTAGTAGCTAATTGAATTAAGTCCTCTAAAGAAGCAGGGGTCTCAACCCGAGCCAGCTCATCTTTAAGGGCTTCCAAGAGTCCCTGGCGGTATTGGTATCTGAGAGCGGCCTCGTTCCACCCGGTGTCAGCTGACCATTTACGGAATTCAACTGTATAATCCTCAACTGGTCTCCTCCCTTGAAACAAAGTGTGTAAGGTGGCTTCGGCTGTGGCGGTGCATTGTGGGTTGTCATATAGTTGGCTCATAGGCTCAAAAAAGGTATACATGGAATTTAATAGAGGACTTCTCTGTTCCATGAGGCTGTAAGCCCAGGCCTCTGGCTCTTCAGACAGTAGAGAGATGATGAAACCAACCTTCACGATTTCAGAAGAAAAAGTCCTGGGTTGAAGAGCTAGGTACAAGGAGCAGGCATTTTTAAATGCTCTGAATTTCTTTCGGTCACCCAAAAAGCATTCCGGTGTGGGAACCCTAGGTTCGGGAACAGCCATCATTACAGCAGGGCTAGACTGGACCTGAGAAGAGGAGGCCCCACTGGAAGGAGCAGGAGCTGTAGACGTTGGCGCAGGTGTCCTGGCAAGTTGCTGAAGGCGACCGTCGATTTGAATGTAGCCCTCTTGTAATTTCTGGACTGCTTCAGTGAGGGCTATGACCTGCTGGCACAGTACTTCAAGAAGAGAACACGCTCTGTTGGCCTCTGACATGGCTGGTTTGTACTGTCAGATTAGGGTACTCACTGAGGACAAGATGCAGAGAGCGGTTCACTCTTGCGACTAAGCGCACTCCACCCCCTGGAGATGGTACAGAGGGTGAATTGCACAAAGAGGCACAAGCTACCAGCAGGATGGGCAGATCTTGCGCGCAGGTCAGTGAGGAGCTGGACAACTGTGCAGGTGTTGGTAGGTCTTGGACCCAGCGGGTCGGTAGGAGACAGAGTCCAGGACAGGCTGGCAGCCGGGGTACAAGGCTGAGAGTAATCCAAGAGCAGGCCGAGGGTCAAACACAGGAGACGAGAGAATAATCCAAAAAGCAGGCAGAAGGTCAAGGCACTGGAGACTGGAGACAAATCCGGGTCACAGGCTAAGGGTCAAGGCACAGGAGACAGAAGGCAAATCCGGGTACAGGCTGAGGGTCAAACACCAGAGGTAAACAGAGTCAGTTAAACAAGCCAGGGGTCAGGTCCAGGAGAGAGTCAGAGTAGGTGAAGGCAATCCGGGTCACAACAGGTAAACGATCAGCAAGGAACAGGAACAAGATCACAGGGAAGCTGAGAGACAAACCAGCTAAACAGCCAGGCGGTTTCTTCCCTGACACAGTTACTATGTGGATTATATAGGCCACCTTTAGGTGATGGACACTGGCACACCCTAAGACAGGAAGTTCACTCGCTATATAAGCCCTCCCATTACTGGAAGAACCTCAGTTTTTTCACCAGTGTCTTAGGTGTTGGTCATGAGTAAAGATGTGCTATGCTGAGCTCCACTGGAGTATTCCTTTGTTGGGTTAAGCTATGCAGCTGGATTCATTCAAAGTTTCTTTTCAAGCCGAATTGAAAGGTACCTGGGCCTCATGGTGGAGGAAACGAGGTTTAGCCTGTAACGCTTCTCTTGTTTGAGAGCTGGACCCTAGGATCCAGGGCTTTGTTTTTTTCAGCCATAAAGCTTCCTGGCGGGGTGCTATATGGGTCCAAGGGTGTGGATCCCCCGATAAAAAAGGGCTCTGGTCCTTGAAGGTTTTTTAACGGAGCCCGCCGTGAGGGGTGAAGATTGGGTCTGTTTGGTTTTACCACAGAAATCCTGCAGCGGGATAAGGTAAGTGGAGATTCCTAAGGAATTTTACATTTTCTTATGGATTCTCTCCCTTAAAAGTAAATGATGTCATGCCTAGAGTCACCACTGGGGGCTGTATAGAGCACATACTTTGTTCTGCTTCCATAACTCGCTCTGGGTCCGCAGAAGCTGCAGGCCTACTCCGGCTAAGCAGTCCCAAGCCTCGGTAAGATGTTGGAGGGGGGATTTTTTTCTAAAAACACCCCCCACCTGGGCACTCCCCTCTCCCTGAATAGGCAGGGGGAGCACAGAACGATTGGCGGATGCCACTCCACTCTTTCACCGCCTCAGCACGGCAGTTCTCCATATGCTCTCCTCCCCTCCACCCCCCCCACACACGCCGCGCTCACGCGCGGGAAAACGCTCTTTTTTGAAAGAAGGGGGCGTGGTAGGAACGCTCTTTTTTGAAAGAGGGGGGGCGTGGTAGGAAAATGGAGGGGTGTGGATTAGCGTGTAGCAACGTCTAGCACTGGACTGCATAATAAAAAGCTCCATTTACAGACTGCAGGCTGACGGAGGGACACAAGAGCAAAGGGGGGCATGTAAGTGGTGACACAGGCATTCCCTAGGCATATTTACTGAGCATCAGGCTGAGCATTAATAGTCCAGCAACTGCCGCTGCTATTTGCTCAAGCAGTGGGTGCATTTTCTTCTGGCACTACCTCTGCATTTGTGCCTATGACTATGATCAGAAGTGGAGGTGGAAACACCCCAAAAAAAGGCCCAAAAGTGTCTCCCTCAGGCTCTAGGGACCATAGTCTCATCTCTATAATGTCATCCTCCCCTGAGAGATCTGGGGTGGCTGGTCAGGGTGAGCCATCAGGGCCGTAAAATGTTGCAACTGTTTCCAACACTGCAGCCCCTGTCTATATTACTGAAGAGGTTTTTTCCTCAGCTTTGGTGGGATTGGAAGAAAGATTAGCGACTTTAATCTTGCTTCCAGAGTGAGTGGGGCGGGAGAAGATGAATTCCCCTCAGGGGACGGTGAAGAGGCTGATGACTCCTCTTCTGAGGGGTCAGTTGCAGAAGGACCTCCTTCAGCTTCACAATCTGAAAGATTGATGGTGCAATCTCTTACTGAAATGGTCCTCTCCACATTTATGCTACCCTTAACTGAGTCGGTTGGTAAGCCCACTTCTTGTTTGGGTTCGCTAAAGCCTCCTCAATCTGTGCATGCCTTTCCTGTCCATTCCTTGCTGGAACAGCTTATGTATTCTGAGTGGGATCACCTAGATAAGCATTTTTTTCCTCCTAAAAAATTCTCAGTACTTTATCCCATGAAGGAAAAATTCACTAAAAAGTGGGAGATACCAGCAATTGACGCTGCTATATGCTCTGTGAATAAAAGTTTGACTTGTCCGGTAGACAATGCTCAAATGCTTAGGGATCCAACTGATAAGAAATTGGAATTCCTGTTAAAAAACGCATTTACTTTGACAGGTTCAGTGACTCAACCTGCGGTGGCAGCAAATGGTGTATGTCATTACTTGAAATTTCAGTTTAAACAGGTGCTCAAGGTTATCCCTGATTAGCAGGCCCAGGATTTAGCCGAGCTACCAGGGCTTTATGTTTTGCAATAGACACTATGAGAGATTCTATTCTCCAGGCCTCGCGCCTTACACTTGGGCTGATGCATATGCATAGACTATGGTTCAACTATGGTTGAAAAATTGGTCAGCTGAAGCGCTATGCAAAAAACTCCTGGCTAGTTTTCCTTTTCACGGTGAACGGATGTTTGGAGATGATTTGGATTAATGCATCCAAAAAATTTCTAGTGGAAAAAGTACCCTTTTGCCAGTTAAGAAAAGGAGTAAACGTATTTAAACAAGCTCCTTCTCCAGTGCCAGGGGCATCAGTCTCCAGGGAGTCATGACGGCCTTCACCGTCAGGTTCAAGAGGTAAACCTCAGGGTCAGCCCCAGGGACAAAAGAAGTCCTGGGGGAGGAAACCTACAAAACAAAATACTAAAGCCTCCTTATGAAGGGGCGCCCCCGCTCGCTTAAGTGGGGGGGAGGACTTCTGCAGATCTCAAGGGTCTGGCAAGAAGAGTGTCGAGACAGATGAATGATTTCCTCAATAGTTCTAGGGTACAAACTAGAGTTCCAAGAGTTACCCTCTCCTCATTTTCTCAGATCAAATGTTTCCAAGGATCCAGAGAAAAATAAGTCTCTCTTTCAAGCACTGGACCGTCTTTTGTCTCAAAAAGTGATCATGGTGGTCCCCGTGGAGGAGCAGGGGTTGGGGTTTTATTTAAACCTTTTCATTGTGCCAAAACCAAATGGAGATGTCAGACCCATTCTAGATCTCAAGGATCTAAACCGGTTCCTGAATATCCACTCTTTTCGCATGGAGTTAATCCGATCAGTTGTCTCCATCCTACAAGGGGGAGAACTTCTGGCGTCAATCAACATCAAGGATGCATGTGCCTATTTTCCCCGCTCACCAGAAATATCTACATCTCGAGGTAGAAAATCTTCATTTTCAGTTTGTAGCTCTGCCTTTCGGTCTAGCTACTGCACCTTGGGTGTTTACAAAGGTCCTGGCCCCTCCTCTGGCCAGATTAAGGGCCCAAGGTATAACGATTATAGCTTACCTAGACGATCTACTCTTGATAGACCAGTTGGTAGCCCGCTTAGACCAAAGTATGGTCACCACAGTATACTACCTGGAATACCTAGGTTGAATTCTCAACCTATAGAAATCTTCCTTAAAACCATCAAGGAAATTAGAATACTTGGGTCTGATCATAGATACAGCCCAGAAAAGGGTATGCTTGCCCCAGGCAAAGATCAGCGCCATAAAGGAACTGATTCAGGTGGTCAAAGCAAAGAAGAATCCTTTTATTCGGCTTAAAGAGGTTGTTGGGAAAGATGGTGGCTTCATTCGAGGCCGTTCCTTATGCTCAGTTTCATTCAAGACTGCTGCAAAACAGTATCCTATAGGCTTTGGAACAAGAAGGTCCAAGCTCTAGATTTCCCAATGCGTCTGTCTCCAAAGGTGCGCTGGAGCCTCAGTTGGTGGTTGATACCAAAAATGCTTCCTACCAGTTAACTGGAAGGTGGTAACAACAGATGCCAGCCTTTAGGATTGGGGAGCAGTCCTGGAAGACTGCCAAGGGAAATGGTCCAGATCAGAAATTACTTTGCCCATCAACATTCTAGAGATTCAGGCAGCATGCTTGGCCCTGAGGGCCTGGACATTCAGGTTGCGGAATTGTCCTGTCAGGATCCAATCCGACAATGCCACAGCAGTGGCCTATATCAATCATCAAGGGGGCACAAGAAGTCGTGCAGCCTAGAGAAAGGTGTATCATATCCTAACTTGGGCCGAAAACAATGTACCTTGCCTATCGGCAGTCTTCATTCCAGGAATACAAAATTGGCAGGTGGACTACTTGAGTAGTTGTTCCCGGGAGAATGGGCCTTTCACCCCGACATCTTCCTGGCAATATGACTGAGATGGGAGATCCTGGACTTGGACCTGTTTGTGTCCAGGTTCAACAAGAAGATCGACAACTTTGTGTCAAGAACAAAGGATCCGCTAGCATGCAGAACGGATGCTTTGGCGGTCCAGTTTTCACTGATTTATGCATTCCCTCCTATTTTGCTGCTTCCACGACTTCTTCGCAGGATCAAGCATGAAGGGAAGTCAGTGATTCTTGTGGCCCCAGCGTGGCCCAGAAGATCTTGGTATGCAGAGATCATAAAGATGGCGGTAGGGGACCCATGGACCCTACCACCACATCTGAACCTACTCTCGCAAGGTCCTGTATTCCATCCTACATTACAAACGCTAAATGTAACAGTTTGGCTATTGAGAGCCACATTCTGAAGAAGTGTGGGGTGTCAGGTTCAGTGGTATCTACCTGGAGTAATGCAAGGAAGCCGGCCTCTAGAATCATATATTATAAAGCAGGGGTCTCAAACTGGCGGACCTCCAGCTGTTGTGAAACTACAAGTCCCATGAGGCATTGTAAGGCTGACAGTTACAAGCATGACTCCCTCAGGCAGGGGCATGATGGGACTTGTAGTTCCCCAACAGCTGGAGGGTCACCAGTTTGAGACCCCTGTTATAGAGTCTGGAAGGCATATGTTTCTGGGTGTGAATCCAGGGGTTGGCATCTCAGAAAGTATGTCATAAGAAGAACCCTTGCCTTTCTACAAATGGGGTTAGAGATGAAGCTGGCCTTGAGTACTATCACACGACCACTTGCTTTGCATTCTTTGGTCCGTAGCTTTCTACAGGGAGTAATACGGATTAATCCACCTGTTAGGTCACCCCTGAACCCTTGGGGCTTGAATTTAGTTCTGTGGGCATTACAGAAACAGCCTTTTGAGCCGATATGACATATTTCCTTGGTCCTTTTGACAAGGAAACTAGTTTTTCTGGTAGCCATATCTTCTGCAAGTTGGCTGCTCTTTCTTGTAAAGAGCAATATTTAATTATTCACAAAGATAGAGTAGTATTGCGTCCTCATCCTAACTTTTTACCGAAGGTAGTGTCAGGTTTTCATCTAAACCAGAATATTGTTCTACCAACTTTAGTTTTTTCCAGCACCCTGCTCTACGGAAGAAAAGTCGTTACATTCTCTTGAAGTGGTGAGAGCAGTCAAAATCTACTTGAAGGTGACTGCTTAGATTCGAAAAACTGATGTTTTGTTTGTGTTGCCTGAAGGTCCTAAAAGAGGACAGAGAGCATCGAAATCTACTATTTCTAAGTGTATTCGGCAAGTAATTGTTCAAGCTTATGGTTTGAAGAGGAAGATTCCACCTTTTCAAATCAAAGCGCACTCCACCAGAGCTGTTAGTGCTTCATGGTCAGTGCACCACCAGCCTCCATGGCTCAAATCTGCAAGGCCGCAACTTCACCCAATACATTTACCAGATTCTATCAGGTAGATGTAAAGAGGCATGAGGATATCGCCTTTGGGCGCAGTGTGCTTCAGGCAGCAGTATAGGTCCTCTCTATAGACAATAGGATGATATGGCGCACTCTGGATACAACAATATCATATAATGGGGGGTACAATGGGAGAATAGATCAGTTCTTTTTAGGGGATTAGTCCATGTAAGGAAAAAAAAAGTTATAATAATAATAATAATAATAACTGTCCATGGAGGGCTGCCAGTTCGAAGTTTAGAAGGCAAGAAACTCTGGAATACAAAAAGACAGGAGAACAGCGCCCTCTAAGTGCAGTAAGCAATTATTTTTAATATAAATAGAATTAAAATCCACTCACAAAAGTGTGGTGTAGATGTAGGCATGTAGTGTTATCTGCTCCGACTGCCGGGTGGAGAAGGGAAAGTCTAATACTGGTGTTATTGTGGATATGTCTCCGCGGTGCTGTCTTTCATCTGGTCACACTGCTGGTTCACAATGCCTCCGGATAGTGAGAACTACGATCGGTGGCGTACACAGATGGTCCTCACTTCTGGGTCGTGTCAGCGGGCGGGCTTCGGGTTCGGGACATGAGTGCCCCTTCTTCAGGCTTCAATGGTGGCCATCTTGGGTTAGGGAATTATATACCTAGACGGGTCCTGCTCACATGATTGATTACCATGGCAACATTATAACAAAAAGCGGGATTCGGTGTTGTGACTGTAGAACAAATGCTTTATTACTATCTAATGTTGTTACATGGCATGGCTATCTAAATTGCGGAACTGGGTTATAATAAAGTAAAATGTAGCACTATCAGTGGATAGTGTAATAGAATGAGCGGAGTTTATCTATAAAATATATGTAATATAGATGCTATCTAAAAAAGATAAAAAATTCAAGGAAATATTTTAAACATTAGTATTAATGATGATATATTAATTAAAATCAATGGATAAAATTTCATTAAGGAAATTAGTAAACTAAGATTCAATGAATAATACTTTTACTATTATAGCAGCTATAGTATATCCATCACAGAATTGATGGTGCGAGATAAGGTGCTAAATTATGATTGATGGGTTAATCAAATAAACAATTGTGGGTGTAAAAACGAAAATGAAGATGGAAATAAATACATACACTGGTATCGTATGTGTGTATGTATGTATATATATATATATACATACATACACACGTGTCCATATTATGACTTTTCGTTTCTCAAATTAAATTTTGTGTCATTACTATTCATGCATATCTGCAAGTGTATCTGTCTTATGTGTTAATTCATGAAGAATTATTATTGGCAAAGAAGATGATGGAATATATTAATATATTAGCCTATCATCATAACAAAGTATTCATTTCTATAGTTTTGTTTAAACCTCCAGGCAATAAGGTGTCCTGGGATTAGATCCAATAATTCTCTCTTTCGCATAATCTTTTGTAACGTTCGGCAGTGGGCAGAGTTTTCGGGATGGACTTCAATATCCAAACCCATAGTCCTAGAGATGATTGGTCATGAAATTCTAAAAAGTGTCTAGGAACACTGTGTTTATCTTTGCCTTGTTTTACCAGATTACGATGTTCTCCAAAACGCTTCCACAGAGTTCTAATCGTACAGCCTACATACAGCAGACCAAATGGGCAGGTCAAACTGTAGATTATATACTCAGAAGAGCATGTCAAAAAATCAGATGTTAGATACTGTTTGCCTTTACAATAGAAGTCCTTTTGTCTATATGTTACATGGACACATGTAGGACATAGAGGCTTTTTACATTGGTACATACCTTTCATGTTGAAAAAGGTTAAAGATGTACTAGTGGTGGGACGAGATGATTTTATCTTACTAGGAGCTATTTTTGCCTTGATGTTTTTGCGCATCTATAGGTAACCAAAGGACGATCGCTGACTGTGGCTTTGAGATGAGGGTCCTCTCTTAAAATTGGCCAATGTCTTTGAAAAATCTTTTCCATCTTTTTAAATTTGTTGTGAAATTGTGTAACAAATCAAATAGGTTGGGGGTTGTCCATAGATATGACTTCTTTATCACTATTGACATCTTTATGGAGGTAATGTTGAAAGTCTTCTTCCTCAATTCCGTCTGGGTATCCTTTTTCTTTCAACTTTATTTTGAGTAGCTCATCATGGGATTTTAATCTTGTTCCAAAGAGCAGTTGTGCTTGAGCCTACAAAATTGGCTTCTAGGTATATTATTTATCCACCGAGGATGATGGCAGCTCTTATAATGTAGATACAAGTTTCCTGAGTTGGGCTTTGTATAGTTCTGTGCACAAATCATGCTGTTCTGATGGAATAGCTCTAGATACAAAAAAGCCAACAATGACTGATTCAGGACCATCCAAAATAATGACCACATCGTCAATATATCGCCCATAATAAACCAAATGGGATGCATAAGGATTATTGTGCTGAATGTAAATATGTTCCCATTGACCCATTGTCAGGTTGGCGTAACTGGGGGCAAAATTTGCCCCCATAGCTGTACCCTGGGTTTGAAAATAAAACTTGCCATTAGACTCAAAATATTTATGTTTTAGACAATATTTAAGAATATCTAACAGAAATTCTATCTGGCGTGGGTTAAGCAAAGGGTCTTCATTTAGATAATATTTTTTGGCTTGTAGGCCAATCTTGTGTGGAATTGAGGTGTATAGAGAGATTACATCCAATGAAAGCCAATGAAAGCCGTACGTAGGTTCCCAAGGTTCCCAAGTATACTGCTGTAGCATATCCGAGAGGTGTATGCTGTCTTTTATGTCTTTTATGTATGAGGGGAGGTTGCGAACTATGGGTTGCAGAAAATGGTCTAGATAAATTTAAAAATAGCTGGTGACGCTTTCCATTGCTGCAACTATTGGCCTGCCCGGGGGATTTTTAGGATCTTTATGTACCTTTGGGGGTGGTAAAATAAGGCCTTTTGTAGAAGTCATGTTTAAGAAACACAGCCTCCGATTTGGTGATGGTACCCTCACCTGCTGCTCTTAGAACTAATTCATGGGCTTCAAGTAGAAAATTGGGTAGAGGGTCAGTGGACAATATTTTATAAGTATATGTATCTGATAGAAGTCTGTCAGATTCAGTCTGATAATCTGTGCAGTTTTGGACCACAATGCCACCTCCTTTGTCAGCTGACCGGATGATTAACTGTCGATTATCGGGAAGCTCTTTTAGGGCCTTTGATTCTACTGTAGTCAAATTGTAAAAAGTATTGGTTGTAGACTGTTGGCATAAACGCTGGTCTGATGGTGCCCTACTTTTGTTCTGTCTCCCTACCCTCAGTTAGCATTGCTCTGGGACAGCAGCTACAAATACTGTAGTTACTGGCTTTTAGACCCCTTTCACACTGAGGTGCCTTTCAGGCATTTTAGTGCTAAAAACAGCACCTGTAAAGCGCCTGAAAAGTGCCTCTCATGCCTCCCCAGTGTGAAAGCCCACGTGCTTTCACACTGCGGCGGTGCGTTTGCAGGACGGGAAAAAAAGTCCTACAAGTAGAATCTTTGGGGCAGTTTGGGAGCGGTGTATACACTACTCCCAAAATGCCCTGCCCATTGAGATGAATGGGCAGCGATACCGAAGCAAGGCACTTTTAACCCTTTCTTCGACAGCTAGCGGGGGTTAAAAGCGCCCCACTAGCGGCTGAAAAGCACCGCTTAAATGATGGCAAAGCGCCGCTAGTTTTAGCGGCACTTTGCCATCATTTTATCGGCGCACCCTTACCCCAGTGTGAAAGTAGCCTAAATAAACAGACACTCACCAGTCCAGGTATCCAGCACCGTCTTCACCCAGGCCAGTTCTGGTTTTTGGGTTCTGGTGCTAGCATGTTTACTGTAGGATGCTGGCTATGACTTTTGCAGCTTTACAGCCAGCTTCCCACTGAGAATGCACAAGCCGCACTGTGCTTTGTGAATGGTCGGGCAGCCATCTGGGACCTAGGTCCCAGCAGGCTGCAGACAGGGAGGGATAGGGGAACTTCTAGTGGAATCGCCTTGGTGATCCAACTGGAAGTGGGAGTGGGTACCTGTCAAACCCAGGTACCCACTCCCCCTCCAAAAAATAAGTTCCAAAAGAAGAAGGGGGAGTATAAAGCAAAGCTTCCCCTTTAGGGTGAAGTTCCACTTTAAATTGTTAGCTCAGTATAGCATAATGGGACTGCAAGCTACCTTACACTTGGCTCCAAGAAGAATATTGTTTGAAGCCTGTCTGTCTGGGCACTTTCAACAAGTATGAAGTAATTTATTATAGTTCAAATATTTTACTCTATCATTAACCAATGTACATTTACTACATTTTCAGATTTTCTGCACCTTTTCTGGAGGTGGCTCACAAAATGGCTCCATAGGTATCTTAGGGTTCTTTTGATGATTGGCTCTTTCTTCAGCAAATACAGTTAGTGAGACTTTTGACTTAATTACTATTGTGATGGTAGCACCACTTGACTTGCCATAACGTGTCTCATCAATCCGTTCAAGAATGATCTTTGTCACACATGCTCTGAAATGTTCATTCACTTTTCTATGGACAAAGGGTAGTGATTTTTCATTGCTGGTACAGATTCAACCTGTCTTGCTCACATTTATGTGTTTACCAACATACACTGACAAGAGACAATACCTTCTTTTCTGCAGTAACATGTAATTAGGTGTAGCAAATGCTTTCTGTCAAAAAGGTTTGACAAGAGTGATGATAAGTTGTTTTTGTCGCCTTCCTTTTGACTGCTTAGCTTTCTAATCTGGTTTTCTTTATGACAGAAACAAACTGATTTATACCATGTCTGGTCAATAGCCACATTCCCTCTATCCTCTCTAAGTAACAGGGCTATGTACTGATGGATGTTTGTCATGACAATTTTGGAATCCATCTTGTCATCTAAAGGAACTTTTTAAGGGTACACACAAGTTAAATGTGAAACTATTGAATTTAGCAATGTTATCCCCTTAAAATCAACTCTCTCCTGGCAAGTTCCCAATTTAAGCCGAGCTATAAATCGTTAGTGAATTTACCTTTACTGAATTTTGCCTAAAATCTCCCTATATATTATAGCTTTCTCAGTTCAATACTATGCAGTGTCCTATTATTTAAAAGAATTCATAGTTTTTTAGTTTCTCATTTCTTTGCCCTCCCCTCTCAAATCCTGTATATGACAGAGGGTAGGGCTTTGGATGCACAGAACCGGGAGCTCACTAACGAGCATGCGGCTTCATTATCAAGTCATGTATGCACAGTCTGCTCTCTTTCACAGCTCACACTGCACATGTATGAGGTAGGGAATGAAGCGGAGTTCTGGTTAGTGAGTTTCCTGCCATCTGCAGGACAGAGAGGGGAGAGCAATGAAATGAGCAGCTTAAAAAGTAAGCATTATTTTTTTTTAAATAGAGCACTGCATAGTAATGTTTTGTGGGCATTGTAATGCTTAGGCAAGTATGTCTGAAAAAGCTTGAAGTCAACATGTGCTCAGATGATGTAAAGTATACAGTAGAATATTTAAATATTCTAAAAAGCTCTTTAAAACAAACCCCCATTCATACAGGTTTCTATAAGCACTGTGAAGAAATTAATTTTCAAATGTAGCATCTCCTTACCCCTGGGCAATTGAGGAGGGTCCCCAAGCATCTCAGTAGGTTAGCATTTCAACTATCAAGGTAGAATTCTTGACTTGTTTGGGGTAAAAAGGAAATTGGGCACTGGTTAATTTACAGGGTTAATAATGTTCCAGGTTTTAACTAATTGCAGGCTTCTCTTCTAGCAAAGTAGGCAGTTGGACCTTTAAGAGCACCCAATCAGAACCCAAGCCCTATGCAATCATTTACAAATGAGCAGTAAGAACTTCTAGCAAAATTAACTAGCAGCAGCTTCTACCCAGTTCTCCAGGACACTCTTCAGCCCACAAGCCTCATCCTAAGGTGCTCCATACAGGCAGCCATCTTTCTGCTCTACTTCATCTGAATATACCCTCCAGCAGGACAGCAAAAATGTATTTAGACCCCAAGACACAGGCCTAAGAGGCAAAGACATCCTCTCCTGGCAGGATCCCCACATTTTTTTCTTTTCCTATACTGCATCAATAAATATAAATTTCCCAATGATTGGCCAGTGAGAAATACATTTTCATAACTTGTAACTAGGGATGAGCCGAACTCCCCCCAGTTCGGTTTGCAGCAGAACATG
Source organism: Lithobates clamitans (assembly GCA_037952925.1). Classification (NCBI taxonomy): domain Eukaryota; kingdom Metazoa; phylum Chordata; class Amphibia; order Anura; family Ranidae; genus Lithobates; species Lithobates clamitans. The sequence goes on along the minus strand of JBBGZY010000925.1, from coordinate 1,724,261 downwards.
CGAAGAGACCAAAAATTTGTGCAAACACGGGGACCCCGATAAAGTCTATGGGACTTGAACGTGAAAAATCAAAAGTGCTAATCTTAAAGGCTAATGTGCAAGTTATTGTCATAAAAAGTGTTTGGGGACCCGGGTCCTGCCGCAGGGGATATGTATCAATGCAAAAAAAAAGTTTTAAAAATGGCAGTTTTTTTCGGGAGCAGTGATTTTAATAATGCTTAAAGTGAAACAATAAAAATGAAATATTCCTTTAACCACTTGCTTACTGGGTACTTAACCACTTTAGCCCCGGAAGGATTTACCCCCTTCCTGACCAGAGCACTTTTTACAATTCGGCACTGCGTCGCTTTAACTGCTAATTGCGCGGTCATGCAATGCTCTACCCAAACGAAATTTGCGTCCTTTTCTTCCCACAAATAGAGCTTTCTTTTGATGATATTTGATCACCTCTGCCGTTTTTATTTTTTGCGCTATAAACGGAAAAAGACTGAAAATTTTGAAAAAAAATGATATTTTCTACTTTTTGTTATAAAAAAAATCCAATAAACTAAATTTTAGTCATACATTTAGGCCAAAATGTATTCGGCCACATGTCTTTGGTAAAAAAAATGTCAATAAGCGTATATTTATTGGTTTGCGCAAAAGTTATAGCGTCTACAAACTAGGGTACATTTTCTGGAATTTACACAGCTTTTAGTTTCTGACTGCCTATGTCATTTCTTGAGGTGCTAAAATGGCAGGGCAGTACAAAACCCCCCCAAATTACCCCATTTTGGAAAGTAGACACCCCAAGGAAATTGCTGAGAGGCATGTTGAGCCCATTGAATATTTATTTTTTTTGTCCCAAGTGATTGAATAATGACAAAAAAAAAAAAAAAAAATTACAAAAAGTTGTCACTAAATGATATATTGCTCACACAGGCCATGGGCATATGTGGAATTGCACCCCAAAATACATTCAGCTGCTTCTCCTGAGTACGGGGATACCACATGTGTGGCACTTTTTGGGAGCCTAGCCGCGTACGGGGCCCCGAAAACCCAGCACCACCTTCAGGATTTCTAAGGGCATACATTTTTGATTTTACTCCTCACTACCTATCACAGTTTTGAAGGCCATAAAATGCCAAGATGGCACAAAACCCCCCCAAATGACCCCATTTTGGAAAGTAGACACCCCAAGCTATTTGCTGAGAGGCATGGTGAGTATTTTGCAGCTGTCATTTGTTTTTGAAAATGAAGAAAGACCAGAAAAAAATTTTTTTTTTTTCTTTTTTCAATTTTCAAAACTTTGTGACAAAAAGTGAGGTCTGCAAAATACTCACTATACCTCTCAGCAAATAGCTTGGGGTGTCTACTTTCCAAAATGGGGTCATTTGGGGGGGGTTTGTGCCACCTGGGCATTCCATGGCCTCCGAAACTGTGATAGGTAGTGAGGAGTGAAATCAAAAATTTACGGCCTTAGAAAGCCTGAAGGCGGTGCTTGGTTTTCGGGGTCCCGTGCGCGGCTAGGCTCCCAAAAAGTCCCACACATGTGGTATCCCCGTACTCAGGAGAAGCAACAGAATTTATTTTGGGGTGTAATTTCACATATTCCCATGGCATGTTTGAGCAATATAACATTTAGTGACAACTTTGTGCAAAAAAAAAAAAAAAATTGTCTCTTTCCCGCAACTTGTGTCACAATATAAAATATTCCATGGACTCGACATGCCTCTCAGCAAATAGCTTGGGGTGTCTACTTTCCAAAATGGGGTCATTTGGGGGGGGTTTGAACTGTCCTGGCATTTTATGCACAACATTTAGAAGCTTATGTCACACATCACCCACTCTTTTAACCACTTGAAGACAAAGCCCTTTCTGACACTTTTTGATTACATGAAAAAATTATTTTTTTTTGCAAGAAAATTACTTTGAACCCCCAAACATTATATATTATTTTAAAGCAATTGCCCTACAGATTAAAATGGTGGGTGTTTCATTTTTTTTTTTTACACAGTATTTGCGCAGCGATTTTCAAACGCATTTTTTGGGGAAAAAACACACTTTTTTAAATTTTAATGCACTAAAACACACTATATTGCCCAAATGTTTGATGAAATAAAAAAGATGATCTTAGGCCGAGTACATGGATACCAAACATGACATGCTTTAAAATTGCGCACAAACGTGCAGTGGCAACAAAATTACTACATTTTTAAAAGCCTTTAAAAGCCTTTACAGGTTACCACTTTAGATTTACAGAGGAGGTCTACTGCTAAAATTACTGCCCTCGATCTGACCTTCGCGGTGATACCTCACATGCATGGTGCAATTGCTGTTTACGTTTGACGCCAGACCGCCGCTTGCGTTCGCCTTAGCGCGAGAGCAGGGGGCGACAGGGGTGCTTTTTTTTATTTATTTTTTTTCTTTATTTTTTTTTGCTTTTTTATCTTATTTTTAAACTGTTCCTTTCATTTTATTTTTTTTTAAATCATTTTTATTGTTATCTCAGGGAATGTAAATATCCCCTATGATAGCAATAGGTAGTGACAGGTACTCTTTTTTGAAAAAATTGGGGTCTATTAGACCCTAGATCTCTCCTCTGCCCTCAAAGCATCTGACCACACCAAGATCGGTGTGATAAAATGCTTCCCCAATTTCCCAATGGCGCTATTTACATCCGGCGAAATCTAAGTCATAAAATGCTCGTAGCTTCCGGTTTCTTAGGCCATAGAGATGTTTGGAGCCACTCTGGTCTCTGATCAGCTCTATGGTCAGCTGGCTGAATCACCGGCTGCATTCTCAGGTTCCCTGTTGAGACAGGAGAGCCAGAGAAAAACACGGAAGACGGTGGGGGGGGGGGCATTCCCTCCCACTGCTTGTAAAAGCAGTCTAGAGGCTAATTAGCCGCTAGGATTGCTTTTACATGAAAGCCGACCGCTGGCTAAAAAGAATGATACCAAGATGATACCTAAACCTGCAGGCATCATTCTGGTATAACCACTCAAAGTCGTGAATGGCGTACCTGAAGACAAAAAAATGGTTAACAATAAAGCACAGTAAACGGTAAAGTATAAATAATTACATACCTGAAAAACAAACATGATAAAACATAATAACAATAACAATAACAATAAAACATTGCAGAATAGAATACAGTAAAAAAGAGCAGAACAATAGAGAGAGAATAGAGAGAGAGAGAACAATAAAACGACAACTATTTTTTTTAATTTTTGTTTGTGTTTTTTTTTTTTTTTACACTTTTTTTTTGTAACTGTAACTTTTATAACTGTAACCGGTTCCAGGTTCGAGTCTCTCAAAATGCGGTGGCATCTTGGGAGACCCTGTGAAAGTGTGCCTAGTCTGTGCAATGCTGTACGCTACGCTAATACTCAACTAGTGCATGGTAGCGTTCAAAACATTCACCAAGTGTTACTGCAGTGCTGGTTTGACTACGACCGGGGTGTACTACGCCGCTGGTGCTTGCCAGTTCACCAAAACGCTACAAAGAAAAGTGTCAGTGATCGATCGATACTGCACTTGGGTGGGCTGGACTGGGCTGGGCCGGGCGGAGGGGCAAAACGCAGGTGCTAGCAGGTATCTGGGCTGATCCCGCTAACACTGCGTTTTTGGGAACCCTAAACTGCTGGGGACGCTAGTATAGATCTGATCGGATCAGATATTGATGCGTTCAGATACTATACCACTAAGGGAGGTGTACGGTGCGTGTACGGTGCATGCGTGGGTGTTCGCGGTACTGGCGCTAATCTGACGCTGCCTAGGGCGACGCATATCACCGCCGGCCGATCAGGGGGCTAAACCTTTATTCGGTAATAAACGGCGGGTGCCCTGACACTATAAAAAATAAACGAACTAACCAGCGTCACCCGTAACGGTTATACGGTGATCAGTGGTGAAAGGGTTAACTAGGGGGCCATCAAGGGGTTAAAACATTTATTAGATAGTATATGGGGGTCCCTGTCGCTATAAAACGCTGACGGCGAACCTAAATATTTACGTCCCTAACTAGCGTCACCAGCGACACTAATACAGCGATCAGAAAAATGATCGCTTAGCGACACTGGCGACAGGGGGTGATCAAGGGGTTAAAACTTTATTAGGGGGGTAAGGGGGGTACCCTAGACCTACAGGGGGCTAAACCTTTATTCGGTAATAAACGGCGGGTGCCCTGACACTATAAAAAATAAACGAACTAACCAGCGTCACCCGTAACGGTTATACGGTGATCAGTGGTGAAAGGGTTAACTAGGGGGCCATCAAGGGGTTAAAACATTTATTAGGTAGTATATGGGGGTCCCTGTCGCTATAAAACACTGACGGCGAACCTAAATATTTACGTCCCTAACTACCGTCACCAGCGACACTAATACAGCGATCAGAAAAATGATCGCTTAGCGACACTGGTGAGGAGGGGTGATCAAGGGGTTAAAACTTTATTAGGGGGGGTAAGGGGGGTACCCTAGACCTACAGGGGGGTAATACTAACTGTCCCACCACTGCTAACTGTCACAAACTGACACTATGCAGTAATCAGGAAAAAAAAAAAAAAAAACCTGCTTGGTGTCAGTTTGTGACAGGGGGGGGGGTGATTGGGGGGGGATCGGGGGGCGATCGGGGGGGGATCGGGGGTGTAATATATGCCTGGCATGTTCTACTGTGTTGTGTGTGAGTGTTGGTGCACTTACATGTCATCTCTCCTCGGCGCTGGAACGGAAACTGCCAGACCGAGGAGAGATGACATCACATCCTCTGCCTCTGTGTACTATACAGAGGCAGGGGATGTTTGTCATTGGCTGGGAGCGATCGCGAGGGGGGGGCCACGATCGGATGGCCTCCCCCTCGTCTGTCATCGCTCCAACCAAATGCCGACCGCAGCTGGCACCGGGGGGGGTCCGATCGGACCCCCCACCCGCGGGAAGGCAATCACGTTTCAGGTACGTGATTTTGCCTGCCCGTGCCGCTCTGCTCACGTATATAGGCGTGAGGCGGTCGGCAAGTGGTTAAACACCCCTCCTATCCAGACCAATTTTCAGCTTTCAGTGCTGACGCACTTTGAATGACAATTGCGCGGTCATACAACACTGTACCCAAATGAAATTTTTATAATTTTTTTCCCACAAGTAGAGATTTCTTTTGGTGGTATTTGATCACCTCTGTGGTTTTTATTTTTTGTTAAAAAAATGTAAAAAGACTGAATTCTTTTTTTTTTTTTTTATATATTTTGTTATAAAAATTAAAAACAAGTAATTTTTCTCCTTCATTGATGTACGCTGATGAGGCGGCAGTGATGGGCACTGATGGGTGGCAGTGATAGGCACTGATGGGTGGCAATAATGGGCACTGATCAGTTACACTGATAGGCAGCACTGCTAGGTGGCACTACTGGTGGGCATTGATAGCTGGCACTTGTGGGCACTGTTAGGTGGCACTGTGGGCACTGTTAGGTGGCACAGATGAGGCAGATGTGCCTCTTCAACTTCGGGACCGATGTCCCTTGCATCTGAGCAAGTGATCGGCTTTTTTTTCTACTCGCGCTATCATCGTGAGTAGAAAAAAAAACTATTACCGATCTTTTGTTTACATCATGTGATCAGTTGACAGCTGATCACATGGTAAGGGGCCAGGACTGGCCCCTTACTCGGATCGGTGATCACCCGAGTCTCAGTGACTCAGTGATCACAGCGCGTGTACAGGGGAGGCTGTCGTATGATGGCCTCCCGGGAATTCAGGTCCGCGCTGTGACCATCATTCGGCCATAGTGCGGATGTCAAGTGGTTAAATATCGTGCCTGGGGGGTGTTGATATGAAAAAAAGAGGAAAAAAGTTGTGGACAGCCGCACTCCGGAAAAAAGATTTAGTCTTTTATTAAAAAATCAGGATCACAAAAATACAGACCACAGCAAAGCGATACAAAGAAGCTGACGAGTTTCACACTAAAGGTAGTGCTAGCAATCACAAAAATGAGTGTTGAATATATATTATTTGTAATAAACCATGTGGCTGGATAATCATTTAGTTAATTGGTAAACCAATTAGATCTAACTGGCTCAATCACACAAGGTCTCAACACATGTCACAAAAGCAATCAAACCTTAACTCACACATGTGATGATGTGATGGGCAAACAGAATGAATTATTGTGCAAAGATGTGTAAAACGTGATTTAATGGTGAAGAGAAAATTAATATAAATGTAAATAAGAAGTGTCAATCCACCATGTGTGGAAAATGAAAATAATAATGACAAATAAATATGTCCATATTTATATAGAAAAGTGTAACTAAATATATAAGTGAATAAATGTATACATAGATAACCTCATGATGTGATTAGTATGTGTGTAAATAAAACTAAGGTTTAATTTATATACATGAATAAATAATGTGGATATCTAGTGAAACACTAATAATATACTAATATAGTGATAAACATGTGCAAAAGTAAAAAGAGAGAAAAAGAAGAAATAGAAAGAAAAAAAAAAGAAACAAAGAAAAAGTCCTTCCCACATGTGTATAAATATAAATGTAGTATAAAAATGTGTATATAGAGTTATGATAATAGTGAATTGTTTTTATAATTATTAAAAGTATTTAAAGATTAATAAATAGTCTGAAAGAGCTGTGTTCGAACTAATAATGAAAATAATAACAATAACATTGGTAATATGGATATATAGATGTACATATATATATAGTTGGGGCCATCCTCAATACTGATAAAAATACATATCTATTTGTTAATACATTTCTGGTATGATCTCAATTACAATATTGTGTGTAAATAAAAATAAAAATGTAGTGGGCATGGGTATACAGTCAGGTCCATAATTATTGGGACATCGATACAATTCTAATCTTTTTGGCTCTATACACCACCACAATGGATTTGAAATTAAACGAACACGATGTGCTTTAACTGCAGACTTTCAGCTTTAATTTGAGGGTATTTACATCCAAATCAGGTGAACGGTGTAGGAATTACAACAGTTTGTATATGTGCCTCCCACTTTTTAAGGGACCAAAAGTAATGGGACAATTGGCTGCTCAGCTGTTCATTGGCCAGGTGTGTGTTATTTCCTCATTATCCCATTTACAAGGAGCAGATAAAAGGTACAGAGTTCATTTCAAGTGTGCTATTTGCATTTGGAAACTGTTGCTGTCAACTCTCAATATGAGATCCAAAGAGCTGTCACTATCAGTGAAACAAGTCATCATTAGGCTGAAAAAAACAAAACAAACCCATCAGAGAGATAGCAAAAACATTAGGTGTGGCCAAATCAACTGTTTGGAACATCCTTAAAAAAACAAACTGTGGTGGATGACCGAAGAATTCTTTCCCTGGTGAAGAAAACACCCTTCACAACAGTTGGCCAAATCAAGAACACTCTCCAGGAGGTCGGTGTATGTGTGTCAAAGTGAACAATCAAGAGAAGACTTCACCAGAGTTAATACAGAGGGTTCACCACAAGATGTAAACCATTGGTGAGCCTCAAAAACAGGAAGGCCAGATTAGAGTTTGCCAAACAACATCTAAAAAAGCCTTCACAGTTCTGGAACAACATCCTATGGACAGATGAAACTAAGATCAACTTGTACCAGAGTGATGGGAAGAGAAGAGAATGGAGAAGGAAAGGAACTGTTCATGATCCAAAGCATACCACCTCATCAGTGAAGCATGGTGTTGGTATTGTCATGGCGTGGGCATGTATGGCTGCCAATGGAACTGGTTCTCTTGTATTTATTGATGATGTGAGTGCTGATAAAAGCAGCAGGATGATTTCTGAAGTGTTTCAGGCAATATTATCTGCTCATATTCAGCAAAATGCTTCAGAACTCATTGGACAGCGCTTCTCAGTGCAGATGGACAATGACTCAAAGCATAATGCAAAAGCAACCAAATACTTTTTTAAGGGAAAGAAGTGGAATGTTATGCAATGGCAAAGTCAATCACCTGACCTGAATCCGATTGAGCATGCATTTCACTTGCTGAAGACAAAACTGAAGGGAAAATGCCCCAATAACAAGCAGGAACTGAAGACAGTTGCAGTAGAGGCCTGGCAGAGCATCACCAGGGATAAAACCCAGCGTCTGGTGATGTCTATGCGTTCCAGACTTCTGTAATTGACTGCAAAGGATTTGCAACCAAGTATTAAAAAGTGAAAGTTTGATGGATGATTGTTAATCTGTCCCATTACTTTTGGTCCCTTAAAAAGTGGGAGGCACATATACAAACTGTTGTAATTCCTACACTGTTCACCTGATTTGGATGTAAATACCCCCAAATTAAAGCTGAAAGTCTTCAGTTAAAGCGCATATTGTTCGTTTCTTCTCAAATCCATTGTGGTGGTGTATAAAGCCAAAAAGATTAGAATTGTGTTGATGTCCCAATATTTATGGACCTGACTGTATGTACCTGAAGGGGAACACTAGTCAACCAAACCATTAGGTGTGCGTAGACCTGAGCACCTCCCAGAAACATTAACCCACAGCCACATATTTTGTGAGATTTTTAATAAAAAGCTAAATAGTTTTTCTGGAGTGGGGCTGTCCAGAACTTTTTCCTCTTCTTTGCTGTTATATGCATTGCCAGCACCTGGGGCTCCTGAAAACTGGAGGAGAGGTTTCAGCTTCGTCCGACCTGCCTGAAGCGTTGGTATTCCTCTCTTTATCTTGGAGAGTGTCTATAGTATGCCTGTAAAGTGACGCACTTTTCCCATGTTTAGAACAATACCACAGCAAAATTACATTTCTAAAGGAAAAAAGTCATTTAAAACTGCTTGCGGCTGTAATGTAATGTTGCCCCCCCAGCCCATTACCGGGCCCTTTGGGTCTGATATGGATATTAAGGGGAACCCCGCACCCAAGTAAAAAAAAAGGCGTGGAGGCTGAACAGCAGTATATAGGCGGTCCCCGGGTTACAAACAATATAGGGACTGTAGGTTTGTTGTTAAGTTGAATCTGTTTGTAATTTGGAACAGGTATTTGTGTAGCTCCAGCCCAAAAATCTATTTTTAAGCTTTTTGGATAATATAGGGGAGGGTTATCAACCCTGTAACATTTTTTTTGTTGTCTTGTTGTCTGTGACCCTGTTCAGAAGATTTCACCTCACTTTCTGTCCCAATGACAATTGGATTTTGAAAATTTTGGGTTATTAGGGAAACAAGGATTTGTGATAAAGCATAAGTGGAGACACCTTTTTCCCATATTAACTCTTACAGAAGAGAATTTCCCTTTCTAGGGGTAGATTTCCTCTCACTTCCTGTTGTCTCCCTCCGTTTGTAAGTAAGAGTCGTTAGTAAGTTGGATGTTTGAAAAGAGAGGACCACCTGTATATACTATACGGCCTGCCCTGTACACTCTGCGGAAAATTGGGCCTTAGGTGTTGGTGGTACCAGAACACTGTAAGCCCTCACAGTTACTCTTGGTGGGTGCTGGAATGGGTCTTGCTGTGAAATATTATATCAAGAATTGTAATTACATGTCCCTGTTAAACAGGGGCATAAACATTGGGCCTTAGGCAGTGGTGGTGGTGGTGACACAACACTGTAAAGTTAAATATTAGATCAAAAACTATAATTACGCACCCCTGTTAAACAGGGCAGGAAAATTGGGCCTTAGGCGGTGGTGGCGGTGGTGGCGGTGGTGGCGGCGGTGGTGGCACAACACTGTAAAGCCTCACAGATACTTTTGTTGAGCACAGGAACAGGTTCTGCTGTTAAATATTAAATCAAAAATTGTAATTATGCGCGCCTGTTAAACAGGGGCAGAATAATTGTGCCTTAGGCGGTGGTGGTGGCACAACACTGTAAAGCCTCACAGATACTCTTGTTGAGCGCAGGAACGAGCCCTGCTGTTAAATATTTGATCAAAAATTGTAATTATGCACCCCTGTTAAACAGGGGCAGAAAAATTGGGCCTTAGGTAGTGGTGGTAGTGCTCTGAACCGAAAATATTCTTAGAAGCTATCATCATGAAAATTGAGGAGGAATAGGATAGTCACTCAGCATAATAGCATTGTCACGTACCTTACAGCGGAGCCCGAAATGATGAGGGTGGCCTCTTGCACGGTTCAGGTCCAAGCACCCCTGGTGGTGGGTACAGGGAGTGCGAGGGCAACTAAAGGGTGCAGGTGCCTGCAGGCAGGAGGCTGGAACTTGGAGATACAGGAACCTCTGCTGAGGAGATGTGGAAACTGATCACCAAACTTGTTCCACGGGAGCCAGATCAGTATCAACTGCAGAATCAGGAATAGGCAGGAGTCGGCAACAGGCTGGCAGCGGGGTACCAAATCAGAAGGCAAAACCATAGTCAGAAACAGGCAGAGGTTGGCAACAGATGGGCAGCGGGGTACAGAATCAGGAGGCAGAGCCGTAATCATAAGTTCAAGCCAAGGTCAGTATTGCAGGTAGAGGCAGGTTCAGCAGGCAGGGGAGATCCAAGACAATGGTCAGAAGATAGCCAGGTTTTCAGGAACAAGGTCAATCAGGCAGAGTAACAACAGGAACACAGGAACACAGGAACAAGCTGATGACAATCCAGCACTGATGCTAGGCAGACTCTCTGTTTATATAGGGTGCTGTGTGCCAGGAAACGTGCCAGTGTACATGCGTGTGCACATGCGCATTAGCACATTAGCACCTAAGCACATTGGCGCATGTGCGTTGGCACATTAGCGCTTTGGCACTCGCGGGTGCGCGTTAACGCACGCGTTCGCATAGAGGTGCCATTGTGCATGCCCACCCTGGATCTCATTTGTCTCTGGCTACGGTTCCGTGCATGCACATTGGCATTAGCAGAACGAGGATTGGCAGCTGCTGCACGGAGACGGGTGCTTGCTGTGTGAGTTCTCTGACAAGCATAGTCACTCAGCATATGCAGTCTTCAAGGGATCCCACATCCATAGAAAAATCAATCAGTTACATTGATGCCATTGTCGCATACAACCATTCCTGGCTGAAGCTGGCATGGCGTCAACCACCTCTGAGCCTGCCCCTGCAGAGCTGACAGAATCTCTTCCCCAGTGTGACTCCTGTCCCCTAAGCAGACCAACTCAAGCACCGCATGGCATTTTTTTGCCTGGGTGCTTGCATAGCCCCTTGAATGCCTACGGAGCACCGCTGGTACAGAGGAGAAATCTGCAGAGGAAGAGGCCATAGAGGAAGAAGAAGAGGCGGAGGTGGAGGAGAGAGCTGTGGCAGAATCACCACTAGTATTTTGGAGGCATGGTGGTGGAACAAGCTCCAACAATACTGAACCCTGTCCTGCATCCTTCCCGGCTGCCATCAGAGTTACCCAGTGCGCCGTGAAAGAAAGGTAATGTCCCTGTCCGTGTCTGCTGGACCATGAGTCAGCAGTAATATGCACCTTACTGCTGACCGCCCTGTCCAACAAAGCCAAGACATTGCCTTCCACATGCTGGTAGAGAGCCGGAATGGCCTTCCGTGAAAAGAAATGGCATTTGGGAACCTGCCACTGAGGTACCACACATTCCACAAATTCACAAAAGGGGGCAGAGTCTTCCACCAGAAAAGGCAGCAGTTGCAGTTCTAGCAATTTGGCCAAGCTAGCATTCAGACGATAAGCATGTGGATGGCAGGGACCGAATTTCTTTTGACAGTTTAGCCACTGGGGTAGGGAAATTTGCCTGCTAAAATCAGATGGAGGTGTACTCATAGCAGATTGGCTGCAAGTACTTGTGCCACCTATTGCTATACCTTCATTCATCTCAGTGCAGGTTTCTGAGAGGACTAGAGGTATAGTGGGGTTGGAGAACCCTGCTGATGAGGAGCAAGGAGAGGCCCGCCTTGTTCTTTGATGTGCGTCTTTTAAGTGCTGTTGCCAATGGACTGCATGAGAGGTCGTCATATGTCTGGTCAAGCATGTGGTGCCCAAGCGGCTGCTGTTTTGGCCACGCTTGATACGCATCAGACATATGTTGCAAACAGCAATGGTGCAATCTGCTGCACACGTGTCAAAAAAGGCTCACACCAAAGAACTTTTCAAAATATGTGGGGAGTCAGCAGCGCCCTGCACCTGCTTAGCTCTGCGGTGTAATGCAATAGGGTGGCTGCCCTTAAGCTGCCCCCTGGAGGGCATCCTACCTATTTGGAGATGTGCCTCCTTCCTCCTCCTCTCTTCTATCAGACACCCAAGTGAGTCAGTGACCTCATCATCCCCTCCCTCCTCGTCACTGGAGCAAACTTGGCAGTATGCTGCAGCTGGGGGAACATGACTGCCAGTTTCTTGACCTTCTTGGGCAACCCCTCTCTCTTCCTCAACCTGAGTACCATCATCGGAGCCTTCAAATCACTGCGCAAGCTCCTGCAGCATGTACCCGACACTGTGGTCGAAAAGTTTGGGGGACTCCTCCATGCATGATGGTGGGGCTAGGGAAGGAGTGACTGTTTACATGGAGCCGATGGAATAGGCCACTTTGGCAGCTGCATTGGCAGGCAAACTACTCTGAGCCTGGATGACAGAGGATGAGGAGGATGAGGAGGGCTTTGTTATCCATTCCACCAACTCTTCTGCATGTTGTGGCATAATAACACGGCCAGCTGAAGGAAAGAAGGACAAGCGTGCCCCTCGGCCACATGCTGAGGATGCACTGTATCCATGACCAGCACTATCGACTTTAGACACAGAGCCTGCTTGCCCTCTTTTAGTGGCCTGTGAGCATCTGCTTCTCCTTGGTGGCCTTCCGGACATGCTGTAAATTTTGTTTAGCAAAAAAACACTACACTGTATTGTGTACTATGTACACCACTGGGAAAGTAGTAGCAACTGCGCTAGGGGTGCATGGTACTGTGCACACCAAGTTTAATAACAAGTATGGGTGCACTGTATGTATTGTGTACACCACCAGGAAAGTAGTAGCAACTGCACTAGGGGTGCACGATACTGTGTACACCAACAGAAGTTTAATAACAACTATGGGTGCACTTTATGTATTGTGTACACCACCAGGAAGGTAGTAGCAACTGCACTAGGGGTGCACGGTACAAGCTACCTGTAGAAGGTTGGTGGTGTTTTCCTAATCCTATCAATACTGCAGGCAGCTAAATAAGCTACAAGTTATTTTTTTGCGAGCTCTGCACAGTGTTCACCTAAAGCTACCTGTAGAAGGTTGGTGGTGTTTTCCTGATCCTATCACTACCGCAGGCAGCTAAATAAGCTACAAGTTAGTGTAGTGCATCCTCCTCACAGTGTTCAGCTAAAACTACAAGTTAGTGTAGTGCACAGTGTTCAGCTAAAGCTACAAGTTAGGGTAGTGTGTCCTCCTCACAGTGTTCAGCTAAAGCTACAAGTTAGTGTAGTGCGTCCTCCTCACAGTGTTCAGCTAAAACTACAGGTTAGTGTAGTGCGACCTCTGCACAGTGTTCAGCTAAAGCTACAAGATAGTGTAGTGCGTCCTCTGAACAGTGTTCAGCTAAAGCTACAAGTTAGTGTAGTGCGTCCTCCTCACTGTGTTCAGCTAAAACTACAAGTTAGTGTAGTGCAAGCTCTGCACAGTGTTCAGCTAAAGCTACCTGTAGAAGGTTGGTGGTGTTTTCCTAATCCTATCAATACTGCAGGCAGCTAAATAAGCTACAAGTTATTTTTTTGTGAGCTCTGCACAGTGTTCACCTAAAGCTACCTGTAGAAGGTTGGTGGTGTTTTCCTGATCCTATCACTACCGCAGGCAGCTAAATAAGCTACAAGTTAGTGTAGTGCATCCTCCTCACAGTGTTCAGCTAAAACTACAAGTTAGTGTAGTGCACAGTGTTCAGCTAAAGCTGCAAGTTAGTGTAGTGCGACCTCTGCACAGTGTTCAGTTAAAGCTACAAGTTAGTGTAGTGCATCCTCCTCACAGTGTTCAGCTAAAACTACAAGTTAGTGTAGTGCGACCTCTGCACAGTGTTCAGCTAAAGCTACAAGCTAGTGTAGTGCGTCCTCCTCACAGTGTTCAGCTAAAGCTACCTGTAGAAGGTTGGTGGTGTTTTCCTGATCCTATCACTACCACAGGCAGCTAAATAAGCTACAAGTTAGTGTAGTGCATCCTCCTCACAGTGTTCAGCTAAAACTACAAGTTAGTGTAGTGCACAGTGTTCAGCTAAAGCTACAAGTTAGTGTAGTGCAACCTCTGCACAGTGTTCAGTTAAAGCTACTCCTCACAGTGTTCAGCTAAAACTACAAGTTAGTGTAGTGCGACCTCTGCACAGTGTTCAGCTAAAGCTACAAGCTAGTGTAGTGCGTCCTCCTCACAGTGTTCAGCTAAAGCTACAAGTTAGTGTAGTGCGTCCTCTGAACAGTGTTCAGATAAAACTACAAGTTAGTGTAGTGCGAGCTCTGCACAGTGTTCAGCTAAAGCTACCTGTAGAAGGTTGGTGGTGTTTCCCTGATCCTATCACTACCGTAGGCAGCAAAATAAGCTACAAGTTAGTTTTTTGCGAGCTCTGCACAGTGTTCACCTAAAGCTACCTGTAGAAGGTTGGTGATGTTTTCCTGATCCTATCACTACCGCAGGCAGCTAAATAAGCTACAAGTTAGTGTAGTGCGTCCTCCTCACAGTGTTCAGCTAAAACTACAAGTTAGTGTAGTGCACAGTGTTCAGCTAAAGCTACAAGTTAGGGTAGTGCGTCCACCTCACAGTGTTCAGCTAAAGCTACAAGTTAGTGTAGTGCGTCCTCCTCACAGTGTTCAGCTAAAACTGCAAGATAGTGTAGTGCGACCTCTGCACAGTGTTCAGCTAAAGCTACAAGTTAGTGTAGTGCGTCCTCTGAACAGTGTTCAGCTAAAACTACAAGTTAGTGTAGTGCGACCTCTGCACAGTGTTCAGCTAAAGCTATAAGTTAGTGTAGTGCGTCCTCTGAACAGTGTTCAGCTAAAACTACAAGTTAGTGTAGTGCGACCTCTGCACAGTGTTCAGCTAAAGCTACAAGTTAGTGTAGTGTGTCCTCCTCACAGTGTTCAGCTAAAACTACAAGTTAATGTAATGCGTCCTCCTCACAGTGTTCAGCTAAAATTACAAGTTAGTGTAGTGCGACCTCTGCACAGTGTTCAGCTAAAACTACAAGTTAGTGTAGTGCGTCCTCTGAACAGTGTTCAGCTAAAACTACAAGTTGGTGTAATGCGACCTCTGCACAGTGTTCAGCTAAAACTACAAGTTACTGTAGTGCGTCCTCTGAACAGTGTTCAGCTAAAACTACAAGTTAGTGTAGTGCGACCTCTGCACAGTGTTCAGCTAAAGCTACAAGTTAGTGTAGTGTGTCCTCCAAACAGTGTTCAGCTAAAACTACAAGTTAGTGTAGTGCGACCTCTGCACAGTGTTCAGCTAAAGCTACAAGTTAGTGTAGTGCGTCCTCCTCACAGTGTTCAGTTAAATTTACAAGTTAGTGTAGTGCGACCTCTGCCCAGTGTTCAGCTAAAGCTACAAGTTAGTGTAGTGCGTCCTCCTCACAGTGTTCAGCTAAAACTACAAGTTAGTGTAGTGCGACCTCTGCACAGTGTTCAGCTAAAGCTACAAGTTAGTGTAGTGCATCCTCTGAACAGTGTTCAGCTAAAGCTATAAATTAGTGTAGTGTGTCCTCCTCACAGTGTTCAGCTAAAACTACCTGTAGAAGGTTGGTGGTGTTTTCCTGATCCTATCACTACTGCAAGCAGCTAAATAAGCTACAAGTTAGTTTTTTGCGAGCTCTGCACAGTGTTCACCTAAAGCTACCTGTAGAAGGTTGGTGGTGTTTTCCTGATCCTATCACTACCGCAGACAGCTAAATAAGCTACAAGTTAGTGTAGTGCATCCTCCTCACAGTGTTCAGCTAAAACTACAAGTTAGTGTAGTGCACAGTGTTCAGCTAAAGCTGCAAGTTAGTGTAGTGCGACCTCTGCACAGTGTTCAGTTAAAGCTACAAGTTAGTGTAGTGCATCCTCCTCACAGTGTTCAGCTAAAACTACAAGTTAGTGTAGTGTGACCTCTGCACAGTGTTCAGCTAAAGCTACAAGCTAGTGTAGTGCGTCCTCCTCACAGTGTTCAGCTAAAGCTACCTGTAGAAGGTTGGTGGTGTTTTACTGATCCTATCACTACCGCAGGCAGCTAAATAAGCTACAAGTTAGTGTAGTGCATCCTCCTCACAGTGTTCAGCTAAAACTACAAGTTAGTGTAGTGCACAGTGTTCAGCTAAAGCTACAAGTTAGTGTAGTGCAACCTCTGCACAGTGTTCAGTTAAAGCTACAAGTTAGTGTAGTGCGTGCTCCTCACAGTGTTCAGCTAAAACTACAAGTTAGTGTAGTGCGACCTCTGCACAGTGTTCAGCTAAAGCTACAAGCTAGTGTAGTGCGTCCTCCTCACAGTGTTCAGCTAAAGCTACAAGTTAGTGTAGTGCGTCCTCTGAACAGTGTTCAGATAAAACTACAAGTTAGTGTAGTGCGAGCTCTGCACAGTGTTCAGCTAAAGCTACCTGTAGAAGGTTGGTGGTGTTTCCCTGATCCTATCACTACCGTAGGCAGCAAAATAAGCTACAAGTTAGTTTTTTGCGAGCTCTGCACAGTGTTCACCTAAAGCTACCTGTAGAAAGTTGGTGATGTTTTCCTTATCCTATCACTACCGCAGGCAGCTAAATAAGCTACAAGTTAGTGTAGTGCGTCCTCCTCACAGTGTTCAGCTAAAACTACAAGTTAGTGTAGTGCACAGTGTTCAGCTAAAGCTACAAGTTAGGGTAGTGCGTCCACCTCACAGTGTTCAGCTAAAGCTACAAGTTAGTGTAGTGCGTCCTCCTCACAGTGTTCAGCTAAAACTGCAAGATAGTGTAGTGCGACCTCTGCACAGTGTTTAGCTAAAGCTACAAGTTAGTGTAGTGCGTCCTCTGAACAGTGTTCAGCTAAAACTACAAGTTAGTGTAGTGCAACCTCTGCACAGTGTTCAGCTAAAGCTATAAGTTAGTGTAGTGCGTCCTCTGAACAGTGTTCAGCTAAAACTACAAGTTAGTGTAGTGCGACCTCTGCACAGTGTTCAGCTAAAGCTACAAGTTAGTGTAGTGTGTCCTCCTCACAGTGTTCAGCTAAAACTACAAGTTAATGTAGTGCGTCCTCCTCACAGTGTTCAGCTAAAATTACAAGTTAGTGTAGTGCGACCTCTGCACAGTGTTCAGCTAAAACTACAAGTTAGTGTAGTGCGTCCTCTGAACAGTGTTCAGCTAAAACTACAAGTTGGTGTAATGCGACCTCTGCACAGTGTTCAGCTAAAGCTACAAGTTACTGTAGTGCGTCCTCTGAACAGTGTTCAGCTAAAACTACAAGTTAGTGTAGTGCGACCTCTGCACAGTGTTCAGCTAAAGCTACAAGTTAGTGTAGTGTGTCCTCCAAACAGTGTTCAGCTAAAACTACAAGTTAGTGTAGTGCGACCTCTGCACAGTGTTCAGCTAAAGCTACAAGTTAGTGTAGTGCGTCCTCCTCACAGTGTTCAGTTAAATTTACAAGTTAGTGTAGTGCGACCTCTGCCCAGTGTTCAGCTAAAGCTACAAGTTAGTGTAGTGCGTCCTCCTCACAGTGTTCAGCTAAAACTACAAGTTAGTGTAGTGCGACCTCTGCACAGTGTTCAGCTAAAGCTACAAGTTAATGTAGTGCATCCTCTGAACAGTGTTCAGCTAAAGCTATAAATTAGTGTAGTGTGTCCTCCTCACAGTGTTCAGCTAAAACTACCTGTAGAAGGTTGGTGGTGTTTTCCTGATCCTATCACTACTGCAAGCAGCTAAATAAGCTACAAGTTAGTTTTTTGCGAGCTCTGCACAGTGTTCACCTAAAGCTACCTGTAGAAGGTTGGTGGTGTTTTCCTGATCCTATCACTACCGCAGGCAGCTAAATAAGCTACAAGTTAGTGTAGTGCATCCTCCTCACAGTGTTCAGCTAAAACTACAAGTTAGTGTAGTGCACAGTGTTCAGCTAAAGCTACAAGTTAGGGTAGTGCGTCCTCCTCACAGTGTTCAACTAAAGCTACAAGTTAGTGTAGTGCGTCCTCCTCACAGTGTTCAGCTAAAACTACAAATTAGTGTAGTACGACCTCTGCACAGTGTTCAGCTAAAGCTACAAGTTAGTGTAGTGCGTCCTCCTCACAGTGTTCAGCTAAAGCTACAAGTTAGTGTAGTGTGTCCTCTGAACAGTGTTCAGCTAAAACTACAAGTTAGTGTAGTGCGACCTCTGCACAGTGTTCAGCTAAAGCTATAAGTTAGTGTAGTGCGTCCTCTGAACAGTGTTCAGCTAAAACTACAAGTTAGTGTAGTGCGACCTCTGCACAGTGTTCAGCTAAAGCTACAAGTTAGTGTAGTGTGTCCTCCTCACAGTGTTCAGCTAAAACTACAAGTTAATGTAGTGCGTCCTCCTCACAGTGTTCAGCTAAAATTACAAGTTAGTGTAGTGCGACCTCTGCACAGTGTTCAGCTAAAACTACAAGTTAGTGTAGTGCGTCCTCTGAACAGTGTTCAGCTAAAACTACAAGTTGGTGTAATGCGACCTCTGCACAGTGTTCAGCTAAAACTACAAGTTACTGTAGTGCGTCCTCTGAACAGTGTTCAGCTAAAACTACAAGTTAGTGTAGTGCGACCTCTGCACAGTGTTCAGCTAAAGCTACAAGTTAGGGTAGTGTGTCCTCCAAACAGTGTTCAGCTAAAACTACAAGTTAGTGTAGTGCGACCTCTGCACAGTGTTCAGCTAAAGCTACAAGTTAGTGTAGTGCGTCCTCCTCACAGTGTTCAGTTAAATTTACAAGTTAGTGTAGTGCGACCTCTGCCCAGTGTTCAGCTAAAGCTACAAGTTAGTGTAGTGCGTCCTCCTCACAGTGTTCAGCTAAAACTACAAGTTAGTGTAGTGCGACCTCTGCACAGTGTTCAGCTAAAGCTACAAGTTAGTGTAGTGCATCCTCTGAACAGTGTTCAGCTAAAGCTATAAATTAGTGTAGTGTGTCCTCCTCACAGTGTTCAGCTAAAACTACCTGTAGAAGGTTGGTGGTGTTTTCCTGATCCTATCACTACTGCAAGCAGCTAAATAAGCTACAAGTTAGTTTTTTGCGAGCTCTGCACAGTGTTCACCTAAAGCTACCTGTAGAAGGTTGGTGGTGTTTTCCTGATCCTATCACTACCGCAGACAGCTAAATAAGCTACAAGTTAGTGTAGTGCATCCTCCTCACAGTGTTCAGCTAAAACTACAAGTTAGTGTAGTGCACAGTGTTCAGCTAAAGCTGCAAGTTAGTGTAGTGCGACCTCTGCACAGTGTTCAGTTAAAGCTACAAGTTAGTGTAGTGCATCCTCCTCACAGTGTTCAGCTAAAACTACAAGTTAGTGTAGTGTGACCTCTGCACAGTGTTCAGCTAAAGCTACAAGCTAGTGTAGTGCGTCCTCCTCACAGTGTTCAGCTAAAGCTACCTGTAGAAGGTTGGTGGTGTTTTACTGATCCTATCACTACCGCAGGCAGCTAAATAAGCTACAAGTTAGTGTAGTGCATCCTCCTCACAGTGTTCAGCTAAAACTACAAGTTAGTGTAGTGCACAGTGTTCAGCTAAAGCTACAAGTTAGTGTAGTGCAACCTCTGCACAGTGTTCAGTTAAAGCTACAAGTTAGTGTAGTGCGTGCTCCTCACAGTGTTCAGCTAAAACTACAAGTTAGTGTAGTGCGACCTCTGCACAGTGTTCAGCTAAAGCTACAAGCTAGTGTAGTGCGTCCTCCTCACAGTGTTCAGCTAAAGCTACAAGTTAGTGTAGTGCGTCCTCTGAACAGTGTTCAGATAAAACTACAAGTTAGTGTAGTGCGAGCTCTGCACAGTGTTCAGCTAAAGCTACCTGTAGAAGGTTGGTGGTGTTTCCCTGATCCTATCACTACCGTAGGCAGCAAAATAAGCTACAAGTTAGTTTTTTGCGAGCTCTGCACAGTGTTCACCTAAAGCTACCTGTAGAAGGTTGGTGATGTTTTCCTGATCCTATCACTACCGCAGGCAGCTAAATAAGCTACAAGTTAGTGTAGTGCGTCCTCCTCACAGTGTTCAGCTAAAACTACAAGTTAGTGTAGTGCACAGTGTTCAGCTAAAGCTACAAGTTAGGGTAGTGCGTCCACCTCACAGTGTTCAGCTAAAGCTACAAGTTAGTGTAGTGCGTCCTCCTCACAGTGTTCAGCTAAAACTGCAAGATAGTGTAGTGCGACCTCTGCACAGTGTTTAGCTAAAGCTACAAGTTAGTGTAGTGCGTCCTCTGAACAGTGTTCAGCTAAAACTACAAGTTAGTGTAGTGCAACCTCTGCACAGTGTTCAGCTAAAGCTATAAGTTAGTGTAGTGCGTCCTCTGAACAGTGTTCAGCTAAAACTACAAGTTAGTGTAGTGCGACCTCTGCACAGTGTTCAGCTAAAGCTACAAGTTAGTGTAGTGTGTCCTCCTCACAGTGTTCAGCTAAAACTACAAGTTAATGTAGTGCGTCCTCCTCACAGTGTTCAGCTAAAATTACAAGTTAGTGTAGTGCGACCTCTGCACAGTGTTCAGCTAAAACTACAAGTTAGTGTAGTGCGTCCTCTGAACAGTGTTCAGCTAAAACTACAAGTTGGTGTAATGCGACCTCTGCACAGTGTTCAGCTAAAGCTACAAGTTACTGTAGTGCGTCCTCTGAACAGTGTTCAGCTAAAACTACAAGTTAGTGTAGTGCGACCTCTGCACAGTGTTCAGCTAAAGCTACAAGTTAGTGTAGTGTGTCCTCCAAACAGTGTTCAGCTAAAACTACAAGTTAGTGTAGTGCGACCTCTGCACAGTGTTCAGCTAAAGCTACAAGTTAGTGTAGTGCGTCCTCCTCACAGTGTTCAGTTAAATTTACAAGTTAGTGTAGTGCGACCTCTGCCCAGTGTTCAGCTAAAGCTACAAGTTAGTGTAGTGCGTCCTCCTCACAGTGTTCAGCTAAAACTACAAGTTAGTGTAGTGCGACCTCTGCACAGTGTTCAGCTAAAGCTACAAGTTAATGTAGTGCATCCTCTGAACAGTGTTCAGCTAAAGCTATAAATTAGTGTAGTGTGTCCTCCTCACAGTGTTCAGCTAAAACTACCTGTAGAAGGTTGGTGGTGTTTTCCTGATCCTATCACTACTGCAAGCAGCTAAATAAGCTACAAGTTAGTTTTTTGCGAGCTCTGCACAGTGTTCACCTAAAGCTACCTGTAGAAGGTTGGTGGTGTTTTCCTGATCCTATCACTACCGCAGGCAGCTAAATAAGCTACAAGTTAGTGTAGTGCATCCTCCTCACAGTGTTCAGCTAAAACTACAAGTTAGTGTAGTGCACAGTGTTCAGCTAAAGCTACAAGTTAGGGTAGTGCGTCCTCCTCACAGTGTTCAACTAAAGCTACAAGTTAGTGTAGTGCGTCCTCCTCACAGTGTTCAGCTAAAACTACAAATTAGTGTAGTACGACCTCTGCACAGTGTTCAGCTAAAGCTACAAGTTAGTGTAGTGCGTCCTCCTCACAGTGTTCAGCTAAAGCTACAAGTTAGTGTAGTGTGTCCTCTGAACAGTGTTCAGCTAAAACTACAAGTTAGTGTAGTGCGACCTCTGCACAGTGTTCAGCTAAAGCTATAAGTTAGTGTAGTGCGTCCTCTGAACAGTGTTCAGCTAAAACTACAAGTTAGTGTAGTGCGACCTCTGCACAGTGTTCAGCTAAAGCTACAAGTTAGTGTAGTGTGTCCTCCTCACAGTGTTCAGCTAAAACTACAAGTTAATGTAGTGCGTCCTCCTCACAGTGTTCAGCTAAAATTACAAGTTAGTGTAGTGCGACCTCTGCACAGTGTTCAGCTAAAACTACAAGTTAGTGTAGTGCGTCCTCTGAACAGTGTTCAGCTAAAACTACAAGTTGGTGTAATGCGACCTCTGCACAGTGTTCAGCTAAAGCTACAAGTTACTGTAGTGCGTCCTCTGAACAGTGTTCAGCTAAAACTACAAGTTAGTGTAGTGCGACCTCTGCACAGTGTTCAGCTAAAGCTACAAGTTAGTGTAGTGTGTCCTCCAAACAGTGTTCAGCTAAAACTACAAGTTAGTGTAGTGCGACCTCTGCACAGTGTTCAGCTAAAGCTACAAGTTAGTGTAGTGCGTCCTCCTCACAGTGTTCAGTTAAATTTACAAGTTAGTGTAGTGCGACCTCTGCCCAGTGTTCAGCTAAAGCTACAAGTTAGTGTAGTGCGTCCTCCTCACAGTGTTCAGCTAAAACTACAAGTTAGTGTAGTGCGACCTCTGCACAGTGTTCAGCTAAAGCTACAAGTTAATGTAGTGCATCCTCTGAACAGTGTTCAGCTAAAGCTATAAATTAGTGTAGTGTGTCCTCCTCACAGTGTTCAGCTAAAACTACCTGTAGAAGGTTGGTGGTGTTTTCCTGATCCTATCACTACTGCAAGCAGCTAAATAAGCTACAAGTTAGTTTTTTGCGAGCTCTGCACAGTGTTCACCTAAAGCTACCTGTAGAAGGTTGGTGGTGTTTTCCTGATCCTATCACTACCGCAGGCAGCTAAATAAGCTACAAGTTAGTGTAGTGCATCCTCCTCACAGTGTTCAGCTAAAACTACAAGTTAGTGTAGTGCACAGTGTTCAGCTAAAGCTACAAGTTAGGGTAGTGCATCCTCCTCACAGTGTTCAACTAAAGCTACAAGTTAGTGTAGTGCGTCCTCCTCACAGTGTTCAGCTAAAACTACAAATTAGTGTAGTACGACCTCTGCACAGTGTTCAGCTAAAGCTACAAGTTAGTGTAGTGCGTCCTCCTCACAGTGTTCAGCTAAAGCTACAAGTTAGTGTAGTGTGTCCTCTGAACAGTGTTCAGCTAAAACTACAAGTTAGTGTAGTGCAACCTCTGCACAGTGTTCAGCTAAAGCTATAAGTTAGTGTAGTGCGTCCTCTGAACAGTGTTCAGCTAAAACTACAAGTTAGTGTAGTGCGACCTCTGCACAGTGTTCAGCTAAAGCTACAAGTTAGTGTAGTGTGTCCTCCTCACAGTGTTCAGCTAAAACTACAAGTTAATGTAGTGCGTCCTCCTCACAGTGTTCAGCTAAAATTACAAGTTAGTGTAGTGCGACCTCTGCACAGTGTTCAGCTAAAACTACAAGTTAGTGTAGTGCGTCCTCTGAACAGTGTTCAGCTAAAACTACAAGTTGGTGTAATGCGACCTCTGCACAGTGTTCAGCTAAAGCTACAAGTTACTGTAGTGCGTCCTCTGAACAGTGTTCAGCTAAAACTACAAGTTAGTGTAGTGCGACCTCTGCACAGTGTTCAGCTAAAGCTACAAGTTAGTGTAGTGTGTCCTCCAAACAGTGTTCAGCTAAAACTACAAGTTAGTGTAGTGCGACCTCTGCACAGTGTTCAGCTAAAGCTACAAGTTAGTGTAGTGCGTCCTCCTCACAGTGTTCAGTTAAATTTACAAGTTAGTGTAGTGCGACCTCTGCCCAGTGTTCAGCTAAAGCTACAAGTTAGTGTAGTGCGTCCTCCTCACAGTGTTCAGCTAAAACTACAAGTTAGTGTAGTGCGACCTCTGCACAGTGTTCAGCTAAAGCTACAAGTTAATGTAGTGCATCCTCTGAACAGTGTTCAGCTAAAGCTATAAATTAGTGTAGTGTGTCCTCCTCACAGTGTTCAGCTAAAACTACCTGTAGAAGGTTGGTGGTGTTTTCCTGATCCTATCACTACTGCAAGCAGCTAAATAAGCTACAAGTTAGTTTTTTGCGAGCTCTGCACAGTGTTCACCTAAAGCTACCTGTAGAAGGTTGGTGGTGTTTTCCTGATCCTATCACTACCGCAGGCAGCTAAATAAGCTACAAGTTAGTGTAGTGCATCCTCCTCACAGTGTTCAGCTAAAACTACAAGTTAGTGTAGTGCACAGTGTTCAGCTAAAGCTACAAGTTAGGGTAGTGCGTCCTCCTCACAGTGTTCAACTAAAGCTACAAGTTAGTGTAGTGCGTCCTCCTCACAGTGTTCAGCTAAAACTACAAATTAGTGTAGTACGACCTCTGCACAGTGTTCAGCTAAAGCTACAAGTTAGTGTAGTGCGTCCTCCTCACAGTGTTCAGCTAAAGCTACAAGTTAGTGTAGTGTGTCCTCTGAACAGTGTTCAGCTAAAACTACAAGTTAGTGTAGTGCAACCTCTGCACAGTGTTCAGCTAAAGCTATAAGTTAGTGTAGTGCGTCCTCTGAACAGTGTTCAGCTAAAACTACAAGTTAGTGTAGTGCGACCTCTGCACAGTGTTCAGCTAAAACTACAAGTTAATGTAGTGCGTCCTCCTCACAGTGTTCAGCTAAAATTACAAGTTAGTGTAGTGCGACCTCTGCACAGTGTTCAGCTAAAACTACAAGTTAGTGTAGTGCGTCCTCTGAACAGTGTTCAGCTAAAACTACAAGTTGGTGTAATGCGACCTCTGCACAGTGTTCAGCTAAAGCTACAAGTTACTGTAGTGCGTCCTCTGAACAGTGTTCAGCTAAAACTACAAGTTAGTGTAGTGCGACCTCTGCACAGTGTTCAGCTAAAACTACAAGTTACTGTAGTGTGTCCTCCAAACAGTGTTCAGCTAAAACTACAAGTTAGTGTAGTGCGACCTCTGCACAGTGTTCAGCTAAAGCTACAAGTTAGTGTAGTGCGTCCTCCTCACAGTGTTCAGTTAAATTTACAAGTTAGTGTAGTGCGACCTCTGCCCAGTGTTCAGCTAAAGCTACAAGTTAGTGTAGTGCGTCCTCCTCACAGTGTTCAGCTAAAACTACAAGTTAGTGTAGTGCGACCTCTGCACAGTGTTCAGCTAAAGCTACAAGTTAGTGTAGTGCATCCTCTGAACAGTGTTCAGCTAAAGCTATAAATTAGTGTAGTGTGTCCTCCTCACAGTGTTCAGCTAAAGCTACCTGTAGAAGGTTGGTGGTGTTTTCCTGATCCTATCACTACTGCAAGCAGCTAAATAAGCTACAAGTTAGTTTTTTGCGAGCTCTGCACAGTGTTCACCTAACGCTACCTGTAGAAGGTTGGTGGTGTTTTCCTGATCCTATCACTACCGCAGGCAGCTAAATAAGCTACAAGTTAGTGTAGTGCATCCTCCTCACAGTGTTCAGCTAAAACTACAAGTTAGTGTAGTGCACAGTGTTCAGCTAAAGGTACAAGTTAGGGTAGTGCGTCCTCCTCACAGTGTTCAACTAAAACTACAAGTTAGTGTAGTGCGTCCTCCTCACAGTGTTCAGCTAAAACTACAAATTAGTGTAGTATGACCTCTGCACAGTGTTCAGCTAAAGCTACAAGTTAGTGTAGTGCGTCCTCCTCACAGTGTTCAGCTAAAGCTACAAGTTAGTGTAGTGCGTCCTCTGAACAGTGTTCAACTAAAGCTGGAAGTTAGTGTAGTGCGTCCTCCTCACAGTGTTCAGCTAAAACTACAAGTTAGTGTAGTGAGAGCTCTGCACAGTGTTCAGCTAAAGCTACCTGTAGAAGATTGGTGGTGTTTTCCTGATCCTATCACTACCGCAGGCAGCTAAATAAGCTACAAGTTAGTTTTTTGCGAGCTCTGCACAGT
This sequence comes from Lithobates clamitans, assembly GCA_037952925.1. NCBI lineage: Eukaryota > Metazoa > Chordata > Amphibia > Anura > Ranidae > Lithobates > Lithobates clamitans. The sequence continues at coordinate 1,698,752 of JBBGZY010000925.1, read as the reverse complement.
GTTCACCTAAAGCTATCTGTAGAAGGTTGGTGGTGTTTTCCTGATCCTATCACTACCGCAGGCAGCTAAATAAGCTACAAGTTCGTTTTTTGCAAGCTCTGCACAGTGTTCAGCTAAAACTACAAGTTAGTGTAGTGCGAGCTCTGCACGGTGTTCAGCTAAAGCTACCTGCAGAAGGTTGATGGTGTTTTCCTGATCCTATCACTACCGCAGGCAACTAAATAAGCTACAAGTTATTTTTTTGCGAGCTCTGCACAGTGTTCACCTAAAGCTACCTGTAGAAGGTTGGTGGTGTTTTCCTGATCCTATCACTGCCGCAGGCAGCTAAATAAACTACAACTTAGTTTTTTGCTTGCTCTGCACAGTGTTCACCTAAAGCTACCTGTAGAAGGTTGGTGGTGTTTTCCTGATCCTATCACTACTGCAGGCAGCTAAATAAGCTACAAGTTAGTTATTTGCGAGCTCTGCACAGTGTTCACCTAAAGCTACCTGTAGAAGGTTGGTGGTGTTTTCCTGATCCTATCACTACCGCAGGCAGCTAAATAAGCTACAAGTTAATTTTTTGCGAGCTCTGCACAGTGTTCAGCTAAAACTACAAGTTAGTGTAGTGCGAGCTCTGCACAGTGTTGAGCTAAAGCTACCTGTAGAACGTTGGTGGTGTTTTCCTGATCCTATTACTACTGCAGGCAGCTAAATAGGCTACAAGTTAGTTTTTTGCGAGCTCTGCACAGTGTTCAGCTAAAGCTACCTGTAGAAGGATGGTGGTGTTTTCCTGATCCTATCACTACCGCAGGCAGCTAAATAATCTACAAGTTAGTTTTTTGCGAGCTCTGCACAGTGTTCAGCTAAAGCTACCTGTAGAAGGTTGGTGGTGTTCTCATACTACAGGCAGGCAGTTGACTTTGCTAGCTGCAGTATCAGTATATATATATATATATATATATATATATATATATATCCCAGCTTAGTGCAGCTACAGGCCATTAGTATGTCTGGAAGGCCAACAAGGAGAGGCAGACAGTCACAAGCCAATAAAAGAGGGCAAGCAGCCTCTGTGTCTAGAGGCAACAGTGCTGGTCGTGGAGACGGTGCATCCTCATCAGCATGTGGCCGTGGGACATGCTTGGCCTTTTTTTCGGCACCTGGCCGTGTTGAGCCGCAACCTGCGGAAGACTTGGTCGAGTGGATGACCAAGCCATCCTCATCCTCCTCATCCTCTCTCACCCAGGCTCAGGGTACTTTGTCTGGCAAAGCAGCTGCCAACGCGGCCTGTTTCCTCGGCTCAATGGCATCAGTGACTCCTTCCCTAGCCCCACCATGTACTCCTGAGGAGTCCCTCGAACTGTTTGACCACAGTGTTGGGTACATGCTCCAGGAGGATTCCCAGTGTTTAGAAGGCTCTGATGATGATACTGAGCTAGATGAAGGCAGTAACTTGAGCACGGACAAAGGGGGTGCCCAAGAAGGACAGTAATCTGGCAGTCATGCTCCCCCTGCTGTAGCACACTGCCAGGTTTGCTCCAGTGATGAGGAGGGAGGGGATGATGAGGTCACTGACTCAACATGGGTGCCTGATAGGAGAGAGAAGGAGGAGGAGGAGGCACATCACCAACGAGGCAGGATGCCCTCCAGGGGCCAGCTTAGGGCAGCACACTGACTGCATCACACCCCAAAGCTCCACATGTGCAGGGCGCTGCTGTCTCTGCGCGTTATTCCAAAAGTTCTTTGGTGTGGGCCTTTTTTGAGATGAGTGCATCAGATCGCACCGCTGCTATTTGCAACATATGTCTCAAGCGTATCTCGCGTGGCCAAAACATCTCCCGCTTGGGCACCACATGCCTGACCAGACATATGTTGACCTGCCATGCAGTTCGTTGGCAAGCGTACCTAAAAAGCCCACACCAAAGAACAAAGAGGATCTCTCCTTGCTCCTCATCAGCTGAGATCTCCAACCCCACTATACCTTCAGTCCTCTCTGAGACCTGCACTGAGAGGAATTAAGGTGTAGAATTAGGTGTGTCACAGCCAAGTACTTGTGGGCAATCTGCTTTCGGTACACCAACGTCAGATTGTACCAGGCAAATTTCCCTGCCCCAGCTGCTGCACCGCCAAAAGAAGTTCTCTCCCAGCCATCCACATGCCCCGCGGTTGAATGCTAGCTTGGCAAAATTGCTAGCACTTCAACTGCTGCCTTTTCAGTTGGTAGACTCCGCCCCCTTCCGTGAGTTTGTGGAATATGCGGTTCCTCAGTGGCAGGTACCCAAATGCCACTTTTTCTCATGGAAGGTGATTCCGGCTCTCTACCGGCATGTGGAAGGCAATGTCCATGCCTCGCTGGACAGTGCGGTCAGCGGTAAGGTGCATATTACCGCTGACTCATGGTCCAGCAGGCATGGACAGGAACGTTACCTAAGTTTCACCGCGCATTGGGTGACTCTGCTGGCAGCTGGAAAGGATGCAGGACAAGGTGCAGTAGTGTTGGAGGTTGTTTTGCCACCACGCCTCCAAAATGCCTCTTTCCTCCACCCCCTCCTCCTTCTTCCTCCATGGCCTCTTCCTGTGCTTTGTCCTCAGAACCAGCGGTGCTCTGTAGCCGTTCAAGGGGCTACACAAAAAGTATGCAGGCCAAAAGATGCTATGCGGTGCTTGAGCTGGTGTGCTTGGGGGACAGGAGCCACATTGGGGCAGAGGTTCTGTCAGCTCTGCAGGGGCAGGTTCAGAGGTGGTTGACTTAACTTAAGGCAGGAATGGTGGTTTGCGACAATGGCACAAACCTCCTCTCTGCCCTCTGACAGGGACAAATGACCCATGTGCCCTGTTTGGCTCATGTCCTTAACTTGGTGGTGCAGCGGTTCTTGGGCAGGTACCCGAGCTTACAGGATGTCCTGAGGCAGGCAAGGAAAGTCTGTGTGCATTTCCGCCGGTCAGATAATGCCAGTGCTCGGCTGGCAGACCTCCAAAAGGAGTTTAACCTGCCCAAAAACCGCCTAATCTGTGACAGCGGCTGCACACGCAGCCGAGGGCCATCAATGAGTACCTGTGCATCTATGGCACCAGGACAGGGTCAGGGGAGCTTGTTTTTTTTTGTTTTCCCCACGCCAGTAGGCCATGATCAGGGATGCATGCACTGTCCTGTCACCATTTGAGGAGGCCATGAGGATGGTGAGCAGTGACAGTGCATGCATCAGTGACAATGTCCCCCTTGTCCACCTGTTGGAGCACACGCTGCGTGGAATAATGGACAGGGCACTTAAGGGAGAACAGAGGCAGGAAGAGGAGGACTTCCTTAGCTCTCAAGGCCCCCTTTATCCAGACAGTGTTCCTGCGTGCCCGCCAATCACACAGGAAGAGGAGGATTGTGTCAGTATGGAGGTGGAGCCTGGCACTCAGCATCAGCAGCAGTCTTTAAGGGATCAGTCCCAAGAAACACATGGACTTGTACGTGACTGGGAGGAGGTGGCTGCGGACCATGTCGTCCTTAGTGACCCAGAGGACTCCGGACCGAATGCCTCAGCAAACCTACGCTGCATGGCCTCCCTGATCCTGCAAAGCCTGCGTAAGGATCCTCGTATTCGTGGTATCACGGAGAAGGACCAATACTGGCTGGCAACCCTCCTTGATCCACGTTACAAGGGTAAGGTTGCGGACCTTATCTTGCCATCGCAGAGGGAGCAGAGGATGAAACATCTTCAGGAGGCCTTGCAGAAAGGTCTCTGCAATGCGTTCCCAGAGACTGGGAGGTTACAAACTCCTGTTTCTGGACAACGTGTTGCTGAGGCTTCGGTCAGTCAAAGAAGGAGCAGTGGAGAAGGTGGCCGTCTGACCGATGCGTTCAGACAATTTTTTAGTCCGCAGCCCCAAGGTATGATCGGTTCCAGCAACCATCCCCAGCATCTGTTTCCATGGTGCAGGAATACCTAGGGGCAAGATCTGACTTGGACACCTTTCCCACCGAAAATCCTCTGGGTTACTGGGTCTTGAGGATGGATCACAGAGCTTGCACAGTATGCAATTGAGCTACTGGCCTGTCCTGCATCCAGCGTTCTTTTGGAACGCACATTCAGTGCTGCTGGAGGCTTTGTAACTGATCACAGGGTGCGTCTGTCCACAGACTTGGTCGATCGACTGACCTTCATAAAAATGAATCAGTCTTGGATCACCACCAGCTACCAAGCACCTGATGCTGATGTAACCGAATAATTTTTTTTTAAATCTCAGATCCCTTCAAAGACTGCCTATGCTGATGCTGAGTGACTATCCCTGAGTAATTATCCTCTTCCTCCTCAATGATCACGCTGATAGCTTGTAAGAACATTTTTGGTTCTGGGCGCCGCCACCAGTGCCTAAGGTCCAAATTTTCAGCCCCTGTTTCACAGGGGTGTGTAATTACAATTTTTGATGCAATACTTTGCAGCAGGGCACATTCCTGCGTTCCAACTAGAGTATCTGTGAGGGGTTGCAGTGTTGTGGCACCAGCACCAGTGCCTAAGGCCTAATTTTTCAGCCCCTGTTCAACAGGGGAGTGTAATTACAATTTTTGATGCAATACTTTGCAGCAGGGCTCGTTTCTGCGTTCCAACTAGAGTATCTGTGAGGGGTTGCAGTGTTGTGACACCAGCACCAGTGCCTAAGGCCCAATTTTTCAGCCCCTGTTTAACAGGGGCGTGTAATTACAATTTTTGATGCGTACCAACTAGAGTATCTGTGAGGGGTTGCAGTGTTGTGGCACCAGCACCAGTGCCTAAGGCCCAATTTTTCAGCCCCTGTTCAACAGGGGCTTGTAATTACAATTCTTGATCTAATATTTTACAGCAGGGCCCGTTTCTGCGCCCACCAAGAGCGAGTGAGGACTAATGCCGCGTACACACGGTCGGACTTTTCAGCTACAAAAAGTCCAACGGACGCTGACGGACTAAAGCTGGCTGGTAATCCGATCGTGTGTGGGCTTCTCCGGACTTTCAACGTACTTTTTTAGCCTCAAATCAGACGTACTTTAGATTTGAAACATGCTTCAAATCTTTACGTCGTAACTACGACGGACCCCGAAGTCCGCTCGTCTGAATGCTAGTCCTACGGACAAAAACCCACGCTAGGGCAGCTATTGGCTACTGGCTATCAACTTCCTTATTTTAGTCCGGTGTACGTCATCACGTACGAATCCGTCGGACTTTTGTGTGGTCGTGTGTAGGCAAGTCTGTTCGTTAGAAAGTCTGCCGCAAGTCCGCCGCAAGTCCGCCGAAAGTCCGCCGAAAGTCTGTCGGACAGGCTGTCGGACTTTTGTAGATGAAAAGTCCGACCGTGTGTACGCGGCATTAGTGTTGTGGCACCACCACCAAAGGCCCAATTTTTATGCCCCTGTTTAACAGGGGCGTGTAATTACAATTTTTGATGCAATACTTTGCAGCAGGGCTCGTTCCCGCATTCCAACTAGAGTATCTGTGAGGGGCTGCAGTGTTGTGGCAACAGCACCAGTGCCTAAGGCCCAATTTTTCAGCCCCTGTTTAACAGGGGCGTGTAATTACAATTTTTGATGCAATACTTTGCAGCAGGGCTCGTTCCTGCGTTCCAACTAGAGTATCTGTGAGGGGTTGCAGTGTTGTGGCACCAGCACCAGTGCCTAAGGCCCAATTTTTCAGCCCCTGTTCAACAGGGGCATGTAATTACAATTCTTGATCTAATATTTCACAGCAGGGCCCGTTTCTGCACCCACCATGAGTGAGTGAGGACTTAGTGTTGTGGCACCACCACCACCAAAGGCCCAATATTTCTGTCCCTGTTCAACAGGGGCATGTAATTACAATTCTTGATCTGATATTTCACAGCAGGGCAGGCCCCTACTTTCAAACATCCAACTTACAAACGACTCCTACTTGCGAATGGAAGGAGACAACAGGAAGTGAGATGAAATCTACCCCTAGGAAGAGAAATTCTCTCCTGTAAGAGTTAATATGGGAAAAACATTTCTCCTTTCCACTGATGCTTTATCACCAATCCTTGTTTCACAAAAAAACCCAAATTTTCAAAAAACATTTGTCATTGGGACAAAAATTGAGGTCAAATCTTCTGAAGAGGAGCACAGACAGCAAAACAAATGTCACAGGGTTGATAACCCTTCCCTATGTTTTCCAAAAAGCTTAAAATAGATTTTTTGGCTGGAGCTAAACACGTTAAAAATGTACCCGTTCAAATTACAAACAGATTCTACTTAACAACAAACCTACAGTCCCTGTCTTGTTTGCATCGCCTGTATACTGCTGTTCAGAGTACAGAGCCTGTATACTGCTGTTTCCTTTTTTAATTTGGGTGCGGGGTTCCCCTTAATATCCATACAAGACCCAAAGGGCCTGGTAATGGACTGGGGGGTACCCATGCCGTTTGTCTCACTGATTTTCATCCATATTGCCAGGACCCGACATTACATTAAAGCCGCAAGCAGTTTTAAATGACTTTTTTTCCTTTAAAAATGACATTTTGTGCAGGGACTGTTCTAAGCATGGGAAACACGCGCCACTTTACAGGCATAATATAGACACCCACCAGGTATGATATTTAAAGGAATATTTCACTTTTTTTTTTTTTACTTAAACATCATTAAAATCACTGCTCCCGAAAAAAACGGCCGTTTTTAAAAGTTTTTTTGCATTGATACATGTCCCCTGGGGCAGGACCCGGGTCCCCAAACCCTTTTTAGGACAATACCATGCAAATTAGCCTTTAAAATGAGCACTTTTGATTTTGAACGTTCGAGTCCCATAGACGTCAATGGGGTTCTAACGTTCGTGCAAATTTTCGGTCCGTTCACAGGTTCTGGTGCAAACCGAACCGGGGGGTGTTCGGCTCATCCCTAATGTACACCAACAGAAGTTTAATAACAACTATGGGTGCACTGTATGTATTGTGTACACCATCAGGCAAGTAGTAGCAACTGCAATAGGAGTGCACGGTACTTTGTACACCAACAGAAGTTTTAAAACATATATGGGTGCACTGTATGTATTGTGTACACCACCAAGAAAGTAGTAGCAACTGCACTAGGGGTGCACGGTACTGTGCACACCAACAGAAGTTTAATAACAACTATGGGTGCACTGTATGTATTGTGTACACCACCAGGAAAGTAGTAGCAACTGCAATAGGGGTGCATGGTACTGTGTACACCAACAGAAGTTTAATAACAGCTATGGGTGCACTGTATGCATTGTGTACACCACCAGAAAAGTAGTAGCAACTGCACTAGGGGTGCACAGTACTGTGTACACCAACAGAAGTGTAATAACAATTATGGGTGCACTGTATTGACCACCAGAAATGTATGAGCAACTGCACTATGGGTGCACAGCACTGTATACTGTGTATACCACTTGAAGTATATTAGAAACAGTACACCAGGAATGGCCTGCAGTCAGATATAGCTAAGCCGGATAAAGTGGAGATATATATATATATATATATATATATATATATATATATATATATATATATACAAGAGTTGTATATATATATATTAAATAGACTGCAGCTAACTGAATAACCTGCCTTCCAGAAGTATATTAGAAACAGTACGCCAGGAATGGCCTGCAGTGAGATGAATCTAAACTGTATGCAGTGGATATATGTGTATATATATATATGAGACTATCTGTATATATACATTAAATACACTGCAGCTAACTGAATCACCTGCCTGCCAGAAGTATATTAGAAACAGTACACCAGGAACAGCCTGCAGTGAGATATAGCTAAACTGTATGCAATGGATATATAGATATATATGAGACTATCTGTATATATATATTAAATACACTGCAGCTAACTGAATCACCTGTCTGCCTGAAGTATATTAGAAACAGTACACCAGGAACGGACTGCGGGTCAGATCTAGCTAAACTGTATACAGTGGATATATATATACGAGACTGTCTCTCTCTCTATCTCTCTCTCTCTCTCTCTCTCTCTCTCTATATATATATATATATATATATATATTAAATACACTGCAGCTAACTGAATAACCTACCTATTGATTTATTAGCTGGGGGCGCTGTGATTGGCCAAAGCATGCAGGTCACAGGTGCATGCTCTGGCCAATCATCATACAGCAATGCACTGCGCTCCTGCAGTGCATTATGGGCCGTTACGTGCCGCTCTAATTTGGCGTGAACGGCCCATAATGTTCGGTTTTCGACGAACAGGGTTTTCGACGAACAGGCGAACAGCCAATGTTCGAGTCAAACTCATGTTCAACCCGAACAGAAAGCTCATCCCTACTTGTAACCTTGTTACTTCTTGCTCTATCTACTGAAGAACACTCCTAGCAACAATAGGTTGACCTTTGGGAAAACTCACTGAACACACAAACAATAACAATCAGAGCGCACGTTATCTACAGCCTAGTTGCTCAATAACTAGGGACTAACTAGGGACTTTGGACTAGGGACACCCCAGCAGAGCCCCCACACACAAGCACTGTGTTTTTTATGAGAATAGAATCTTGGCAGGCTGCTAACACTCTAATTATAACATTAAACACAGCTAGGGAATGGCTTGTTTTAAAACTCTTTTACTATGTGTTAAGAATGTGTTAATAGTTGAATGTCCATAATATGGTATACTTTAAGTACTTTAGATTAGCCCCGCCCCTCCCACAAATACAAGATTTTTTTGCCAGAGGTTCACTTGGGACCATATTTACCTCATCCTGTATGAATAAATAGAACAACTCCATCCTCTCAGGACAGCCAAAAGAGCTCTGGGATTTTTAGGTTGAACTCTCTTTCAGAAAATGACTGTACAACCCACATACCATTTGATACCACCTGAATGTGGTACAGAGGGTATAGGGCACAGAGAGGCATGGGTTACCAGCAGGTAGATGAGTCTTGAGTGGAGGACTGCAGTATAGCAGAGATGCCGTGCAGGGATGGACTTGACACCAAACTGGAGCAGGAAGACCGGCCGGGGCTCTAACCCAAAAGACCCAAAGATAGTGTCTGGAATTGAGTCTTCAGTAGAAGCAAGTCCTTAGTACAAGCAGGGGTCATACACAGAAAGCAGGCCAGTAGAGAAGTCCTTAAAACAAGCCAGGGGTCAAACACAGAAGGGAGGTCAACAGAGGAATCCTTTAAACAATCCGGGGTCATGCACAGGGAGCTGGTAAGTAGAGAAAGTCTTTAAACAAGCCGGGGGTCAAATACAGAAGGCAGGTAGCAGAAGAATCCTTGGACATGAGAATGAATGACAATATGTTCTGGAGGGGGAGGTATCTCACAAGCACAAGTGGTGGTTTATGGAAAATGCTGGTGAATGTATTTGCAGCATCTTTGCACTTTTTATGAACTTTCTGTGGACTTTACTCTTTTTGTACTTTATTATCATTGTGCTTTTTGATTTTATGTCAGAGCGCTACTTTGAGGTTGGAGCTGCAAGTTTCTTGCACTCTTATTTCAAGTTGGTTAGAATTACCTGTATTTGTAGCTGCTGACTTTTAATTTTCTTTAAAACTTATGCCGTGTACACATGGCGGACTTTTCGACTGGACTGGTCTGAAGGACCGAATCCGGCAGACAATCCGACCGTGTGTGGGCTCCATCGGACCTGCAGCTGACTTTTTCGGTCAAAAATCTGACGGACTTTAGATTTGAAACATGTTTCAAAACTTTCCGATGGACTCAAGTCCAGTCGAAAAATCCGCTCGTCTGTATGCTAGTCCGACGGACGAAAACCCACGCTAGGGCAGCTATTGGCTACCGGCTATCAACTTCCTTATTTTAGTCCGGTCGTATGTCATCACGTACGAATCCGTCGGACTTTGGTGTGATCGTGTGTTGGCAAGTCCGTTCGTTCAAAAGTCCATCAGAAGTCTGTCAAAAGCCCGTCGAAAGTCCGTCGGAAAGTTCGTCGGACCAGTCCAGTCGAAAAGTCTGCCCGTGTGTACGCAGCATAACTGTAGTTTCTCTTTAACTGTATCTAAGCGACACACATTGAAAACACTACTTAATTTTTTTTTAATATTCATCGCAAACCCACCCATCCATTCATGTCTCCATGCTTTATTTTGAGGATAAATCACTTTCAAATACACCACTCTAGTATCTCTAGCTGCAGCCACATTAAGTAAGGGCAGGGGAGTTGCTAGGTCTGCAAAAGATCTGGGGCTAGAGCCCATAGCATCGGTCACAAACCTTTTTGCATGCCCGCGGGGGGGGGAGGGAGACCAGTGGTAAGCAATTTTTCACGGGCAATGCCTGGTGTTGGTGCTTCAATCATCATGGCATAATGGTTGATATGGTGTCAGGGTGATCGAAGTGCATTATTTCTATTGTTACATTCTAATATATAATGAAGTGGTTACACTCACCATACTGCAGAATCAGTGGGATCCCTGGGCGTGTCACTTGCCACATCTCCTGCCACCAGATGCAGCATGTCACTTGCCACCGTTGCCTGTCACCAGATGCAGCGTGTTACTTGCCACCGTCACCTGCCACTAGATGTGGATTGTCACTTGCCATGTCGCCTGCCACCAGTGGTGGATTGTCACTTGCCACTTTTACCTGGCAGCAGATGTGGATTGTCACTTTCCACGTCTCCTGCCACCATTTGCAGATTTTCATTTGCCACATCTCTTGCCACCATTTGCAGATTGTCACTTGCCACGTAACCGGCCACTAGATGTGGGTTGTCACTTGCCAACTGATGTGGATTGTCACTTGCCATGCCAGCCAGTGTCACCAAATGTGCATTGATGCTGCATTGGTGGCAGGCTGACAGCACTGGTCTATTTAGTGAGAGCAGGAGAGCGGTGATGCGGTGCGGGCAGTAAGAGATGATGTCATCTCGCTGCTCCCCACCGCACCTCCGACATTGAAGCAAGTGAGCCTGGCTACAAAGTGGAGCTCCATGATGACCATGCTGTGAGGGAGGAAGAGCGCCGATTTGTGGCGGACAGTGAGAGATTATGTCATCTCTCTGCTGCTCGCCGCACCTTGCTCCCAAATTGAAGAGGCCCAGCTATGAAGAGCTCACTTCTTTCCCCTCCTCCGCCTCTCTCATGCAGCCAGCCTGCCTGTAGCAGCAGCCGCAACCTGCTGGTTAGGCAGGGACCCTGTGGCAAGAGACTCAGGGCTATGGGCCCCAGATTTGGGGCTATAGCCCCAATAGCCACCCCTAGCAACGCCCTTGAGTAAGGGTATGTAATTCATGTAGCGTTTACTTTCTGGAATTCATCTGTGTGACAGAACGTCCAGCACCCAGCTTGGGTGCCTCTATCAAGATATACAGCTTCCTCCAGTCTGGAACCAGGAACCAGGTATTATAGCTGAATATTGCACCCAAGATACTAGACAACACTAGCTTAGGTGTAAACTGGAACTTGAACTGACTTTATTGTAAATTCACACAGCATATATACCACGCAAGATCAGGAATAGCTTGATCACATTATCCTAGACAATTAGCACATCTAAGGAACAGCCAACATAAACATACACAGTACACTAATTAACAACAAGCATTGATTAGTCAGGGGGTGCCCAGACCATCTGGCAACAAGCCCACAACCCTAGATACCCAAAGCATATTAAACATTATCATAAACATAAACACATAAACATCCCACAATGGTTCGATAACAAGGTAACGTGGACACAATATTAATCACATCTCCAAGAGATTTGAAGACAGACGGAAATAATAGGTGACTCAATTAACAATGGGAATGCACACCTAGGAGGCACACAATGGGAGAGACATACCTAACAATAAACTTATAACACCTTAATAAACAGACTATAGCAGGAGACCCCAGGCTGCTTTTAGCTGATGGTATTAACATCTCCTCTGAGTCTCACAGTCTAAAGCAGTCATTGCTGGTTTGGGACCTAAATCTGTATCCCAGCCTAGATTCCCAGAATCTATGTGTTTCAGGGAGACATGGACCCTAATCTGAAGCAAGACCACTCTAAGGGTCCCCCCAGGCACACACCTCCCAAGAATAGATCTCCATCAAAAGCCAGGGCCCATAGTCAATAGGCAAGAGGCTACTCTACAGTCCCCTCCAAAAGCCCCTGTCCTGGTTGAGTCTGTCACAATCTGCACCTAACTGAGGCATGCAGGCAGGAGGGTGTGCTTAGCTGAGAAAACCCCTCCTCCCCTACTCCGGATGAAAGAAAAAAAAATCCCATGAGAACTCCTGTGATGTACGACATAATTTTGGCCTAGGACAGAAACTAATGGTGGCGTACACACGGTCGGACTTTTCGGCTACAAAAGTCCGATAGATGCCAACGGACCAAATTTGGCGGACAATCCGATCGTGTGTGGGCTTCCCCGGACTTTTAACGGACTTTTCCAGTCGCAAATCTGACGGACTTTAGATTTGGAACTTGCATCAAATCTTTACATCGTAACTCCGCCGGACCCAGAAATCCGCTCGCCTGTATGCTAGTCTGACGGACAAAAACTGACGCTAGGACAGCTATTGGCTACTGGCTATCAACTTCCTTATTTTAGTCCGGTGTACGTCATCACGTCATCCGTCGGACTTTGGCATGATCGTGTGTAGGCAAGTCCGGTCATTAGAAAGTCTGTTTAAAGTCCGCCAAAAGTCCGTCGAAAGTCTGTCGGACAGGCTGTCGGACTTTTGTAGCCAAAAAGTCCGACCGTGTGTACGCCCCATAAGAAGAAACTGAAGAAATATAAAATAGAAGGTTTAAGACAAGTAAATATAATATACCTTCCTATCTATTTTTTAATGCTAGCAGAATAAGAATCAACCACTTCAGTCCCAGAAGGATTTACCCCCTTAAAGACCAGGCCATTTTTTGCGATACTGCACTTTTTAATATTTTAAATTTTCTGCTATAAAACATGCCCAATACATTTTTTTTAAAAAACTCAAATTTCTTCATCAATTTAGGCCAATTTGTATTCTGCTACATATTTTTGGTAAAAAAAAAAAACACCCCAATAAGCGTATATTGATTGGTTTGCGCAACAGTTATAGTGTCTACATAATAGGGGATAGATTTATGGGATATTCATTATTATTTTCTTTTACTAGTAATGGCTGTGATCAGTGATTTTTAGGACTACGACATTGCGGCGGACAGATTGGACACCTAACTGGCATTTTTTACACTTTTTTGGGAACCAGTGACATTATTAAGTAATCAGTGCTAAAAAATATGCACTGTTATTGTACTAATGACACTAGCAGGGAAGGGGTTCACAGCAGGGGCGATCAAGGGGTTAAATGTGTTCCCTCAGTGTGTTTACTAACTGTTTGGGGGATGGGCTGCCTGGGACAACACATAGATCTGTCTTCCTGCATAGACACATAGCAGGTATCATGAAGTTCTGTAATTACCAGTGGCGGCTGGTGGTTTTCACTTTTTTCTTTTGAGGGTGGCAAACAGACCCCCCCCAGGAGGACAGTCGGGACATTAAAGGCCCACATTTACCCCATCTAGGAAGCTGGCAGGCAGCGTATCCGGTAGCTTTCATCCTCCTCGTGTGGATCATGGTGGCTTCCGCCGTGCATCCCCCTCCTCCTCCTCCTAGGCGTCCAATGACCTTTCAGCCAATCGGGAAACGGGTATCAGACCCATGCTTCCTGATTGGCAAAGAGGCGATTCAGAGTTAGAAAAGAGAATATTCATTTGCTTATCTGGCACACCTGGGTGGGCTCCGAGCGCAAGCCTCTGTGCCACGAGTCCACCCTATTTTGAAGCCTATTAAAGCCTATGACTCTAATCAGGTGCTTAAAAAAAAAACACCCCCGCCGCTGTAATTCAAGCGCCCGGCATCCTGAAAGGGGCCAGACGCATGAATATAGGGTGGCCATGGCAGCCGTGGATAGATTCATGCTATGCATGAATCTATCTATCATTCATATAGGGGGGTGGCGTGGATAGAGGGGGCAGCGCCCGTGCGGCCCTTAATGGACCGGCCGCCCCTGGTAAGTACAACTTGTTCCGTGACACTAATAATCTTGGGATACCATAAATTTGTAGTGAGGCTACATTCGGGTACCTGGCAAACAAATTGCATATCTAGGCCATAAATAATTGATATCTTGGTTTATGGCCCCAGTGTTTATATTAGTCATTGAGTAATGTGTGGATCATAACAAAAAAAAAACATTCATAGCATGTCCATTGAGATCTGTTTTTTGTGAAATGTAAATATCTTGTGTATTTAACATGAATGATTTGCATGTAGGAATGCACATCAGCTGTCACTTTATCAATAAACATTCATTTTCTTGATTTAGTGGAGTGTTGGCAACTTCTGCTTCACATCAGGTGTATCTTATTGATCTGTCAGCGCAGGATGACATCAGCACTACCAACAGGGATTAACAGACTGTGTTTTGTCAGAACAGTATTACAGATTGGGATACACATAATACTGAATGTTCAGATCTATGGATGCATCAATATTACCGTAGCTTTTCATGGCAATGCCTAAACATTGAGTACTTTAAAGGAAGGTGGATTTTAAAGTTGGCTGCTCCTGATTTCCCTTCTCACCTACCTATTGCCAAAACATCAAGAGATGTGGACCGAGCAAAGGTGCAACCAAGCCGTGGTGAGCTATGAGCTGTTTACTCAATACTCAAACAAGCTATGAATCAAGTGTAGGCCTCCAGTCAGCAAGAGGCAGATACGATGTGTTCCCCTCTCTGTAAGGCAGCATCATGCTATGAATATTTTATAAAGGCTCAGCCTTAGCTCCTGTGAGCTGAAACATCGCTACTCTTTCCTGCTCAACAAGAAAATCAATAAGCCATTACAACGAAGGGGTGTGGACAAAAAGATACAGAGGTGAGGCACAGTCAGCACGGCCAGCGGCCGGACACTGCAATGCTGCAGCAATACTGAAATCCCAGCATCCCAGTGTCACGCTGTAACAGTGCGAGTAGAGAGACATTATCAAGAATCAACTCGACTGTATGATTAGTCTAGCAACAGAAATCAATTTTTGTAGAGTCTGATATACACATATAAAATATAAAACGTGTTAATCCACTCAAGAATGGGAGTTTAGTTTTTGAAGATGCTAGTATATCCAATCAACCAATTCAGAAAAGAAAACATAGCAGACAAATAATAAGCTTGACTATCTACCTAAACAATCGCTTCCTTGCTATCTCTAGGACTAGGCCTGGGGAAAAAAAAAAAAGCTTTCACTGCATCTAGTTTTGGAAGCATAAAATAAAAACCAGCAGCAAAATCAATGTAGGTGCAACAACTTGACCAGTTTTGTATTATAGAGACCCTTGTGTAAGGTGACCAGAGTTTCAGAATAAAATCCGGGGGCCCCCTACTGACCATGTCCACTTATATTTGGGTGAAGCAGAGGCAGAACACGGGACAGGGCTAATAGTGGCACACGAAGCATGCAACTCCAAATGTTGGGTGTGTCCAATTTGTGCCAACAAGGTGAAGAGATTAAAGTGGTTGTAAAGCCTTAGGGTTTTTTACTTTTAAGCAATGTATGCATTGAGGTTAAAAAAAAAAACTTCTGTGCTGCACAAGTCCCCCCCTTAGACTTACCAGAGCCTGATCCAGCACCATGCATGTGAGCAGCGCTTCTCCCAACTTTGTCCCTCCTCACTGCACATATTGATAGCAGCGGGAACCTTCGGCTCCCACTGCTGTCAATCGAATTCTGTGACGAGGAAGTGGGGTGGGGCCTAACCACCCTGTCTGTGTCATTGGACATAGACAAGGGGGCTCAGGAGCAAGCCTAAACAAATACCCCCATAAAATGCAGCTTCCTATTTCCTATTGAGGCACTCGCCGAGGAGGAGGAGCCCAGAGCACCTGCGGGGAACCCAAGAAGAGGAGGCTCAGGGCTGCTCTGTGCAATACCAGTAAACAGAGCAGGTAAGTATAATGTGTTTTTTTATTTTAACAGAAAAAAATAGCCTTTAATGTTACTTCAAAGGGCATGGTTTATTATCAGCTAAGCCCACTTTGTTCTGGGTCAAGAATGCATAACGCACAGAGTGTAGAGGCCAAAAGTCAGTAAAACGCAGAGTGCCTCCCAAACCAAAAATCCTCCCTCCTCCCAATACAATATCCCTCTTCCCACCTGCGTGAAAAAAACACCTTCAACACAAATTTCCCCTTCCTTGAATTGTACTTGCTGGATCTTTGCATGGAATTGCTGGTGAGTCACTGCAGTCCACCAACTATTGGTGAGTTCTCTAACCTCTCCAGTGGTAGCCCCTGTAGAGCTACAGAAGGCACCATATGCTTGCAGGATGGGAAGTAGTCTGTGGCATCAGGTGGAGCATGTCATCTTTCCAACACCCCCATGCTTCTCTCTGCACCAACATGCTCATCTGAAGGGTCAGGTCCGAGGCTGTGTTACTGTTACTTATTTAATAAAAATCCACATGCGGCGCTCGGATAAAAATGAACAAACAATCTTTCAGTGAGAAGGGAAAGATGAAATCCCTGCACCAGCTTTAGTGTGTAATGAAAGCACGCCACACCACAGTGTCAATCTAATCTTCTTACCAGATAGAGGATAAGAGCGGGCATGTAATCAGAAACTCAGCAGTTACTCCAACTCCACTCTCTTATTAGATGACTCAATGCGGTGGAATCACACGGAAAGGACTTGCTTCAACCACCGCTCTTGATAAACAAAGCAGCCAGGACTTCCCAGCAACCACGTGTGATCAAAATGCTTTCTCCCAATCAGGAGGATGGTGTCACCAGTGAAACAATGATAAAGCAACACATAGTGAAGCCTGTACAGGTAGATGAAATAATCTATTTAAGATTGCCCTTACATCAGGGAAGATAAAAACGAGCATGTAGTAAGGGTGATAGAACTGCCGTTGCTATCAGCCTGATCCAGGGCCCGCCTAATGTGTTTCATCCAATGGGACATTGTCAGAGGCGTGACTTATTTACTTATTTACTTAGCCACACTGTACCCCCCCTCCCTTATACCACATTAAAAAACAGTGTACAGGGCAGCTGATCCCCCTGGATGCCCACCCACTCCCTTGATTTGGTCCTGTACCCAAGTGTAGTGTTGAATTACCGGCTGCAGGCCCAGATGTGCACTATTGGTCACCATCACAAAGAAGAGCAAGGCGGCAAATAATCTATATCTCTATTGTCTATGTGTTACAATGCAGCTGTAATCTACAGTATGTGGGGCGAACAAAAAGAGCATTGAAAACACGCATTAAGGAGCACGTACAAAATATAAAATCGGGTTTTTCGAAACATAATGTATCCAAACATTTCACACTAGTACATAACAAAGACCCATCACACCTCCAATTTTGGGGCATAGAAAAATATAAACCGTCTTGGAGAGGGAGTCATCTGGTGCGGGACATCAGTCGCAAAGAATCCAAATGGATACATTCTTTACGCACTTTGGTGCCAGGGGGACTCAATGTGGAGTTCGACTTAAACTGCTTTCTAAACAACTACTAAACCAACATTAAACTTCTGGGATCAACAATTATTTTTAAAATAACTTTTAACATTGATGTTTTTAATGCTCAACTTTTTATGTGGGAATATACCAATTATTTTTATTAACAAATAATTTTTATTATCGAAATTAACTTTATTTTTAATATGAATTTAGCTCATTACCATGATAGTAGTTTCCACCGTATAACATATAAAAAATAGATTTATAGGATATTAGACATGTAATTTTAATTATATAAATTGCCTAGCGGTCGTATGAATGGTTAATTAACATGTATCTCTTTGGATTGTATTTATTCATTTTTTGTAATATATCAATACCAACTGGTATATTAATCAGGGCACTCCCACATCTGCTTCATTTATAAGGGAACCATTCTAAATGTAGCCATAGAAACGGATTAGAGAACGTAATTTTACTATTTGTTGTTACAGTAAAAAATAGTAGTTAACACCTTGATAACAAATTAATGGTGATTACTCCTATTAAACTACATAATTCATCACGTTTGTAACATTAAACAGCAGTATCAATCTTTATTATGAAGGAATACCACCAAAAACATGGCCGCGCACATGAAGGCTTTAAACCCAAGAGGAAAAACCTCATTAAAAACTAACGAAAAATGGCCGCCGAACTCAGATTACATTGACCACAAGTAAAATGGCGGCTTCGCAACTTCCGGTATTAGCATATATAAGCATACACAGAACAGCCAATCACATCCCCAGATGAAGACACGTGACCGTGTCGTAACGCGTAGGGATTGGCTGGAGCGACACACAGTATCTGAAGCACAAGTGAGAGGGCGCTGACAACGCCAGATCGTTCTTTTAATTACTTTGCCTGTTTTTATCATATTAAATGTAAGAGCAACACTTAATAAATGTTACCCCTTTGGTTTTAAAAACGTTAATGCACTAGTGGAGCCTCCTTTCTCTTCTCCCCCACCTATTTTATCTCACAAACACTGAGTTTACCAGAGCGGAGCTGCAGAGAAAGGAACGCTGGAGGAGATATAGCATAAGAAAGAAGAAGCTGCCAGAACACCACTTCTATACAAAGACACACTACTGAATGCCTGATTATCTCCTATGTAAGGTGAGAGTTCTGGGAGACCACACTGGGAGACACCCACAGCAAAAGGATTTTCTTATCACTAAAGAACTTTATAAGAACTTTTCACAATTCCCTAAAAATTCACTCACTTATATTCACTTTCACAGCACAGAAAGTTGCACGGAATCGCACGAACCAAATTGATTTTTTAAGATATTTTTTATGAATTTGTTATTTATTATTTAGATTGCACTTTTATTATGCAATTTTGGATTTCACGCTTGTTTTAAATGCACGGTTTTATGTCAGTGGAACCATAGAAGATTACAATTGATATATGAATTTTTATCTAAATGTGGATCAGCATTTATGATTTATAGAAGATTGTGTGGTTATATTATCACCAGATTATGTAACAGGCTTATGCACATGCTAGTTACAGGGTGGTATAATTACTACTTTTTTTCCACACCTTTCAATTAATCGCATTAACCATTGTATGCCTGGAAAAGGAATTCATTATTTAGCAGCCATGAGAGGTTGAACTTTATTTCTTAAATATTGCGCGAAATTCTATTTATTATATAATCTATATCTCTACCTCCCACAAAAATGTCTACAGAAGCCGAGAAAGGAGGGACCAGGTAGACCATTTGATATCAGCATGTGACATCAATAACCCTGGACACAGATGGAAGCAGACACACTTCTCCCCTCCTTCCTCCTGTTCTAGGCCAATCATAGAAATGTTGCTAAGACCCTCTAAAATTGTTGACTGTCCCCTGAAACTGGGGACATTAGGTCCCCTTATCCTGGTGGGGTAAGGGGATGGCACTAATGCTAGTATGTTAGTTCTCAAAAAGGTCCTAAAGTGGTCATTGGGTGCTATCATCTTTGTGGATTGCCATACTTTTTTATAACTGTTCTGGGGATTTAGATGGCTGCAAACTGCTTTGCATGAATCAATATGTTGGCTGGTATTAGCAGTATACTAGCTACAGGCAGGGGTGTATCTACCGCAGAGCAAGCAAGGTGTCTGCCCCCAGGCGACCATGCTATAGCTAAATGACGGCTCCAGCATGGTTGTCCAGTTCTGGGAGGGCATCTATTGACGTCCTCCCAGAACTGCGCCCCCCCCCACCCGCCTGCTGCTGAGCGCTCTCGGCGCACTCTGTGATTGCTGTGTCCTTCGGGGTAAAGAGCCAATTAAAGCAGCGCTTTACCACGTGATCAGCTGTGTCCAATCACAGCTGATCATGATGTGAACACACTTGCCGATTATCGGCATTCCGTTCCTCACACTGCTAAATTAGATAAAATGGTAAATAAAGTGTATATCACATGTGTAAAATTGCATGGGGGAAAAAATGCATGATAAACACTACATAATCGCATAAACTTCAAGTTGCACAGAAAATAGATAAAATCAAGGTGCTAATGTTGACACAGTATAAATATAAAGTCCAACAGTGCACATAGGTATCCAGAAAAAATTGGTAGATAAAGTGCAATAGATAAAGTGGTCCAAGTGACAATCTGTGCAAATACGGTCTTTTAGTGCATAAGTCCTTTTCAGTGTATAAACACCTCTGTGTGCAGTGGCTCCTTACCTTACCGCTTTAAGGTAACAGCATGATGAACATAGTGATGATGGGTTAATCCGGGATCTTCCAATGACTATCGCCTAGTGTTCTTCTTATATAATGGTGGTCAGGGAAACATCGAAAGGATTGGTGTCCTAATGTGCCTTGGTAGCCTGATACATGATCCTCATATACAGTGATATATTGCCTCTGTGTACCTCGGTAACAGTGGACAGCCTCCAAAATCTGTCCCCGCTATCAGTGTGCCTGGTCACACACCTCCCTCTTCTTCACCACTGACCAGCTGGACAATCATTAAACTTCACCCCACACCTTCAGTCAGGTAACATAGCTCCTGGTGAAGAAGAGGGAGGTGCATACCTCCCAACATTTTGAGATGGGAATGAGGAACACCTACTAGCAAACATATGTAGACATAGGACATGAGCCCTGCCATGCCCCTTAATGGGGACATAACCAAAAAAAAAAGGTTAATAAAATCCACAAGTGCTTTTTTTTACCACTAATATTTCTTTATATTGGATTTTAAAATTAACAAATGCAGCAATTTAGAATTTGGATGAAAAGGTTTAGCACTGGGAAACAAGATAAAAAGTGCATTTTATATACAACTATATAAATCAGACCAGAATGAGGGACAAATGAGGAGGAATGAGAGACAGAGGGACATTGCTCCAAATCAGGGATAGTCCCTCGAAATCAGGGACAGTTAAGAGCTATGGAGGTGTGTGACCGGGGACACTGACAGCAGGGACAGTGCCCATTTTAATCTTGCCTGGGCAGCACAAAACCAAAATACACCACTGGCTAGAGGGGCATTATGTTATACAATATGTATGTTCAATTACATGTCCTAAATTTGTCCACAACATTTACATTTACATCCACAGTTGTAACTCATCCCCCTGATCTGATCACAAGTCGCAGAAGATTTTTAATTGCTTCCTTTTTTAGAGAGAACAGATATCAATGGGACAGGACCAGGGCTGGAAATGAGGGTAAATTTTCCCAATGTGGACACAAACAGCAGTAACATTTTTAGAGGTTCCAATGATCCCCTACTCTGTCCAAAACTCTGACAAAAGGTCTTCCCTGAAATTGGGCTTAAAAGACCAGATCACTAAAGCATAATATGCTGATATTACTGATTCAGAAGAAGGCCTTTAGTAGTTTAAAAACAAATAAGAAACAATTCCACACCTTAACGATACTGAAACATTTTTATGAAAAAAATATCATGGGATAAAATAATAATGCAGTCTTCGAACCTTCAAGTCTTTAGTGAAATGATCCTTTGGTGAACAGTTAGGTGTTATAAAAGAGAGTGGTTGGTTGCCAGGCACTGTTGTGTTATATGGTTATGTGCTGGAGATAACTGTCTGCAACTTGGTTATAACAGAAGCTGACTGTCTGATCTCTAAACCAGAACGCTAGAGAGGCTGATTAAAAAGACTCATTAACATGCATTCATTACACTGTTCACAATTCTATTGCTAATGAGGCTTTTTGCTCTGTGGAACAGTACAGCCCTTGGCCCTTCTCTGCATGCGTGTTTTGTGCCGTCAGGGAAGTTTTCCTTTACAGTTCAGGCGTACAGGCAGTTTTACCATCTGCTGCCTGCACATCATTAAGCAACAGTATCCTTGCAGGCAACTGCTGGTCAACAGGAAGGCAGGAGGAAGACATCTTCTTAAACCAAGATGGGACAGGGGAGTAATAGGTCAACTCCCAAAAGTCTTTGCTGAAAACTTCCCCTAGAGTAACTTAACAGGTATTGAGAGGTGACAGCAATTAAAACTCAGTGAAATACTACAGGGGATGGATTCTACACCACAAGTGATTAGTGAGGAACTTCCCTTGCAGTTTGTAGGCTGTGGGTGAATGGGGAATAGCAGAGGGCACTGGCCTATCATCTATTTTTATAATAAAACTGATGTGATTAATGGTAGATTTCTAAGAGACCCTCGACTAAACTTAAATGTCTTTCACTATATTTTAAATAGAGAAAATTCACGCAAATAGCAAACAAGCAATGATGCTAACCTTTGTAAATCAGATTCATTATAATCTTATCAGGTAAAATGTAAAATAATAATAGCCATAGTAATAGTAATAATAATAACAACAAAATAATAATAGTAGCAATAACAGCATAGAAATGTATTTACATATTCAAGCCCCAAAAAAATTTTTTACCTAAAGTGCGGGAAGGTTTACAATCATTGACAGATTTTTTTGCTGTATCCCCATTAGAGAGATTTCCACTCACTTCCTGGCAGGGGCGGACTGACAAATCATGGGGCCCCCAGGCAATAGGAGATTATTGGGCCCCCAGGCAATAGGAGATTATGGGGCCCCCAGGCAATAGATTATGGGGCCACACAGTATACACACACACACATACAGTATACACACACAGACACACAATATACACAAACAGTATACACACACAGAATACACATACACACACTGAAAAGGTACTGAAGAGGCGGGGCAGCTATAATCTTGGGATTTGTAAAAAAACACAGATTTTTACATACTGTCCCTGGTTTTATTGAGACTGGCAACCCTGATGGGGCCCCTTAGTGGCATGGGGCCCCTTAGTGGCATGGGGCCCTCGGGCAGTGCCCGAGAGCCCGAATGGTCAGTCCGCCCCTACTTCCTGCCCTGTTGATAGGGGTCAGAGATAGTGATCTCTCCAATTAAAAATGATACAAAAATTAAAAATGCATTTATTGTGTGTTTGGTTAAAGGTTAGAATAGCTAGTAGTAATTAGGGTAAGTTTATACAGTGCACCTCTGAAAAGCAATCAGTGTATGGATCACATTTCAGAGGCATTTATAAACCCGTAAATGCCACAACTGTGTGCCATACATGCTGTTGTGGGTCAGCTGTGGCGTGTTCCCATTTGCTTAAATGGGTTGCATTTGCAGTAGGTACTGCTTACATAATTCAGAGGGATACATTTTGCCATGGACATGAAGCAAAGCATCACAACTGTGGTCTTTCTGTTGTCATTGTAGCTTTGGAGGGTGATTGGGGGACTAAAAACATGGCTCAACCACATGTTTTTTTACACACTCATCTGTAAATCTAAGTAAGCCATAAGTCACAATCAACTGAACTTGTGCAATATTGAGACTAGTAAAAGATAAATCTGCTTGGATTCAATTCATGGGCATGTTTGATGAACATGTCCAAAAATGCACAAATTGCAAACTTTATTGATAATTCCACTGACATTATTGGAGGGCAAATCTTGAAAATCATTTCTCTCCATTTGTGAGAGTTATAGGCAAGGGATTGTCATAAAAAGGGCATGGACACTGCCATGGTGGGCATGTAAAAATGCAATGCAATAAAATTTGTTTTACAATACTGTTCAGCGGGGAGCTTCTCTTTTAATAAGACTTAAAGTGAAACACTAAAAATACATAATTCGAACATTTGTTGTCGGACTTTCCGATCGTGTGTACACAAGTCCGTCGCACAAAAGTCCACGCATGCTCGGAATCAAGGACGAGTCAGAAGCGCTCGGTCTTGTAAAACTAGCGTTCGTAATGGAAATATCACATGACTGTTGAACTTCCTTTTTATCAGCTCACCGTACCTCTTGTACGTAACCACGTTCGTAATTGTTGGCCAACATTTGTGTGACCGTGTGTATGCAAGGCAAGTTGGAGCCAACGACCTTCGAACAAAATTCCACGGTTTTATTGTCGGAATGTCCAATCGTGTGTACGGGGCATTAGAGTGGCTAATACTTTGGGTAACATTTGGCCAATCACATATATGTAGCAACTATAAAAAGAATAAGAATGAGCACTGACCTAGTGCATTGCCATAAAACCTTTTATTAATAAAACAAACTCCAATGTACTCACAAAAAATACAGGGTCAAACGCATGTAACACAATCCAGTCCAATCCTTGAAGAAGGCACAGCACTTGAAACCCGTAAGCCACAGTCTTTTGGATGAACGAGCTACAGTTCCAAGGATTGAAGTGAATTGCAATACATGCGTATGACCCTGTATTTTTTGTGAGTACATTTGAGTTTGTTTTAATAATAAAAGGTGTTCTGGTAATGCACTAGGCCAGTGCACTTTCTTTTTTGTGCTCTTGTTCCAGTTTGGTTTTCCCGATCTGAGGTGGGCAGCAAGGCCAAAGTGATGTTTTATCTCTATGTGGTGGCGATTATTCGTTACCGGTTCCACAAGAGAGAATAGGGCTTACTTTGGGTCATTTTTGGACTCCTAGCATTGAGGGTTCTTCCATTTGTAGCACTAACATGAACATTTACTTTTTTGTAAATCACATATATGTATTTCAGTTGTGTATTTAAATATCTGGCTGAAGTTCCACCTCTAAAACTCAACTCTAGGCTGAGCACTCTCCTTGGTGCCTGGTGATGTTGCTCCCCTTTTGAAGCTCCCTCTTCCCCTGCCTTACACCAGTGTTAAAATAAAACTGTATATGCATCTTCTTCTTAAGTCTGGTCACATAAGGTGGAACTAAACTGTTTCAATGAACATGAGCTATTTTAATCTTTATGCTGCTAGCTTTAGTATATAGATAGAAAGGTGTATTATATTTCAACTGGTTGATGGTTTTGACAAAGCAAAAAATTTGTGTGAAACGCATCAACCTCAGCATCTCCTGCCTGTCTGTGCCTGGATGTTTCTACAATATTTTTGATACCAATAAAGCCGACATTACACTGTGTGGATGTGCAGCCATTCGTCTTTTTGTTCCTACTATTTTTTTTACCCTCTTGTTGCCTTTTGGTTTCTGGCCTAGGCCAAAATAGTGTCATATATCCCAGGAGTGTCCATGAGCTTTTTCTTTTCTTTCATCTGGAAGTGGGGAGGAGTTTTCTCAGCTAAGCACACCTTCCTGCCTGCATGTATGAGCTAAGGACAGATGGATTCCTGGAAGTAAATGCTACATGAATCATCTGCCCTTACTCAAGATGGTCATGGCTAGAGGGATGATTTTCAAAGTGATTTAGCAAGAAAATAAAGCCTGGAGACATGGATGGGGGGTGGGTTTGCTTTGAATATTGAAAATGAATTAAATAGCATTGTTAGTTTGTGTTGCTCACACAGTGGCGTCGCTAAGGAGGGGGGGCGGGGATGTGGCCCACACTTGGGTGACACCCACAGAGGGGCGACACCATCCCGAAAGCAGCGGAGGGTCCTGGTTCCTGGAGGCAGGACTCTTTGTAGCCAGAATGCGCCAGCGCTGCGCTAGCCCTGAGTGAGACTCCTCAATCTCACTCTCACTGTTGCTGCGGCTGCCTCCTGTCACAAGCCCGCTGCCCAGAGAGTGACAGTCTGTGCAAGCAACTCTCCGGGTGGCTGCACACTGAATACTCCTCCCCCCTACCACCCAGGTGCATGAGGGGGGTCTGTACTGATGGAGGGGGGTGGTTTATCCTGAGTGGGGGTCTGTACTGATGCAGGAGTGGGGTTGTTTGTCCTGAGGGGGCATCTGTACTGATGGAGGTGGGGGGTAGTTTAACCTGTGGGGGGTCTGTACCAATGGGGCAGGGGGGGTTTGTCCTGAGAGGGGTCTGACCTGATGGAGGTGGGTGGTCTGTACTGAAGGGGGGGTCTGTACTGATGGAAGGGGTGGTCTGTACTGATGGAGGGGGGTGGTCTGTACCAAGGAAGGTCTATACTTATGGAGGGGGGTGGCCTGTACAGAGGGGGGTCTGTACTGATGGAGGGGGGTGGTCTGTACTGAGGGGGGTATGTACTGATGGAGGGAGTGATTTGTGTCCTGATGGAGGGGGTGATCTGTGTACTGAGGGAGGAGGGACTGTACTGATAGAGGGGGGTCTATACTGATGGAGGGGGGTGGTCTGTGCTGAGGGGGGTCTGTACTGATGGAGGGGGTGGTCTGTGCTGAGTGGAGGGGGGGTCTGTTCTAAAGGGGCGACTATAGTTGGTGGTGAGGGGGGTGACACCATGTTTTACCACACCTGGTGACACCAACCCTACTGACGCCACTGTGCTCAGATATAGTTTAGTTCTACTTTAATGTCATGTAATGACTTGCTGCTGCTCTCTGCAACATTCTCCTGTAAACAACCAGGCCAGTTGTTTAGGTATTCAAGGGGCTAGACTATGACAGTCTGGGCTCACAGGAAGTGAGTTGAATGAAAATGGGCATGATTTGACGCAAAAGATGAGCGGCTCTGGACTTTGAAGTATTCAAGGGACAGCTCCGAAAAGGAAGTATTGAAGCTAGAGTTGCTTTTTTTTACATTGTTTTACACACTGGGCAATGTGTTATTTAATTTTTATTTCCACAGTGGTATTTCACTGTAAGTATCTTTTATTTGTAGCTTTTGGACTTTTATGTTTACACTTTTATAGATATACACTACACTTCTGTGATCCATATAAAATATACATTTTTCTTAACACAGGCTTGCAAGGTCAGTAAAAAAAATATATTTTCATCATATGAGAACTAAATTCAATACAACTCACTAATGTAACTAAGAAAATATATTAATAGAGTGGTGTTGACAGCATAGCACAAAAATCAATATATATGCTGCACTTTGTAACCTTTCTCTCCATTTTGTTATAGTTACTTTTATCTTGACAAGCTGCTATTGATGTTTGTCAGTGAACCTCACTGTCCAGGCAACATACTTTCTAATCTGCATGTGTAAGGGAAGGAATACAGTTTTTGAAGATTTTTTTGTTTTATGTTTTTTTATGTTTTTAGAGAAATGATTGTTTCAGAGAGCTCAAAGACCTTTTGGTATGTGCATTAAAGATATTTTGCGTGTATATTAATAGGACGAAGCCTATTTTCGTGTCTCATTAGGGGGGATTTAGTAAAACTGCATGCGTGCATAGAAACCAATCAGCTTCCAGGTTTTATTGTTAAAGCTTAATTGAACAAGCTGAAGTTAGAAGTTGATTGGCTACCATGCACAGCTGCACCAGATTCTAAGTGCTCCCATTTTAGTAGAACCCCCCCCCTTCATTGTGTCCACCATGAGCTGTTGGTGAGATTTGTGGTCACACTCATACTCACTTCCACACCCAGTTCTGCTCATGCCACAAGCAAAGTTGAAAATCTTGTATTTTCTGGCATTTGGAATAGAACGGTGCAGAATGTTCCCAACTATGACCCCAAGAATCAATTTCCTAGGTTTACTTTTTTTATTTAAAGCAGAAATCCAGCAAAACAGCATCTCAGTTATATGTTTAATATATTTAATAGGTGAATGGAAGGAACCAAGTCAATAAAAAGTCTATATAACCTTTATTCTTGACAACAAAATGACAATCAAAAGAAGGGAAGTATCCGACGCGTTTCAGATTTCAGATAATAGGTGAATGGAAGGAACCAAGTCAATAAAAAGTCTATATAACCTTTATTCTTGACAACAAAATGACAATCAAAAGAAGGGAAGTATCCGACGCGTTTCAGATTTCAAAGCATCTCCCTTCATCGGGGCTCAAGCTTGGTTGTTAAAATTCCAATATGGACTGTGGTGTGATCTTCCATAAGGATATATCAAGTGGACACAGGCAAGCATGCAAAATTCAATGGCTGTATAGTAGCATTGTCAGTAGTACAATGTATTGTATATCATATCTTAGAGCTGCAAGCATCCTGTATGGGCCCTGTTGGGAAACCACTTTTTGTAGCTGCTGACTTTTAATAAACTAAAAAAAGCCTGGAACTCTGCTTTAAGGAAGGGTTCACACCTCTGTCAAGTATTTATTGCTGGGTCTCTGTTGGGAAGCTTCACCATCTCCATTTGTGACCATTGTTGCCAAGATTGAAAGTGAGGACATAAGCCAAAATTTTCAGTTGTCATCAGAACAAGAAAGAACATTTTCCCTAATTTGGATAGGGTTTAGCTGACCATACACTTTTCTTTTGTTCAGCCTATGGCCTAAATCAGGGGTCTCTAAACTTTCTAGACAAAGGGGCAATTTACTGTTCTTCAGACTTTAGGGGGGGCGGGACTGTGGCAAGTGGGAGTAGATAATGCCTCAGGTTTGGTGGTCAATGGGAGTAAACCACTGGCCTAAATGAAAAAATTCTAACAGATTCCTCCATCCGCATTAAACAGCACAGGTGGATAAATTACCCTGCTGGGATAGCTATTCAGCCAAAAATTTTGCAACGTGCCTCCTCGACAAATTTGCAGCAAACTATCGACTTCTTTCAAACACAGCAAGTCTTACAAGGCCACTCACAGAGCGAATTTTGTCAGGAACCATCCAAAATCCAACAGCAGTGTATGGCCAGATTAACTCTCACTTCCTGTTGTCTCAAGACAAGAAGTCAAGGAATCCCGCCCCCCCCCCATGGGACACAGACAGCAAAATAAAAAAATGAATTGACAGGGACTTTAATCTTAGATTTACTTTAATTACCTTACCAATACACAGGCAAGTAGCAGAATGGGAAGAGGCGTTGACAAGATCCCAATAAGCTGCCATCTTTCAAAGGAAACCTTTCAGCAGAGAGCCATGCATGCTTTCACTACTGAGTTCTCCTTTTGAGAATGTTAATTGCTTGGCTGATGATGCTTTCTGAGTCATTGACCTAATAAAAGTATGGTGATGACTTTTTAATGTATTATTTGCTACATGCTAGATCCGTATCTGTGGATTAGAAACATTGATGCCATCCATCTTTCTATAATGACAAGTGTACTTTAACCACTTAAGCCCCGGACCATTTGGCTGGCCAAAGACCAGAGCACTTTTTGCGATTCGGCACTGCGTCGTTTTAACTGACAATTGCGCGGTCGTGCGATGTGGCTCCCAAATAAAATTGACATCCTTTTTTTCCCCACAAATAGAGCATTTTTTGGTGGTATTAGATCACCTCTGCGTTTTTTATTTTTTGCGTTATAAACAAAAAAATAGCGACAATAAAAAAAAAAACGTATTATTTTTTACTTTTTACTATAATAAAGATCCCCAAAAAATATATAAAAAAACATTTTTTTTTCCTCAGTTTAGGCCGATATGTATTCTTCTACATATTTTTGGTTAAAAAAATCACAATAAGCGTTTATTGATTGGTTTGCGCAAAAGTTATAGCGTCTACAAAATAGGGGATAGTTTTATGGCATTTTTTTAAATAATTTTTTTTATTACTAGTAATGGCGACGATCAGCGATTTTTATCGTGACTGCAACATTATGGCGGACAGATCGGACACTTTTGGCGCTATTTTGGGTCCATTCACATTTATACAGCGATCAGTGCAATTAAAAATGCATTGATTACTATGTAAATGTGACTGGCAGTGAAGGGGTTAACCAGGAGGGGGTGCTGCAGGGTTTAAGTGTGTCTTAGTGAGTGATTCTAACTGTGGGGGGGAGGGGCTACATGTGACACATCACTGATCACCGCTCCCGATCACAGGGAGCTATGATCAGAGTCAGTGTCATTAGGCAGAACGGGAAATGCTTGTTTACATCAGCATTTCCCCGTTCTTCCTCTCTGTGAGACAATTGCAGGTGTCCCCGCAAACATTGAGTTCGCGGGACCCGCGATCACACGCATGGAGTTAGCGGCAGGGTCGCGCGCGCGCTGCCGCCAGCGCTTATGCGACCACACGTCAGCAAATTTAAAGAGACGTACCTGTATGCCCATTTGTCTGTCCGTGCCATTCTACCAACATAAATATTTGTGCGGCGGTCGGCAAGCGGTTAAAGAGCAACTCCACTTTCATAGCAAAAAAAATCCACTCTGGGTAATCTATGTACTCTGCAGGGATTTTAACAAACTTTATTGCAGATTCCTACCTTTTATTCTGAAGAAATAGCTGTTTGTTTCTCTGTGTCCATGTGCAAACTCAATGTGAATGGAAGTGAATGAGAATGATTTTTCATTATTGATTATCTGCTGCACTTGCAAGGTTCTTATGAGAAAAGTGACAAGGTCTGAATCCTTTTATACATGATAACCCTTTGGGAGTATCTCACCAAAAATGAAATGTTTGTTGCAGAATGTGAGGATGCCCAATATCTGTCTTGTATCTTACTGCAGACTTCTGGGAAAATCAGCCAATCACACAGACAGGAAATGACATTTCTAGGGGGTGTTCTGTACACCATCTGTGTACAGAATGCCTCCAGGTTACATTTTATAGTGCTCCGGGTTAAAAAGGAAAGGTAATTTGTAATGACAATATTGATTTTTACCTAATCAGGTTTTTACATTCAACTGATTTTTCAGGTAACTCCACTTTTGTGGAAAAAATATTGCAAGTAAAAAAAAAAAGAATATAGCATATACAATTGCAACACAAACCATATTGTCATATAGGGGTTTATTTACTAAATCTGGAGAGTGCAATATCTGGCGTAGCTGTCCATATAAACCAATCGGCTTCCAGGTTTTTTTGTCAAAGCTTAATTGAACAAACTGACGTTAGAAGCTAATTGGCTACCATGCACAGATGCACCAGACTTTACACTCTCCGGTTTTAGTAAATCGACCCCTATTTGACAATAAGATATGTGTTGCAATTGTACTGTATATACTATATTATTATTTTTTTAATTTGCAATATTTTTTCCCACAAAAGTGGAGTTACTCATTAAAAAATAAAAATCAGTTAACTAGAAAACCTGATTAGGTAAAGAAACAGATTCAGAGACAAAGTTGCATTAACCAACTCTTATATTGACCAAGGAGTATCTAAAACCCTCCCATTCTGAATATGATTTTGACCATTTCTCCACCAAAAGTTTATTTTTTTTTTAAAACAGTACTGTTTCTTACAGTCTCGCTGAATATTCATTGCCTTGCAGAGCTAGATGCTCAGGTAGAATCTTCAACATCTGACACTTCTGTCCCCAATGTAGTAGCTAGCAATTCACCAACAGTTTTTTTCTTTTTCTTTTGCATCAGTTTCTATAACCAGCTTGTTTTACCATATATTTCAAAGTGTTTATTCCATTTAACATATGAGAATAAAGTGATGTTAGAGTGAGGATTTGTTGCTAGGTTTATAAAATTCAGAAAGAAAACTGCAATGAATAATTTATTTAGTGCGGCATTTCTATTTTTCTTGCTGTAGGTGTAATTCTAAATTCTGAACATGGTATTTTGTAAACATTGTCTGTTCATTCAAAGCTGTATCCGGGCAGATTTAAAAAAAAAAAATCACCAAATCATGCAGGTATGTGTTAATTTAAAAACCCATAAAGCCTTCTGCTTACAAGTATACTTTTTTTTATCTTTGACCCATGAGGAAAAAAAATGGAGCTTTCACTGCAATACGCACCTTCCTCTTAGCGCTGTCCTTTCAAAGAAACTCTGTATGGTCCCCCGGCAAGCACCACACTTCCATACTGAATGACGCTCAGCAAAGTCAGTGCACAGGAAGTCAGAGTTTAACACCCTGTAGTCCTCTGGACTGTAAAAGGTGTAGGTGTTACTGAGTGTGATCATGCTACCATCAAATATCAGTCATCTTAAGCTTTTAAAAAGTCTTCCTTAGGAATAGAAACCTGGCAGTGGGCAGCACAGTGGCTAAGTGGTTAGCCCTTCTGCCTAGCATCTATAGGGGCATTGGTTCAAATTCCCACCACAGCATTACTTGCCTTAAGTTTTGCATGTTCTCCCTGTGCCTGTGTGGGTTTCCTCTGGGTACTCCCGTTTCCTTCCACTCTTCAAAAACATGCTGGTGGGTTAATTGGCCCTAGTACATCTGAATGCAAGTTATATTGTAAGCTCCTTGATGGCAGGGACTGATAAATGTACAATATACACACCAGCCACCCTATCAGGTACACCTTGCTAGTACCGGGATGGACCCCCTCTTGCCTTCAGAACTCCCTTTATTCTCCATGGCATAGATTCAACAAGGTGTTGGAAATATTCCGCAGAGATTTTGGTCCATATTGACATGATAGCATCACGCAGTTGCTCCACATTTGTCAGCTGCACATCCATGATGCAAATCTCAAAGGTGCGCTATTGGATTGAGATCTGGTGACTGTGGAGGCCATTGGAGTACAGTGACCTCATTGGCATGTTCAAGAAACCAATTTGAAATGATTTGAGCTGTGTGACATGGAGCATTATTCTGCTTAAGTAGCCATCAGAACATGGGTACACTGTAGTCATAAAGGAATGGACATGGTCAGCAACAATACTAGGCTGTGGCGTTTACAAAATGCTCAACTGGTACTAAGGGGCCCAAAATGTGACAAGAAAATATCCCCCACACCATTACGCCAACACCACCAGTCTGTACCCTTGATACAAGGCAGGATGAATCCATGCTTTCATGTTGTTTATGCCAAATTCTGACCCTATCAACTGAATGTTGCAGCTGAAATCGAGACTCATCAGGCCAGACAACGTTTTTCCAATTTTCTATTGTCCAATTTTGGTGAGCCTGTACGAATTGTAGCCTCAGTTTTCTGTTCTTAGCTGACAGGAGTGGCACCCGGTGTGGTCTTCTGCTTCTGTAACCCATCTGCTTCAAGGTTTAATGTGTTGTGCGTTCAGAGATGGTATTCTGAATACCTTGGTTGTAATGAGAGGTTATTTGAGTTACTGTTGCCTTTCTATCATCTCAAACCAGTCTGCCCATTCTCCTCTGACCTCTGATATTAACAAGGCATTTTTGTCCACACAAGTGCCTCTCACTCAATATATTTTCTCTTTTTCGGACTATTCCCTGTAAACCCTAGAGATGGTTGTACATGAAAACCCCAGTAGATCAGCAGTTATTGAAATACTCAGACTAGCCCATCTGGCGCCAACAAGCATGCCATGTTCAATGTCACTTAAACCCCCTTTCTTCCCCATTCTGATGCTTGGTTTGAACTTCAGCAAGTCATCTTCACCACATCTAGATGCCTAAATGCATTGAGTTGCTGCCATGTTATTGGTTGATTAGAAATTTGTGTTACCAAGCAATTGAACAGATGTACCTAATAATGTGGCCTGTGAGTTTATATGTAAACTGCTGTGTAAATTGATGCTGTTTTATAACTACTTATAATAATATGCCTACTGTTGCCCTTCATCCTAGCCAGAAAGTCATTCTCTGTGTGATTCTCTGAAACTAGTTTTATTGATCAACTTTATCAATAGGGGCCTGCTTGTTTTAACTTCGGGGCTGGAGGTCTGCATGGTACTTTTTACTATGCTATATTATTGTGTGATGGTGATGACAGTTAAGCTCCCTCAGTACTGTGTAGGACACACAATTGTTGGCCATGGTAGTAGTGGCAGTAAATTTGCCAAATGTCATTGACCATCTGCCATATAAACCAGCTGAACAAATATTTACACAAAAGTAATATTATAAGATGCACAGAAGGTTTTATTTTTTTATTAAAGCAGTAAAACATTGTGCATTCTCACAGCTGTTCAATATATTATATGGTCATATGGATCTTACACTTTTAATTGGGGTGCCTAAGGCACAGAGATAAAATTACTTGCTCAAGGCCACCAGAAACTTTACTTGGACTCAGACCAAAGTAAATAAAAAGTGCAGATGAGCTAGCCAGGATATCTAGGTGTAAAATGAAAATATACCCAAAAGATACATCTGCTATAATTACCTTGACTAATAGCAGTTGGATGCACAATATTTAGTGTGAGAATAATGACTGAACTATGACTGTTGGGACAACCTGTATGCTTGAATGCAAGTCCTGGATTAGATAGTTAATTAGGTTGAAATTTGTTGCAGGCAAAATAACATGATTTATATATTAGACTTTAAAACGCATTTTTTTCCTTTATTAAAATGTGAATATTTAAACTAATAGTATTTAAATTTTATATAAGTGTAAGAGGTAGCTCTATTGTCACATAGTGATAAATGTTAGGGATTAAAGTGTATTGTACGCATATTATCAAGATTGCCCTATTGTTTCCTTATATTGCCCTGATTGCTTGTTTGCTGCCCGTGTATTGCTACAATTGCCCATATATTGCCAGTATACTGTAACAAATTTGATGGCTGCATACTGTCGTGATTACCCATTTGTTGCCCACCTATTTTTATGATCTCCCATTTGTAGACTATGTGTTGTCATGATTTCCATTTTTTGACAATTTATGTTTCAATGGTTTTTTTATTGAACTTTTCACCAAAAAAAAAAAACGAAACAAGTGTGAACATCGTCTGTCATACATTTGACAAAGCAGAGGTGGGGGACTCGAGTCACATGACTTGACTCGAGTCGGACTCGAGTCACCTGTTTGAGGACTTGCGACTTGCTTGACAAAATTAAATAAATGACTCGA
This sequence comes from Lithobates clamitans, assembly GCA_037952925.1. Lineage (NCBI taxonomy): Eukaryota > Metazoa > Chordata > Amphibia > Anura > Ranidae > Lithobates > Lithobates clamitans. The sequence continues at coordinate 1,664,338 of JBBGZY010000925.1, read as the reverse complement.
CTTGACTTTGACTTGCCACTAATGACTTGCGACTTGACTTTGACTTGGGCTATTTGACTTGCAATGACTTGCAATGACTTGGCACCACCAGTGCTGTGTCTTGGCCTAGGCAAAAGCCGCCCCCCACAAAAGAAAGCTCCCCCGAGTCCCGGCTTCTGCCCGCACATATACAGTTTGCTAACATTGTGGGCGGGGATCGGATCGGTGTCCGCGAGCGGCGCTTGCAGGGTTCGTGGCCGCAGCAGACTTTTTTTTTATTTGATGATGACTGCACTGCAGTCTCTCCACCTAGGCTGTAGGTCTCTGTATTCCGTCCGGCCAGGCCGCGGCGCCGCCCCCTTCCTGCTGCGGAGTGATCTCTGAGGGAGGGGCTGGGCTTCTGTGCAAATGTGCAGAGCCAGCAGCGTGAGTCGCGGGCCTCACGTGGGGGAGGAAGAAGGAACTGGAAGTTGCCCAAGGAGCCAGCCAAGCCTAGCCGACTGACTGAATCTGAGTGGTGTCCAGTCCAGCAGCCATAGAGTAAGTCATGGCAGACTATTATTCTTCTACTGAGGGGGCACTGGAGCAGGGACAGTCACACGACTCAGGGAGGAACAGGTCTGAGAATGGGGGTCAGTGCAGTGGTCGTCGCAGCGCAGAAGAAAAAGCACAGATCCGAGGAGGAGGAAACAGATTTGCAGAAGCTGCAGGTTTGTTTGATGCAGTGCCAAGCAAATGCTTCCCTGAAAACTTCCCTGCAAACTTAGCATTAGCTTGCTTGGCACTGCATCAAACAGACCTGCAGCTTCTGCAAATCTGCACTAGTGATGTAGCAGCTAGCAGGGCCCTGGCCAGGGCCTGTACTGATGATTGCAGGATGCAGATATGATTGCAGATGCAATCAATCATCAATATCATTGCACATGCTAAAACTATGAAACCTAGGTAGGTACAAACCTTCTTTCCTTGTTTTCTCCTCCTCCTCGGCTCTGTGCTTTTTTCTCCTGCACTGCGACAGCCACTGCACTGACCCCCAGTCCCAGACCAGTTCCTCCCTAAATCCTTCACTAATTAACTATTACTTGTGCGAAGTACAAAGTGCTCAACGTGAATATTACATAAAAATCATATTGCTGAATAAAGTGCTCCATGCGCATGCGTACTACAAACTCATTAAACAGTCCACGTCCAGTGAAAGTTCATGTACTGCAATGCTCCATGCATGCTGAAATCAATGCAAACTTTAGCACTGGTCACTGTATTGGTGTCACTGGTGCCCAAAAAGTGTCACTGTGAGTCACTAATGTAATATTCTAATCTGGAATGATAAACGTGTCACTGTTTTAAACAAGGTTAGGTTAGGACCGTATATATATATATAATACATTAAAAATAGTTCTGTAAGTACTAGTGTACTAAGCAGCAACACCTTATCTTCTGGCAGTGCCCGGGCCGTCCCGACAGCAAACTCTGGATCCACCCCTGACAGATCAACGCACAAGGCAGCTATAATGGAGGGAGCGATTCCAAAAATAATTAAATTTGGATTTAAGGATTATGTTTTAGATGTTGGTGAAAAGAAGAGAACGGCGATATGCAAGGTCTGCAACTCAAAAATAAGAGACACGTCCACCACAACATCCAACTTCATCCGTCACTACAAAACCCACAAAGAAAAGTAGGTACAGTAACATCATGTGTATGTATGTATGTATATATATATATATATATATATATATATATATATATATATATATATATATATATATATATATATATATATATATATATATATGCAAATTAGGCCTACATCCCACTTTAGGTGGGAGCAGAGTGTATTGTTGTTCAAATCAATAAATCACATAGCTAACTTTTTTTTCTATCTCTCTTCTGTTTACTCTATAGATATGAAGAGTACATCCATACCAAAGGGGCTTTTGAAGATACCCAGCCTCAAATCTCACAATTCATCGCACAGGGGACTGTGCAGCTATACCACTGCAACCACCAGCAGCAAAAGGCAATTACAAATTCAATCCTGTCAGACCTCATTATAAACTGCAACATGCCTTTTGGAGAAGCCACAGACCTCTCACAGGGAGAAAAACTTGTGACAATAAGTGCTGTTGTACCCTGTATCCTTTCTCTGAATCACCACTTGGAAAATCATAAAGAGAGCGTGCGCTACCTTGGTGGCTTGATCCGTAGCCTGCAAGAATCACTCCAAAGACTATTGGAATGGATCTTTGTCAATGTGAGGATGGCAGATGAACAGAATGATGTAGCAACCTTACCCTTCTCTGACCCTCTATACCTAAAAGCTGCTCTGCTGGATCCTTCATTTGGCACCATGTGGTTGACCCATGATGTTTTGGCTACCGAAAATGTCAAGGAGGCTGTGTCTGCGATGATAAAAAGTATGTTATGTTTTTGGAAATAACCCGTTTGCAGTAATAACACCTGAGTGTATTGAGTCACTGTTTTATGCTTGTGTTTTTCAGACTTAATTCTCAAAGAGTACTGCAAGCCCACCCCAACAACCACCGATGAAGACGAGCAAATGCCAGTGGCAGAGTCAGAGAGTCAATCTGGGCTGTTCACAGCATACCACAAAAAACAGAAGAGAGATTCATGTTCCAGTCCCCAAATTCAGCTGAACCAGTATTTAGACATTTGTGATGGACAGAGCTGCCTTCAGTTTTGGGCCATGAACAGGCACATGCTCCCCTCTTTGTTCAGGGTAGCGGTAAGAGTAATGTCAGTCCCTGCATCAAGCGCACCTGTTGAACGTGTGTTCAGCCATGGTGGGGTGATAATGCGACACCATGGCTCACAACTGAGCGAGAAAGTACTTTCCAATTAAATTTTTTGCAAATGCAATGCATGTTAAGTGGCTATTCTGAGAAGTGAGAATACTATTTTTTGCAAATGCAATGCATTTTAAGTGGCTATTCTCATAACTAAGAAAAAAGGAATAGAAGTAGATAGGCGCTGTTTCCAAGCCTGGTGAATTCAAATGTGTTATTCTCTTAGTGGGAGGGCAGTATGGAGTGGGAAAGATTGTAAAGATGTTGCCTATAGTATTCAGTGAATGTTTATCCCGTGGAATTGTGTATAAAGGTCCTCGATGTGCATAAGTCAAGTTGGTTGTCTGACTTAATAAAGTGCAGTGTGTGCTCTAAAAAAGATATAACTTAATCCGTATAAATATAATATATCCATATATAAATGAACCCTATTTTTAAATTAAAAATATTTGTGGAAAATTATGTGATCCATAACGTAATCGATAATGTACATATGTAGTGAACAAACAAATATATATAAACAAGTGCTTTCAGTGCTGCTACAAAGAAAACCCCTGGATTCTGATAGATATTCCAAACCTTTCAGTGCGTGCCTTAATCCGTGTTCTAATAGTGATTGATTGCACTCACCAGATCCTAGCAGCACTGAAAGCACTTGATTATATATATTTGTTTGTTCACTTCATATGTACATTATCGATTTACGTTATGGATCACATAATTTTGCACAAATATTTTTAATTTAAAAATCGGGTTCATTTATATATGGATATATTATATTTATACAGATTAAGTTATATCTTTTTTAGAGCACACACTGCACTTTATTAAGTCAGACAACCAACTTGACTTATGCACATCCAGGACCTTTATAACACATTTGAATTCACCAGGCTTGGAAACAGCGCTATCTAATTCTATTCCTTTTTTCTTATATCTTACTCCACCTAGTGGAAGTAATCGGTAGTGGCAGCTGTTCCAACAACATTCTTTAATTTTTTAATTTTTATTCCATTGCATGCATCCCATTGCGCGGGTGTTTCTCCCTCTTTTTTCTATTCTAATAACTAAGCTCAAAGTTTGAACTTGACACAATGCCAAATTGCCAATATCTGGACACTTGAAGAATGGTGATGGGAATACTATTATTCTCATCACCATTCAAGTGTCCAGATATTGGCATTGTGTCAAGTTCAAACTTTGAGCTTAGTTATTTTCCCCCTCAGCAAGGACTACATTTTTTTCAGGCTTGTTGGCCATTTAATTGCTGAGTGTTCTGCTCCTTGTCTGCTATTTGGGCATTCAAAGTGTTTCTTTAATATGCCAAGAAAAAAGCACTAAGCTGTTTTGTTAATGTTGAAAATAAAACAAAATCTTTCCTGAAAACTGACTTTTAACTCATTTAAAGGATGAAAATGGGGTAGATCAGTATTTTGACTTAATTTGTGACTTGACCAAAATAAATGACTTGACTTGACTTGCTTGCCTTCTAGCAGGGACTCGACTTGGCTTGCTTGCTTTTTGCCACAGTGACTTGGGACTTGCTTATGACTTGAAGGTTAAGACTTGAGACTTGCTTGTGACTTGCACATGTGTGACTTACCCCCATGTCTGTGACAAAGTAAATTGAATCATTTAGTTGAATACAAATGACAGATCAAGGTAGCAACAAAGTGAACGTTGGAAAATTGCTAAATTACCAGGTAATGGATGTTATCTACTCCCTCCCAGACACCCCTATGGGATCAAACTGTCAGAGAGGGGAGACAACACACCGACCATCATTGTCATTGCTTCTTATGTACATTTTTTGACAATTTATTTTATCCCCTGCATACCTATCACTATCATACCACAGCAATTAAAACTGTAATATTTTGGCCCTGCTCGCAATTTGCCTAGGCATGCTAAGCATTTGGTATTAGATGTGTTTGCCACAGCATGGTACCTGGGCCTTTCTGTCCCATCTGACCCCCATTCTCCTAACTTCTTGTCCTGGTGTCAAAGTAATAAAACATGATGTAAATGTTTTCCTGTTCTATTAAAACAACACAAAATTATAATTAACTGGGTAAAAAAAAGTCAAACTCAATCTGTCACAATGAGAAACAGGATGCAATTTTCAGCTAAAGGCATCAGTCCTCATTAATCCTCCAATGCAGGGTTTTTGGCTCCATCCATCTTCCCATCTTCCCGTCAACTCTGACCAGCTTCCCTGTCCCTGTTGAAGCAAAGCATCCCCACAACATGATGCTGCCACCACCATGTTTCATGGTGGCGATGGTGTGTTCAGGGTAATGTGCAGTGTTAGTTTTCCACCACACATAGCCTTTTGTTTTTAGGCCAACAAGTTCAATTTTGGTCTCATCTGACCATAGCACCTTCTTCCACATGTTTGCTGTGTCCCCCACATGGCTTCTTGCAAACTGCAAACTGGACTTCTTGGTTTTCTTTCAAGTATGGTATGGCAAAGTACTAAAGCGCTACCAACAGTGTATTAATACAAATAAAATGCTAATTAATAAAGTGCATACATATAAAGTGCTAAATGAAAAAAGCAGCTAAACTTCTATAGTGTAACCAACACCTCTAAAATTGTGTATCGTGTAATGAAGTAGCGCTAATATAGCACGTCAAAAAAAAAAAGGAATTTCTCAGATGCTCATGGCAAATATAAACTCATAAAAATGTGTTCAGAATCCTAAAAGGTGCATCCCATAATATAGATCTGAGCAATAATGCAATGAAATTCAGTAAAGTGTATCACATATAACTAAACTAAAAGTAAATTGTTTCCCAGTAGTAATCAGCATCCAAAAAAATCAGGTGACTCAGAGAGATGATCAGTTTCAAAGTGAAAAATATAAACCAGAGTAGATAACCAAAGAGACAAGGGGGATAAGGACAGGTGAAAGAGTCCAAATTAAAGATGTAAGATGGTAAACATGTCTTTCTGCAATCCTCCCCCAGTAGTGCTAGCCTCTCACCTTATAGATAGACCCCAACGGGTCTAATGGGCAGTGAATGACCAGCCTGTTGTTGAAGCTTTCCTCACAACTTTCAAGTGATCACTGCAACTTTTGTCCAGTCTCCACAGTGTTTTCCTAGAAGAAAGTTTTATCCCAATCCTATAGGTGGGGCAACAGTAAATGACCAGCCTGTTGTTGAAGCTTTCCTCACAAGGTCCAAGGGATCTCTGTAACCTCTTCTTGATGAAGTCACGTGTGTTGTGACGCAACTAGTCGGGAGGAGCTTGGTGACGTCACTTCCGGTTACGGCCGTGACCAGAAGCTTTTTCATTTGTTTGACGCGTTTTATTTTTTTTACTGCCTGGCCTGCTGTTGCCATTTTTATTGTAAAGGAATTTTTAGATTTTTTTAATGAATCACTTTTGAACCTTTAAACCTACTACACTATGGAGAGCCTTCTTTTTTATCTTCTATCTTGCCGATTGGGAGAAACTTTTTTCTAGGAAGGACCGTGGAGACTGGAGAAAAAGTCACCTGATTTTTTTGGATGCTGATTACTCCTGGGAAACAATTTACTTTTAGTTTAGTTTTATGTGATACACTTTACTGGATTTCATTGCATTATTGCTCAGATATATATTATGGGATGCACCATTTAGGATTTTGAACACATTTTTATACAAGTTTATATTTACCATGAGCATCTGAGAAATTCCTTTTTTTTTGTTGACGTGCTATATTAGCACTACTTCATTACTTCTTTAACCTCATTAGAGGGGTCACGAGCTGCGAGATTTCCAGGTCTCCAGAGGTCGTACTACTGAATTCACATATCCCAAAAATTTCCAAATGCAACCGTAAATTGATACACTTCATACTGTTAGGAGCCAAATCATCCTGGCTAAGGCCTGGAAGCAACCTACAGTTTCAATAAGGGCGGTCAAAAGGAAAGTTTCTTGGATTGTGGTCCAAGAAAAACTGGCTAGTATCCTCACAGACTCAGTTCACAAGTTTGAAATTATCTGGGAGCCTTGAGAATTTCCATTACCCCAGGTATTCATACCATCCAGGGCCCAGACCAACGCCGTGGTAAAATAACATGCCCCCCTTCCCCTGCCCTCCTCACTCTTCTCTACCTCTCCTTCTTCTTTAGCTTGCTATCCTCTTTCCCACTCAGAGATCCTCACCATCTACTGGGATCTTACTTGGGCTCATCCCTAGCAACCAAAGGTTTTGTGGGGAGATCCTCCCTGGGTAGGGGGGCCAGGGAAGTGGGTAACCCAACACCCAGCACAGTATGTTCCCATTGGGGGTGCCGGGGAGGCAGGTGCCCCTTCGCTCCATCCTCGCTCCCGGAGGGGGCCTTCGCCTTTAACTTTATGAGCCTCTAACCTGTAGCAAAAGTTTCTGTGGGAAGTGGGTAATCTACAAGTCTAACACAAATCTTCAGAGACAGATAACTCAAAATGTTTGTTTTTGGATTTTCATATATATTTCCATCTCTTGTTTATGTTTGGTTTCTCCATGACTTGTATTCAGCATACCATGATTATACCATTTAATTAATGTGTGTGAATGCGCTACACCCGTATTTAATCACCACAGCATTCACACACATTAATTAGATATTCCCTACCCATCTCAATGAAGGGTTTTTTTTAATGCAGCAGCCCTGACACGTATGGTTGAATTATTTCTGAGAGATTAGGGGTTGTTTTGCGCCGGTGACACATACACAGTAATTCATGATTATACCATTGATGTTCTTCTCTTCTCTGTATAAGAGCTTTTCTTTATTTCAAGAAAAGGAAAACCTTTTGAAAGTAAAAGACCATACAGCGGTTTAACAGGACAGGTTCCACTCAGAACAGGCCTCGCCATGGTCGACCAAGTTGAGCGCTCATGCTTAGTATCATATCCAGAGGTTGTCTTTGGGAAATGGACACATGAGTGCTGCCAGCATTACTGCAGAGGTTGAAGGGGTGGGGGGTCAGCCTGTCAGTGCTCAGACCATACACCACACACTGCATCAAATTGGTCGTCCCAGAAGGAAGCCTCTTCTAAAGATGATGCACAAGAAAGCCCGCAAACAGTTTGCTGAAGACAAGCGGACTAAGGACATGGATTACTGGAACCATGTCCTGTGGTAAACTTATTTGATGGTGTCAAGCATGTGTGGCGGCAACCAGTTGAGAAGTACAAAGACAAGTGTGTCTTGCCTACAATCAGGCATGGTGGTGGGAGTGTCATGGTCTGGGGCTGCATGAGTGCTACTGGCACTGGGGAGCTACAGTTTATGGAGGGAACCATGAATGCCAACATGTACTGTGACATACTGAAGCAGAGCATGATCCCCTCCCTTCGGAGACTGTGTTGCAGGGCAGTATTTCAACATGATAACGACCCCAAACACACCCCCAAGATGACCACTGCCTTGTTAAAGAAGCTGAGGGTAAAAGTGATGGACTGGCCAAGCATATCTACAGACCTAAAACCTATTGAGCATCTGTGGGGCATTCTTAAACAGAAGGTGGAGGAGCGCAAGGTCTCTAATATCCACTAGCTCAGTGATGTCATCATGAAGGAGTGGAGGAGGACTCCAGTGTCAACCCGTGAAGCTCTGGTGAACTCCATGCCCAAGAGGGTTAAGGCAATGCTGGAAAATAAGGGTGGCCACACAAAATATTGACACTTTGGGCCCAATTTGGACATTTTCACTTAGGGGTGTACTCACTTTTGTTGCCAGCGGCTTAGACATTAATGGCTGTGTGTTGAGTTATTTTGAGGGGACAGCAAATTTACACTGTTATACAGGCTGTACACTCACTACTTTACATAGCAAAGTGTCATTTCTTCGGTGTTATCACATGAAAAGATATTATACAATATTTACAAAAATGTGAGGGGTGTACTCACTTTTGTGAGATACTGTATATATATATATATATATATATACACACACACTATATTGCCAAAAGTATGAAAGTATGAACTTTAATGGCATCCCAGCATCTTAGTCCGTAGGGTTCAATATTGAGTCGGCCCACCCTTTGCAGCTAGAGCAGCTTCAACTCTTCTGGGAAGGCTGTCCACAAGGTTTTGGAGTGTGTCTATGGGAATGTTTGACCATTCTTCCAGGAGCGCATTTGTGAGGTCAGAGACTGATGTTGGATGGGAAGGCCTGGCTCGCTGTCTCTGCTCAAATTAATTCCAAAGGTGTTCTATTGGCTTGAGGTCAAGACTCTATACAGGACAGTCAAGTTCCTCCACCTCAATTACATGTCTTTATGGATCTTGCTTTGTGCACTGGTGCACAGTCATGTTGGAGCAGGAATGGCAATCCCCAAACTGTTCCCAACTATTCCCACAAAGTTGGAAGCATTAAATTGCCCAAAATGTCTTGGTATGCTGACACCTTAAGAGTTCCCTTCACTGGAGCTAATCTTGTTCCCCATAGTTCTAATTTAATAAGACATGGTTGCTGTGCAGTGTTCAGTAACTTAAAGCAACCTACCTGATTTCATCTGTTATCTGTGAAAAAAAAATTGTTTTATCAAAATAAATGCCTTGAAATATTGCTCTTGGGTTAATTAAATATTTGATTTTGCATAATGGACAATACATTTTAACAGTTAACTTATTAATAGATTTCCTTCAAAATATTCTAAATCTAAACAATGTTATGGAGTGGGAAAAAGAATGTTTTAACAAGAGAGGAATGTATAACCGTGTAAACCAATTTTTCTGTTATGATTTCTCAAGACTATGAAACTTGGCATAAAAATGTCAAAGGGGATTAAGGGTAGTCATTAATGACTATGAAAGAAAACAAATGTGAGGTAAAGTATGATGATTTTATAAGTGAAGTACATGGCTTATCATCGGCCTTCCTATTAATAACATTTCTTCATTCCTGGTGAGAGTGGGTGATAGATCATGTGAGGTGAAAAATGTTCCCTATACAACATGTCAACCTCTTTGTCTTCCATCAGGACTTATTCCACTAGCATAGAACAAAAATGTCAGCAATTACACCCCTATAAGTCATCCTCCACAGGAACATGTCAGCAAAGTGACGTACACAGTGTGGTAAGAGCAGTGTTCAAAGGCAGAGGTGTGACATTATAATAAAACAGCGTGGAACATCATAACAATCTTCATACTTTAACTCTCTCCCATCACAGTGCATATCTATTATGAACAGATATTTTTTTTAAATGTCTAGTGAGGGACACAGGACATAATTAAATCTTGTACATGTGGGTTATACTGCTGCCTTCAAGAGGTTTGGGCACTGGCAAATAAAAATGTTACGCCAGTCCCTTAATACCTCCAGCCCCAAAGATCATGCCTTAGCTCTGCTGTGGAAACTTCTACTAAGTTTTTTACTGTGATTTTTCTCTTCAATAAAGATACACTGTCAATATTTCCAGTCTATTCACAGTCGCTATCTGGATTAGTGTATTCTCAGCAATGGCTTTGGAGAACATACCCAAACTCTGCTGGTCCAAAGATTGTGGGACTAGCTTGGAATATAACCTTCAGGCACTGGGGTCTACTTTAAAGACCTTTGTGTACCGTGTTTTCCAGGTCCATAACCATGGCTCAGCCTCTTGTGTGATCCATTCTCTGAAGATTGACTTGGTGAGTAAGCTTACAGGCTAAAGCATATTTGTATTTCCTCCACCTAACTGCTGCCCTACCCACACCCTACTGGTAAATTGTGGGCTAGCCTGGTATGTGACTTTGACACACTGACCTCCACGTACTGTGTTAGGTATCCACAGAGCATTCTACAAGACCACAGCCATGGCACAGCTTACCCAATCACTGTAGCCTCACTTAGTAGGCTAGGCTATCTGGCCATAATTATTTTGCCAATTACATATCCATATCCACTGTTAGCCGATGGGATTGACAAGATGTTATAAAATTTCAATATTTATGGGGACCCAGCCAATCCCTGGGGAAGTCTGCCCAGTAAGTGGACGTAGATCCCATAAAAAATCTGAGGCCTGGAGCAGAAATTCAGTTAGTCCACTGGAAACACTGTTTGAGGGTCATCGAGATTTGTAGTATAGCTGGGGGGCCTATTTCAAGTCTGACCTGGAGAGCTTGCTGAAGAGTTCCCAATGGAAGTTGGAGGAGAGTATCCAGCTGTCCTGTGGTTTTGTGAGTTTTGTTTCTCCCTCACTGAAGAGTGCCGGTGGATATCAGAAGGAGTCAACTGATGATCCTGTGGCATTGTGAGTACTGACGTAAGTTCAGACCCCTAGTGACTGTGTGCATATCTCTGCCCCCCTTAAAGGCACTAGTCATTATTCAATCCGTGGTGAATCATCTGGGAACTCTATCTTATCTGCTTCACCTGTCCTGACTCAGTGAGGTATCAGTGAAAGAGACGTACCTTCTAGAAACTCAGAGCTCTTTGGGGGTATACAATGTTCCCCCTCCCCACATCAAAGTTCATCTAAAAACATATCCCTTGTACTGTTGTTGCGCCAGATGGAGAGAGGGGAATGCTATGTGCCTGTCTGTGTTTGCACTAAACTTGAGGAAGGAATCTGTGCACTATCAGCAGCCCCTTAGGGGGTGCGCTACAAAAATAAACTTTGGCTGTGGGCTTTGCTTATGGCATTGCTCAGACTTTGGAGTACTGTGTTAGATGCAAAGCTATTTTCAGTTTATGAGCCATGGCACAGTCTCAGATCTTACTCGGTCTCAAAGTTGTGAGTGAGTAAGGCCAGTCCATCAGTCTGTGCACAATAATGCAATGTTCTGCTCACAGTGGTTTTGAACATGCTCCAGTGCATTCCACAACAGAACTGAATACTGTGCTTCTACCACTATGTGTGCCTGAGGCCCCTATTACCATCTCTTCTTCTGAACAGAGGGATTGATTTAGTAAAGGCAAGTAGGTTGTTAATTTTGCAAAGGAAGTTGTAGTTTGCAAGGGAATTATCCGCAGAGCTTAGTGAATGTGGTGAAGCTTTGCTGACTTACATCACTCAAAGTGCAAGTTTAGCCAGGAGTTGGCCAATGTTGTCTGTGTAGCAATAACTCTCAGCGGAGCTGCTGGTTTAAAGCGGGCTTGTTACCTTCACTCTCGACAACTCTGTTTCACCGGCACCGGGTCTAGGGTTCCGTTGAGTTTACCTCTGGACGATATAAGCACCAACACTTGAGTAGGTTTTCCAATGCTTTAATAAAAACGAACAAGGGAAGTAGCAGGAAAGAGGTAGCAGGAAAGCTGCAGGGAAGCTCAAATACCTTTCTGTTGTATTTCTTCAGAACATTCTTTGTAATTGAACACTAGCAATTGAATAGTCCCCCTTTCGTAGGATTTAATCTTTGCCCGCCTGGATAGACATCTCTCACTTGCCTAGCAGCCAGCACGCAGCACGAACAAAAGTCTCTGCCACCGACTTATCTGGAACAAAACCCGTACGATCCTCTGCCACAGGATGTACTGGTTTATGATGAATGTCAGATACAGTACTTGGACCTTTAAGCCAACCCAGCAGTACTATACTGTAAGATCACTTTGGAATGCGTCCTCCAACCGAGTCACCAGGCCCCTCTCCAGACCAGCACTCTGCATGATCCTTCCATGACCGGTCCTCCCCTGGGATCTTCTCAGTTGTCCAGCTTCTTCACTCAGGATAGACAGCTCAGGATCATTCCTCCGCTGCTGTGGTAGGCCCCAGACAGGCTTCTGGGCCCACCCACACGCCGCAGCGACGCGGGCCTCCGGAACGGAGGACCACGAGGTGGTATTCCTAGTGCATACCTGTCGGCCAGGAGGGCCAGCAGGTGGCTGAAAACGAACCCTAAAACATGGCGTCTGTCCCATAAATACCCTCTCCCAGAATGCAACTCGGAGGACCACCTCCACCGAGTTATCTCCGGGACAAAGGAGCACTCATTCGCTTCAACACGTTGCTTTTCCAACACCTGCCAATGGTGACAAGGACACCCACCGGCACAATGTGGAACTGCATGCCACGTCACCCAAGCTGGAACAGAGGCAAATCTAACTTCCTATAATAAGCAAAGCACTAAATTTACCTATCAGCGGTAGATAAAAATCTACCAGCGCTACATCTGCATTGTGCAGCATTGCTGCTGTGAAGCTGTTTTTTCCTAGTGTTCAGCCCGGACTCTGTGTTATCATATCCTGAAGATAGAGTGACTGAGTTCTAAGAGTAAAGCAAAGCATCTTGGGATGTGTAGTCCAGGGAGCCAAGATTTGCATTCAGCTTGACTGTTTTGAACTACAAATACCAGTCTGCTGGGGAAGAAGAACAGGATGTTGGGAGAGGTGATGAAAAGCCTGTGTGCAGGTGGGATCTTCCTCTTGGGACCCCGGCCTGGAACTGCAAGCAAGTGACTCTGTGTCAGTGTGTGCTGTGGCCGAGTCGCGGCCTGTGCAACAGATTAGGAAAGAGAGAGAGCGGGGTGAAGGAGCATCCACTGCCAGCTACTTCTGACTGTCCAGCGGCAGCCTGGAGGCCACTCTTCACAAATTACGCATTACCCCTTGAGCAGGGCTCTACCAAGTCCTATCACGAAGACCCACCCTACTTTTTATTACCGACAGTCATTGGGACTGGTGAGCGGGCATTTGCTTGTTCTGATACCACAGGAGACACTGCATGCAGACACCATTGTCTTTTTCTTTTGCCTAAGCCTGTGGGACCTGGTACTACACTTACTCTTTGTGGAGCAGCAACAGCATTCCTCTTTCCACAGGACACTTTGCTATACACTGTTTGTTAAAACATCACCAGGCTACTTCACCTCCTCCTGATACCAGAATAGCTCAAATATTTCACTAAAGAGCTAGCTGAAGACAAAATGGTTTCTTTCTTATGAGAGACTACAACATACACCCCCCCACACTAAGGGATTAAAGCAGTTAAGTGTCATAAGCACAAGTATCTTTGCCCAGGACTCTACATGCTAATTGAGCGGGTTTAAGTACTCTTAATAGTTTCATCCATTTAAGAACTGTATCTTGTAACTTTCTGTCTTGTCTGGCCTGTGGTGTTGAGGCACAGAATTGAGAAGTTTGACATAAGATCATTCCTCTGCCCTTCTCCTGCCTGCTCACATAGGTTTCCAACTAAACAGAGTATTGTGTGAGTAGTCTTTATACCCTGCAATCAGTTACTGTTTCTGTTCTACTGCCTCATATTACTGTTATCACTTGCTCTAGTGAAACTTTTTCTAGGGCTAAGCTTATGTCACTGAAATCTAATGTTTCTATCTTTTCAGTAAACAAGACTCAACTATTTCACTTAAATTAAGTATGTGTCTCAAATTATCCTGATTATCACTAAAAATGTCCCAGGGTGTCAGAGGTGTTGGAGGACTTACAAGGTCGGGGCAACCAGTGGGGTACAGATTCAGTAAGCGGCCCTCACAGAGGTAGCGCTACACAAGCAAAACATTTTTTTTTCTTTTCCTTGCGCTCGATTTGGTATTCTTTGCAAAGTGAAAAATCATAACACTTACTAAGCTCAGGGGAAAAAAAATCCCTTGCAAAAAAAAGGCCCTTCCAAAGTGAACAGCCAGTTTGCCTTTAAAAAAAAAAAATCAGCTCCAGAGCCTGCCGTGTCACACATTTCACAGAACCTGCCTTCTGAATTACAATGGTGCTGAGAGGAGGAGTTTCAGGAGGCGGAGTCAGTGCAAGAATCATAGCATGCAGGCAACAAGGTCCCATGGGATATGTAGTTCTTAGAAATCAAAGGTAAACAACAGAGGCAAAGCTGCAAAGTTTGCAGGGAATGCAGGAAGTTGTGGATAGTGATGACCAACAAACAGGAAGAGCTCGCAACATGAAAAGAGATTTTTCAAGTAAGCTTGGATTGTCAAATATAACTATTGTTTGTGATGATGGTGTTAAAAAAATAAAAGAACTAGCACTGAAGAATACAAACTCTATTATTAAATTAGGTCATAAAAGTAGGTATTCAATTTAGAAATGCAAGAGCAACAATCATATGGAAAATGAAGACACCTCTACGATATTTAAATTACGAAAGTCAAATACCAGATGCCTGTTAATTGGTTGCTATAGGTTATTGCATTTAACATTTTTGTTTATTGATTAAGCTTTAATATTGTTATAATATAGATAATTAATGATTAAATCATGCAAGCAGGCATTCCCATTGCAGGCAAAAACCCTTGGAAGCTAATGATGACTGGGGTAGAAGGTGGGAACTTTCCTGCACAACCACATGATAAGATAATAATAGATAGGCCCATTAAGAAACTAGAGGATCTGAGCCTCACGACACAAAATAAACAAGAAAAACACTTCAAGGCATGGAGGCTATGGAGCGTGTTTCTTTTATCAGACAAAGGAGTGGCACTGCTCAGAGAATAACTGACCCGTTGCCACAAGATATACCCACACTACTGCTGAAGGTAAATCCAACGTCACCGGATCTCCACTCCCCCACCAATCTCCAACTCCATTTCCTTCCACCCTCTCTACCCACCCCTCCCCCCATCTCCTTTAACTTTAACCCTCAACTTCTTATTCCCTCTGGAATGTTTTTCTGTTCTGGAGCTTTCACACTCCTTTCTCCCCTCTATATAAGAGGGGGCGCACTTGAAACGGGGATCGGACAGACTAGGCTGTATTGTGCTGATTGCTATTTACATAGCTAGACATAACAAGACTAGACAGTACCCAGATAGAGACTCACACCTTCATAAATGGCAACACCAGATATATAATTGTTGATTACAATATATGCTGAAAGGATGAGCTCCTGGAACATCTCTGAGTATATGTAAAAGTTTAACCATTATGCCATTGTTTTTTCTTTTTGGTCTGTCATGATTGTAACAGATCCTTACCTTTGGTGTGCGATACAATAAGAACAATAAAATTAATATTTGAAAAAATAATAATAAATAGGCCAAATTAGGCTAATATGATTTTTTTGCTAGTAACATTCACATTAAAAACAAAGATTACTTTTCACTGATATCCAAAAATCATCAGGTATAGCTCTGTGTTCTCTGGGAATAGAACTAGTTCCTGTCCAGCTGAGAACTGTACTCATACATATCTTATTAGTAGCCCGTTTCACATTAGTTAGACACTGGAAAGATCCCAAACCTCCCACAATAAGCAAGGTTATCCAAGCCGTCCAAACACATGCAACATATGCATTGATGTTTGCCTCAGCCAATGGCAACTTTAAGAGGGCCTCTGGGGTATGTGAATCGTAGAAGATTTGGTACGAGAAAGCCGTGGAAAAGACGAATGGGTACATAACAAATTCTGTTTGAAAATACGCCTTTTTGATATGAGAATGTTGTTACTTGACTAATGTTATCAGTTTTCTTATATTCATTGACTGTGACCTCTCTTTTTTTTTTTATTATTGTCCTTTTATTTTATATCCTTCTTTTGTGAATTGCACTGCAAACTTTTATGTGCCTTAAAGACTATTTTGGCCTATTCGCCTTTTGGGTGTGTTGTTCACATTGTACCTTCTTTTAAAGATTCTATAAAAATTAATTGCAAGTAAATACAAGGATTAAACTGCAGAATTATAAAAAGACAGTAATACAGCTATCACAGTGTTTATTTCTGAGATGCTAAAACATTTTAAGATCACTGTTCTCCTCACTCTAATAATATCACAGATCTTGTTTAATATGTTGGACACCGGTATGACGTGTTGTAATATTATTCTACCATTTTACCAGCATCTCACGCTTCCAGAGTGTACAGCAAGATCGTAATCTGTTGTGCTAGAACCCCTTCCAAGCCGAGAAGGATTAGACAGCTCTTATCCCTCCTCCCTGCCTCAGCGAACGGCAAAGCATCACCTTGGAGAGACTTGAAGAGAAACAGAAGAGGGAAAAGGTTAGCATATCGATTGCTGCTGTTATTCCTTTGTATGGAGAATGGATTCATAGATTCAGGTCATGTCCCACCAGAGGCATTGTGGGGAAGTAATAAGCCTTACACAGAAACTCTCTATGTGCGACATTCTGAATTGATAAGTCAGCTCTTGTTCACTTTCCTTAATTATGGTTCATTTATTAATGCTGCGCAGCATGCTTCTGCGATGGTGTAGATAAGTGCTCCGTCATTGTACTAGCATTGTGCGAAGGACATCACCAGGCATGCTGGTTTATCAATATCAGCTTTTTTTTATTACTCGTGCAGTTTATCATGGCACTATCATGGGTTACTGTGTTTGAAAGCTGAGACATGTCATGCCATACGTGTATATCATCAAAAAATACATATCTACATCTTCCCTGCCAGTGTTGTCTCTTAAAGACTGTGTCCAGAATCTTACTGTCTGTGTTACAAGAATTTTAGATCATGCACAGAGGAGGCATGTTCATTAGGGAAGCATGGGCGCCACCCCCTCTCCATGTGCCTGGCCCCTTGATCTACAACAGGATTCCAATGGGAGGGTGTTTTTTTTTTTAAGCACGTGATTAGAGCCATACATTCGTGTGACGATAGTGAATGAATATTCAATATTTTCACACTAAATCTCCTTCCCGCCAATCAGGACTCGGGTCGTGAGACCCGTTTCCCAATTGGCCAAAGTGTCAGGCAATCCTATTGGATGCCTAGCACCTAGGAGAAGGAGAGAAGAGACGCACAGCGGAAGGCTTGGTGGAAGCTGCTTGATCAGAGGACATCGGGGCCGCTGTCCACAGCCCGCCACCCACCATGCTGGAGGACACCAGAGCTGCTGCCCGCAGCCCGCTACCCACCACCTTGATGGGGTAAGTGCTGGACCGGCCGGCAGACAGTGGGGGGTGGTAGTGCCGTGCCGCTGGCCACCCAGGGGAGGTGGCACTGCCAGCCGCTGGGGGGGTGAAAGTGCTGCGCTGCTGGCTGGGGGTTGTTGTTTGCCGCACCCCTAAAAAAAAAAAACACCAGCCGCCACTGATCATGCATCCTCTTGTTAACCTGGTGAAGGCCTCATTCACACAGGTTGTACTACAGTGTATGCGCGTGTGAGGACTGTGTTTAAATGCATCCCCATTCAAACAGTCCTATTCATGGCAATTGGGACGCAGCGGACACACAGAACAGCACAGCCGCTATTCTCAATTTGACTTCCGCCCTGAATGCAGACAGTGTACGCTGCAGAGCACGTCATGTATAGTTTAAAGATGATTCATACTTAAAGTTGTTGTAAACCCCTAAAAGTATAGTTTAAAGATAATTCATACTTAAAGTTGTTGTAAACCCCATTCATGAAATTTGAACTAAGCACAATACAGTGCCTTGCTAAAGTATTCACCCCCCCTTGGCTTTTTACTTATTTTGTTATATTACAGCCTTTAGTTAATGTTTTTATAATCTGAATTATATGTGATGGATCAGAACACAATAGTCTAAGTTGGTGAAGTAAAATTAGAAAAATATATACATAAAACTATTTTTCAGAAATAAAAAACTGATAATTGGCATGTGACAGCCCTAGCTGAGACAGAGGCTGTTGGAGAGGACTGAATGCAAGGCTCTTGCCTTTTGATTATGGGCCCTGGATTTTCAAGGAAACAATACTCTTTGTGAGGTGAATGAGAAATCCAGTCTGAACTGTACTAGTTGGACTCAGTTGTGTATATATGTATATAATGTATGTTGTCTCATTCTGTTGTGGACTCTTTGCTGTGGTCATTTGGGATGTGTGTCCCTGTAGAGGTAGGGGGGGTTCCTCCAGCAGCCCCCTGCTTATAAGACTGTTTACTGAGGAGAAGTTTGAACACACCTGACCTGCGTGTCCATTGCCTTTGGACAGTTTAACCCGCCCTCTTTTCCAAGGGTGGGGGGGAAGAGTCTCTGAGTTATTTTATCTGTTGTGTCCATGTGTGACAATAAAATAGTCCATGTTAGCATCTAAGCAAGTCTCGCCTTGTTTTGTGCTTATGAGCGGTTGGAATATCGGATATCTGTATCCAGACTGGGAGGAAGTGGTATACTGACGGAAGCACTCAAGTGGAGTGTGGGACGTTCCGTGACATGGCATGTGCGTATGTATTCATCCCCTTTGTTATGAAGCCCATAAAAAGCTCTAGTGCAACTAATTACCTTCAGAAGTCACATAATTCATGAAATGATATCTAAATGTGAGCAAACTTATGCCCTGTACACACGACATTGATCGGACATTCCGACAACAAAATCCATGGATTTTTTCCTGCGGATGTTGGCTCAAACTTGTCTTGCATGCACACAGTCACACAAAGTTGTCAGAAATCTGATCGTTCTGAATGCGGTGACGTAAAACACATACGTCGGGACTATAAATGGGGCAGTAGCCAATAGCTTTCGTTTCTTAATTTATTCTGAGCATGCGTGGCACTTTGTGTGTCGGATTTGTGTACACATGATCAGAGTTTTCGACAACGGATTTTGTTGTCGTAAAATTTTATAGCAAGCTCTCAAACTTTGTGTGTCGGAAATTCCGATAGAAAATGTGTGATGGAGCCCACACATAGTCGGAATTTCCGACAACAAGGTCCTATCACACATTTTCCATCGGAAAATCCAACCGTGTGTACAGGGCATAAGTGTCACATGATCTTTCATTACATATACACACCTTTTTGAAAGGCCCCAGAGGCTGCAACACCTAAGCAAGAGGCACCACTAACCAAACACTGCCACGAAGACCAAGGAACTCTCCAAACAAGTAAGGGACAATGTTGTTGAGAAGGGGTTAGGTTATAAAAAAATAACCAAATCTTTGATGATCCCTAGGAGCACCATCAAATCTATCGTAACCAAATAGAAAGAACATGGCACAACAGCAAACCTGCCAAGAGATGGCCGCACACCAAAAACTCACAGACCGGGCAAGGAGGGCAATAATCAGAGAGGCAGCACAGAGACCTAAGGTAACCCTGGAGAAGCTGCAGAGTTCCACAGCAGAGACTGGAGTGTCTGTACATAGGACGACAATAAGTCATACGCTCCATAGAGTTGGGCTTTATGGCAGAGTGGCCAGAAGAAAGCCATTACTTTCAGGAAAAAAACAAACTGGCACGTTTTAAGTTTGCAAAAAGGCATGTGGGAGACTCCCAAAATGTATGGAGGAAGGTGCTCTGATCTGATGAGACTAAAATTGAACTTTTTGGCCATCAAAGAAAACGCTATGTCTGGCGCAAACCCAACACATCACATTACCCAAAGAACACCATCCCCACAGTGAAACATGGTGGTGGCAGCATCATGCTGTGGGGATGTTTTTCAGCAGTCGTGACTTTTAAACTGGTCCGAGTTGAGGGAAAGATGGATGGTGTTAAGTACAGGGATATTCTTGAGCCTGTACCACTCTGTGTGTGATTTGAGGCTAGGAGGGAGGTTCACCTTTCAGCAAGACAATGACCCCAAACACACTGCTAAAGCAACACTTGAGTGGTTTAAGACGAAACATGTAAATGTGTTGGAATGGCCCAGTCAAAGCCCAGACCTCAATGCAATTGAAAATCTGTGGTCAGACTTAAAAATTGCTGTTCACAAGCGCAAACCATCCAACTTGAAGGAGCTGGAGCAGTTTTGCAAGGAAGAATGGGCAAAAATCCCAGTGGTAAGATGTGGCAAGCTCATAGAGACTTATTCAAAGCGACTTGGGACTGTGATAGCCGCAAAAGGTGGTTCCACAAAGTATTGACTTTAGGGGGGTGAATAGTTATGAACATTGACTTTTTTGGTTATTTTGTCCTATTTTTTGTTTGCTTCACATTAAAAAAAAAACCATCTTCCAAGTTGTGGGCATGTTCTGTAAATTAAATGATGCAAATCCTCAAACAATCCATATTAATTCCAGGTTGTGAGGCAACAAAGCATGAAAAATGCCAAGGGGGGTGAATACTTTTGCAAGGCACTGTATATCTGCAGTGTTTACTTATCTCTCTTCAAAGCTCTAAGTGTTGTTTATCTCTGGTGCTTCATTCCTTTGTTATCAGCATGAGTCACTTCTGACAAGTTCTCTGACACCTAAGATAATGTGAGCTTAAAATTTGTGTGGAGGAGGAAGCTTAGAGGGAGATAAGCACTGAGTTTGTCTATTCAGAATGCAGCTCTGCGTGTTCCTTTGTTCCTCTGCTTATGTGGAGTTGGGGGGGGGGGTAGTCCCTTTCCAAAAAATCAGCTCTCACACAGTGTAAGTGCAATCTCCTCACCCACCCCTATGTACTGCTGGAAGACGAGGAAAGATTTTTAACACGATCTGCACTTTTCAAAGAGTGTAGAAAGGGGAAGACAGCATATACAAGTAAGACTTATGTAGGAGGATTTGTTTCATCCCTGTGTATCATGTGAGGCTGTTCACTTTGGGTATATGTGAGGGTTTACATCCACTTTAAGGTTTCATATGTAATTTGGACGTATAGTTTAATACAGAGATAATTCTTACTAAAGTTTTCATTAATGAACTTTGCACACACAAAATGCACTTTTAACTCCAGATTCCAGCAAACAATTTGGCAGTCACAGACCATTGTCACACAAAAAAAAATTAACCATTAAAAGGAAACCTGTGATCCTTTTAGGTGTGGTAATCCGGCAGCAGGTGATAATGTAGGAAACTCTCATTGTTTGCATGCTTTTTTTTTCAGTTCAAATGCCTTGAAAATCTTGGTTGCTATATTATGGAAGGGCAAGAACTGTCATGGTTATACTATTATTATTATTATTATTATACAGGATTTATATAGCGCCAACAGTTTACGCAGCGCTTTACAACATTAGGGAGGACAGTACAAGTGCAATACAATTCAATACAGGAGGAATCAGAGGGCCCTGCTCATTAGAGCTTACAATCTAGGAGGGAGGGTCAAGTTATACAAAAGGGTAATAGCTGTGGGGGATGAGCTAATGGAGAAAATAGTGCAGTTGTTAGATGGAGGCAGGATAGGCTTCTCTGAAGAGGAAAGTTTTCAGGAATTGCCTAAATGTGGATAAATTTGGAGACAGTCTGACAGATTGGGGTAGGGAATTGCAGAGGATGGGCGAGGCTCGGGAGAAGTCCTGGAGGCGGATATGGGAGGAGGTGATGAAGGAGCTAGAGAGCAGGAGGTCCTGGGAGGAACGGAGAGGGCGATTAGGTTTGGTATTTTGAGACTAGGCTAGTGATGTAGCTGTGGGCAGAGTTGTGGATGGCTTTGTAACTTATTGTTAGTATTTTGAATTTAATTTGTTGGGCGAGTGGCAGCCAATGAAGGGATTGGCAGAGGGGGGTAACAGACACTGAGCGGTTTGTAAGGTGGATGAGTCTGGTAGCAGCATTCATGATTGACTGAAGGGGGGATAGTCTAAAGGTAAGCCAATGAGGAGGGAGTTGCAGTAGTCGAGGCGAGAAATAACCAGGGAGTGAATCAGGAGCTTTGTGGTTTCATTGGTTAGAAAGGGACATAGTTTAGAGATGTTGCGGAGGTTGAGGCGGCAAGCTTTGGAAAGTGATTGGATGTGGGGCCGAAAGGAGAGTTCAGAATGCAGGATAACACCTAGTACCCTGGCATGTGGGGTGGATTGTTGTGCCATTGCTCATTATCTCTTGTTCCTTCCCACTCTCCCCTTTCTGTTGACCCTAAAGTGTGATTGGTGGCATTACTTTCTACTCTCTATCTCCCATGTCACCTCCTCCCACGTGTGCCTCCAGGACTTCTCCAGAGACTCTCCTATCCTCTAGAACCCCTTACCCCAATTCATCCAACTATGTTCTAACTTTATCCAACCTTTAGGCAATCCCTAAAAACCCATCTCTTCAGAGGCCTATCCCACCTTTAACTAATAAACTATACTTTTACTTTCTCCATCAGCTCATCCCCCCGCAGTCATGACCTTTTTCATCACTTGCGCCTTTCTTTTAGATTGTAAGCTCTAATGAGCAGGGTCCCCTGATTCCGCTTGTATTGGATTGGATTGTAACTGTACTGTCTCCCTCCCTTTTGCAGAGTGCTATGCAAACTGTTGGTGCTATATAAATCCTGTATAATAATAGTAATTATTACTAGCTAAGCAGTAAGGCAAATAGGACAGGGCAGGTCATAGTGAAATTATGAGAAGTGGGATGGCTTTTTCTGAAATACCGCAGCCCAAATGCAAGGTAAATGGAATGTACATGTGCAGGGATCAGAGGTTGCAGGCTTTGGATACTGATTTGGTGTGGGCCTAGAAATATATTTACATATATGGAGGTCTCAGCGCAGCTGACTCTAGATATCCAATATAGACCTTGTTTTTTATACATATTTCTTGCTGTGTGTTGTTTATTACAGAGAACTTCAATGTTCCTTGCTGCGATGTTTCAGCACCTGAATAATTGCAAAATGCAGAAACATGCATGCAGACTGACAATGAACACAAGTGACACTGGCACTGCAAGCAGGGGCATATGCACTGCGAGGCAAACAAGGCGTTTGCCTTCGGTGGCATTTTTCAGGGGGTTGGCACCATGCCCAGGCAGAAGGGCAGAAGCGCCTCTTCAACCACTTCCTGTCCTTTTGATGGTTGTACCGGGATGATGCCTGCAGCTGCAGGCATCACCCTGGTGTTTTTTTGGGAGCCGGCAGTCGGCTCTCTAGTAATAGCAATTGGAGTGGCTTAATAGCCACTCAATTGCTATTACAAGCAGCCGAAGGGAAAGTCCCCTTCCCCCTCCCGCCACCTTCCGCAGCTCTCTCGGACTCTCTGGTCCCACCGGTTTTCATCAGCTGTTCGGAACAGTAAACCGGAAGTGATGTCATGACATCACTTCCGGTTTACTCGGAAACCATCGGCGCAAGTTTTTAAAAATCAAAAACACTGATCTTGGTGTTTTGAAGTCTTTTAAGCGCAGAGGAGGGATTCGGGGTCTTATGTCTATTGCTGTCACAAGAATGTTTACATTCCTTGTGACAGCAATAAAAGTGATTATAAAAAAAAATGACAATAATAAAAAAAACATTTAATGTCCCCCATCTTCCCATGCTCACGTGTTAAGGCAAATGCATGTGTCGGTCCCGCACGCATGCAAACAGTGATCGTCCCACATGTGTGAGGTATTACCACAAATGTCAGATCAGATGAACAGTAATTCTATATATTGACACTTGGATGAATCATTTCTCAGGGTCTGATGAGGAAGCTGTTCACTGTGAATGGCTGCAGCTTCCGCATCAGACCCTAAGACAAGAACGGTATAACGCGGCTGGGGTGAGACAAATTTAGATGGGGCTGGCGCCCCATTTTAGTCATGCTTAGGGCAGCACAAAACCAAACTACACCACTGACTACAACAGCAAAGCAGAACAGATACAGTATAGCTAAGGCCTAAATCTTGCATCTGGGCTGAGCCTTTCTATGGTAACAACTGATAATGTGGATCAATGGCTCCCTAGTGTTTTGGTGACTGAACTCAGTGCTTAAGTGAAAAGGAACAAAAATTGTGAAAAGGTAATTTATATATATTTTTTTCTCACTGGGAAGGATTGTATTATTTAGCTGAGCATGAACTCCGGGGAGTCTTTCTCCTTTAGCCTCTGTTTATTGCTGAACTGAGGTAACTATCTTTAGGATTTTCTCAAATTCAGTGATATCCTCTGTAAATCCTCTGAAAATGGGTGGATTTATTGTAGAAAATAATGAAAAGAACTTCAACCAGGGTGAACCATCTGTGGCTGATTAACCTTTCACTTGATCGTGTCTGCATCATTTCAACTCAGTGCCATGACACCAATGATATTTTTAGCTGTTTATAAGGGTTCACATTTTGATCACCACTGTAATGGGACATCCTTCCCACTGATCCCAAATTTTTATTGTGTTCCTCAGAAGTATTTCAAGGGTTCCCATAGTGTAATAAGGTTAAGAAAGTCTGATTGAGAAAATTACAATAATAGCATTCAAAGGGAAATTAAAAAGAATGCCCTTGTACAAAACAGACACCCTTATTTATTTCAATCCCTGTCAACCATGATGCTCCTGCATATAGCATATATCTGGAATCATACTCCAGCAAATTTAAGGGTGATTATACACTGTACAATCTAATTATACAGTCTTTGCATGATTTTCTCTAAATTTACCAAAACTGTAATATGAGGCTGAACAAAAAAAATGAATTCAGTATTTATCCAATATGCTGGCCCTTGCATTTCATAGTTAGTGGTAGATCACCCCATACCTGCCTATTGGAACACAATTTTTCCAGATCTATAAGCACTTGTCAAGCACATGCTACAAACTATCTCCCAAAGTTCACAATGCCAGAATCAATCTTCATGCCCGTAATGATACTCTGGTTTATTTTGTAGGACCCTGGTCCCCAGACATTGGAAAACAGCAACTGTCCTCTCAATTAAAGAATGGATATCAGAGGTCAAATGCTTAATGCAGATGGAGGAACCTACCACACACTTATTTGACAAACATCCAAACTTTATTGAAACCAGGAGTACCTGGATCACTTACATGAGCTCCAACCATCATCGCACTTACATGGAATGATTGTTTTTATTTTCTTAAGGATAAAACCTACTAGAAACACAGCTCCCAAATATCTGCATTCTTCTTGTCTAATGTTTAATGTTCATGACCCTTGTTTTCCCCTATAATTGGCAGGATAGGCCCATTATGGTAACAACCTCCTCTACTGTTGTACATTTGTATATACAATACGTTAATCATCTGCTTGTAAGTTTCTTGTTACAACCTTAAAGCGTAACTCCACTTTTGTCGAGAAACAAAAACATTCCCCTCTGGTTGATGTACATTGCAAGGATAATAACAAACTTTGTTGCAGATTCCTACCTTTTGTTATTCTGAAGAAATCCCTCTGTGGCTCTGTTCTGAGTGGGTCTAATGGGAGTGGTTTCATAATTAACTGTCAGGTGTGCAGCTGTAGAGCACTAATGAGGAAATCTGCTGAGCCTGCATCCCTTTAGACATGCTCCTATTGAAAGTATCTATCCAAAAATGACATTTTTGTTGCAGGGGATGCCTGAAATCTGACTTGCATCTTAGGTAGACTTCTGGGAAAATTGGCGAGCCAATCACACAGCCAATATATATATATATACAGTTGTGCTCATAAGTTTACATACCCTGGCAGAATTTATGATTTCTTGGCCATTTGTCAGAGAATATGAATGATAACACAAAAACTCTTCTTTCACTCATGGTTAGTGTTTGACTGAAGCCATTTATTATCAATAAAGTGTATTTACTCTTTTTAAATCATAATGAAAACAGAAACTACCCAAATGACCCTGATCAAACCCTGGACATACGTGCCATTGCTTCATTTTGTGTCAGTGCGCATGTGCCAATGACGTCAGCACATGCAAATACAGGGGATATCTCCTAGACCATGCAGGTTTAGGAGATATTCTGGGTAGCTACAGGTAAGCCTTATTATAGGCTTATCTGTAGCACAAAGTGGTCTGTAAGAGCCGGTTCACACAGGGGCAACACGACTTGCAGGCCGACTCTGTGAGGCAACCTGCACACGACTTCAGCGGCGACTTGCAAAATGACTTCTGTATAGAAGTCAATGCAAGTCGCCTGAAGTCGCCCCAAAAGAAGTACAGGAACCTTTTTTTAAGTCTGAGCGACTTGACTCGCTCCTATTAGAACGGTTCCATAGTACAGAACGGGACGCGACTTGTCAGGCGGCTAAGTGTGAACTGGGGCGAAGGGTTTACAACCCACTTTAAAAGTGACCATCCTCACCTGTGATCTGTTTGCTTGTAATTAGTGAGTGTATAAAAGGTCATTGAGTTTCTGGACTCCTGACTAGGGATGAGCTTCGAGTTCGTGTCGAACTCATGTTCTACTCGAACATTGGCTGTTCGCAAGTTCGCCGAACAGCGAACAATTTGGGGTGTTCGCGGCAAATTCGAATGCCGCGGAACACCCTTTAAAAGTCTATGGGAGAAATCAAAAGTGCTAATTTTAAAGGCTTATATGCAAGTTATTGTCATAAAAAGTGTTTGGGGACCTGGGTCCTGCCCCAGGGGACATGGATCAATGCAAAAAAAAGTTTTAAAAACGGACGTTTTTTCAGGAGCAGTGATTTTATTAATGCTTAAAGTCAAACAATAAAAGTGTAATATCCCTTTAAATTTCGTACCTGGGGGGTGTCTATAGTATGCCTGTAAAGGGGCGCATGTTTCCTGTGTTTAGAACAGTCTGACAGCAAAATGACATTTGGAAGGAAAAAACTCATTTAAAACTAGCCGCGGCTATTGCATTGCCGACAATACACATAGAAGTTCATTGATAAAAACGGCATGGGAATTCCCCACAGGGGAACCCCGAACCAAAATAAAAAAAAAAAAATGATGTGGGGGTCCCCCTAAATTCCATACAAGGCCCTTCAGGTCTGGTATGGATATTAAGGGGAACCCCAGCCAAAATTGAAAAAAAAAAATTGACGTGGGGTTCCCCCTAAATTCCATACCAGACCCTTCAGGTCTGGTATGGATTTTAAGGGGAACCCCGCGCCAAAAAAAAAAAAAAAAAAACGGCGTGGGGTCCCCCTAAAAATCCATACCAGACCCTTATCCGAGCACGCAACCTGGCAGGCCGCAGGAAAAGAGGGGGGGACGAGAGTGCGGCCCCCCCCCCCTCCTGAACCGTACCAGGCCACATGCCCTCAACATTGGGAGGGTGCTTTGGGGTAGCCCCCCAAAACACCTTGTCCCCATGTTGATGAGGACAAGGGCCTCATCCTCACAACCCTGGCCGGTGGTTGTGAGGGTCTGCGGGCGGGGGGCTTATCGGAATCTGGAAGCCCCCTTTAACAAGGGGACCCCCAGATCCCGGCCCCCCCCTGTGTGAAATGGTAAGGGGGTACTTACCCCTACCATTTCACTAAAAAA
Source organism: Lithobates clamitans (assembly GCA_037952925.1). Classification (NCBI taxonomy): domain Eukaryota; kingdom Metazoa; phylum Chordata; class Amphibia; order Anura; family Ranidae; genus Lithobates; species Lithobates clamitans. The sequence continues at coordinate 1,636,710 of JBBGZY010000925.1, read as the reverse complement.
CTGTCAAAAATGTTAAAAATGACAAGAGACAGTTTTTGACAATTCCTTTATTTAAATGCTTCTTCTTTCTTCTTTCTTCCTTCATCTTCTTCTGGTTCTTCTGGCTCTTCTGGTTCTTCCTCCGGCGTTCTCGTCCAGCATCTTCTCCGCGGCGTCTTCTATCTTCTTCTCCTCGGGCCGCTCCGCACCCATGGCATGGGGGGGAGGCTCCCGCTCTTCTCTTCATCTTCTTCTCTTCTTCATCTTCTTCTTCATCTTCTTCTTCTTCTTCCTTCTTCTCTTCTTCTCTTCTTCTCTTCTTCCTGTCTTCTGCGGGCCGCTCCGCAGCCATGCTGGCATGGTGGGAGGCTCCCGCTGTGTGACGGCGTCTCTTCGTCTGACGGTTCTTAAATAACGGGGGGCGGGGCCATCCGGTGACCCCGCCCCCCTCTGACGCACGGTGACTTGAGGGACTTCCCTGTGACGTCACGGGGAATGCCACAGGGAAGTCCCGTCATGTCACCGTGCGTCAGAGGGGGGCGGGGCCACCGGGTGGCCCCGCCCCCCGTTATTTAAGAACCGTCAGACGAAGAGACGCCGTCACACAGCGGGAGCCTCCCACCATGCCAGCATGGCTGCGGAGCGGCCCGCAGAAGACAGGAAGAAGAGAAGAAGAGAAGAAGGAAGAAGAAGATGAAGAAGAAGATGAAGAAGAGAAGAAGATGAAGAGAAGAGCGGGAGCCTCCCCCCCATGCCATGGGTGCGGAGCGGCCCGAGGAGAAGAAGATAGAAGACGCCGCGGAGAAGATGCTGGACGAGAACGCCGGAGGAAGAACCAGAAGAGCCAGAAGAACCAGAAGAAGATGAAGGAAGAAAGAAGAAAGAAGAAGCATTTAAATAAAGGAATTGTCAAAAACTGTCTCTTGTCATTTTTAACATTTTTGACAGTTTTTTAGTGAAATGGTAGGGGTAAGTACCCCCTTACCATTTCACACAGGGGGGGGGCCGGGATCTGGGGGTCCCCTTGTTAAAGGGGGCTTCCAGATTCCGATAAGCCCCCCGCCCGCAGACCCTCACAACCACCGGCCAGGGTTGTGAGGATGAGGCCCTTGTCCTCATCAACATGGGGACAAGGTGTTTTGGGGGGCTACCCCAAAGCACCCTCCCAATGTTGAGGGCATGTGGCCTGGTACGGTTCAGGAGGGGGGGGGGGCCGCACTCTCGTCCCCCCCTCTTTTCCTGCGGCCTGCCAGGTTGCGTGCTCGGATAAGGGTCTGGTATGGATTTTTAGGGGGACCCCACGCCGTTTTTTTTTTTTTTTTTTGGCGCGGGGTTCCCCTTAAAATCCATACCAGACCTGAAGGGTCTGGTATGGAATTTAGGGGGAACCCCACGTCAATTTTTTTTTCAATTTTGGCTGGGGTTCCCCTTAATATCCATACCAGACCTGAAGGGCCTTGTATGGAATTTAGGGGGACCCCCACATCATTTTTTTTTTTTTATTTTGGTTCGGGGTTCCCCTGTGGGGAATTCCCATGCCGTTTTTATCAATGAACTTCTATGTGTATTGTCGGCAATGCAATAGCCGCGGCTAGTTTTAAATGAGTTTTTTCCTTCCAAATGTCATTTTGCTGTCAGACTGTTCTAAACACGGGAAACATGCGCCCCTTTACAGGCATACTATAGACACCCCCCAGGTACGAAATTTAAAGGAATATTACACTTTTATTGTTTGACTTTAAGCATTAATAAAATCACTGCTCCTGAAAAAACGTCCGTTTTTAAAACTTTTTTTTGCATTGATCCATGTCCCCTGGGGCAGGACCCGGGTCCCCAAACACTTTTTATGACAATAACTTGCATATTAGCCTTTAAAATTAGCACTTTTGATTATTCATGTTCGTGTCCCATAGACTTTAACGGCGTTCGCGTGTTCGAACGAATTTTTTTCCTGTTCGCATGTTCTGGTGCGAACCGAACAGGGGGGTGTTCGGCTCATCCCTACTCCTGACAAACCCTTGCATCTTTCATCCAGTGCTGCACTGACGTTTCTGGATTCTTAGTCATGGGGAAAGCAAAAGCATTGTCAAAGGATCTGCGAGAAAAGGTAGTTGAACTGTATAAAACAGGAAATGGATATAAAAAGTTATCCAAGGAACTGAGAATGCCAATCAGCAGCGTTCAAACTCCTAATCAAGAAGTGGAAAATGAGGGGTCCTGTTGAAACCAAACCACGGTCAGGTAGATCAACTAAAGTTTTAGCCACAACTGCCAGGAAAATTGTTTGGAATGCAAAGAAAAACCCACAAATAACAAGGGGGCTCCCAGATCCCGCCCCCCCCCATGTGAATGCACCCCTATCCATTCACCAAAAAAGTGTAAAAATAAGTAAAAACAACAGGAGACAGTTTTTGACAAATCCTTTATTAAAAAAAAAGAAAAAAAGTGTCCATCCATATCTTCAATCATGGTGCCAACGGTCCCAAGAAAAAGAAACACGTAAAAATTCCGCCTCCATGGGAGTGGTGGCAGCTATTATATAGCAAGGGACATCAGAGAGGGTGGAGTTTACCCGTTTACATCAGCGGGTGGCCCGCCCTTGGCTATAACAGCTGTCAAAGCGAAAATACGGCAGTCGGCGGGACGCCTCCCATGGAGGCAGAGTTTTTCTGGTTTTTTTTGGGACCGTCAGTGCCGTGATTGATGATGGATTTACATCACAGGACACTTTTTTTTTAAAAATGTAATAAAGGAATAGTCAAGAAATGTCTCCTGTCGTTTTTACTTTTTTGACACTTTTTGGTGAATGGGTGGGGGTACAATGTACCTAATACCCATTCACATGGGGGGGCGGGATCTGGGGGCCCCCTTGTTAAAGGGTGCTTCCAGATTTCGATAAGCCCCCCGCACAACCACCAGGCAAGGGTTGTGGGGATGAACCCCATGTCCCCATCAACATGGGGACAAGGTGCTTTGGGGGGCTACCCCAAAGCACCCTACCCATGTTCAGGACATGTGGCCTGGTACAGTTCAGGAGGGGGGTGCTCCCTCGCCCCCCTCTTTTCCTGTGCCCTGCCAGGTTGTATACTTGGATAAGGGTCTGGTATGGATTTGTTTAAAAAATTGGCACGGGGTTCCCCTTAAAATCCATACCAAACCTAAAGAGCCTGGTATGTATTTTGGGGGGATCCCCACACCATTTTTTTTTATTTTGCCATGGAGTTTCCCTTAATATTCATACCACACCCAAAGGGCCTGGTAATGGACGGGGGGGGGGGGACCCACGCCATTTATTTCAATGACTTTCTTATGTATATTGCCAGGATTCGGCAATACATTACAGCTGCAAGCAATTTAAAATGGCATTTTTTCCTTTAGAAATGTCACTTTTCTGTGGTACTGTTTTAAACATGGGAAAGATGCATTACTTTAAAGGCAGACTAAGGGTGCCCCCAGGCATGATATTTAAAGGAGTATTTCATTTTTATTGTTTCACTTTAAGCATTATTAAAATCACTGCTCCTGAAAAAATGTCTGTTTTTAAACCTTTTTTTTGCATTTATACATGTCTCCTGGGGCAATACCATGTTCCCGAATACATGGTATTCTATGACTCTAGGATTCTATGGCAATAACTTAATAATAAGCCTTTAAAATGAACACTTTTGATTTTTCATGTTCGTGTCCCATAGACTTTAACGGTGTTCGCATGTTTGCACAAATTTTTTAGTCTGTTCGTGCTCTTGTTTAAAGTAGAACTATAGGCAAAACAAGCAAAACTTTTTTTCCCTTTTGGATAGAGCAAGGGAGGGTTATAACCCCTGTTTGAGTTTTTTTCGCCATCTGTGTTACATTGCGGAGGTTTCCTTTCACTTCCTGTCTCATAGTCAAACAGGAAGTGACAGGAAATCCCTGCAAATTAAAGAAATTCCTTGGAGACCCCCAAGTCAATGTTTCCCCTTTGTTACTTTTCTGGGGAAAACCCAAAATGTAGTATTTTCTTTTGCTTTCACTTTAAATGATAATGGTAAACAGGAAAAATAGAGAGGGTCAATCCCCATAGTGGGGGTACAGACAGCAGCAAAAACTGACAGGGGTTCTAATCCCTCTCCACTCTATCCAAAACAAAAAAAAAGTTTTGCCTTTATTTATACTTTAAGTTAAAAATTGGACAAACATGTTAGGAGCCCCTTGGTTTCTGTGTTGTTAAGCCAGTTCTCAGACATGGTTACAGCAGCTTTTCCTGGACTGTAAGCTGAAGCTTAAACCTTGTTCCTTCAGCTTGAGAGTCCATCCACTATACAGGTTATTTTTCTCAGGCCCTTTGCCTAGATTGAACTACTTAATTCACTTCAATTCAGAGGCCTTTGCTGTTACTGCGGCAAATTTCTCCAAACTATGGTGGCAATAATTTCCACAAGAGGCTACTCCCTTCCCATACATAGGCTTGAGGCAGGAATATCATGCCAAGTGGACAGGACATACCCTAGAGGGTAGTAAACTTTTATTACAAACAGACATATTAAGATGTTGGATAGTGTATGTAGACAGGACCCCCTCTGCTAAAAAGTCCTTACATCACCAACCCACATCACCCATCCTAAAGTGGATTCCTAATTCACAACCTTATATCCTGGACTTATTTTGGAATACACATTCATAAACTCTCTTTTTGTGTTTCTACGCGAGCATGCATATGGATCAATATCTGGGAAAGTGTTATATTCAAAATACAATGCAATCTGAGCACTGAACAAAGAAAATCCATTGTATAATGTATTTTAGGATATCTTTATAAATAGTTTAACTCTTTCAATGTCAAGGGGCTCTAAAGATCTCAGCCATTAAGTAACCCCAAGTGAAAATAAAGCAGCAGTGGGAATTTGGCTTCCTTTTGTCCCATCTTGATCCTCCAGTCATGCATCCTGGTATGTGAAGCACAGTGGGATTAATTAAAATCTCTACCCAGTATAAACAGTAAAGATGCTGTCCTCATATAGACTGCTACTTTGTTCTTTAGTTTTATCTGCTCAGAAATGTACAGTAACCCTTTGTTACTGGGAAGAAATCAGCCGTTTTTAAACAACCAATTTTGTGAGATCCAATCCATACATGCAATTTCTACAGTGCTGGCTAAAGGAAAGAAGGAATTCAGCCCCAAACTCCTCCAAACAAGCACTCCTCCCTTAAATTATATACAGATCATATGCAGTCAAATTTTCTTAATTCATAGTAGAAAAGGCCTGAACAAATTTTACTGCTGTCTGTATCCCTGTTGGGGTGTTTTTTTTTATCAGAATGCTGATCAGGTTTTTCTTTTTGTTCTTGTCCACATTGGGAATGAACTACAGACCACAGTTAACATTCTCTACCCAATATTTCTGCTGGAGTTTCACTAGATTTTACCTCCTGGATGTCTAAGGATTACAAATTACACTATTTAAAAACTAGACAATCAAGGGCAAAAATGGATCACTTTGCATTACAGTTTAAAAAGAAAAAAAAAAACTCTGTGTTTTGAAAATGTATTAAAAAGCTCCTCACTGATATTGTGCAGGAGCATAATAACATCATTAGAGAGCATAAATATATCACCATACGTGGGGATGTGTTTATTTGTGGCCACACATCTTTCAAGACATGTTTTACACTAAATTTTGCCTGCAGTTTGTTGGCTGAATAAATATGTCAGAACGTTTCTCTAATTGGATTGCCCCCACTTTGTTGTATGAAGGGTTTAGAACGCAGCAGACAAATTTGCAGGAGAGTTCTGGAAGGTGCTATACTGTACATGGAATTGGATCCATGGAATTGGAGCCCCAGTGACTGTGCATGAAGACATTCACTCCGGAGGTGTCCCATTGACAGCCTAGTCTAACAGGAAGTGGGTTGGATGATGTTGGGTGTCATTTAACCCAGAAGATTAGCCATGGCCAGTAACAGTGAGTCTGTAGGAGCAGGGCCAGAGAGGAGGTAAGTCTTGCAGCTCCCTAACAGATATAAGACAACGTCATTTTTAATTAACAGGCAACACTGGAGTTCTGTAATTCTTTAACTACTGATCAAGTACAAACACTATTCACTAACATAGATAGATAGATAGATAGATAGATAGATAGATAGATAGATAGATAGATAGATAGATAGATAGATAGATAGATAGATAGATACACTATATTACCAAAAGTATTGGGATGCCTGCCTTGACACACACCTGAACTTTAATGACATCCCTGTTTTAGTCTGTAGGGTTAAATATTGAGTTGGCCCACCCTTTGCAGCTATAACAGCTTCAACTCTTCTGGGAAGCCTGTCCGCAAGGTTTAGGAGTGTGTTAATGGGAATGTTTGACCATTCTTCCAGAAGCGCATTTGTGAGGTCAGGCACTGATGTTGGACGAGCAGTCCTGGCTCGCAGTGTCAGCTCTAATTCATCCCAAAGGTGTTCTATCGGGTTGAGGTTAGGACTCTGTGCTGGCCAGTCAAGTTTTTCCACCCCAAACTCGCTCATCCATTTTTTTATGGACCTTATGGAGCTTTGTGTCCAAATCATTTGGTGGAGGGGGGGTTATGATGTGGGGTTGTTTTTCAGGGGTTAGGCTTTACCCCTTAGTTCCTGTGAAGGAAACTCTTAAGGTGCCAGCATACAAAGACATGTTGGACAATTTAACCAGTGCACAAAGCAAGGTCCATGCGAACATGGATGAGCGAGTTTGGAGTTGAAGTTGTTATAGCTGCAAAGGGTGGGCCAACTCAATATTGAACCCTATGAACTAAGACTGGGATGCCATTAAAGTTTATGTGTGTGTAAAGGCAGGCTTCCCAATACTTTTGGTAATATAGTGTAGATAGATAGATAGATAGATAGATAGATAGATAGATAGATAGATAGATAGATAGATAGATAGATAGATAGATAGATAGATAGATAGATAGATAGATAGATAGATAGATAGATAGATAGATAGATAGATAGATATTATTCTTGGTCGTATGCTAAATTTTTCATAATAAGCAACTGTGTTCAAACATAGGACACCCCCATAACATGAAGTCCAAATGAAGTCAAGAGGAAACGGAACAAGCATTTAGCACATCCCAGTGATGGCCATGCAAGCCAAGGCAAGTGAATGGGGCAATATTGAGGTCTATTTGAAAGTTTAGGTTGAACCAAATCAAAAATGTGCACTGGTTGATGCTGTTTTTGTTTTTCCTTCTCTGTTAAATACAGGGGTCAAAGCCAGGAGCCTAAGACTCTTTGGATGTTTATAGCCTTTCCGGAAGAATTATTCTTTTTCCCCAGGCTGGATATGCTTGGGGACTGGCCCTAAATAAGTCTAGGAGGCTCATACTGCAGTTGTGACCAGACAATTTTTGCTAGAGAGGCTGTAAAAATCCAAGGAAGCCATGGTTTGACTACTGAGATAAGTGGGCAGATGTGGAGAAGGGGGATGTATAATGTAGAATAGTCTGGGAGGTCTAGGAAGTTTGGGGTAGTGTTAATATTATTAACAGTAATGCTGTGCTTTCAGCTCTTTTTTACAGCATGTAAATCGGATGCCTACATGGTCTACTTGCTTTCTACTACATGGACATAAAATTCCAGATGAAAGAAAAGTCTGCATACATAAAATCTTCTAGTAAACAGTAGTGTAGTTGCACACTAAATAAATTCTAAGTAAGACATAAGAAACACCTGCCTAATTTTCAGCTCAATTGCCTCCCAATTCCCCTGATTAATACCAGTGTCTTTCCTCTGGGGAAATCAAAATGGCTGCTTCCCATGAGGCCTCTAATTGGAATCCTTAAAGTCATCCAGACATCTAGCATTTCTCGATACACGGTGTTAAGTATGCTTAATGATTCCAGTGTTTACGGTTCTGGTTTCAGCATCCCTCTAATGATCAGTGTCACAGGCTACAAAACCATGTGCTGGTTTTTTACATGTGCGCAGGTGTATGAACATATACAGTATGTTTATATGCTTTAACAGAAAGAGTGTCTCATGATGTAATGGAGTCTGATGTGTATTAATGACAACACAAATACAGCGCTATGTTTATTTCTCAATGTCCATCCCATCATATATTATTGTGCCTTATGCTTTGCTAGAATTTCAATTAAACTGCATTTTATGTCCTAAGTGAGTCAGGAGTCAAAACACTCATTCAATTTTCTTTTAATCAACGGTGCACATATGCCAGGTGTATGCTAAATGGTTATTAAAAGTAAATTTATAGTTAAGCTTTAACGCTAAGGCCATTAAACTTGGCTTTATATCTTCTGTGAATGTAGCTGCTTTGTGATCTATCTGTAATATATATAATTACCACACACAGGTATCACTTATATCAATTGCATAAAAAGGCCATAGCAGCTCAGGCTGCTGCTATGGGGTCTGGTAGTGGAAGGGGCCCCATTTGGGGGGCTCTTGAAGCAAATTAAACATAGAAGATCTGTGTGCATATGGAGACAACACACATACAGTATAGTACTGTATCATTAAGTGCTGTAGAGGTTGCTCTTAACATTGACCCTGTACCCCATGTGATATATTCAGTCAATAAGAGTGGTCTTCAGACACACAAAAGGAGACTTCACAATTGTTGTCTCTGATAACAGATTCCCTTTGCAGATTGTGCAGTAAGAAGAATCTGTTAAACTATTTTGGCAGTGTAGATCTATTGCCCTCAGAACTTCTGGTCATCCCAGCCAGCACTGAAATGAACCGTGTATGCCTAATTCACTCTTCCTCAGTTTGTAAAAAATATCCTAAGGTAAAAAAAAAAATCACAAGATCGACGTTTGTAGTTCAGCAAAAAAGCCAAATCCAACGTTTGTAGTTCAGCAAAAAAGCCAAATCCAAACAGCGATCACAAGAAAATGTAGGAGTAAGATTTATAACCCAATACTATAAGAAACACTGGAAAATGCAGAGTGTATTCAAAAAACACTGGTCCATCCTACAGCAGGATCCCCACTTAAAACCCACTCTTTCTACAGTTTCTCAATTTACTTATAGGAAGGCAACTAATGTCACATGGAAAGTGGCTCCTAGCAAAATCAAATCCACGACATCTTCGACTGACAAAATTCCATAGATACTTACTCTGTTGGTGGGCATGTTTCAGTGCAAAAAAATCATTGTTCCAGACTTGTTCTCACATCCAACATGGCCAAAAATCTTTTGCCCATAATGGAAATACATATAAATTGAACACCTTTCACAATTGTTCCTCTATGTTTGTGGTTTATTGTCTTTCTTACCCTTGTGGCATGTTACATGTGGGCCGTACCATCAGGACACTCTGTGCCAGATTTGGGGAGCACCGCAGATTTGTTGATGCAGGTTTCCCCAAACACAGCGTTACCCACCACTTTCTGGAATTTGATACACAAATCTCCAAGGATCTAAAAGTATGGGTTCTTGAATCCATTCCAGAAAAATATTCTCCAGCTGAACAGTTTAAAAGATTGTTGCCAGGAAACATACTTTATTTGGTGGTGGATTCACATTGTTGTTCAAAAGCCAGAGAGGATTTCACCTTATTGTGTTGCTACAATCACCTATCTCTTTATTTAGGACTCTAGAATGTGTTTTTTGTTCATATAATTTTTTTTTCGCATACCATTGAACTTTTCACAGAATTAGTCCGACATTGTGACGTACATTATATACGTCACACGATTTATTGTTTTTGGAATTTATCAACAGGCAATTTTTTTTCAGGTTATTCATTTATATTTGTTTGTTATCACATTTGGATTAACACATCATTTGAGAGCGCAGCTCCTTTTTTACTTACCGTATATACTCGAGTATAAGTCGTTCCGAGTATAAGTCGAGGCCCTAATTTACCACAAAAAAAAATGGGAAAAACTTATTGACCCCAGTATAAGACGAGGGTGAGAAATGCACAGCTACTGTAAGTGGAAAAGAGGGTCAACAATGCCCATTTGCAGCCTCACTGTGCCCATTTGCAGCATCACTGTGCCCATTTGCAGCCTCACTGTGCCCATCTGCAGCCATAGGTCCCCTGAACTTCAAACTCGGTAGTTAAGGGTTCCTAGATGCCCCCTAGCTGCAGCCAAAATTTGGGGTCTCTGAACCCAAAGGGTCCCGAAATGACATTGCTGCAGATGGACACAGTTGACCGAATTTGGGGCCCCGTATCTCAGGGCCACTTAGTGCTAGGAACTCCAAATTTGATGTGCAAACCCAGTGGAACTAGCACCATAAAATTTCCAAAGCTGGGGTTTCTAGCACCAAGTGGCCCCGAGATACAGAGCCCCAAAAATCAGTTCAGAAAATGTCAAGCACTTTTCTACAGCAGAGAATGACATTTGGATATGTTGTGGTACCAATTCCACTAGGTTTGCACACCAAATTTGGGGTTCCTAGCACCAAGTGACCCTGAGATACAGGGCCCCAAAGTCGGTTCTGAAAATGAAATTTTTTGCTGCAGAAAAGTGCTTGACTCGAGTATAAGTCGAGGGGGGCACTTTCAGCACAAAAAAATGTGCTGAAAAATTCGACTTATACTCGAGTATATACGGTATTTTTACTTGTGTGTATTTCACTTTGAGTTGCAGCTAGGGTTATTGGGTTTGTACACAGCGCAGTTTCTCTTTTACAGCAATGTGTCTGTGTTTACCCGCTCACCCCCTCCCTCCTGCAGCCACCACTCAGCCAATCAGCAGCAGGAGGAGGACACAGGACTGCAGCAAAGGACGCTAGGAAGTGTAGTTAAGGGATGGGACGGAGAGTCAGCATTGACAGCTCCACAGTTCCCCCCTCACGGGTCGCAGAGGAGGAGAGAGAGCTCCTCCTCCCGCCCTCTCCTCCTGTGTCTGCCCCGGGAAGTTTGAAGCCCAGCAGCCAGAAGGGGAATGGTGGAGCCTGTTAATCCATCCACTGTTAGTAAAGTCTCCCCCCTCCCTTCTCTCTCCTGCCTCTCATCTAATGTAAGAGAGACTCTGATGTATGCAGGCTTTGTGGACTTCTTACTATGGGCTGCTTAGGAGTGTGTGTGTCTGTGTATGTAAATGTATATATACTATACACACCCACATGTGTGTTTGAGCTATGGGGTGCACACCCTAATGCAATAGGCTGCTATGGTTACAAGGGATTTCCATTAACTGATCCTCTCTTGCTTGAAAACTTCTGTCCACAGCACTGGCCACCCATGAAAAGAGATGTGCAATAACTGTGTATTGTACAGTATATCTTTGTACCAATCAAACTTTCACTTCACTGAAGTTTAGCAAAGGTTTAATAAGAAATCCACCTCACCCGGGCGTCCCAAGCCATCTCCCTCCAAAGTTTTGGTCACATACACTTCTGTGCCTTTTCTATCTATCTATCTATCTATCTATCTATCTATCTATCTATCTATCTATCTATCTATCTATCTATCTATCTATCTATCTATCTATCTATCTATCTATCTATCTATCTATCTATCTATCTATCTATCTATCTAGATATAGATATATATACTGTATATATACACACTTGTGTTTGAGCTTTGGGGTGCACACCCTATTGCCATAAGCTGCACGCATCAATGGGATGTCTTTTTTTGTATTTTATTGCTGATTAAAATTGTACCAGAAAGGGTAGTGGGGTGTGAAATACTCCAAAATGCTTAACACAGCTTGAGGAGGACACTTCTTGGTTGGTAGCAGTAGTACAAAGACAAATTGACCAATACGGTGTGTAGATACATAGCTGGGGACTGTGCAGAAGTATGCAACATGAGAAGTTAAAGACTTGGACAGTCTATGGGTGCACATGTAGGTGTAGACCATGTAGGTGTCTATGTAAAGACCATGTAGGTGTAGCTAGCATAGAGGCTTTGCTCAACACAGTCCCGGCTTATAGTCAGTTCTTGTATAGTGCAGCTCCCATAAGAGTATACAGCATCCAGTACAGGAAGGCTGATCCATTCCCCCACTGGGGAGAGAAGACCGTTCTGTTCAGTGCTCCAACCTATTTAGCAGAACTCCAACCACCATCTGGGCACAATCCCCCTGTCCTTCAGGGGTTGGCTGTGTCCTGCTAAATATTAAGGCTGAATACCTAGACTCTCCTGCTGTAAACTCTAGAAATGTCTCCTAGAAGCAGGGAGAAGCAGTCAAGCTCCAGCTTGTGAAGCTCTGAACAGACCAGATTAAACAATCACTGCTCCTGTGTTTACAGCGGAAGCAAAAAACTAAATTTGCCTAGCAACCAAACGAGGTGCGTGCTACACATGTCAAGGTCTTTTTTTTTTTTTAAAGGAGTACTTGCAACACAATTATTTAGAATGAACATGCTGTCGGTTTTGTCTCTAAAAGCACAAATAGTACTCCATAATGTTTTGGAACTCCATTAGGAAATGAATCATGTCTAGGAAGACATCTTGCTTTATCTGTTTGTAGACAATATACTGAGGATTACGCACAATGCAGTGTCAACCAACTGGTCTATTCAACAGACAGTCCAAAAGGCAAATGCATTACACCATAACAAGCAAATAAAATTTGGTTTACAGGAGGAATTATGATTGGTTGTTTGAGCAGTGTTTTTTTTCTGCTTGTATGTTGCACTTTTTTTTAATAAGCCTGCACCACTTGATATTACATAAGTTTACTCGTGACCTTTTCGATGACTGGCGTTTCCAACTAATTTAAATAAACTTTGATGTAAAAGCGCAATAAATGCATGGTGCCATGTTGTGTTTAAATACTATAACATTTAATGTTTGACTTTGGATAAATCCTTCTGATCTATAAAAGTATTTTGAGATGTGAAGACTCGTGGCACTTGGAAATCTGCCACCGTCTCATCAGGGCAAATCTGATTTAAGGAGTTAGTTAATGAGATTGCTCTTTTCAGTTGTAGAACTGGTCCCCATCTCCTCAATCAGAGTGCACACATTTGGGGTTGAAGTACCTCCTATCACTCAGGGGACCTCTCCTGACTCACACGGATCATCCATAATGGCTCCATTAATATGATTTGCCAGGTAGTCGTATATCCTTGAAATAAATTGCTCCCAAAAAAGATTTTATCAGAGTTTATTTTTATTTTCTACTCAGCACATCTGTTCCCTGGATAGCGACACACAATATTGTCTACTTTTTATGAAATGTATAAAAGACTTTATTTATCAAAAGTAGAATATTACAGGTCTATATCTGAAAATACATTACCAGCATAGCTAGCAAGCCTGTGTCTTAGCATTCAGTAAGCTAGACACTCCACTCCTTCAAAGTCAGTGATAAATTCTGCATTCTTCCCTTTCCGAAAGACCCATGAGCTTTTTTAATACTGTAGGAGGAAAACCAAAGAGGGAATGCAAAGTACAGAAACACAGAGAATTCTATACAATTTTAATTCTTTATTGTCAGACCACTCAAAAAGATGAATTTTGATTGGCTCCTGCACATTTGTTGCTGCATTTTCCATTTAAACTTTGCATTGATGAATACATTCCTTCGTTTTGGTTCCATTTTTTTTTTTTTTTTTGTCCACCATCTAAACCATGTTTGTATGAAGGTTTTTTTTGACTGAAATCAACAGAACATCAATCTCCAGAACTGGAATTTTTTGGATTTTTTTCAGGAGATCTTTTCACATGTCTGTCAAGATTACAGAACTGGGTTTATGCACACTGGATGCTCCCTAGACGCCTTTCTCCTGGCAGCAGAAAAGTGCCGGACGCTGGTAAACGTGTGTACTGCTTTTTCTATTGTGAAAAAAAAAACGTGTGTACTGCTTTTACCCGCGTTTATCAGCGTCAAACACTCAATCGCTAAATGCACGTTTACACTTGTTTTTGCCATGTCTAGTGTTTTTCTGTCAGAACTTTCTCCTCCTGAACAACTTTCTCCTCCTGAACGAGATTCTGTTGCATTCTTTCCCAACGCTCTAAAACATGCACTGGTCACCCCCATACTTAAAAAGCCATCCTTTGACGCTACCAATCTTAACAATCTACTCCCTATCTCCTTGCTCCCCTTTTCCTCTAAACTCCTTGAACACCTGGTCTACAACCAGCTCTTCTAAAACTCACAAATTACTTACTAACAGCAAAAGCCAATGGACACCATTCTGTACCCCTACTTCTGGATCTTTCGGCTGCCTTTGATGCGGTTGACCATGGGCGTCCGCAGAACTTTTTCCAGGGGGGGGGGCATTATTTCAAGGCCACCCATGCTCTGCCCCTTTTCGACAATCTCATGAAAATCTTTCCACTTGAAAGATATATGTGTGTTCTACAAGAGATAATTCATCTTCACTTTGTATTGGAAGTTACTCAGGCGGCTGTGTACCATGCCCATATAGCCTAGAGAATGTACATCTTTTTACATTGCAATACATCTGTTGTGGTCATATTTTGATCTTCATACTGTCACTGTAAAGCTGTTTTCATCAAGATCAAAATATGACCGCAATATAAAAGGATGTATATTCTCTAGGCCAGTGATGGCGAACCTTGGCTCCCCAGATGTTTTGGAACTACATTTCCCATGATGCTCATGCACCCTGCAGTGTAGTTGAGCATCATGGGAAATGTAGTTCCAAAACATCTGGGGTGCCAAGGTTCGCCATCACTGCTCTAGGCTATATGGGCATGGTACGCAACCGCCTGAGTAACCTTGCGGACATGCTTTCAATCCAATACAAAGTGATAAGTGAAGATGAATTATCTCCTAAACTTTACACACTCATATCTTTCCAGCAAATTGCAATTATAGCTCAGCTCAGCTGTCTCACTTTCCATTAAAAGCAATATATTATTCTACATAAAAATGCTCCTCATAAGTCTTGTTTTTACCTGTGGTTCTTCACTGTGTATGCCTCAGTATTTCCTGTCTGTGATGCTCCCCTAGGCCCAGGGAATCACTGCCAGGCGGCAGCGTATCACTGACTCTGACTCGGCCACTTAAGTGGGCGGGGCCGATGCTGCGCCAGTGTTGTGATGATAAATACCCCCTGTCGAATAATGTCCGCCCGCCACTGCACATGGGCAGCACTTGCGCATTACCGAGCCGCCGAAAGCCACCGAACCTCGGAATTGATGAACAGCTGTTGAGGGCGCCTGCGCACTATAGCTAACATAGTGCCACAACCCCCCCCCCCCCCGCTGCTCGTACAAGTCTGCAAGGGGCAGATTTGTACATGATGGACACGTGTGAGGGGCGGACACCTACACAAGGGGGCGTCATTTGTAATGATGGGCAGTGTTGTTAAGATCGGACCGGAATTTATTAATAAACTCAAACAAATCTTCTACAAATATGTATCTCTGCTATTCTTCCTACACGTCTTTGCGGCCTATCTTTCCCATGCAATATCAGTGCCCATCGTTACAAAATACATCCCTTCTGTTGCCATCTGCCATCTGTTTAGCTGGTTTACTAAAGGCATATAGACAGGGCACTTTGCAAGTGCAGTTGCGCTAGAGTTTAGTAAATAAGCAGAAACTCTGCTGACTTCCATCATCCAATGTGCAACCAAAAGGCTGTTTATTTTTATTTTCCTTACACGTGATTGGGTACTCTTTGCAAAGTGAAGCCTTACCTCATTTACTAAGCTCTGGAGCAACTGTACATGCAGAGGGCAACTTTGCACAGTCTTTTTGCCTTTAGTAAAGCAACCCCATTGGCTTTTATGTAATTGAGTTTAGGAGCTTTGGAAATAAATGCCAAAAGATCCTAAACTCAAGTTTAGGCACTGCTAGTGTACATGACACCCTAGAGGGCACAATGTTTTGTAAATCATTATTATTTTTGAATAACCATTACTTGAAAAGCTCACCTAGCTGTGCCACATCATTAGTATCAATAGATCTATGTGAACAAAAAGTTATTAAGAGGCAGGATTTTTGAAGCACCACAACACTACAATTCTGTTTCCATAAAAAACATTATAGCTTTATTTATACAAAAGTATAAAAAAAATGGTTTTGTAGGATAAAATAACAAGAGCAATATAGATATAAAGACCCCAAACTTAACATAACTCTATCACCCACTTAACTTGAACACATATAAGTAACCTGGGGGAAAACCCCTTTTTTGTAACAATCGTTTACTCCTTTAGTGGTTATAATAGATAATTGAATGCGTTTCCTGGATTTAGACAGCCCACTTCTTCAGGGATCACAGAGTCAACTTGCTCTAAAGTAACCAAAATTGACATATTAGAGAACGTATACAGTACATCCATGAATTAAAATTATACACACATATTGCCTGACATACATTGGCTCTATGCCACAAGACTCAATCCCTGACCTTGGTCTTGCATTCTAAAAGAGGCAGAGCATGTGCCAAATTTAAATTATATAGGTACATGAATTTGGTACAGACTGCACCAGGCTTAAGATGCATAAGAGACACTTTTGCAAAATATGTCCGTGACAGCCTTTATGAATTCCAGGGAGTGTATTTTTTGGGCTAGTGTTGTAGCCCTATATAAAACTCTGTGCCAGTAGCATGCTGGAGATGTGGACCACTGCTCTCACACAGAATTTAGCAGTTTGGATCTCCTGCGGTCTGACTGGTCTACTGCACTGAACAGTGATCCAATAATAATGTATGGGCACCGGCTAGTACAGCAGGACTGTAAGCCCAGGCCAATGTAACGAACAACCCCCCCAGTAGGTGTGTCCATGACAGCCTGGGTTCACAAGAAGTAAGCTGAATGACTGGCCATTATTCAACCTGGCAGAGGAGTACCAAATACTGGACGAGCAGACTTTCTACTGAGGACAGGACTGCATTTAAAGGAGGGGTTATTCACGGAGACTGTCCTCGGCCCCATTTACAGAACAGTCCCCCCTTTATATCAGTGTCCTCAGTTGGCCTTCACATCACAGGCCCCTTTACATTACAGTGCCTCTTTACAGTGCAGTCCCTTTTACGTCACAGTGCCCCTTTACACTAAGGTAATGGGGACTGTTCTGTAAAGGAAGTACTGTAATGTCAAGGGGAGCTGTGATGTAAAGGGGGCACTGTAATGTAAAGGGGACTTCTCTGTAAGGGGGTACTGTAATGTAAAGGGGGGCTGGAATGTAAAGGGAACTGAACTGTAAACAGGGCACTGTGATATAAAGGAGACTGCACTGTAAAGGGGCACTGTAATGATTACAGTGGGCCTTTACAGTGCAGTTCCCTTTATATTACAGTGCCCCCGCTGTCTGCCCCTCCCCTCTTTCCCCTCTAACATGACACTTTCCCATTTTAATGTCTGCCTCCTCTACACAGGACCTACCTTTGGCAGGGCAGAGGCTGTGATCAGTCCGTGTGTCCTCTCCCACCTGCCCGAATATGTCATCCTATCAGCAGGGCAGGGGATGGGAGGGTCTCTCCATTCTGGTCTGCAGCTCCTTCTGCCCCCTGCCCTGCTGATTGGATGACATCATCGGCCGGGTGGGCGGATAAGCTGGGAGATGACAAACAGGCATGGCCGCACAGCAGGAGGTGAGCGGGGAATCTGGTCTGTGATATCCCTGTGCGGACCATGGTCGCTGCTCATCTCCTGCTGTGTGGCCCAGTCATCAACAGACCACTGGTCTGCAGCCCAGTGTTTAGGGACTCCTGTTCTATTGGGTTCTGACAGGGGGCAGTCATGAGCCTTCGACAGAAGCTGGCTGAATGCCCCGCTTCTGTCAGACCAGCTGCAGCACACAAGGGTCAAATGTTGGGCAGTTTCTATTGAACTGGCCAATGCCACCCGACATTTGGCCCGTGTGTACGGGACTTCAACAAATAATTATTTGGTTCAGGAGTTGCAGGCCAGGCTTGCCTTATTTTGGTGGTGATTAAATATTTGGCCGTATTCTGATCCAGTTAGCCAGTTTCTTTTCTAAAACCTCAAAACAGTGGTGCCATTAATATGCATAGAAACGATTTTTATTGGATCAGAATGGTTTCAGGAAAGGTGAGGAGGGCTATCTTGCGTGGTGTAAAAAATAGGTATTAACGGCCCAACAGTATTATCATGTAGTTGTACTAAGCTGCTTCTTTTGCAGTAAACATGTATTTCGCGTGAAAGACCTCAGCATACCTACAATTAATAAAATGACACCGAAAATAAATAAAAATGTGCCATTTATACCTCCCAAAGCTTTTCAACTCAAGAAAGAAAATGTGGCATCTTTTTTTCTTTTCAATTGCAGCCATTCTGAACACGCTTTTGAAAGCATTTATAAAGAAATGCTCCATTTGACAATATTGCTGCGTGTCCACAGGGCAGAAGGCAAGCTTATTTTAAACTCAAAGCAGGATGCTTTCCTAGAAGAAGGGAAATCTTTTGCGAGGGATCTTGAGGACTCTGCTTTCTCTTCTTCTATCATACAATAGCTGTTGTTGCTACGTTGTCCTTTATGCAAACAAAATTAGAAAGTTGATTCTATGAAAAATAGGCAAAAAGGTTTTTGTGAACAGGTACATAACAATACATCTTGTAAAAGAAACACAATGTTAGAAAATTAAGAAAAATTTGCAATGTAGCAAATCATCAGCTATTGTTGCAGAAATCTAAACGTGAAAAATATCAGGCTCAGTTCACTAAGATGGATGAGTTATTTTACCTATGATTGCTATTTTCTCCTAACAGCGTTTACTTCACAAATAAAAACAACTATTGTGTAGGTAAGGAATGAGCATTTTCTTTTAGCATGGACATCAGATGTTTAAAAATCTGACATTGTTTTGTTCCACAACCCACAACACATTTATCACCACCTCAAATGGCTCCTTTTACTGCTCCTGTTAGCAGACACCTTAGAGAATCCTGCAGCCAGCTTGTAGGCAGGGGCAGTCTGTATCCTCCACTGCAGGCAGCGCTCAACCAAAGCTCCAAATTTAGAAGGGGAATGAAGTTTTTAGGAGCTCAGTTCCTCTATGACTTCCTGTGATTACAGGAAGACAGCTGTTTGATTGGATGCTGGCAGCACACGTGACTTTGGCGTCCACCTTGGGTCGGGCACAATCTATTTAGGGTTCCCCATCTGGCAGGGACAGTGCTTAACAGCAGGGAAATGTTCCTGAGGAGTAGGGAAAGTGCAGGGATTACACTTTCTCCTCGTAGGAAGCCTCCAGTTTGCGTTTGGACCAGCCAGGCCACGTTCCCACTCCTGCAGAAGATGTCAGCATCATTCCAGGACCTTGTTTCTCTGCTACTGTTTGTTCGCTCCAGTTAGCTGTGCCCTCCCACCGGGCCTGTCTGTACATTGTTGGAATTCTTACAATATACTGTTTTCATCCTCCACGGATGAGTGTATTCTTGCCACCGGCGCACCATGCTACACCCCAGAAGTGTAGCTTGAAGTTTGTGGGCCCAGATGCAAAAGTTGATCTGAGGCCTCCCCCACTACCAACTGCCACTTCCACTGTGCACCAAGATATTCCCACCACATGCCAAGATACTCCAAGTGGCTAAAGCATTATTTCAGATCTTTATTTACATAATGAAAGGGTAATTCAAAAGATTTTGAAAAAAACTGTCGACATTTTGACATACCTCTCCAGAGTTTTTGAATACACTAAAGTAAGGGTAGACACCCTTTAAGAGGTGGAGATTTACTTGAACAACATGAAAAAGATAAAAGATCACCGACCAGTGACACCCTTTTTTTTTTTACTTTTTGCTATAATAAATATAAAAAAAATATATGAAAAAACAAATTTCTTCCTCAGTTTACACCGATATGTATTCTTCTACATATTTTTGGTAA
Source organism: Lithobates clamitans (assembly GCA_037952925.1). NCBI lineage: Eukaryota > Metazoa > Chordata > Amphibia > Anura > Ranidae > Lithobates > Lithobates clamitans. The sequence continues at coordinate 1,616,996 of JBBGZY010000925.1, read as the reverse complement.
AAAAAAAAATCACAATAGGCGTATATTGATTGGTTTGCGCAAAAGTTATTGTGTCTACAAAATAGGGGATAGGTTTATGGCATTTTTATTACTATTTTTTTATTAGTAATGGCGGCGATCTGCGATTTTTATCGTGACTGCGTTATTGTGGCAGATCGGACACTTTTGGCACTATTTTGGGACCACTGGCATTTATTACTGTGTATTACTGTGTTTATTACTGGTAGGGAAGGGGTTAAACACTAGGGGGCGATCAAGGGGTTAAGTGTGTTCCCTGGGCGTGTTCCAACTGTAGGGGGCTCACTAGAACATGACAGAGATCACTGCTTCCGATCACTGGGAGCAGTAGATCCATATCAGCACAGCGATATGCCTTGTTTACATAGGCATCACCCCGTTGTGCCTCTCTGTGTCACGATTGCGGGCCACCAGTGGACATCTGCTGATGACGCAGCAACGTACGGGTACGTTGTTTTGTGCACCGTGCAACTTTGCCGACGTATAACGGTGTGAGCTGGTCTGCAAGCGATTAAGGAAATTAACTAGCAAGTCCTAACTAAATAGTAAGGAAAGCTTTGAAAAATATATAATAAAACAAATGTTACTCTGAAAATATAAACTTAGCCTTACTTACAAGTGGAGAGGGTCAGACAGTAGAGCAGTGGACAGTGTCAGTAGAGCAGTGGACAGTGTCAGAAGGGTAGTGGACAGTGTCAATCATAGGGCAGTGGACGTGTCCGTAGCGTAGTGGATTGTCTCAGTAGGGCAGTGGATGTGTGAGAAGTGCAGTGAATGATGCCAGTCAGTGGGGCAGTGGAATTTGTCAATAGGGCAGAGGCTGCAGTCAGTAGAGCAGTGGATGGCATCAGTCAGTAGAACAGTGGATGAAAAATGTAAAGTCAGTGTATAGTGGAAAAACCTAGCACTAAATGGTGAATAAACCAAACCCTCCCAGTAAAATAGTAAAAGCAATGCTCCTCTCAAACACATGAATAAATAAAATCAACAAAAACCATGTCCTAAAAAATAAATATATCAAGTGAAGAATCCAAGTGAATAAATGGTTACTGTCCCTTTAAATGACATGGGATAATAATGTGTGAATAGTATGTGTGAAATTTAAAAGCAAAACAAATAAATAATTTTCCCTTTAAATAACATGAAGCATTAGTGTGCAAGTAATATATAATTCAGTTCATCTATATATCACATGACCAGTCCGTGAAAAAAAATATACTATATTTATTGGCGTATAACACTCACTTTTTTACCATGAAAATCGGGTGCAAATAGCGTGTGCGCGTTATACGCCAATATTTCAATTTTAGCTGCCTCGGAGGGGACAAGGGGACGAGCGCTGTCAGATTACATACAGCGAGAATCTCCTGTTTACTTGGCAGCCTCTGTAATAGGAAGTCCTGTCTCCTGGGCCGCCATTGGACCACTGTTCTGTCTATCATAGGAGATTCTCTTTGTATGTAATCTGTCGGCGCTCGTCCCGCCCCCTCCCTGTCCCCTCTAGGCTGCAGGTGGACATCAATCAGGCTGCACTGATGGCAATGGTGAGGCTGCTGCATTGAAGGCAATCGTGAGGCTGTATTGATGTGGATTGATGAGGCTGCAGATGGGCACTGACCCTTATTTTGCTCCAAAGTTCCTTATTTAAAATTTTTGTTTTTTTCCTGAAACTTCCCTCTTAAAATGAATGTGTGTGTTATACGCCTGTGCGTGTTATACGCCGATAAATACGGTATGTATAAATGTAAATTTGAAACCTATAAAAAATGTAGATGTGTCTATTTTAAACATATATATTCAAATGGTTCTAGTCCACTTTTGCACTTTTCCACAGTGATAACTACCACCAACACACCGCACTCACCAGAAGATGTAGCTGCTTGAAGTGGGAGTAATTTCCCTTGTATGATTTTTACCTATAGGTAAGCCTATAATAAGGCTTACCTATAGGTAGAGTAAATATCTCCTAAACATGCACCGTTCCATTCCTTCAGAGCCATGCCTGTGCTGCTCCTTCAGAGCCGTGCCGTAAACAGTGACTCCAGCACCAAAGCGCGGGAGTGATGTAATCGCCAACTCAGCCATTCATATTGCCGAAGCCCATAAACCCAGAAGGAAGACTAGGTGAGGATGGAAGCGCCTTCAGCGGTGACAGTGCGCCGCTGGAGGGCTTTGTTTTCAGGTAAGTCTGAAATAATAAGCTAGTATGCGATGCATACTAGCACATTATGATCTAAACTGGCCGGTGCCTAATTTTTTTTTCTTTTTTTAATGCGGTTTACCACTGCTGTTAATTATAGGCAGCAAATGGGCATTTTGATATTTTCCCAAGAAGGATAAATCACAGCATCTTGTTCTTAGGAGCGGCCTCTTTAAGGATAGTAAATCTCTGGTGCTGGTATCGGTAAGGCCATCATTTTCCGGGGTCAGCAGATATGTAGTCAGCTGTGTAAAAGAAGTGCTCACCACAGGAGCCTAAACTGCTCAAGTGTAGTATTTATTTTAAAAACTGGACTCAACAAACCAATATAAAAAGCAAGTATCCAAATTCTCACGAAGATGGCTGCCACAAGCCATGCAGCAGCAAGACTTCAGCACTCTTTAGCTCCACCCAACACGTTTTACGCTCTTGGGTGGAGCTAAAGAGTGCTGAAGTGCAGAGAGGAGAAGAAGCAGGCTTATCATTAATGTAACAAAGTCTCTTGGGTCATGTGATGTGACAAGCCATAATAGAAATTGGATCAGTATTTTATCAAGGACAGATAAAGATTACAGAGTACATAAAAAGGACAGCTTGGCTCAGTCATGCTTATTTTTTGTTGCTACAGAGAGGCATGGGGGAGCTGAAATGTCACCCTGGAAGATGTTTTCAGTGCCATTTACTGTTTATCAAGGCAATAACTATTGGAATAGTTTTATGTAACCTACTTAATGCATAGTACCTGCACATAGCTCCCCACCGTTGGGGTCAGGAGACTACATTCCTGAAAATGCTCAGATCAGACAACACTCACCCTATGCCTATGGGTACATAAATCAATTGTAAATCATATAAAATTATGTATTTAATACAATTGTATACATCATATTAAGTAAATACAGTAGTGTGTACTCTACCTGGAAACTTAATTATCTTTAAAATGGCCTACAGCATTATGCAAGCCCAAATACAAGCTCAAAAACAATAAATGAGCTGAACTTTGCTTCATCCAGACAAATCCTGCAGGATCAAAAGGGTCCATTTAACTAACACACCATATCTATGATTGAATCTAGTCTTCTATGAGTAAAGAGAGCAGAGGATGGTTTTTCTGATCAGAGGCCATCGCCTGCCCAAGGCTTTCTTCTAACCACAAAACTATTCAGCCTATTCAGTCGGCAGAGAAGCTTTATAATGGAGGTCATTAATCTCTTGACGTAAGAGATGATCCATTCAATTTATTAAGATTTCATCCAGCCTTTTGGCAGCGTGCAGAGAAGGTAATTCCGGTGTGCCATGAAGAATGGCTAGTGTGTGTGCTTTTCACTTCCAGCCAACTCTCCTCAGTGTAAGCTGGCAGTGGAAGAGAAAATATTCAGAACTGATTCCAGGAGGGATTCATAAGATGTGAGACATAACATCTGTGTGTGGTTAATGATTTTTCTGGAAAAAACTACTGATAATCTTATGGCCAGTACTGATTGCAGTACATTCACCATGTTGCTGATGCAGAATCATGTTTCATAATAAGAATTTCCCTTTAACAAGAGCTTCTCAAAGCACCACTTGCCTGTAAATTGGCCTTATATGACCTTTTACAAAAAGAGTTTTGTTTTTAAAGTAAGCATATATTAGCAACCGATTAGAAGGTTGTACTGGTCTGACTCTCTAATTAAAGCAGAACTCCAGTAAAAAAAAAAAAAATTATAATAATAGCAAGATGAAAACGAATAGCACATTAACTAGAATGTATAGAATTATTAGGGTGCTGTGCTGGTACTGTTCTGATTATACAGGTGCTCGAGCTCCAGCAAAACCACCCCTAAAAGCATCCGAAGAAGCACACTGTCAAATATCAATGTGCATTATTTAGTAAACGTGCAATTAATGTATTAATGTATTATGTATTTAGGAGAATTAAGCACTTCAATACAGGGTACTTATACACCTTCCTGCTCAGACCAATTTTCAGCTTTCAGCGCTGTTGCAATTTGAATGACAATTGCGCGGTCATGCTACACTGTACTAAATTTTTATCATTTTGTTCCCACAAATAGAGCTTTCTTTTGGGGGTATTTGATTACCTCTGGGATTTTTATTTTCTGCTAAACAAATAAAATAAAAAGACAGAAAATTTTGAAAAAAAAATGTAAAAAAAAAAAACTTTGTAAATAAGTAAGTTTTCTCCTTCACTGATGGGCAATGATGGGGCTGCACTGACGGGCACTGATAGGCACCGATGAGGTGGCACCAATGAGATGGCACTGATGATGGGCACTAATATGCGGCACTGATGGGGTACTGATAGGCGGCACTGATGGGCACTGATAGGTGGCACTGTTATGCAGCACTGATGGGTAGACATAGCTGGCACTGATGGGCACTGAAAGGCGGCACGGATGGGCACTGATAGGCAGCCTGGATGGGCAGTGATAGGTGGCACAGATGGGCACTGATAGGCGGCACAGATGGACACTGATAGGTGTCACGGATGGGCATGGATGGGCACTGATAGGTGGCACCGATGTCCAGTAATTGATGGTTCTGGTGGATGCCAATCAGTGCCAAACAATAATGCCCGCCAATCAGTGATGCCCATTGTGGGCACTGATTGGCATCCATTGTGGGCACTGATTGGCATCCATTGTGGGCACTGATTGCATCCCTGTTGCTCAAGGGTGGCATACCTAGTGGTAACATCCCTGGTGGTCCTAGTGGCATTCCTGGTGGTCCTAGTGGCATCCTTGGTGGTCCAGTTTGGGCATCCTTGGGGGGGCTGCACTGATAATCAATCAGCACAGACCTCCCCTGTGAGAGGAGCAGCTGATCGGCTCTCCTCTACTCGTGTCTGACAGACGCGAGTGAGGAAAAGCCGATCAACAGCTCTCCCTGTTTACACTATGATCAGCCATAATTGGACACGGCTGATCACATGGCAAAGAGTCTCCGTCAGAGACTCTTTACCAAGATCGGTGTAGCGGTGTGTCAGATTGACACACCGCACCACCGATCGCCGCAATGCGAGCCCCCACGGGCGTGTGGCGGCTGTTATGCTGCTGGACGTCATATGACCTCCGGTCAGGATATTGAAACCACTTTGCCACCGTCATTTTGCTATATGGCGGGCGGCAAGTGGTAAAGCAACAGTATCTTATACCTTAATGCAAAATGATCTCTCTGGTGGACACTACAGTTACCAAGTTACATAGTAGGTGAGGTCGAAAAAAGACACAAGTCCATCAAGTCCAATCTATGTGTGTGATTTTATGTCAGTATTACATTGTATATCCCTGTATGCTGTGGTCGTTCAGGTGCTTATCTAATAGTTTCTTGAAACTATCGATGCCCCTCGCTGAGACCACCGCCTGTGGAAGGGAATTCCACATTCTTGCCGCTCTTACAGTAAAGAACCCTCTATGTAGTTTAATGTTAAACCTCTTTTCTTCTAATTTTAATGAGTGGCCATGAGTCTTGTTAAACTCCCTTCCGCGAAAAAGTTTTATCCCTATTGTGGGGTCACCAGTACGGTATTTGTAAATTGAAATTATATCCCCTCTAAAGCGTCTCTTCTCCAGAGAGAATAAGTTCAGTGCTCGCAACCTTTCCCCATAACTAATATCCCTTTATTAGCTTTGTGCCCTTCTTTGTACTCACTCCATTTCCAGTACATCCTTCCTGAGGACTGGTGCCCAGAACTGGACAGCATGCTCTAGGTGCGGCTGGACCAGCGTCTTGTAGAGCGGGAGAATTATCGTTTTATCTCTGGAGTTGATCCGCTTTTTAATGCATGCCAATATTCCGTTTGTTATGTTCGTAGCAGTTTGGCATTGCATGCCATTGCTGAGCCTATCCCCAGGTCCTTTTCCATTCTAGATTCCCCCAGAGGTTCTCCCCCCCAGTGTATAGATTGCATTCATATTTCTACCACCCAAATGCATTATTTTACATTTTCCACATTGAACCTCATTTGTCATGTAGTTGCCCACCCCATTAATTTGTTCAGATCTTTTTGCAAGGTTTCCACATCCTGCGGAGAAGTTATTGCCCTGCTTAACTTAGTATCATCCGCAAATACAGAGATTGAACTTTTTACCCCATCCTCCAGGTTGTTTATGAACAAGTTAAACAGGATTTACTTTACTTTAATTGTGTAGCGGGACAGAATTATTCTACCAACACTATCAATGAAGGAAGAAAGGTCCATCACACACTGCATAGATTACTGACATTCACATTCATTTTATGCAAAGTCCATAAGCATGGCAATGACTGTCCCTGCCCTAGGACCTTCTCCTTTAACATGCTTCACCCAATACAGTATAGTCATAGAGATTATTCTTTATGACTAAGCCTTATTGGGGAAAACGCATTCAATGGGGTGGTTCTAGAGCAGGGACTGTCATTGCCATGCTTGTGGATATCTTACACAATAAATGTGGATGTGAGTGATTTATCTGGTGTGCAGGGGCCCTTTCTTCCTGCATTGATTCTATAAGCATGGATGGCCTGGCTTGCCTCAAATACCTGGATTTTGAGTGGCAGGGGAGAGTAGCTGCTTTGAGCAGAGAACTACTTTTTCAATGTTATCCCAACACTATCAGTTTACACTTTTATTTTATGCTTCAGCTATCAGCTATAGTGACAGATCTAATGTGCTCCAATCAGGTAGCAGGAGGCAGTCATAAGGTTTTCAGATCAGCGGTCTCGAAACATTCTAAATAAAGGGCTAGTTTAATGTTTTTCAGACTTTTGTGGGTGCGGTCTGTTTGTGTGAGTGGAAAATGCCCTGGCATCAATTGAACAAAAAAATGCCTCATCATGGGGGCAGGAGGCGGAGCCTAGCAGAGCAGACATGCATTGTTAGAGCTCCACACCGCTGAGGAGAGAAGAGAAGGACAAAGCGGAGCCTGCAGGCTCAAAAGGTATCCATTTGAACCTTTTTGTCCCAGGGAACAAACTGTGAAAGTTTGGGCAGGAAATATGGTACTGGGAGGAAACCGTGGCAGAAATAAAAATCACCTCACAAAGAGCTCACAGGCACTCACTGCAGCTGAAGCAGCTCCAGTCACCTCACAAGATACAGCATCAGGGCGCTCTCACAGACAGAAAATGTCACAGCAAGACTCTCCATTTGAGTCAGATACAGAACAAATCCTCTCACAAACTTCTCCACAAGCCTCCTCAGTATCCCCAGAAATATTATTACAATTTGAAAAGATGCTTCATAAGGCTTTAAAACAAACCTCAGACCAAATAACAAAAAGCCTAACCAAAGAAATAAGAGAGCTGGGAAACCGCACCGCAGCCTTAGAAATAAAAATGGATGAAATTGAAATTACAACCCAAGAAAATATAACAGAATTGGAACAATTAAAAAAAGAGAATTTAATACTTCAAACTAAGCTCGAAGATTACGAAAATAGAGCCAGACGTTCAAACTTGCGCATAAGGGGAATACCTGAAACTGTGACAGACCTGCAATCTACTATTACTGCTCTATTACAAGAACTAAAGCCAGATATCCCTATTGAACGTTTAGAACTGGACAGAGTACACAGAGCCCTCACAGCCAAAAAGAAAGATGGACCCCCACGTGATATAATCACAAAATTTCATTATTACAGAACGAAAGAACAAATACTAATTGCTGCAAGAGAAAAAAAGGAACTTAATTTTCAAGGACACAATTATCAAATTTTTGCTGACCTATCCCAACTTACTATTACTAAAAGACGATCCATGAAACCCCAACTAATGGAACTGCAACGCCACAACATTATGTATCAATGGGGCTTCCCCTTTTCAGTCAGATTTAACTACCAAGGTACAATTTACAGAAGCAGATCAGCAGATGAACTACAACAAACCCTTTTAAAATTAAATCTGACAGAACCCACAAGCAGCAACTCTCCCACACGCAGAAGAATGGCGTCATCTTCACCTTCAGGCAGCACTCAGAAAATTTCAGAACAAAATGGGAATCATCATTCTCACAAAAGAGGCCGTTATGCCACATCATCCGTGGACCAAGAAGATTCAATGGACTGACATCCTAATTCCTGATATCTCTTCATTTATTATACTAAGAGATGGTTCTCTTTAAAAAACCTATATTTATAACTGAATGTAACTGCATTCTGATAGTCACACACTGTGTGGGATCATGTTACATTCCAGTTATATTTCTTATTACTTCTGATTCATATAGCCTTAGAATATATAAGTGAAATAAGGAAATTCTTGTTCAGTTATATATTATCAGGTAATAACAATAGATTTATTACTTTTTAGGACAAATATGTTCAATAATCCAGAAGTAATGGAAGCTTTTTCTTTCTTTTCTTAAAACAAATATATTATTACCTAACTAGTCCCTAGAATTATGTTTTTGTTTATTCTAATCTGAAGCAATACAACCTCAATTTTATGAGCTAACATATCTAAACAGTTGCATATGAATAAAATATGTAATTGTTTACTCTAAAAGGGTTAAAATCCCAAAATAATTCAAACTATCTTCATCAATACCAAAGTTATTAACTTTACCTTTCTAACTGAATTATTTAGCCTAGGGCAAGACTAACCACATACAACCACCCTGGAATAAATAATTTCAACAAAAACTATATTCTGCACTCCAATTAATGAAACATCATTTTGATGTCTTTTGACATAGCACTTCTCTCCTGTAAGTGGAAGATCCGTGTACACCCAGAAATTAAAGACCCAGAAGGTAGATACCTGATACTCATGGGTTATATAATGGATACAGCAATCACGGTGATTTCCTACTACGCTCCTAACAAACAACCTACACCATTCCTCTCACATATATTACAAGTGATTAATACACACAAAATAGGAACAGTGATAATGTGTGGGGATTCAAACCAGGTCCTTCTCCCATTTCTAGATAAATCACCTTTTACACCATCCAAAATAACCTCTAGATTACCTTTTTCTCAACTTCTTTCCAAATACAATCTGGTAGATTCATGGAGAGAAAGTAACCCAATGAAAAAGAAATTCACTTATTTCTCGCACCCTCATCAAACCTTAACCAGAATAGATCATATTTTTCTAACAATAGGAATGATACCAGAAATTATTGCATCAGATATAATTCCGATTCCGTGGTCTGACCATAATGCAGTATACACTACTATAGCCTCAGCCATACCAAAAGCGCATGACCCAACGTGGTACTTAACGGACATAATGCTCAAACACCCACTACATCAGGTGGCCATTGAACAAGCTTTAAAGGAATACATATCAATTAATAATACAACAGACATCTCCCCAATAACACTGTGGGAAGCTCATAAGCCTGTCTTGCGTGGTACAATACAAAGACAAATGGCACTATTTAAATGGGAACGCAAAAATCTAGCAAAAAAACTAGAACTCAATTTTAATGCAGCCTACATATCATTTCAAGATAATCCATCTCAGAGTACAAAATCTCATCTGGAAAAATCTAGATTGGAATACGATCTATTTCTCACTGAGTCAGTTGATAAATCCCTCAAACGCTCCAAACACAATTTTTACATGAATACAAACAAACCAGGTACATATTTGGCTCGGGCATTAAATTCAACTAACAAATCTTTCAAACCAATACGTTTGAAATTATCAAAAAATGTTTACACTTGTAATCCAGTTAAAATAGTCCATAAATTTCACTCACATCTCGCAACTTTATACAAGACAAACAATGAATTTAATCCTACAGAAGCTGAATCCTTCTTCTCAAAAATAAACTTACCTGAGTTATCTCAGAATCAAAAAAGCAGTTTGGATGAGCCTATAACTATAGATGAAGTTGCTAACGCCATAAAAGACCTGAAACTTAACAAAAGACCAGGCCCAGATGGCTACTCGGCTTTATACTATAAAACATTCTCAGAAATACTCTCTCCCATTCTCACTGAAACTTTTAACAAACTTCTAGATGGACATTCTTTTCGGCAAGAAACACTAATGGCAATTGTTTGTATGATCCCAAAACCCCTTTCTGATGATACTTCCTGTGTGAATTATCGGCCTATCTCTCTGTTAAACCTCGATATTAAATTATTAGCAAAAATAATAGCAAAACGCCTCAATAGCATTATAGGAAAATTAATACATAGAGATCAAGTAGGCTTCATGCCAAATAGACAGGCAGGCGATAATATACGCAGGGCAGTGTTATTGGCACATATTGCTAAAAAACGGAAAATCTCTTTATGTTTTCTATCTCTCGATATTAAGAGCGCATTTGACACAGTATCCTGGCAATATATGCAATATTCATTACAAAAATGGGGTTTTGGACCCCACTTTTTAACATGGATCAAAGCATTATATAATAAACCCAAAGCCTATATAAAATATGCTGGATACAAATCTGAAGCCTTTAATATCGAAAGAGGTACCCGACAGGGTTGCCCATTATCTCCCTTATTATTTGCCCTTATACTCGTACCCATGGCCCAATACATCAGAACAAACCAAACTATAACTGGCATTGAAGTAGGAGGTATTACACACAAATTATGTATATTTGCAGACGATATATTACTTTTTCTATCATCACCACAGGTCTCTGGTCCTAACTTAATACCAGCTCTTGATGGATTTGCAGCCCTATCCGGCCTTATGATTAATCCTAAGAAATGCCTAGTGCTTAATATTTCACTCACAAACATGGAATTGATCCCGGCTAAGGCTGCACTCCCATTCACATGGGCAGAAAAATCAATCCCATATCTTGGAATTCATTTAACAGCATCTCATTCTGACTTATTCTCAACCAATTATCCTCCTGTATTAAGACAGATCACAAATCTAATAAAACAATGGTCGCAACTTCCTTTATCCTGGATAGGGAAAATTAATGCAATCAAAATGACTATTCTACCCAAATTGCTTTATCTATTCAGAGTCCTCCCTATTCCAATTCCTTCCTATTTTTTGAGAATAGTACAAAAAAGAGCAACTTCGTTTATATGGGGCTCTTCTAAACCACGTATACCTATACACACACTACATCTTCCCAAAAATAATCGAGGCCTGGGATACCCTAATTTTACTAACTACTACAGAGCAGCACATTTGGCCAGTCTGTCCAAATACCATGCAAAACAGGAAATCCCCTCTATTAATATCAAATTTATTATGGCTTGATCCTAAAGACCGCTTTAAAATTCATAATCCCATAACTAAACACTTCTTATCTCTCTGGGATAAACTAAAAACCAAATATCAGTTACAATCTCCACACAATCCTCTCCTTTCTTTTATCAGAAATCCGGCCTTTTATCCGGCATGGATCTACCCAAATTCTTTTAAAGCTTGGACAACATCAGGCATTCAGACACTAAATGACTTCATAGCATCTAAATCATTCCTTTCATTCCCATCGCTTAGAGAAAAATATGATCTACCAAACTCTGAGATATTTAGATATCTCCAAATCAAAAATTTCTATACACCATTCCTAAAGGGGGATACACCATTATCCCAATTATCCATTTTTGAATCAATCTGTACAAAAGATCCATTTGCTAAAGGTACAATTTCATCACTTTATAACCAATTATATGGAGTAGCAAATCTTAATAGACCCTCTTACGTTCAGAGGTGGGAGGAGGACCTGGGACGAACTTTAGAAGACACGGACTGGTCTAACATATGGCTCACATCTAAGTCATCTTCACCCAACATCTTAGCACTGGAGACAAATTATAAAGTCCTAACTCGCTGGTACCTTGTACCCGCTAGAGTGGCAAAATATTCACCTAATACCTCAGCTCTTTGTTTTCGAGGATGCCCAGAAATAGGCACATATTTACACATATGGTGGACGTGCCCAGTAATCCAAACCTTCTGGAAGGAAGTTTTCGTGATTGCATCTAAAATATTTAAAAAGATAATACAACCAGATCCATATTTAACTTTATTTAATCTAAAACCGGAATGGTTAACACTCTCTCAATTCAAACTCATGATCCAACTAATAACGGCTGCAAAACAAACAGTGGCCAAGGCATGGAAATCTCCTACATTGGTACAAGCAGAAACAATTCACAGAATGAATAATACAATGTCCCATGCTAAGATGGTAGCCATCGATCAAAATCAAATTCCAAAATTTGAAAAACTTTGGCACCCTTGGATAAAACAACAGTTCCTGTCAAATTTCAATGACTCTGTCCTGTTGCCATGGTAACAGATTAAATGACTTACAGAGACACCCATTCTAAGGCTTCAAAGAGAACTAAAAAGAATAATAAACTGACGAGCGGGACAACCTTGTGGACCATACCTCTACCTTTCAACCCTTTTTCTTCTTTCTCTTTCCTTTTCTCCACCTTACGATTAAAGCTCATTATCAGAATTTATTTGACCTATATACACTCTACTTGTAAACAATATGTATAGTAGGTATAAATCATTTAAATACCTACAAAAGTAACTAAGGAAATGATATATATCTTTAATTTAGGTTTACGTGAACCCAATATTTATTTGAAATTTCATGATATTTACCTATATAAACCCTACTGTAAAACAATGAGCTTACTTTATAGATCCTTGCATACTTACTTTATGTATCTTTATAACATTGTATACTCAATAAACTTCTTTTGACAAGGAAAAATGCCTCATCATTGGTGTCAATGGGAGAAATAGGTCCCCATCGTTGGTATCAGCGAAGCAATAGTGCCCTATCATTGGTGTCTTTGGGAGGAATTTTCCCCCGTCATTAGTGTCAGGGGAGGAATGGTGCCCCATCATCGGTGTCAGTGGGAGGAATTGTGTCCCATTGTTGGTGTCTGTGGGAGGAATAGTGCACCATCATTGGTGTCTGTGGGAGGAATGGTGCCCCATATTTGTTTTCAGTGGCAAGAATAATGTCACATCATTGGCGGCAATAAAGCCACAAGGGCCGGATATAGGCAGACATAGGCCGCAGTTTGGAGACCACTGTCAGATATAAGCCCTCAGGCGGCAGTTTGGAGACCATAACATAGACTTAAGGGAATGGTCAGACAAACTAGCACAAGTTTTACTGTTTTCTTCTCTGTCTGATTCTAAGGTGTACTTACACTATTTGGCCCTTTTTTCTCCTACAGTAGTGTGTAACTGAGGTCCTGTTCTGTGGTTGGAGGCATTCCTCCTCCGATCTAGTGAAGGGTACTGATTATTTGGATGAAGACAGAGTTCTACAGAGGCATTTAGAAGATGTGTTCTCTCTAGCTGAGAGACTAGGCTTCACAAGGTGATAAAGAAGTGAGTCTTCTCTCCTTGGGGGAATATAGATCTGGTAGCATGTTCCCAATGGGGTATCTGTGAGGTGGGAGAAAGAGATAATGGGAAGGTTTATCTGCAGTAGATGCTATATAGCAGCATTTTCACCCACTAGAATCTACTGGTAAATTATGAATGAAGATGTTGTTGTTGGAGTGTCATGTTACTTTCTTCAGAGAACATGAGAACATGCACACACTGGAACATATTCAAATATGTTCCAGAGAACATGCACACACTGGAACATATTCAAATATGTTCCAGTGTGTGCATGTTCTCTGAATCAAGATGCCATTTTTCTTCAAATTCAGAAAAAGTTGCAAGCAAAAGCAGTGGTCTGGTTCCTGTGTATCCAATGGCACTGTAAAAGAACTTGTATACAGGGGAATGGCATAAAACCTTGCTGCACCGTTGTACCCAATCTTATTGCCAAGGCCATTTGAAACATTGTGGACATCGTCTCAGTGTTTCCTGAACTTCAAATGCTGCTTACTGGCTGTTTCTCCAACACTGGTATCCACTTCTTCCCTCTGCTGAATCCCATTGCCTAGTGCTTTAATTCATATAGTGAGAGTCCTTCCTCAAAAAACTCCTTAAGAGCAAGGGTACCACTGTGCCGGTTACAGAAACTTGCTGAAAGACTTTTGCAGGGCAAAGCAAACTATTTGCAAAGAATCCAGGACTGTTGAGGGGGCCTGGTAGTGGGTTCCCTACCCTGGTGGGTCTGGGGCAACTTATGATTTTTATTATGGTTTTAGAGACACTGAATGCATTAAATCCGGTGAATTTTGACACCCCAGGGAAAGACTATAGGGGCGTAGGATTTGCCAACCAAAGGCAGATCTCAACCCTCTTAAATTTAAGGGAATATGAATGGAGATGTATATATATATATATATATATATATGAAAGCAAACTGATTTATATACATTTAAATGTTTAATTTTTTTTTCTATAATGAAGTCCTTTAATATATATGTTAATATATTTTAGAAAAAATTACATCAGTTTGCAAGAAGATTGTTTATTAGAAACCCTGCAAGTAATGAGGATTCTGGATAATTGATTACTGTCTATGTAATACATCCCCTCTCCTACATGCCTCTGGCATTTCCTGTAAATGATGGTTGTATAAACAGCACATATTGATGACAGAACCTGCTGTTTACAGAGTCTTCAAGTGAGTATATCTTGTTTTCCAAAAAAGAAATGTATTATTTCGGCACAGGACTAAAATTTTTTTTTAAAAAGTTGTATTTTTATAGTCAGGTAAATATAACATTTTGGATGAGATGTTCCCATACTTACCAATTGCAGCCAGCAGTTGGTTCTCTTGAGAGTGTTCACTACTTCTGCTGAGTCATTTACTGCTCTAAATAGCTAGTGCTTGATTCGTTTATGAACTTCTAAACTGATTAAAATATAGTCCCACAAGGCTACCTGAACCCCCCATCCACTGACAAGGTAAGTTCTGCCTAACTCAGCCAAATTCTACTCACTATTATGTTCGATGTGAGCTTGTTGTCTGAAAATCCGACCGTGTGTATGCTCCATCGGATATTTGTTGTCAGAATTTCCGACAACAAAAATTTGGAGCTGGCTCTCAAATTTTTCGGATATTTGTTGTCAGAATTTCCGACAACAAAAATTTGGAGCTGGTTCTCAAATTTTTCGACAACAAAATCCGTTGTCGGAAATTCTGATCGTGTGTACAAAATTCCGACACACAAAATTCCACGCATGCTCAGAATCAAGCAGAAGCTCGTCGGACTTGTGGTACATCACCATGTTCTTGACGTTCGGAATTTCCAACAATATTTGTGCGACCATGTGTTTTAGACAAATTTGAGCCAACATCATTCGGAAATAAATCCAGGATTTTGTTGTCGGAATGTCCAATCGTGTGCACGCGGCATTAGATGACTATTTGCTCAAGAAATTATGTTGTCATAGTTTCTAAGTACTGTATGTACCCTGTTCTTTTCAGAAATTACATATAGGAGTTGATTTACTAAAACCAGAGGGTGCAAAATCTGGTGTAGCTGTGCATGGTAGCCAATCAGCTTCTAACTTCAGTTTGCTCAATTAGGATTTGACAAAAAAAAAATTGAAGCTGATTGGTTTCTATGCAGAGCTGCACCAGATTTTGCACTCTCCATTTTTAGTAAATCAACCCCATAGTTTATCAACTTAAAATTAGCAAGCGAAACATAAGGATTGTGCAGTGTAATAAACAAACAAAAGCCTACATCTTATTATTACGCTAAAGATCTCAGTTGCACACATTTGCAGCATGGACACTATGGACTCCTCTCAAGGTGCTGACCCCTTCTAATGCCCCGTACACACGGTCGGACATTGATCGGACATTCCGACAACAAAATCCAAGGATTTTTTCCGACGGATGTTGGCTCAAACTTGTCTTGCATACACACAGTCACACAAAGTTGTCGGAAAATCCGATCATTCTGAACGCGGTGACGTAAAACACGTACGTCGGGACTATAAATGGGGCAGTAGCCAATAGCTTTCATCTCTTTATTTATTCTGAGCATGCGTGGCACTTTGTGCGTTGGATTTGTGTACACACGATCGGAAATTTCGACAACGGATTTTGTTGTCGGAAAATTTTATATCCTGCTCTCAAACTTTGTGTGTCGAAAATCCGATGGAAAATGTGTGATGGAGCCTACACACGGTCGGAATTTCCGACAACAAGATCCTATCACACATTTTCCGTCGGAAAATCCGACCGTGTGTACGGGGCGTAATGCCCCGTACACACGGTCGGACTTTGTTCGTACATTCCGACAACAAAACCCATGGATTTTTTCCGACGGATGTTGGATCAAACTTGTCTTGCATACACACGGTCACACAAAGTTGTCGGAAAACCTGATCGTTCTGAACTCGGTGACGTAAAACACGTATGTCGGGACTATAAACGGGGCAGTAGCCAATAGCTTTCATCTCTTTATTTATTCTGAGCATGCGTGGCACTTTGTCCGTCGGATTTGTGTACACACGATCGGAATTTCCGACAACAGATTTTGTTGTCGGAAAATTTTATATCCTGCTCTCAAACTTTGTGTGTCGGAAAATCGGATGGAAAATGTGTGATGGAGCCTACACACGGTCGGAATTTCCGACAACAAGGTCCTATCACACATTTTCCGTCGGAATACTACAGGAATACTACATGTGATCTGGTGTCAGGCAAGGATCACAAAGGTTTCCAGTGTTCAATCTATGTGTTCAATCTAATTCTCTATTATCGATCTGTCTATACTGATGTTCACTTAGTTACCTGTTACTTAGTTACAAAAGCTGGCTATTGTAGAATTTGATTTGAAAATTTTAGTTTTTAAGAATGTTCTTTAATTTTCTAATAGTTTCTGGGGTCAACGAATGTAGTGATGAGAAAATTTTAAGGAACAGGACAGAAATTTTTTCTTGAAAAAACTAGTTTTTAACAGCGTATGTGATTTTCATTCAGGAAATTTAATTCACTCCAAAGTCGAATGTGAAAGGAAACATTTTTGAAGTACTTTCGAACTACATTCATTATATCATCTGATGTACGGATGAGAATTTTCCTATGAATGTTCATAGAATGTTTGTTTGAAAATCAACTAGTGTATGGCCAGGTTAACAACATTGGACGGTACAGTATATAGAAATTACTAACAAGAGTAAGGGCGTTCACACTGGTCCAACATGCGCTTGGACTTTGAGAGTACAAGTCGCATGACATGTCAAAACAATAAGAGCCATCTTAACTGGTCCGACTTGTGTCGGTCCGACTTTAAAAGGTTACTGCACTACTTTGGTCCAACTTGGGTGCCATTTCAGCCCATTGATTTAAATGGAAGTCGCATTCAAGTCGGATCATCATCTTAGCTGATTCGACTTGTGCCATGTGTGCTCTGAGATCAAGTGTATGCAATGTTAACAATGTAAAATCCCCTAAAAAAACAGCGTGGGGTCCCCTCCCCAATCCATAGCAGGACCTATGAGTCTGGTATGGATCCTAAAGGGGGAACCCCAATGCCAGAATAAAAAAAAATGGTGTGGGGTCGCCCCCAAGACCATGCCAAACACTTCAGTCTGGTATGAATTTTGAAAGTAAACCCCACGCAAAAAAAAAATGCGGTGGGGCCCCCCAAAAAAATATGCCAGACCCTTATGTGAGCATGCAGCCCGGCAGGTCAGATAGGGGGGAGGGAGGAGCGAGTGCCCCCCCTCCTGAACTATACCAGGCCACATGCCCTCAACATGGGGGGGTGCTTTGGGGCCCCTGGATTCTGCCCCCCCATGTGAATGGTGAATTGCACAAAAAACAAAAAACTGTTTTTGACAAGTCCTTAATTAAAAATGAAGAATGTCCCCCATCATAGCTCCAATGTCAATCACAATGTCTTCTTCCTCTGCCACCTCCATCGATGTCTTCTTTCTTTGCTTCCTCCGCCAATGTCTTCTTCCTCTGCCGCTGCTGCTGACCCACTGAAAATAAACCAAATGCTCCTCCTCCCGGACCCATGAATGATGGGTGTGTAATGTCACAAGGGGACGAGGTCTTCGGGTGTTTTCACCACATGGCCCCCCCTATAGCTATATAAAAACTGTCAAACACCGGAGCTGACAAAGAGGCGTCAGCCAGCATCGGAGGAGGAGCGTTTTTTTAATCTTCAAGCGGGTTGGTGCCAGGGGAAGAAGACGTTGGCAGAGGAAGCGGATAGAGTAGACATCGACGGAAGAAGAGGAAAAAGAAGACTTCCAGATTCTGATAAGCGCCCTGCCCGCAGACCCCAACAACCACTGACCAGGGTTGCTGGGAAGAGGCCCTTGTCCCCATCAACATGGGGACAAGGTGCTTTGGGGTGGGCCCCCCAGCCTCAAAGCACCCCTCCATGTTGAGGGCATGTGGCCTGATATGTTTCAGGAGGGGGGCACTCGCTCCCCCCCCTTTTCTGACCTGCCTGACTGCATGCTCGGATAAGAGTCTGGTATGAATTTTGGGGGGGACCCCCAATCTTTCTTTTTTTAATTTTATCGTGGGGTTTCCTCTCAAGGTCTATACCGGACACAAAGGGCCTGGTATGGATTTTGGAGAGGGGCACTGTCTTTTTTTGTTTCTTATTTTGGCGTGGGGTCCCCCCTCAAGATCCATACCGGACACAAAGGGCCTGGTATGGATTTGGGGCAGACCTCATGCCGTTTTTTAGGGGATTTTGCCTACAAGTGTGCATACACTTGATCTCAGATTATGCCACAAGTCGGATCAGTTAAGATGAAGATCCAACTTGGATGCGAGTTCCATTGAAAATCAATGGACTGAAATGGTACCCAAGCCGGACCAAAGTAGTGCAGGAACCTTGTTGTGCTCTTGAAGTCGGAGCACATGTTTCAATTGGAGCCTTTTAAATTTGGCGCAAGGTTTCATCCATTTAAAAGTTTTGATTTCTCAAAGGACAAGTCATAACCATCTCAAAGTCAGATCAAAATCGGATCCCATTCATTAAAGTCGCATGGAAGTCAGACCCGAAGTCGCAGGGCAAAGTTGGATTGGAAATCTATGACTTTTGTGTCGGATCAGTGTGCACATAGCCTAAAGCTTACCTGAAGATTAACTAAGCCTTCCTGGAAGGTTCAATGATGAGAAAACAATTTTTGTTCAGAACAGTTGAAGACCTCACTTGTGTGTACCAAACATCAAGAAGTGGCAATCAGTGCATCAAAGTATAACTAGTAAATTAAGTGCTTTTTTGCCAAGTTAAAACCTAGGTTTAATAGGTTAAAGTGTAATTACACCTTTATAAGACCCTATCCATCTTACCAACATATATGAATTATACATGCTTTAATGCTAATTGAATGTAGGTAAAGCACTGGCGAATCCAATTACCACCCTAATCAGACACAGAATAAGAATCTATCATTCATATGTGTTTATTTTAAAGGGATGACGTGCCAACCCTTCTGTCTTTACTTTCCTGAGATCCCTTGTTCGCAGTATAGCACATGCTTCAATTTGCAGGGATATAATATGCTGGTGTGCACATCTCTCACTAGGCTTGCCATCCAAGTAATTTCCTCTTGCTGTCAATAACTGTCCTTCAATTCCAGAGTCATTCAGTCTGTGTGTCAGCCTGCATGCTAGTTTTAGTGTATAAGGAACAACTAGTCCGCTGCAATAATTTATTAAGGCCGAACTCCAGGCAAACAGCTTAATACACAGTTAGAATTTGTAGATGTAAGTGGTTTATCTTCTATTACTGTTTATTTTGTCCTGAGATGCAGCAGTCCTGCGAGACTGGTGATCAGACTTTTCCCTACTGAAGGAAAAGTGGTTCTAGACCCTTACATATACCCAGTGAAGTGACTAGCCCCAGGTGAGATGAAACAAATCCTCCTACATAAGTTGTACCTGTTTGTCTGCAGCTATCTCTTCTGTAAAACGTTCTAAAACACACAGAGCAAAGGCTTTTTTCTCAGCTGCAGGGGGTGGGGATCTGACATCACACACACTGCAGAGCATAGAGCTACCCTTTTATCTGATAGGAAGGGGGACGGGCTGTCTCCTGGGAGGCTGTTGTGTCAGCTTAGAGTTTTTTCAGTGACTCATGCAGATAGCAGAGGGATCAGAGATCAGAGAAGAACTAGACTCTTTGCTTTGGATTTTGGCTACTACACATTACAGGGGGATGTGCTTTGTTCATTTTTCATGCCTGGCATTTAAGTAATAAAGTCTGGTCACCTCCCGGCTCCAAGCTTGTGATTGAACTGTGAAGAAAGAGCAGCATACTGATAAGCTCATCGTTTTACCCTCTCTTTCTCTTCCTTGTAATCACATATACACTTCAACATACTGAATGGCCTTTAGTGCTGCCCCTCCAACCTAGTCTGATTGCTTCTGTCCATGAGATTAGGAGATTACTAAGGTTGAAATCAAATGTAAGTACTTGCAATGGTTGCTTTGAAAAAGGCATTGAATAATTTTGTTTTTAAATGCATAACTACATTCATTTATTGTTTGTTTTTGCTAAATGTGCCTGCAGTAAAATAAAATTTGGAGTTCCCTCTCCTTTATACATTTTTGAAATTTACAGTTTGGATTATGTTAACCCATATATTTTTGCTTGCGTTGTTATACATAAATGTGTTACGTGCACAACAAAGAATTGTAAGAGTAGCACTAGAAACTAAAGAAGACAGTAAATAGATGAGGTTATGTGATGTACAAATCACAATGGCCTATATCCCACTGTAAAACTAGTAATATACAACATCCATTCTGACACTGGCTCCTAGGGCTACAGATAATGTGTTTATACGCAAGGGATTATGGGATGGAACCTCTCTTACTGAATCTATCGATGGCAATAGAAAAATGTAATAGATGCTGACACAACAGTTAGTGACCTGCCGTCCAAGTTATTTCCTGTCTGCTGTATTTGTGAGATTCCTTTAAGATGTAAACTGACAAGCCAGCTATGCTGTCATCAATATACTCATGTACTTAGTTTAATTTGAAAGCATTGAGGTATTTATGACATATTTTGCATAGTGCAATGTACAGTTTGGAAACAACAAATCCAATAAATTATTTACTACAGAGATAAAACATAAATGTGACCATTAAGAAGATTAGCCTGCAGAGATTAGAGGCAGCATGATCTTCTAAATGGATATGAAAGAACCAATTTGGTTGGGAACTTTGACTTTCCAAAGTATTTTGTTAATGAAATAAGAATGTAAAAATGTTCTTGGAAAAGGGCCATATTATCTATATAAAAATGAGTAAAATTAGATAAGAAATATGTTATGTGTCGGGTGTCCCTTTTATGTGTTGGGGCTGGTTATAGTGCTTCCTACGTTAGGTACAAAAAAAAGGCTCTTAGTTCATTATTTTTCTCAGGCATTCTGTGAATGAAAGTGGCCACATGTGGGCTCAGAGTGATATATAACACAACCCAAAGAGGTTCTGTCATTTTTTAAGCAATATAGTGCGGCAATGGAAGAAAGTAAGGAAGAAATGACAGATAATGTTGTTTTTAAAGTATGATGCTCTTACATATTTTTGTGATTTGATGTTTAGGCCCCTCTCCCTTCTTAGGATAGATTTTGGAAGATGTATAGAACAAAAATTAGGAAAAAACAAAAAAGACAGAAACAAAGGTCTCTTTCTCTCACTCCTCTATTTAGACTCCAAGGAATTTCGGGGGAGACTCCAGAGAGATTTCAATGCAGTGTTAGGTGTTCTTTAGGTTGCAGTTTAACTAGCTGGAAATTTGTCTTAGAACAGCAAAAAAAAAATATTTGCAAAATGATAAGTGTATATATTTGGTGGGTTTTTTTTGCACGACTCTTCTGCTTCTATATATGTTTGTGCTCAAACATGTACTGTAAAAAAAATGAGCACAATGCTTATCCTCAAGCAACTGTAGACCAAATACACACTAAGTAGATCCTGAAGGACATCTGTTAAGCCTCCACAGCATACCAAGGGCAATGCCTACAGCTCTGGGTTACTATTCCTCATCAAACTTACAAATAATCTGTGAAACAATTCATAATGTGCCTGTCTGCAAAATCTTGTACACATAGGCTGAATGTTGGGTGGCATCGACTGATTCAATAGAAACTGTCTGACATTCGGCCCGTGAGTACGGCTGCCGGTCCAACAGAAGCCAGCTGTTCAGCTGATTGTAGTGTTCTTGCGGGGGGAATGCATTAAGGTGAAAAACCTTGAGGGTTTACAACTCCTTTCAGCATAAGAAGTTTATTAGTTGTTATGTACAAAGCCCAGGGTCATTTTTATTTTTGTCTGGAGTTGCACTTTAAAGATATTTCTCTCTCTAGTGTTTAGAACAGAGGTCTCAAACTGGTGGCCCTCCAGCTGTTGCGAAACTACAAGTCCCATCATGCCTCTGCCTGTGGGAGTCATGTTTGTAACTGTCAGCCTTGCAATGCTTCATGGGACTTGTAGTTTCGCAACAGCTGGAGGCCCGCCAGTTTGAGACCCCTGGTTTAGAATAAAAAGTATTTATTGATGTAGGTAGAGATTGTCTTGAAAAAGAATGATATACTCTGTAGTTCAGTCGCTTTTCAGAACTCATGTTACAGGTACTAGTATACAATCTAATTCTGGAACGCTAGTCTATATAGCAGGGTTTATATAAAAAGCAGTAAAAGAAAGAGGTGTTCTCTTACTTACCTCTATACAACTAATTACTTTTTTTTCTTAACTTGCATAATTCCAATTTATGCCATTAGGCCACAGTCATCTTAATAATCAACCACTGCCACCAGTTATCTGGGTTGATCACTTATGCTTTCATGTCCCATTTATTGACATCCTTTAACCAGATTGTAGCTGTCCAACATGTCTGGTATCAGCTGTAAATTGCCCATAGAGAATTTCTGTAAGGTAGAAGACTATCCTTCATGCACCACACATGTCCAAGCCAATGGAAATATCATTATCCTAGGGCAGAGAACATATTGGTCATATCTGCATTAGCCAGCATTTCACTGTGAGGAATGCAATCCTTCTGTGCGGTAATTAGAATATAATTAAGCATCGCTTATGAAGGCTGTTTAGATGGCACTCTCAGTGCATGTAGGTGGTCCATGTTCACTGCGGTAGAGCATTTCAAGGAAACAAGCCTTTCAAAATACACAACCTGGTGTTCACCGAACTAGCCAATTGCTCTTGGCCCTTGTAAGGTTGGCCATTGCTGTTTCTGCCTCCCTAATTCATCTACCAATCTTATTATCTAAGAACTAATTGGTAGGGATCATGTAAGAAAAGTGAATTTTCAAACATTCTTAACAGAACGTGACTGACTGGCATTCTGGGCACTGACACACATGCTCCTCAGACTAATTGTGAACCAAATAATGTTCATGCTAATGCAAGGGAATCAGTTTCTGAAGAACCTCCTTGGTATGAGATATGAGCACAGCATTGTCAATAAAAAGAAATTCGGAGAAGCTTAAAGGGGCTGTAAACCCTCATGTTTTTTCACCTTAATGCATCCTATGCATTAAGTTGAAAAAAATTCTGTCGCTGACCAGCCCCCCCCCGTTTTACTCACCTGAGCCCACGCCAGAGACGCGCTCTACCTCTCTGGCCGGGGTTCTCGGCTCTTAATTGGATAGATTAATAGCAGCGCAGTCATTGGCTCCCGCTGCTGTCAATCAAATCCAATTATGCGGGCACCGGGGGGCAGGGCCGAGTCCGCATTCTGTGTCTATGGGCGCAAATGCTGGACTGGGGAGCGTGCCCGCATGGTAACCCCCAGGGAGAGCACTTCTCCTAGGCAGTTTACCGATGCGGGGAGGAGCCACGAGCGCCATTGGGGGACCCCAGAAGACGAGGATCAGGGCCACTCTGTGCAAAACTAACTGCACAGTGGAGGTAAGTATGATATGTTTGTTATTTAAAAAAAAAACGAGAGTTTACAAACCCTTTAAGAGATCAACTAATCTTCACCACAAGTTTGAATAGTTCTTTTCTGCTTACAGGATCAGATATTAATTTCAGGGGAGTGACATCCAGAGGGAAGTTGGCACACAGAGAACACCATATTTGTTGTTGATTTGTCTTCCTACAGCCACACAGGGACCGTTGAGGAACATATTGATGGGAAATACTTGTGGTGGCCATATTGGAAATACAAAGGACAATTATGGCTTGATTTACTATAGGGTTGGATTGATTTACTAAAGGCAAAATAGGCTGCTTGCTTTGCAAGGGAATTTGCACTTTGCAAAGGAACTTTCCCTAGAGCTTAGTGAATGTGGTAAAGTTTACTTTGTAAAGAATATCCAATCACGTGCAAGGAAAAAAAATAATAACATTTTTGCTTGCATGATCCGATGATGGAACTCAGCAGAGCTTCACCACATTCACTTAACCCTTGTGCAAATTTCCTTGCAAAGTGCAACTTCCCTTGCAAACTGAACTGCCTGTTTCCCTCATACCCATTGTGTGTTTTTCAAATCATCATTCTGGAGCAATACACAGCCTAGATCTGCATCCACAGCAAATCCATTGCACATGTCAAATCTTAATTCATGACAAACAATACAAATGCAAAACGAAGTTGGAATCAAAGATCTCACATCTGCAGACAATTAACTATGAAACTGAGTGTAATAGACACCTGCAATGCAGAAAGCTAATGGTTAATTAGCTAAATGACAATCTAAAATGAGTAAATAATGTCATCACAATACATAGAAAGATAACATCGAGCTTGAGAAAAGAGTAATTAAATTAGGACTTACATACAGCAGAAAGAAGAATGTACTTAAACACACAAACATACATCATAATTGTGACAGTGTTGCTTAAAAAATTTAGATAACCACTAAACTAAATGTCTGTCTTGTACAAATAAGCTATACATAATATTCACAGATTTCTATGTTGATAATATGCCACAATATCCAGATTCCATTTGGGTTTATTCCAGTCAAGATGGTCATGATGGTCAAGAGGAGTCATTTGAAAACCATACAAAGGACACTCCAATCTATTTCAATAAAGTCTATTTGAAGGCACAAAATTACAACAGACAAGCTCTAACTTCGAAGGTGTTTATTGATCATCCTAAATGTTATTTTCTTGAACCAAAGAATAGACAGTAATGTATTGTAAAACCAAGCAGTCAAAAAATGCACCAAATACAGGCCAGACCAAAAGGGTGAGATATCATGGAGATAACTTTTAGATTGGCATTACTGATAAGATGGATAACTTCAGCCGACACCAGAACTATCCTTACACATTCATTTGCCATAGAACAATGAGGAATTAGTAATTCTAGAAATAGGTCTTTACTACGGATGAGGTTTGTGTTCTGAGCCACCTTGGGTTGAAGGCAGAAAACTTAGAATTTAAGATAAGAAATGTATGCTTGAACCCTAATGCATTGCGTAATACATGTCCCTGGTCAGATAGCTAATAATCCTATAGAACAGACAAGCCAGGCCCCTTACTATAAATAAGTAGGCTCCCAGCAGCCATATTGTCTGTGTGTTGGAGGTGGTTAGGGAAAGCCAACTAATTGTATAGGGAGAGATACTTTGCTATAACAGCTATACTGCAGATTGTGGTGTGGTGAGCTACATACCCATGCCCTGTGTTCATAGTTCCATCCCAGATAGCAAGGATAACTTGCCACAAGTTTGTAGCAGTGTTGAATTGTAAGTCTGTTAACGTGTTGCACATTTTCACTGGCAAATAAATTGTACACTTGCAGAGCACTTGAAGAACAAGTTCTAGTTGACACTTTTCCAATTTGTAGCAAATTTGCAAGGCAAGTCTCCAGCAAGAGCAAAGTTGCAGTGGTGAGTCTACAGCAAGAGCTCTGCAAGTCACAGTGATCCCTGTGGTGTGATGACTATTGCAAACATAACTGAACCAGACTTGCAGAAAAGTTGATCTGGAGTCATGCAACGCGGACTTGCTGCAAATGTGCAATAAACTTGTGAAGCCAGGCAAGTCTAGCAATAGCTTAGGAAACCGTTTTCAAACTTGCAGCTCAATTGCTTGCTATTTGGGATAGACCTAACTGTCCCTTTTAGGACTCTTTTCTGTATCAGCAGCAAGTGTGCTTGTTTGCTAGCCTCTATACTAACCCTTTGCAGTGTTTCTTTTTTCTTTCTTTAACATTTTTCTATTTTATTTTATCCTAGGGTATAAAAATGAAAATATATACAAAACAGTAGAAAGGGGGTCCCTAGCACACTTTCAGTCAATCCAGCAAATAAAAATTGAACTGAACTGTTTCAACAACTCAGGTTCAAAACACAGGTTTTAGTTGCATAAGTTTCAAAAGCTGTACATGCAGAAGCCACATTGCCACATCTAGGCACCTACAAAGTGTGCTGAGGACCCCTTTTGTACTGTTCTCTATATTGCCCATGTGCACCTCTCCCTGGTGGTGAGTTTCATACAGATCAGAATGACTGCAATCTTTGCTTTCTTTGGATTTGGTGTGGACTAGGGTTGCCACCTCATCCCTTTAAACCCGAACACATATTAATTACACAGGTTCTGTGGCTGATTAAGGTGGTAATTAAACTCACTTGGTGCCTTATCTGCATTAAACTAGCCTCAGAACCTGTGTAATTCATATGTGTTCAGGTTTAAAGGGATCAGGTGGCAACTCTAGTGTGGACACACACCCAAGGCCTTCAGGAGAAAGAGGTTTCCTCCAAGTGAGCCTGTTCTCTATTTATGGATTTCTATATATGTGATCATAGTTGGGAACCTCAGATAGTTCAAACTTCAGGAACACATTTGCCAGAGGTGTCTTGATGCGGCAATGTGGCTTCCAAATATGCAACTAAACCTGTTTTAGTTTATAGTTCTGTTTATATTAGTAGTTGAGTAGTTAAAACAGATTTGTGTTTTTTTTTGTTTTTTGTGCTGACTAGCTTGAAGGGGTGCTGTGTACCCCTTCAATACAACCACAGCATACCCACCAGATAGTTGACTGGCTGACACCTATGTCATCCCATGTGCACAGCAGCTAGATGTCTGCCAGTGTTACTCACGCAACCTCTTCTCCCTCCTCCTCTCTCAGGCTGTCCATAACCCCATGTGCACTTTTAACACATTCCTCAAACCTATAATTTAAAGAATTCGTGTATCTTCAATGTTACCCACAAAAGCTATATAAAAGGCCCTCTCCCTGCTGTATGTTTTTAATTCAGTTAATTCATGTCCTCCATGGCAGTGCCCGGATGTCTATGCCTTTTTTATTGCCATATCAAGGTAATGTACATCATGATAATATGCAATCCAGAAGTACATGAATGCCACAGCATGACAATTATGTGGACAAATATCTGATAACAGGCATTTTTAAACTATAAGTGTACACTGACAAATCATTCATCATATAATCAATGCCTTCTCAGCATCCTACAGCAATTTTGTCATTTTGTGACATAACAGTTAAAACTAAACCAATAAAAAAGAAAAGAAGAAGAAAATTGCTTGGAGTGTTTCTGTGTTCATTCATAGCCAATAGACATAGTTCCTTGACCTCTATAACATATCCGTGTTTCCATGTGTCTGCTAATCACCTTTCTATACCTTTATTGGCAATAGTTTACTAGCCCCACAAAAAAATCTTAATATCAAGATTCACCCCCATAGACTTCAAGCCTGGAATAATCATGTATAAAACTATCTACGGTAACTTCTGTCTATTTAGTTTGTGATAATAAATTGCATCTTTAAATGTAGGGCATACATTACTAACTTTCAACAGATAAAATTACCTCCAAAAATGTTAAAATGTACCAATCTACTCCATGTATACTGTAAATGACTGATCGTCTAATGTGTTTGATCACCCAAAGCTGGATATCGCCCAGTTGGAACCCCTCCAGGACTGATATATCACATCCAACCCACAAAATTGTAAGAGGCTTGGGTCCTGATTGTGTTTCTCCTTAAAATGGAGAGACACACTATGATATTGGAAACCTTTTTTGATATTTGCTAAGTGCTCCGCAATCCGCACTCTTAGTAATCTCTTAGTGCGTTCCACGTAAAATTATCCACACGGACACCATAAAAGATAGACTACAAAAGAGGAATTGAATTCTCTGATCATGAATGTTTCATCTTCCGCATTAGTAATTTGGGTCATATCTCTATTAGTCACCTTTACTGTTTTACAACAAATGCACTTCCTACATGCATAAAATCCCCGTAAATCAATTCTAATAGTTTGGTCATTTGGTCGATTTAAAATTTTCCTGACAACCCTATGGCCAAAATTTGGTGCTCGTCTGTAGATAAATTTAGGGTGCGTAAAACTTCCCTCAAATGTCTATCTCTACACAGGATGTGCCAGTGTTTCTTAAAAATCATTTCAACATCCTTGTACTGGTGATGGAAATCCAAAATAAACCCAAACTGATGCTGGGCAGTTGATGCCACAGTGTCCTTCTCTTCCAGGCACTGTTCCCTAGGGATATTAGCTACTTCCTGGATGATGCGATTTCACGTATCATTTTCATATCCTTTTTGAAGAAATCTCTCCTTCAATATATTCACTTGGACAGTATATGTATCCAGATCTGAGCAGTTACGTCGGACTCTAAGCATTTGTCCTTTTGGTATGTTCTTCATTCAAGCAGGATGATGCCCACTCCTGATGGACAAATAACTGTTCCGGTCTGTCATCTTGAAGTAGACCTTAGTGCTAAGGGTATTGTTGGTCTTGACTATAGTTACGTCCAGGAAGTTAACTAAAGTATCACTGATCACATAATCTAACCGAATATTGTTGGAGTTGTTATTAAGACGTGATATAAAGTCAATAGCAGATTCCTTTGATCCCTCCCAAATAGATCCCTAGACAAATAGAATAAAGGACAACCTATGGTTGCGGGTAAAGATGTGTCATGTTTCCCAGGGTATCCCAATGTATGTTTTTTTTACCATCAAAAACATTATTTGACAGAAACGAAATGGCTTATAGGATTTTGTTTTGCCTTCCTCTGGGTCATGGAAGCTTTCTATTTTTATTTTTTTACTATTGGTTGAATTAGATGGTCTTTTGTTCAATCTAACTGTGTAACTAAATCTACTTTTTTTCTGTGGAGCTATTTTTTAGTTCAATCAGTGTCTGTGTCTGCTATGTAAAATTGTTCCTTTGACCTAAAATCATAAAAAAAAAATTTAAATCATAAAAATTGTTTTATGAGCCTTTAGTTACTTTTCTTAATGCCTCCCTAATATGAATGTGCCTGCTTCTTACACATCTCTCTCACTTTGGAGCATAAGGCCCCTTTCACATGACCGTTTCGATCAGGCCTGCCTGATAGTTTTTCAGGTGTACCTGATCGGACGGTCTATTCATTCATATGGATCAGTGGGTGTAAATGAACTTGTGTTCGTTTACACCCGCCTACCTCTGATCTGATCCGGTCTGCTAAAAATAAACTAAAGGGGATCCATTCTCCTCTGCAAAGGATTGGATTGGCGGTAGGTGGAGACCATTTACACCTGATGGCTCATAGAGCAGAGCAGGTTCTGTCCGTGTCCGATCTGCATAATCTAAGGGGACAAGGACCTATGATCTGCCCGCTCTGCTCAGATCAGCAGGAAATCAGTGGACAGATCCCCTGCTAATACAAACAGGGCCTACCTCGTGTGAATGGGGCATCAGAATGTCAAAGTGCCCCCCTCCATGACTTTTCCATCAATTTCAACAATGCAACTATCAGTCCCTCCCCTCACGCCAAGGTACTAGGTGTAATTCTAGACTCTGAATGTTTGTAGAATTCACCTCCGTAATATCTCTAAAATTCGCCCCTCTTTAACAAATGAAACCACCAAGCTCCTCATTCACTCCCTCTTCATAGGCTATCCCCTCTTCAGTCTATCATGAATGGTGCTGCCAGACTTATCCACCTTACCAACCGCTCAGTGTCTGCCAACCCTCTCCTTAAATCCCTACACTGGCTCCCAATCACCCAGCGAATTAAATTCAAAATACTAACCACAACATACAAAGCCATTCACAACTCTGCCCCGAGGTACATCACCAATCTTGTCTCCAAATATCACCGAAATGGTCCTCTCTGCTCTTCTCAAGACCTCCTACTCTCAAGCTCTCGTCTCCTCCTCCCATGCTCTTCTCCAGAATTTCTCCAGAGCCTCTCCCACCCTCTGTAACTCGCTACCTCCACCTGTCTGGCTATCACCTACTCTTGCTACCTTCAGGCGATCCCTGAAAACTCATCTCTTCAGGAAAGCCTATCACGTCTCCAACTAATCTCCTACCACTTCCATCAGCTCATTCCCCACAGTTACAACCTTTTGTACCACCTGCCCCACCCTATTAGATTGTAAGCTCTTCTGAACAGGGTCCTCATAATCCTCTTGCATTTGATTGTATTATAACTGTATTGTCTCCCTTTTACATTGTAAATCACTGCGTAAACTGTTGGCGCTATATAAATCCTGTATGATGTATAATAATAATAATCCCAGTGTGTCTATAGGAATGTTTGACCATTCTTCCAGAAGCACATTTGTGAGGTCAGGCACTGATGTGGACGAGAAGGCCTGGCTCGCAGTCTCTGCTCTAATTCATCCCAAAGGTATTCTATAGTGTTAAGGTCAGGACTCTGTGCAGGCCAGTCAAGTTTTTCCACTCCAAAATCGCTTATCCATGTCTTTATAGACCTTGCTTTGTGCACTAGTGTGCAGTCATTTTGGAACAGGAAGGGGCCATCCCCAAACTGTTCCCACACAGTTGGGAGCATAAAATTGTCCAAAATGTTTTCGTATGCTAATGCCTTAAGAATTCCCTTCACTGGAACTAAGGGGCCAAGCCCAACCCCTAAAAAACAACTCCACACCATAATCCCCTCTCCACCAATGATTTGGAGGGGTGGCCCAAATACTTTTGGCAATATAGTGTGGATGAGCGAGTTTGGGTTGTAGGAATTTGATTGGCCAGCACAGAGACCTGACCTCAACCCGATAGAACACCTTTGGGATGAAATAGAGTGGAGACTGCGAGCCAGGCCTTCCCATCCAACATCAGTGCTGATCTCACAAATGCACTTCTGGAAGAATGGTTAAACATTCCCATAGCCACACTCCTAAACCTTGTGGACAGCCTTCCCAGCAGTGGCAGCCTATGCATTAGGGGCACACAGGTGCCGCCCCCACATCTATGCATCTGGCCCCCTGATCTACATACAGGGACGCCGGATGCATGGATTCCAATGGGGGGAGTTTTTTTTTAAGCATGTGATTAGAGCCAGAGGCTCTAATCGGCTTCAAAAAAAGGGTGGGCTCACCCAGTGGTGTGACGATAACGAATGAATATTCTCCCGGCCAATTGGGAAGTGGGTCTGACACCAGTCACCCAATTGACTGAATGACAGGTGATCCTATTGGATGCCTAGGAGAAGGAAAGAAAAGATGCAAGACGTCTCTATGAGGGGACACAGGACCCGCTGCCTGGGACACAGCTTGCCGCCCATCACCTGCTGCCTGACCTGCAGCCTGTCACTAAGATGGGGTAAGTGCCTGGCAGACAGCGGGCGGGCAGGGGGGGTGCTGGATTGCTACCGTGCTGCTGGCCGCCAGGGTGCTGGATTACTACCATGCCGCTGGTCCCAGGGGGGATGCTGGAAAAGTGCCGTGCCGTGCCGCTGGGGGGGGGGGTTCGGCTGATTGCTGCCCCCCCCCCAAAAAAACAAACCACGAGCCGCCACTGCTTCCCAGAATGGTTGAAGATGTTTTAGCTGCAAAGGGTGGGCCAACTCAATATTGAACCCTACAGACTAAGGCTGGGATGTCATTAAAGTTCAAATGCTTTTGGCAATATAGTATATATACAGTGTATATATATATATATATATATATATATATATATATATATATATACACAGTATATATTATTTTCACTTTTTTTTAAATTCATAAATGCTCTTTATACCTTCTAACAGAATGTCACATCTTCGTACTTTATTAATTAGTATCATCTGTGCAGGCTTTTCGTTAGTTAACTGAGTTCTGCATGCTCTTAAACATTCCATAATAGCAGGTTAATGTGGGAGAGTCTCTCCTATAGCTCTTAATTGATACACATTGTTGAGTGCTCTGACCACACATTAAAGTTGCATTTTTTTCCCTTACAGCTAATTACATTAAAATTGCATTCCTTGAATCTGATTTTTTTTTTCTTTATTATTAAAGAAGGAGAAATTTATGGCCCTCTCTCTAATTACGGTTCACCTGAACAGCTAATTAAAAGACTATTAAAAGAGATGCGTTTTATTTCCAATTACGCCCTCACAGTACACATTCACGGTGGAGCTTACAGTCTGTGTTGTGTCAAGCTTGTAATTAATGCCAGCATGGAAATTCTGCTCTGTGTGAGCTGAGACTTGGGAAAGTCAAACAGGGGCTTTGTCACTTGTGCAATTTGCCAAGTGTTATCCAGGATTCACCTCTGCATTAGGTACTAACTTCTGGATTAGGTGTTGGCATGATATGTCAAATATACAGTATACAGTATATTTTCCTATGACATATAGACATGTAGGAGAAACAACATTTTTCAAATCTAAATAGCTAGAAAGCTCACAAAGTCCTCCACCATAGTACTGTGAACAACAGCATTGACGTATTATATTTTATTGAGATGTCATCACTTTTGTTACAAAAAATGTACAACAATAAGCACCGACAGGAAAGACATGCAATTCACTATTAAAAAAAAATACCAAAGTGCTATTTTATACAGCCACTTTTCCCTTGCATTCATGATGACCAAAAAGCATGGAAACAGCTGTAAACAAGCTGAGATAAATGGTTCTGTCATTTTATGCTGTATCTATTCTACAAACCAATGGTACTGAATGTACAGCTGGCCAGAGGACAAAGAAAAATGATGTGCACGGCTCTGTCCAATGTTGTAAAATTAGGATATTTTTTTATGGATTTGAGTTGAAGGTTGGGACTCAAAATATTTGTTGCATTTATTTACAGATGTGCGAATCTGCCTGGGTTCAATTTCAGCAAAATTCAATGAATTCTGTTTGAAATTTGGTGAACCTAAATTTAGCAGTGAAGCAACTATGGGAGGCAATCTTGTTAGCAAGTTCTGTTCATTTGTAGGGCTAATAGGAAATTTACTGTAAAAAAAAAAAAAAAAAAATGCAAGGAGAGTTGAGCACTACTATCGGGGCATTTACCCATGCAAACAAAGTGTTATTAAATACTGCGGGGAGAAGGTCTTTTTATGTAGTTTCAAGGGCAACATTGAAAATACACAAATCTTTCAAATAAAATGCTTCTGGAAAGCCTTAAAGCAGAATTAAAACTGGATTAATAAAAAGTGCTGACAGGAAGGCCTTTTTCTGACAGAAGAAACTGTATAGGTCTCTTCTGTCAAAGATTCTTCTACCTGCCGGTCAGCACTTTTTCCTGCCTGTGTACAGTGATTGGCATATATGCAGGCTCAGTGGTACTGTCTCAGCTTGGTTTTATGCCAGGACCAATAACTACCATGCACATGCATGAGATTTAAGTCATCCCAGCCCAGCCAATTAAGATGACTGAAGACTCTGAACACAGAAGACTGGGTGAAGATGGAAGTACCAGTGTGGAGCATGGATATCACAGCCCTGGATGCTGTGCATACTTGCACATTATGGCAAGCTTTTGAGGGTCAAAATGTAAAAATTTGCATTGCGGCTTACTCCTGCTTTAAACCCCATATATGGTGGTATGGAACAGTATACATTTCATGGACAATCTCAGCAGTAGCTTAAACTGATGGCTCATATTGGCTGTGTAATTTATTTATTTTTTCTTGTAAAAATGTTGTACTACATTGGCTTACATCAAGCAGCAGCTACCCAGTCTGATTAATTGCAGTTTGAAAACTTGCCTTTTTTCAGGTAGTTTTAGAAGCCTTGTGTACTTTTTTAACCATCATTTTGACCAACAGATAGAAATTGGCCAGTAGTCCCCTGAGGCTGTTTTTATTCTTGCTGATGCAAAACTGTCCCACTGATGGTCAAATTCTGACAAATGCTCATTGAAAATTAAGAGGTTTAAGATTGTGCAGCAGTGTAAAAGTGTCCAGCAGCAGGACTTTTTTAATGAGAGAGAATTGGCAGAAACTCACTACAGAAAAGAATACAGGTCAATGGTTTCCAAAAAGAATTAAAAAGACACTTTAGAAGATGCAGTAGTATAAAATTGGCCAGTCACAAAAAAAAAAAAAAAAATTGGCCAGTCACAGGGCAGTTTTAATTAGGGATTTTAACTGTTGTATAAATAACTTATTTTACTATTTTAATTATTATTAATTTAATTATTATTATTTAATTATTTTACTATGGAAAAGGGGGACATGGTGATTGTAAGTGATATAATGTTAGGTGGTTACGGTGCACATTGTTCTTGCACTTTTTTCTTTCAAATGGTGCAGCATTCTGCGAACAAAAGGCAGCCCCAGGAACAGTAACAAGTGAAACCTGCATTTGAGCAGAAGCCAATGAAGGGATTGGCAGAGAGGGTAGTTGACACTGAACAGTTGATAATGTGAATCAGTCAGACCACAGCATTCATGTTAGACTGAAGGACCTATGTAAAGGTAAGCCATTGAGAAGGGAGTTGAAATAGTGGAGGTGAGAGGTAACCAGGGAGTGAATTAGCAGTTCTGAGGTTACGTTGGTTAAGGTGTGAATTTCAGAGATGTTATTGAGGTTAAGATGACAAGATTTGGACAGTAATTGTGTAGCGCTACCCCTTCCTCTTGGTAAATTGAGGGGTTCTCCATTCTTTTACCTCCATTCATTTCAATGGATACTGCAACACTATTGGGAGCACAAATATAAGTACCCTACACACAACTATAGGTCAGTATCAGAAAGCAAACACCAAACTGGTTAGTGTGTACATAAACGAGCAAGTAATGAATTAGGTAAATCACATTTCACTAGACAATAAAGTCACTACGTTATTGAAGATTAGAAGGGAGTTCTATATGCCTAGATTAAAGTAGACTTGGCAATCCGCAAGCTCAGAAAATAGCAATGACATTAAAAACAGTACCAGCAATGGTGATCAATACTACTATAACTTCCAGTAAGCTATGACCACTTTAAAGTGCACTCTATGTGAATGGCAATGATGAAATTCAGAACTTCCTAAAGAGGTACTCTTTAATATGGACAACAGGCAAGGGTCTTGTGAAGCAGCTACTGTATCTGACTGGGCAGTCCTTAGCTCTAGTTCTTCAGCCGGCTAGTGTTGTTGCCCAGTCTTTACAGTGGTGCACATACAGTGCCTTGCAAAAGTATTCACCCCCTTGGGTTTTTATCTATTTTGTTACATTACAGCTTTTAATTCAATGTTTTTTAATCTGAATTATATGTGATGGATCAGAACACAATAGTGTAAGTTGGTGAAGTAAAATTAGAAAAATATATACATAAAACTATTTTTCAGAAATAAAAAACTGATAATTGGCATGTGCGTATGTATTCACCCCCTTTGTTATGAAGCTCATAAAAATCTCTGGTGCAACCAATTACCTTCAGAAGTCACATAATTAGTGAAATGATGTCCACCTGTGTGCAACCTGTGTCACATGATCTGTCATTGAATATACACACCTTTTTGAAAGGCTCTAGAGGCTGCAACACCTAAGCAAGAAGCACCACTAACCAAACACTGCCATGAAGACCAAGGAACTCTCCAAACAAGTAAGGGACAATGTTGTTGAGAAGTACAAGTGAGGGTTAGGTTATAAAAAAATATACAAATATTTAATGATCCCTGGGAGCACCATCAAATCTATCATAACCAAATGGAAAGAACATGGCACAACAGCAAACCTGCCAAGAGACGGCCTGCACACCAAAACTCATGGACTGAGCAAGGAGGGAATTAATCAGAGAGGCAGCACAGAGACCTAAGGTAACCCTGGAGGAGCTGCAGAGTTCCACAGCAGAGACTGGAGTTTCTGTACATAGGACGACAATAAGCCGTACGCTCCATATAGTTGGGCTTTATGGCAGAGTGGCCAGAAGAAAGCCATTACTTTCAGCAAAAAACAAAATGGCAGGTTCCCAAGGGGACGTTTTTTTTTTTTTAAATGTGCATGGTGTCAAGTGTATGGTGGATACGCTCTGAGAGTTTTATTTGTTCCATTCTACTCAATACTTGGGACCAAAGGACTGTTGGTGAGTGCCAGTTAAATGCTATCATTCAGTGGAATTAGTTGAACAGTGTGTGAATTAATCTAATATGCTGTATTGGTATATTTGGTATAGGTGCAAACAATAAACATATCTTAGGAGTGAGGGAAATGTTTTTGCCTATAATATGTTCAATCTTAGCTGCTGCTTGTAACCATATGGGGTTCAAAATTTTGCAGTTCCAGAAGGGATGTAAGATGGTGCCTTGATCTGAGCATCCCCTAAAACAGGTGGGGAATACTGACGGATAAAATTAGTTTTTTTAAAAGGGAGATAGGTACCATCTGGTGTGTATTTTGATGGCCGTTTCTCTTGCCGAAATTGAGCGAGTGCATTTCAGTAGGTTTTTGATCATAGTGGTCCATTCTTGTAGTGTAAAAAATTGGTCCAAGTCAATTTCCCATTGCAGCATTGGTTTTGATTTTTCTGAAAGTGAAAATTCATTTAAACAGTGGTAAATACGAGAGATTAAGCCCTTATCTCTTGGTGAGGAAATGCAGATTTGTTCAAACTGGGAATAAGGGGTATGCAATGTTAGAAAGAAGTATTTTTGGTAGAATGTTTCAATTTGAGTATAATGGGGTAATTCTGAAATTGGTAGATTATATAGTTCGCATAAATCTGAAAAAGTGCAAAATTTGCTTATTTAGGGATTACAAAGTAGTGAGGTTGCATAATTTCCATATACCGAAAGTACTACTATTTCTAAAGGCCGGAGGGAAGCGGGGGTAAATCTTGCTGGTAAGTAATAACACCAAAAGTTAGGAAGGTTCCAACCACCATTGGATTGAGATCTGTGCATAAGAAGAGTAACCAAACCTTGTTTTTTTGTTGAGCCATATAAATTTGTTAATTTCTCTCTGTAGGGAGTCTAGCGTATTTTTAGGGATCAGTATGGGTAGAGCTCTAAAGTGAAATAGTAGTTTAGGTAAAAACACCATTTTGGTAGCAGTTATTCTCCCCAAAAAGGATATGTGATAGACCATAATTTTAGAAGTGTTTTAATATTTGTGAATAGTGTTGGATGATTGGTTTGAAAAAGAGTTTTATAAGATGGGGTAAGGAGGATGCCCAAATATTTAAAAGAATGTGATGTCCAGCCGAAAGAGAATCTCTCCTGTAAAGATGCTGTTAACAGTGGTGGAATATTTACAGGCATTGCAGTACATTTGGCTAAATTAACCCCTAGGCCGGTATGATCCTGGAATATTTCTAGTTCTTTGATAAGGTTAGGAAGGTAAATTAGGGGTTTGAAAGAAATAGCAAAACT
Organism: Lithobates clamitans; assembly: GCA_037952925.1. Taxonomy (NCBI): domain Eukaryota; kingdom Metazoa; phylum Chordata; class Amphibia; order Anura; family Ranidae; genus Lithobates; species Lithobates clamitans. Next base: position 1,579,434 of record JBBGZY010000925.1, on the reverse strand, counting down.
CTGAGTTTTCCCCAGGGAGTCTAATTCTAGTTTGAGGATTTTGATATAAGGCTCTAAAGCCATGCATGAATTCATTGCAAATACCGTATTTGGGGCACAATAGTTCCAGGTATGACCAACTGACTCTATCAAAGGCCTTGTGAATATCAAGGCTAAGAATAACTACTGGTTTTGCATGTAAGTTAGCGTCCTGTATAATATTTGTGACAAGCCTTAAATTGTCCGTAATCTGTCTGCCTGGGATAAAACACGTTTGGTCTGGGTGGATTTCTGAGGTGTTGACCACAGCCATTCTGTCCACCAGCATGACTTTTTCTGTTATTTTGTCCTATTTGTTGTTTGCTTCACAATAAAAAAAAATCCTCAAAGTTGTGGGCATGTTCTTTAAATTAAATGATGCAAATCCTCAAACAATCCATGTTAATTCCAGGTTGTGAGGTAACAAAACACGAAAAATGCCAGGGGAGGTGAATACTTTTGCAAGGCACTGTAATTATAGTCCCAGTAAAGTCTGCATGCATTGAAGAATGTTAGCTAGATGACCAATGCCTATGTGATCAGTTTCTGCTAGCAGCAGCAGGTTAATGGCAGCACCCAGCGACACAGCTGCTTTGGTCCCACTGTTTAGGTGTCCGCTTGCTTCTGGGCTTGCCTAAAGTGACTCCAGTCTTGAGCTGGTTAATGATGCTCCAGTTTCTTACTCAGGCCGCAGGCTTACAGCAGGTTGGCATGCACTCAGGAGTATCGATGTGCACGCTTCAGTTCCTCTCGCAGTAAGAGGAAGTCACCTAGTCTTCAGGTTTATTAAGAAAAAGTTTATTAAGAAATAAAAGAAATTCCAGAGTAGTCATTTAACCATAAGAAATAACATAGCACTTCACAGATTTCAGTACAAAGGAAATACAATACATTGCTCAGATAACTTCTTGACCACATTATAGCATAAGATAGTGGAAAAGCAAACATAAAAGTACTGCAATTTGTTCACAAATTAAACATTCAGCATCGTAAATGATAATAAAGGAGAGTAACGCATATGGGTCATTGCAGAAACCTATGTAGTACCAGCCCAATCAGGAAAGGCCAGGAGTAATTAGCCAGCAATCCCACATCTTCTCAAACTTGGCGGACAGCCACGATACATGTAAATAAGCTTATAGCGTAATGTTACACCCATATGATGTATTCATTCCTTGGGGGTTGGGGGATTCTCAGACTTCCAGTGTTGTAAGACAAGTTTACAGGCTTGAAATAATGCTATAGAAACTGCCTCCCTAGTATGCATCTGGGGGACCACTTCATCTAATATCCTTAGTATGCATTGCTTAAGGTCCAATTTAACTAACTCTATTAATGGTATCTACAACCATAACCCATTATCTATGAAGCTTGGGACTCAAAAGCAAATTGATTAACTTACTGTGATCCCTACAGCATCTATTATAGGTAGGATCTTGCAATAATACCATGGTGCTTAGCTTGAGTGGGTATAGTGACCCGGAGTAGTATATTTAATTGGCAAAGTCTTTAAGAAACATTTAAGGAGCTCAGAGAGTCTGATTGTAAAGCTGTTTCCCAATGATCTTCCTCTATAGTGCCTACATCTTTCTTACAGTTTTCTAATGCCCTGCAAGGGTAGTCTTCCAAATAGGCACTTAAGAGTAGTGCAAAACAAGGGGAGATAAAGCCTCAAATTAAGGTGATGTTTTGCATGGGGTTGAAAATAGGAGTGGGGGAGAGGTGCCAGGCATTTAGGAGTCTGAGCTAACACAGCATGCTTAAAGTGGCTGTAAAGGCCCCGCCCTCCTAAATACTTACCTGAGCCTGATCTCGATCCAGCACTGTGCCCGAGAACAGCAGTACTGCTTTCTCTCTCCTCAGAGGGATTGGGGCAGCAGTGGAAGCCATTGGCTCCTGTTGCTGTCAATCAAATCCTGTGAGGACGGAGTGGGGACGGGGCCAAACAGCACAGTGTGTGCCAATAGATGTACACAGCCCAGCTTGGGAAAGAGCCTGCACGTGTGCCACCATAGAAGGTGGCTACCTATGGTGGCGAACGAAGTAGAAGAGGAGGATCAGAGCCACTCTGTGCAAAACCATAGCACAGAGCAGGTAAGTATAACATGTTTCTTGTTTTAAAAATGGACCTTTAAGGGGTAGATAGTATAATCCGATGTGGCCCCCCATGTCTTGCTCTGAGATGGCGGGTCGGCAAGTCCAGATTGTGGGCATTAGTGCGAAGAACGGAGCCGCCGCTAGAGGAAGCAGAGCCGATACTTCCTGTATAGCGCCAGCTCCTTCACAGGCGGAGTGATACCAAATGTACTTCGCCTGTGACAGGAAGCATCAGCTCTGCTCTCTACTGCAGCCGCATACTTCTGTCACAATTATGCTTGGGGATTGCGGGTTGGGACACAGGAACCTGCGATCTGGGACAGCAGGCACCAGTATCAGTACCAGTACCAGCCAGCAGTAACAGTACCAACCAACAGTACCAGTACCAGTCAGCAGTACCAGAACCAACCAACAGTACCAGTACCAACCAGCAGTACCAGTACCAGCCAGCAGTACCAGTACAAACAGTACCAACCAGCAGTACCAGTACCAGCCAGTATTCCAGTATTACCAGTCATCAGTACCAGTACCCGCCAGCAGTACCAGTACCCATCATCCGTACCAGCCATCAGTACCAGCCAGCAGTTTAAACCAGCAGTACCAGTACCAGCCAGCAGTACCCGCCATCAATACCAGCCAGCAGTACCAGTACCAGCCAGCAGTACCACCCACCAGTATCAGTACCAGCCAGCAGTACCAGTACCCACCAGCTGTACCAGTCATCAGTACCAGTACCAGCCAGCAGTACCAGTACCCACCAGCAGTACTAGCCAGCAGTACCAGTCAGCAGTACCAGTACCAGCCAGCAGTACCAGTACCCACCAGCAGTACTAGCAAGCAGTACCAGTCAGCAGTACCCACCATCAGTACCAGTACCAGCCAGCAGTACCAACCAGCAGTACTAGCCAGCAGTACCAGTCAGCAGTACCCACCAGTAGTACCAGTACCAGCCAGCAATACCAGTACCCACCAGCAGTACTAGCCAGCAGTACCAGTCAGCAGTACCCACCAGCAGTACCAGTAATAGTCAGCAGTACCAGTACCAGCCAGCAGTACCAGTACCAGCCAACAGTACCCGTCAGCAGTACCAGCCAGCAGTACCAGCACCTGTCAGCAGTACCCAGCGGCAGTACCAGCCAGCAGTACCAGCCAACTGCAAGAATCCTGAGGAAGAAGTGAAGATTGAGGTCAGTTGAGGTGCAGGTAAACCACTGTGCATCAGTGTGAAAGCAGCCTTAGGCCCCTTTCACATGATCGGTCCGATCGGGTCCACCTGTCTGTTTTTCAGGTGGACTCAAACGGACTCTCCATTCACCTCTATAGAGCGGCAGATGTAAACGGACTTGTGTCCATTTACATCCGCCTATCTGCAATCTGGTCTCCTTAAAAAAAAACAGTCTGTCTAGGCGGATCGGAGGGCCCTTAGGGTAGAGCGTGTCTGCTCTACATATGCAGAGTGGACACAGACCTGCCATCCCCCCTTTTACGCTCATTGTGGCCCGTGACCGGTTACCAAGTCGATAAAGTGGCCCTCGCTCCTCAAAAGGTTGGGCACCCCTGGTGTGTAGACCATATTGAGACTGCAATGTGAAAGAAAGGAATAATCATGCCCTTGTCAAATATACTGTATAATGCAAGTGAGTAATCCTGTATGCCTGTCATTTCATAGCATATTGAAGTTTAGCCAATTTTGGGCAGGTATTATTCATCTAGATGGGACTTTTGACACTAAAACCTGTTACACATTCCAGTTATATTTATTTTAATATTCTGAATTACACTATGGTATGTCTTGATTTGTTTCTTCTTAAACTTGCATGGGGCATTGGGGGAGTCCTTCTCATACCAAAGTATTTACTGGGAATCCTTGAGTGCTGCAGCTGCTGTTTGTATTCTGTGAATGCCATTTCCATTTCACATGTGTTTTCTTGACCTCCTAAAGCAAAAGGTCCAGCATTTACGGTGAGTTTACTCACTATGCAGTATTATGGTGGAGTATAAGCTCAGAAGGTGTAAACATACATATAAAAAGTTATAACAGCTATATTTTACAACCTTTGGGGGACATTTCACACATATTATATATTATTCATTTCTTCACTGTGCAGATACAGTAAGCATATGTATTTATATAGTGTCTTTTTTGCTTTTATTAAGCTTATTTATTGGTATTTTCATTTTTAGAAGTATATATAGTTTATTGACACATTTTTCACATTTTACAATTTTAGTGTTTTTCTTTTTTCTAATATTTGATGACAGACCAGACTGTCTGAAGTAAATTGCAGTTATAAGTGATTACTTCAGGAATTATTCCCCTGTTAATCAAATCTGGAACTGTGACTTGCTTCGCGCCTCTTCTTATTACTCAGAGCTAGTAAACGAGAGCGTACTAATAACTCATTTCCCTCTGCAAGCTTTCTGGTCTTTACTCTGCAAATTCTATTCATTGAATGAAACAACCAATCTGCACCTACACTAATAAATATGGCATGGCACACAGTCGTATGGGCACACAATCAAGGACATAACTGACAAACTAATTGGGTGGCTAAATATTCACATCTCACCCACTAAAAATCCCCAAAATCTCTGAACATCCTGATTCAGACGGGCCAGGGGGGTGCACACCTAGAGTGTTTAGAGCAGTGGGGGAACTATAGAGGTCATTGCAGTCGCACTTGCTGGGCCCTGTCGTTCTGCCACTGTGGGGGGGGGCCCAAAACCCAGCATCTCTCCCTGCACCCCTGGCTGTCCCTTTAACATGCAGGGGTGGAGGTAGGAGGTGGCGATCGGTAGCTCTATGGTGTCCACAGGCGGCGGGATCTTCTTGGGGCTTGTAGTTCTCTCTCCAAATGTATACAGTGGAGAGGGGCCTCTGACCCGGGCATGTATCGGCTTCACTATTCAGTGAGTCGACTCTGCTTCTACACTCTTGTTTATACATGCCCGGGTCAGAGGCCCCTCCCCTCTCCAGTGGATGCAGTCGGAGAGAGAACTACAAGCCCCAGGGAGATCCCGCCACCCGTGGACACCATCGAGCTGCTGATCGCTGCCTCCCACCTTCCCCCAGGTGTGTGGGGGAGGGGTACAGAGATGTGCTGGGGGTCCAAGGTGCACAACGGAGACCAGCCAGGTACAGGGGAACCTCTGGAAGGGTGGGTGACTGTCTGGGGACCCTGATGTAAGAGGGGGGGTTCTCTGGGGACCCTGAAGTAAGGGGGGACTTCTGGGGACCCTGATGTAAAGGGAGGCTCTCTGGGAGCCCTAAAGTAAGGGGGGCCTCTGGGGACCCTGATGTAAGATGGGGCCCTCTGGGGACCCTGATGTAAGGAAGGCTCTCTGTGGACCCTGATGTAAGGGGGGCTGTCTGAGGACCCTGATGTAAGGAAGGGGTTCTCTGGGGACCCTGATGTAAGGAGGAGCTCTCTGGGGACCCTGATGTAAGGAAGGGACTCTCTGGGGACACTGATGTAAAGGGGGCTCTTTGGGGACCCTGATGTAAGGGGAGGCTCTCTGGGGACCCTGATGTAAGGGGGGCTCTCTGGGGACCCTGATGTAAGGGGGCTCTCTGGGGACCCTGATGTAAGGGGAGGCTCTCTGGAGACCCTGATATAAGGGCGGGCTCTCTGGGGACCCTGATGTAAGAGGAGGCTCTCTGGGGACCCTGATGTAAGGGGAGTCTCTCTGGAGACCCTGATGTAAGGGGGGCTCTCTGGGGACCCTGAAGCAAGGGGGGCTCTCTGAGGATCCTGATGTAAGGAAGGGGTTCTCTGGGGACCCTGATGTAAGGAGGAGCTCTCTGAGGACCCTGATGTAAGGGGAGGCTCTCTGGGGACCCTGAAGTAAAGGGGGCTCTCTGGGGACCCTGATGTAAGGAAGGGGCTCTCTGGGGACCCTGATGTAAGGGGGGCTCCCTGGGGACCCTGATGTAAGGAGGGGGCTCTCTGGGGACCCTGATATAAGAAGGGGGCTCTCTGTGGACCCTGATGTAAGAGGGGGGCTCTGTGTACCCTGATGCAAAGGCAGGCTCTTTGGGGACCCTGATGTAAGGAGGGGCTCTCTGAGGACCCTGATGTATGGGGGCTCTCTGGGGACCCTGATGTAAGGAGGGGACTCTCTGGGGATCCTGATGTAAGGAAGGGACTCTCTGGGGACACTGATGTAAAGGGGGCTCTTTGGGGACCCTGATGTAAGGGGAGACTCTCTGGGGACCCTGATATAAGGGGGGCTCTCTGGGGACCCTGATGTAAGGGGGCTCTCTGGGGACCCTGATGTAAGGGGACACTCTCTGGGGACCCTGATGTAAGGGCGGGCTCTCTGGGGACCCTGATGTAAGAGGAGGCTCTCCTGGGACCCTGATGTAAGGGGGGCTCTCTGGGGACCCTGAAGCAAGGGGGGCTCTCTGAGGATCCTGATGTAAGGAAGGGGTTCTCTGGGGACCCTGATGTAAGGAGGAGCTCTCTGAGGACACTGATGTAAGGGGAGACTCTCTGGGGACCCTGAAGTAAAGGGGGCTCTCTGGGGACTCTGATGTAAGGAAGGGGCTCTCTGGGGACCCTGATGTAAGGGGGGCTCTCTGGGGACCCTGATGTAAGGAGGGGGCTCTCTCGGGACCCTGATGTAAGAAGGGGGCTCTCTTTGGACCCTGATGTAAGAGGGGGGCTCTGTGTACCCTGATGCAAAGGCAGGCTCTTTGGGGACCCTGATGTAAGGAGGGGCTCTCTGAGGACCCTGATGTATGGGGGCTCTCTGGGGACCCTGATGTAAGGAGGGGACTCTCTGGGGATCCTAATGTAGGTAGGGAGGCTCTCTGAGGATCCTGATGTTAGGGGAGGCTCTCTGGGCTTTCTGGAGACCCTGATGTAAGGGGGGATCCACACTATGGGGGTCATTTACTATAACTCCAGGAAGTACTGGGCACTATGGCAAATAATAGAGCCAATTTTAGCCTAATGGAAACAAAACGGCGAATTTGCGCATGAAAATCAGCGATATAAGTGAAGAACAAACGTTTGAAAATTCTAAATTGCCGCTAATTAGCGCTTCCGCGTATATACAAATGCCAATTCTTATCAAGTTGTTATATAGCAGTGTACTGTAGCCATGATCCATGTATGTGAAAGAAACATTTTTATGTGAGATGTGCTCTACCTCATGTGCATCTATTGATGTATGTTGCAATTAGTATTCCTATTTCTTTCCTTCTTTTGCTAACTAATGCAGTTATGAATGATTATTACATAGTAATGTCTGCTATTCTGTAAAGTTACATGTATTAAACATTTAGGTTACCTATTTGTTGTATGTTGTTTTTTATTTTTTAATTTAGGTGACTATAAAGCGGTAATTATTTATATTCATTCTTTAATCATGCTACACTATTATGTAGGTCTCATACTTAGCACAATGGCTTAGTAGTCTGCTCAGATGTCTCCACAGCACTCACGGTACAAGTTCAAATACCAGCCAACCTACCATCCCCCAGCTGTGTTTATTTTTTCAGTGCACAAGCGAATTAAAATGAACAAACAAAAAAATGTAATCTGCCCATTAGTTAGTGTGTGGTGTTTGGAATTTCACACCATAATAGTATTGAATACTTACATATCATTGCATGCATTTGAAGAGTTAATATAATCAGCCAAATTTAAAGTGCATTGGCTAATTGGCATTCACCTATTTTCAGCATATGCTGCTTTGGCTAATTGGCTAATAGTCATTTGCTTTTTTTTCACCAATTCAATCTTTTAGTATTTCTCTGTGGGATTTGAACCCATGAGTTCTTCAAGGTAGAAGTGCTGACTGCTAGCCTATTGGGTGTAGCACAGTCATACATAGAAAATACATTCACTAGTGTTTGATGTTTCTTCTCCCCGAGCTGTCTCTCCTGCTGCCACCATCTTCCCCCGCTGATGTGTTCTTCAGCGCAGCCGGTTACCCACTAATAAAAAAAAAAGCCGCTCTTCTTGTGGCGGTCTTCTGTGGCCATCCGATAATGTCACCCGGAGAGTCCGCTCCATGGCTATGTAAGAGACGCCACACAGCGGGTGACAACACAGCAGAGGAAGACCACCATGGAAAAAGAGCAGCTTTTTTTTTATTAGCGGGTAACCAGCGGTGCGGAAGAAGACAGCAGATGGAGAACATGGCAGCGGCAGGAGAGACTGCTCTGGGAGAATACAGCTCGGGGAGAAGATGGAGGAGGGAGAGACAGCGTCTGGAGAAGATGGCCAAGGGAAGAAGACAGCTCGGAGCTATTTTACAATAAAGGACTTGTCAAAAACCGGCTATTGATTTTTTTTACATTTCACTGCTTTTTTTGGTGAATGGGTAGGGGTAAAATATACCCTATACCTATTCACATAGGGGGCAGGTTCTGGGAGCCGACTTTTTAAAGGGGGCTTCCAGATTCTGATAAACCCCCTGCCTACAGACCGACAACCACCGACCAGGGTTGTCGGGAAGAGGCCCTTGTCCCCATCAACATGGGGCAAAGGTGCTTTGGGGCATGTGGCCTGGTAAGGTTCAGAAGGGGAGGGTGCTCACTCGTCCCCCCTATCCTGACCTCCAGGCTGCAGGCTCGGATAAGGGTCTGGTATGGATTTTGGGGGGCCCCACATCAAATTTATTTTACAATTTGGTGTGGGGTTCCCCTTAAAGTCCATACCGAAGGGCCTGGTATGTACTGGGGGGACCCTACGACATTTTTTTCCTTGAATTTTGGAATTCCATACCATAATATTATTGAATAAGTACATACCATTGCATGCATTTGAAGAGTTAAAATATGGAATAAAGCAAGCTGATGTGCTTTGGCTAATTATGCTTCTGAGTACAATGCACACTTCTAGGAGGTAATGCTGTCAGTGGGATTTGAATTCATGGCTTGAACTTTTGGGGGCAGCAGGGTATACCGCTATGCTACAGAGCTGAGCACTTACCTACAGAGAAAATACATTTACTAATGTTTGATTCAATACAATAATGTTTTGCATTTCAGGCATTAATATTATAGTAACAACCATGCTCATGCCGATGTGCCGATGTGGCATTGTCTAATAGGCGTTCGCCTCTTTTCAGCATACGCTGCTGAGTACAATGCAAGCTTTCAGTAGGTGATACCATCTGTGTGATTTTCAGCCATTTGAGCACAATTATATTGAGAACATATGTTTACTAGTGTTTGATGGTGGGACTACTTTATATTCTAGGTATAAAATAGTACTCAGCACAGTGACTTAGGCACCTTTTACACTTGTGCGACCTGAAAGTTGCGAGATTTTAATGCGACTTTAAGCAATGCCTGTGTAATCTTGAGGTCTATGGACGCAGGAGTCGCAGGGAAAGACACGCAACTTTCCCACGATTTTGCATCAGCAATTTTGCCGCAATTCCAGGGAATGCCTGTGTAAACTTGAGGTCTATGGACCTCAACTCGCATCAAAGTCAGACCAAAGTAGTACAGGGACTACGTTGAAGTCAGTGTTACTTGAAGTCGCACAGATATGAATGGTACACATTGAAAATCATGGGGTATGACTTGTCATACGACTCTGATGTCCAAAGTTGCACAAGTGTGACTCAGCCCGACTTTGTCAGCGATTTCAGAGACATCAGTGCACTTTCCTGCACAAATGTCTAGTGAAATCACATAGGTCCCAACTGTTCTCCTTTAAGAAGGTGTCCTATGCCTACCTACTTTTGCTAATAGGTGTCCCTTATACCCATCTCAAAAAGTTGGGAGGTAAGAAATCGCCCCCTGAAGTCGCCCAAAGTAGTGCAGGAACTACTTTTGGGAATTGTTGTGGCGTCGCACCAATTTGGACAGTTCCATTGCCATCAATAGGCGCCGATTTGGCCTACAATTTGACATGTCAATTCAGACCTATGTGAACATGGGTGAAGTTGCATAGATATTAGAGCTGCACGGTTCTGGCCAAAATGAGAATCACAATTTTTTTGCTTAGAATAAAAAGATCACGATTCTCGTGACATAAAATCTTTCACATTATCCCACAAGAAATTGGGCTAACTTTTCTTTTTTTTTTTTTAAATCATTAAATTAATTTTTTCCAAAAAAATTGCATTTGAAAGGCGCAAATACAGTGTGACATAAAATATTGTAACAACCACCATTTTATTCTCTAGGGTCTCTACTAAAAATATATATATAATGTTGGGGGGTTTTAAGTAATTTTCTAGCAAAAAAAAAATGATTTTAACCTGAAACCAACAAATGTCAGAAAAATGTTTAGTGTTTAAGTGGTTAAACTTTCCTCACTTACACAGAATTCTATTTAATTGACAAATTGTTACAAGGTTTCTAGTCAAGTTCACTGATAAAGAATGTTCTAATTCTTGGCAGACTTCCTGGTTTTTCGGCTGTGGCTTCAGAAGAGCAGAGAGAGTTCTTTGCAATAGCAAGAATCGTGAAACGCTTTTTTCAAGATCGTAAAGGGGAAAAAAATTACGATGACGATTAATCGTGCAGCTCTAATAAATATTAATGGAAATCAAGGGGGACAACTTTTCATGTGACTCTGAGGTCCAAAGCTCCATGAAAAGTCACCCAAGTGTGAAAGTAACCTAATGCGATTAATTGATAACACCTTTGAATAATGCCCCATTTGCAGTTGTGCGACCTTAAAATTGCACAGCTTTGTCATGACTTGAAGCAATGTCTGTGTAATCTTGTGGTGTATGGACCTCAAATTGCATCAGTCAAACCAAGGTAGTGCAGGGACGAATTTGCTACACTTTCAGGATGCACAAGTGACAATAGGGCCAAATTCAAAGGTGTTATCCTTGAATCTCATTCACACTGCTGCGACCTGAAAGTCACACTATTTTGCTGCCACTTTGCCCCAACTTCTGGGAATGCCTGTGTAATATTGTACCCGATATACCTCAAGTCACACCAAAGTAGTACAGGGACTACTTTGAAGTTGGTGCGACTTAAAGTAGCACAGATATGAATGGTTGTCATTGAGAATCATGGGGTACAACTTGTCATGCAACTCAGAGGTCCAAATTTGCTGGAAAATTCGCCCAGCTGTGAAACAAGTCATATATATTTTAATAAAAGGATCACTCATTTATACTTGCATAGTCCTTACTGATTTACATCAGCAGAACAAATGCAGGAAGTGATGTGTGCACATGGGACGGAAGCAAATGTGTGGTGATGCCAAACAAATCAATGAACCCCACCCACACCAAATCTAACTATGACATCCACCCCTGCATTGATTAAGTACAAGTACATATCCTACACTTACCCGGCCAATGAGCAGCGCCTCCTCTCTGCTAAAGAGACCTCACCATGTCCACCTAGATTGAGATCCTGACCAGCACAAGAACTTCCGGGTGCATACAATGAATAATTTCTGGGTCAGAAGGTGAAACCACGCTTTTGATTGCAGCTGCAAATATTTGATCTCAACCATGATTAGTATTTTTTTATTTTCAGATATGCAAATCTGTATTTCTACATATATTTGAAGGTAAACTTAAAGGAGTTTGCTAAGAAATGGTGTCCCCGGGTTAGCAGCAGGTGAATTACAAAGACAAAAGGCCCAGTTTGAGCCCTGGTTCACACTGACAGAGGGAGGAAATCGTTCAGCTGAACTCCCACAATTTCATTCCTGCATGTCAGTCCCGACTGTGGGGGCAACATCAGAGACATCGTTGCAGGTTTCTGCACCAATATCAATACAAATCGCACCAATTAGAACAGTGCAATTGCCACAGATTTGACATGTCAAATCACACCAATGTGAACCAGAGCTGACACATTCAAACACTGCCTATCCACCAGCTGAATTCATTACCTGCAATTCTCCACAGCTGTTAATGATAAAGGTGGAATCTTTATACATAACTTGCAGTTGTGCAGAAGCCTAAGTTTACATTGGAGCGATTGGTCATGCAATTTGAGAGATCAAATCGCATGACTATTGGCAATGGCACTGTTCCAATTGATGCAACATTTTTTTGTGGCACCGCATCAATTTGCTAAAGTAGTTCCTGCACTACTTTTGCCGATTTCAGGTGCGACTTCAATAGACATTTGTGTATGAAGCCACCTGAAATCACGCTGACCTTGCTACTTTGAAATCATGCTACTTCAAGTGAAGTAGCACAATTTCAAAGTAGCATGTGAACCAGGGCAAAGAGATTAGTTTTTTGGTGCACAAATACATATTGAAATAAAATATAAAAGAGATATTGCACTTTCCCAAAACCACCACCCACAAAAACTAAAGAAAGAAAAGTAGAAGGAAAAAAAAAACCCACACACCACAACAAGAGCTCAATGTACTTTTATTTTACCAGCAGAAAAAAAATAAATTTACATTTACTAGCTTCAAAAAAAATTTGGACAGGATATATGGTACTACATTTAGCAACGGAATTTTAAGGGCCCTACTCATAGGAGCTTACATTCTAAAATTAGACAAAACCTTAGAGTGGACACAGCTTTAATTTCAGTGTATAACGGGCAACACATCACATTATTATCTGAAAGATTATAGAAACATACTTAACAGTCATTCTTACAAAGCATTCCAACATAATATTGCAAAAGACTTATTCAAAACACCCACCACCAGCCCACAATCCACACATACATACATTGGTGACCATGTTCTGCTGGAAGCTGCATTTCGGTGTACACAATTAAACGAGATCAGCAGATGCTTCCAAACAATGTTTGCATGATCAGACAGGAACAATACACACACAACATTGACAGCATGGCCACATAAACCCACTTTTGATTGAAAAAATGCACAAGAATTTCATCATATCTCCCAATATCATTCCTTCTCCATCACAACAAAAAACCTGACCTTCTCAGGCCAAACGAACCCCCCTACTGCAGGCCTTTATATAAGAGAGGTTGTATTGTTAGCACACTGACACACCCAATAGAAGTACATGCCCATCAGTATCTTTCAATCTGTCTCTTCATGTATGTCTAAAGTGATTGCACCTGATGAGCAGGAACACATAATAGGATTTGCAACTGTGTTAGCCTTGGCTATGTGCATCAAATCTCCAACTACAGGACAAAGATCAAAGTCCATTTGCATCCACATAAACAAAGCAACAGTTTTCTAAGCATATGTACCTGTGCAGTGTAAACCCTAAAATTTGAAATGTCCAAGTCCCTGGGCATGATTAGTGCTAATAAACATTAACATCAGTCCCTGGCTGCAATGAGCTTCCAATATAAAGTCCAAAATTAACTTTCTTACATTAGAACCTATTTCGACAGGAGACAAATAAGATGCCAGCATGTCTTTAGATTGTGGTGAGAAACCCACACAGGGAGAACATATAAACTTCAACACAAGCATTAGCATGTTGGTGGAAGTGAACCAACATCCCAGGTGCTGCTAGACAGAACTACTACCCACTTAGCCACCAGGGCAGACCCACACATGTTCTCTGCATCTCTGTGGTGTGAACCAGCCCTAAGTCCATAGCCATGCTCAGTGTCACAAGCAATATACAATATATTGGCCTAAGTATTGGGATGCCTGCCTTTAAACACACATTAACTGTAATGGCATCCCAGTATTAGTATTGGGTTCAAAACTCATTTGGCCCACCCTTTGCAGCTATAACAGCTTCAACTCTTCTTGTCCACAAGGTTTAGGAGTGTGTCTATGGGAATGTTTGACCATTCTTCCAAGTGCATTTGTGAGGTCAGGCACTGAAGTTGGACAAGAAGGCCTGACCTACAGTCTCCTCTCTAATTTATCCCCAAGGTGTTCTGTTGTGTTGATGTCAGGACTCTGTGCAGGCCAGTCAAGTTCCTCCACCCCAAAATCACTCATCCATGTCTTTATGGACCTTGCTTTGTGCACTGGTCCAAATGATTTGGTGGAGGGGGATTATGGTGCGGGGTTGTTTTTCAGGGGTTGGGCTTGGCCTCTTAGTTTCAGATAAGGGAACTCTTAAGGCGTCAGCATACCAAGACAATTTGGACAATTTCATGCTCCCAACTTTGTGGGGACAGTTTGGGGAAAGCCCCTTCCTGTTCCAACATGACTGCACACCAGTACACAAAGCAAGGTCCATAAAGACATGGATGAGCAAGTTTGGGGTGGAGAAACTTGACTGGCCTCCACAGAGTCCTGGCCTCAACCCGATAGAACACCCTTTGGCTGAATTAGAGTAGAGACTGCAAGCCAGGCCTTCTCATCCAACATCAGTGCCTGGCCTCACAAATGCACTTCTGATCAAACACTCCCATAGGCAGACTAAACCTTGTGGACAGCCTTCCCAGAAGCTGTTCTAGCTGCAAAGGGTGGGCCAAATCAAATTTTAACCCTACGGACTAAGACTGGGCTGCCATTAAAGTTCATGTGTGTGTAAAGGAAGGCGTCCCAATACTTTTGGCTATATAGTGTATCTGGAAAAGACTTACAATGGGGGTGGAACCCTCCTACACATAACTACTACAATTAGACATAGTTATAGGACCTGGGAGATGAGACAACTTCTCTACATGAAGTAACATGGTTGGGATTTGAACCCAGACCCTCAGAGATACTAAGCAGAAGTTCTAACCTCTAAGCCACAGAGCTGCCTCATGTGAGACCCCCCTACACATAACTACACATAAATACACATAAAAACACATAAATACTGCATTTCTATGGACATACAGGTGATGGAATTACATTACTCAAGAGTTATTCTTCTTGATTTATTCTGTGATATTTGGTGTTTTTTTGTGGGTGAGAGTAGAATATTACCCTCAAATTTTTGGGAATTACATTTTGATTTCTGATGTTGGTACACATATCACATTTTTGGGCTCAAATTATGAATATTTGGAAATAATACAAAGCACAAAAAATTGTGATTCATTTTAAATTTTCATCAGCAATGGTATTGTTTGTGGATTGTAAAGACTCCTGTGTGAGTTTGGGGTAAAGATGGTTGTGAGATGGAGAGTAACAAGTGAAAGTGACAGAGAAAAATATATTTTACCAAAACATCAAAACATTCCACATTGTAGCATTCTTAAAATCAAAATATTTTAAGTAGAAGCAACAATGTTGCAAAGGAAAATTTATTTCACAGAAAGATACATTTCATCTCAACATTAAAAGGTTTTTTTGTGAAAGTTAGAATTGTTCCATTAGAATCAGTGACTGAAACTTCATTTGGACTAAATTAGAGCAGATTTTAACTCCCAAAAAATGCTCTCTAATTAGCTCTCATTTTGGTATTTACTATACCTCCAGGTAAAAAACACACTTGAGTTAAAATGAGAGTTATTTTCAGGTCTGAGCATGCTCAGTTGTGTTGGCACCTAGTTGTCCAAAACAGGGAATTTTTCACTTTTCAGACTTTTAAAGATATTTCAGCGTAGAAATCACGTTTTCACACAGTTTAAAAGCAGATAATCTTTAAATAATATACCGCATATTTCAGTACCATTTAGGCAATTATATCATGCTCTAAACATTATTTCCATGTGCAATTCTCTAGGTTTTAGCAGAGTAAGGGTTTGGGCTCTATTAAGTTTCAGGGAGCTATAGTAAATTCGATTTTGGGAGTATTTTCTCACCAGCGCTATAGTGAATACCGTTTTAGCGCTATTAGCGCTAATTCGCGCTAAATTGCCGCGAATTTGCGCTAATTCGCGGCAATTTGCGCGAATTAGCGCCATAGCGCTTTAGTAAATGACCCCCTATGTAACAATATTATATATATATATATACACACACACACACACACGTATATTATATAGATATGTACGCCCGCCCAAGCGTATAACTTTCTTTACTTCACTGCTATGGGCTCTAGCCCGAGGTTTTGAGCAATAAACAAGTGCAAAGTGCAGTTACCCATAAAGAAGTAAATTAAAGGAATCACTCCTTTTTTTAGCCCTTCTCACCCAGTCAACTGACCCAGCTGATCTTCCCAAACTGAGTTGGGAAAGAGATATTCTTATGAAGGATATTGTTGCCCAAATCAGACATTGCATGGAAGCCACCAAACTGACCCCTGAGGGTGATGTTAAGTGAATGTTTCTGGGGCTTATAGTCCTGCATATTAAAAGACTAAAAAGCCATTTTTTGCAAAGGATCTTATGATTAAATTGAGAGCATTAAGAATATAAATCCATACCTGTTAAGATTCAGCTCCGTGTACTGCTAACTTATCCCCCTAAAACTAACCTTCCAAGTTCATATCTCTGGCTGGTTGAAGTTAAAGCTGTGAAAAGATTACTTTTGATTGCCTCCTATGGGTTATTGCACTTCAGACCCTCACCACAACTTCCCAATGCCCTTAATAATCCAAGACCTGTAAGAACAGTATGTACTTGTCTTTGTACTGTACAGTACATTGTTCTATATACCTGCAGAACAATCCGCAGGGATGCTTTTTATGGTATATGGTTATTTTATGGTCTTTAATTTTAATACCAGCTTTTCCCTACAGACTGTGTTATTTGTTAACGTGCCTTCTTGTTACAGCATTTAAGCAGCTTTTGACATAAATGCTGTCATCTTGAACAGTCTGTTTGAAATTCCAATAGATTGCTGTTATATTACAAAAAAGCTCCTTACTATGTGGTATTGGCTGTCATTTTGCAGTGACAATTCAATATACAATTATAAAAACTTGTGTGTCACCTTATAAATATCCTGCAATTTACTGTGGCTAAACTGTAGAAAATGAGAAATCATTAACAAGGTGTAGCCTGCACGCTATTGCTATAGATTAGGATACTAGTTAAAAACTTATTGGCTCCTTACAGCAAAAGAAAATAGTTAGAATTACAATGGCATTTTAGATCTATAAAATGTATTCTATTCTTTCTTATTCCTACAAACCAAATTCGTCATAGGAACCCATTGCCGCCAATTCCCTGCACTGATGGAATGATTCAAGCTCAGAAAAAGATCTCAATATGAGAGAAAAATCTCAATTTGAGATAAGGATTCATGCTATGTAAACAATGCAGCCATTTTTTAAAGGCAACCAGTCATATTTGGACACTTTTGATTAGTAGGTTTTAATTCTTGCCTGGATTTCAGCTTTACCATTACATTATTCCAGTCTAATGCCTTTACTGTACAAAGGATCACTTTATTTATTACAGGTAGTTACAGTGCCTTAAAATTCTCCACATATTCTGTTACAACCAAAATGTAAATTTATTTTATTAGCATTTTATATGATAGACCAACACAAAGTGGCACATAATTGTGAAGTGGAAATAAAATGATAAATGGTTTTCAATTTTTTTTACAAATAAATATCTGAAAAGTGTGGCGTGCATTTGTTTTCAGCCCCCTTTACTCTGATACCCCTAACTAAAATCCAGTGGAACCATTTGCCTTCAGAAGTAACCTAAATAGTAAAAAGAGTCCACCTGTGTGTAATTTAATCTCAGTATAAATACGTCTATTCTCTGAAGCCCTCAGAGGTTTGTTAGATAACCCTAGTGAACAAACAGCATCATGAAGGCAAGGAACACACCAGACAAGTCAGATATAATGTTGTGGAGAAGTTTAAAGCAGGGTTAGTTTATAAAAAAATATCTGAAGCTTTGAACATCTCATGGAGCGCTGTTCAATCCATCATCCAAAAATGGAAAGTGTATGCCACAACTGCAAACCTACCAAGACATGGCGGTCCACCTAAACTGAGGGGCTGGGCAAGGAGAGCATTAATCAGAGAAGTAGCTAAGAGGCCCATGGTAACTCTAGAGGAACTGCAAAGATCCACAGCTCAGATGGAGAATCTGTCCACGGGACAACTATTAGTCGTGCACTCAACAAACCTGGCCTTTATGGAAGAGTGTCAAGAAGAAATCCATTATTAAAAGAAAACCATAAGAAGTCCCATTTGCAGTTTGAGAGAAGCCATGTGGGGGACACATCAAACATGTGGAAAAAGGTGCTCTGGTCAGATGAGACCAAAATGGAACTTTTTGGTCTAAAAGCAAAATGTGTGGCAGGAATCTAACACTGCACATCACCCTGAACACACCATCCCCACTGTGAAACATGAAGAAGACCCCTGTAGCTGCCTAATAAATTACTTTTAAAACCTGTGTAGTGTGTTTTTTTTTTATTGACACTTTTTTTCCCTAGGTGAATGGGTAGGGGTACCATGTACCCCATACTCATTCACATTGGGTGGGGGGCCGGGATCTGGGGGCCCCCTTATTAAAGGGGGCTCCCGGATTCCAATAAGCCCGCAGACCCCGACAACCAACGGCCAGGGTTGTCGGGAAGAGGCCCTTGTCTTCATCAACATGAGGACAAGGTGCTTTGGGGTGGGGGGCCACACGGTGCCCCCTCCCCCAAAGCACCCACCCCCCATGTAGAGGGCATGCGGCCTGGTACGGCTCGGGGGGGCGCTCGCTCGTCCCCACCCCCTTTCCTGAACGGCCGGGCTGCGTGCTTTGATAAGGGTCTGGTATGGATTCTGGGGGGACCCCCACGCTGTATTTTCAGCTTAAGGGGTTCCTTTTAAGATCCATACCAGACCTAAGGGCCTGGCATGCTCCCAGAGGGGAATTCCCCCTCGCGCTCACCGCAATAGGAAAATGTGTGTTCCTATTGCAGCCAGCGTGAGATGTACAGTACCCTGTCACCGAGAACCAGCGCGATGGGTTCACGCTGGAAACATTCTCGCGGCTGCATACTGTAGTTTGTACAAAAGTCCGATGCTCTTGTGTACACATGATCGGACTTTGCTCCATCGGACTTTTGTTGCCGGAAAGTTTGTCCATTCGCACAGCCAACAAAAGTCCGATGGAAACAGAAAAAGTTTGTCCGATGGAGCGTACACACGGTCGGATGTTGCTCCAAAACAGCTAATTTGCATGTTTGTTGTCAAAAAGTCTGATCGTGTGTACGGGCCTTTAGAAGAAAACCTGTTTGAGTCTGCAAAAGACTTGAGACTGGGGCAGAGGTTCACCTTCCAGCAGGACAACAACCCTAAACATACAGCCAGAGCTACAATGGAATGTTTTAGATCAAAGCATATTCATGTGTTAGAATGGCTCAGTCATAGTTCAGACCTAAATCCAATTGAGAATCTGTGGCAAGACTTGAAAATTGCTGTTCACAGACGCTCTCCATCCAATCTGACAGAGCTTGAGCTATTTTGCAAAGAAGAATGGGCAAAAATGTCACTCCCTAGATGTGCAAAGCGGGTAGAGACATCCCCAAAAAGACTTGCAGCTGTAATTGCAGCGAAAGGTGGTTCTACAAAGCATTGACTCAGGGGGGCTGAATACAAATGCACGCCACACTTTTCAATGCAATATAAGATTTAGCATTTTATCAGTCCTTAGATGTGTTGACTGCTTGACCGCAGAAGGCATGCAAGCACAGAAAATACTTATCTATCTTTTAGAAATTCAGATGTCTTTGTCACTTCCTATGCAATGAACTGATATCTCAAGCTTTACAATATTATAAGCTTTACTAATATGGGCAGCGCAGTGGCTAAGTGGTTAACACTAGACACGTGCACACTGAAATATTTTGTTTCGGAATTTCGTTTTTGTCTGAAAAATACATTTATTTAGTTACTCCCGAAATTCTTTTTTAATTCATTTTGTTTTTCGTTAAAAATTGCATTCGTCCGAAAATCCAAATTAATTAAGGTCGAATCTGTCATTGAAGGCTTATGGTGTCTGTCGAATGTTCAAAGAAGATTCGAAGGAGCTGCTAAACTGTACAACGCCGTGATCGTACATTTCCGGTCAAATTTTTCGCCTACAAGCTAGCTGTAGTAGAATTCTAATGTTGTATGACTAGTAATAATTATATTTATTAATTATTTTACTAGTTAACCAACATTAGAATTTTTCTATAGCCTATGGGCGGATACATTTGACCGGAAATATACGACTGCAGCGTCGTACAGTTTAGCTGCTCCATCGAATCTTCTTAGAACTTTCGACAGACACCATAAGCCAAAGATTCAACGTTTGTATGTTTTTCGTTGCTTTGTCGAATCTTCGTCGTTCATGTTGAATGGTCTACTCTACCCCAACAGTCAGCCAACTTTCACATTTGTTTCTCAATCTCCAAGTACAATGGCGGGCGCGGCATCCGACGTTGTGTCAGATATTGATATGGCATTATAATATTGGATCTATAATAATAAATCCCACCCCACAACACAGACAGCCTCTGAGGCTATCACAACACTAGCAACATTAGTATCACTATCAAGGTCACAGCACTAACACAATAGCAGCAGATTATTATGAAAAAGTTAAGTTGAACTGTAGCTTGCTTCACTATTGTTCTGCTGCTGTGCTTATGCTTAATTGCTAAATAATTCAGGTTCTCTGACAAACGGACCAGCTAAGATTGACTGTCTTCTGAAATGATTCAGTGTGTGTGTCTCTCTCTGCTAGCAAATCGTAAGTGAAAGTAAGTTGGCTGTACATGTGTACTTAGTTCTAGCTATTTTACTGCCCCTCCTCTTTGGTTACAATCGGCCAATAACATTCATCATCATCATTATTTTTATTTTACTTCCCTCACCCAATTCCAGCAGCGATCTTTTCTCTCTATGTTGAATCTTTTCTCTCTATATAGAATAATCTTGGACTAATAGAGTTAAGGTTAGGCACATTCGACCACAGGTTCAATAGACACAGATTGTTATTGTCAGCGTCATGTCGAATTTCCTATCTATATCGAACTGTTGTCGCAATGAAAATGAAAATAAAGCATTTGTATATGTCGGATCTTTTGGTTTTCGTACTCTGCGCTTTCGTTATCGTTTGTTAAAGTGATAACGAAAATACCTGAAATTTGGACGAAAATGCATTCGGACGAAAACAAATGCACATGTCTAGTTAACACTTCTGCCTAGCAGCACTAGGGTTGTTGGTTCAAATCCCAACAAGTTTGCAGGAGTTTGCATGTTTTTCCTGTGCTTGTGTACTCTGGTTTCCTCCCACACTCCAAAGACATGTGAGTTGGGTAATTGGCTCCTATCTAAATCGACCCTAGTATGTATGGATGTGAATTAGTGACTTTAGACTGTAAGCTCCTTGAGGTCAGGGAATTATGTGAATATATATATATACTTGTAATCATACTGTTAGGTATCTGCCTCTGTAATGAAGATTTGAAGAGGAGGAGGTGTTTGTAGTGCAAATCAGTAGAGCAGCATAGTGTGGCAATGCTGCTCCTCTATGCTACAGTATAGCTAATGAGGAAGTGAGTTACTGGCAGGAACATCAAATGAAAAAATAAGAAACAAATGCAGCCATGTCCACCACATGTACAGACTGGTAAGCTGCAATATATTACATTTTTATTTTTGCACTTAGTTACACTTCAACAGTGGACATGACCTATGTAATATACAGTATATTCATACAGCCACACTTAGGTTGGGACTGTAAATAGTTTTACTTTACATTCAGAATTAGGATAACTCTAATTACAGGCTTATCAGACCGTCCTGCAGATGAGTGAATTGTGGATTGTTTCTTTTACTAAGTGGAATCAGTTTGAAAAACCCTGAAATGATGCTAAAATATTCCCAAATTACATGTAAAACATGGCATCAACCCTTAAATACTTGTGATCCAAACATATCCCACCATTACTAGAATATAATGCCTGTGCAGTTAGTACCAATTCCGTAATACAGGTACTGATATATTTTCTGTAGAAGCTGACTGCCCAACCTCATAGCATTCATGTTATGTATTCAGTCAAGGCATTCCTGTTACCCACACTCATTTATGAATCTAATATTGAAACATTGGGATGGACTTACTAAAGGCAAATAGACTGTGCACTTTGCAAGTACAGCTGCACTAATTTTCCCCAAGGCGTAGTAAATGTGGTAGAGCTCTACTGATTTCCATTCAATCATGTGCAAGCAAAAATGCTGTTTTTGTTTCTATTTATCTTGCACCTGATTGGGTATTCTTTACATTGTGAAGCTTTACCACTTTTACTGAGCTCATGGGAAAATTAGTGCAACGGCACTAGCAAAGTGAAAAGTTTAGTTGCCTTTAATAAATTGTCATTGTCCCACTGAGCCAAAAAGAGTGATAAGAAATTTAGCAGTAAACCTATGATCTACAGTCAGGGAGCCCTTGTGAAAGGTTTGCTTAAAGCCGAAATATAAATCTGTTAGGGAGTAATGTTTTGTTGAAAGAGACTTCCTACATTTCAGTTGTCAAAAAACTGCTTTTGCTTTTTATTCTAACAGCACATGTGCAATAAAGTGTACTGTGTATTCTTGGTAGAGAATGAAGCCAAGTGCCAACTTCATCCAACTGAACTCCAAGACCTTGGTTTGGAAGAACAGGAGATGATTACCATGATTGCAACTGAACTGCTATCATTGAATGAAATTAAGAAATATATCTGTTCTTATTTGCAAATATGTTGACATGCCTAAAATGGTTATGTCATTAGATTAAAGCTTGTTTAGTGCATTCACTCATAGTTACATAGTTAGTCAGGTTGAAAAAAAGACACAAGTTCATCTAGTTCAACCTATCAAAGGGAAAAAGAAATAGAAAAAAAAACAATCATACAATCCCATATGCACAATCCTGTACCCACAGTTGATCCAGAAGAAGGCAAAAATCCCAAGCAAAGCATGATCCAATTTGCTCCAGCAGGGGAAAAAATCCTTCCTGATCCCTGAGAGGCATTTGGATATTCCCTGGATCAACTTTACATATAAATGCTAATACCCAGTTATATTATGTACATTTAGGAAAGAATCCAGTCATTTTTTAAAGAAATCTACTCAGCTGGCCAGAACCAGATCTTAAAAGAGTCTATTCCACATTTTCACAGCTCTCACTGTGAAGAAACCTTTCCGTATTTGGAGATTAATCTCTTTTCCTCCAGACGTAAAGAGTGCCACCTTGTCCATTGTGATGACCTTAAAGTGAATAACTCAATGTCAAGTTCACTATATGGACCCCTTATGTATTTATACATGTTGATCATATCCCCCCTTAATCTCCTCTTCTCAAGAGAGAATTCCTCTAATCTTTCCAGATAGCTGTGCTCCTCCATGCCTCTTATCCATTTGGTTGCTCTTCTCTGCACTTTCTCCAGTTCCCCAATACCTTTTTTGTGAACTGGTGTCCAAAACTGAACTACATGTTCTAGATGAGGTCTTATAATGATTTGTAGAGGGGAAAAATTATATCTTTCTCTCTGGAGTCTATACGTCTCCTAATACAAGAAAGGATTTTGCTCGCTTTGGAGACTGCAGCTTGGCATTGTATGCTATTATTAAGCTTATGATCTACCAAAACACCCAGATCCTTCTCCACCATTGATTCCCCCAGTTGTTCTCCCCATAGTATGTATGATGCATGCAAATGCTTAGCCCCCAAGTGCATAACTTTACATTTATCAACATTAAACCTCATTTAATTAAACCCCATCAAATCATTCTTTGCAGCTATTACCTTTTGTACCACCACCCCCTCCCTTTAGAATGTAAGCTCTACGAGCAGGGCCCTCCTGTACCTTTTGTATTGAACTGTACTGTAATTGTGTTGTCCCCCTTATACATTGTAAAGCGCTGAGTAAACTGTTGGCGCTATATAAATCTCGTATAATAATAATAATATAATAATTTGCTACATAGTTGCCCAATTAAACAGTGCATTGAGGTTGGCTTGTAAGTTGGAGTCATCTTGTAAGGACGTTATTCTACTGCAAATAGTGAGGGGAAAAAAGTATTTGATCCCCTGCTGATTTTGTACATTTGTCCACTGACAAAGAAATGATCAGTTTATAATTTTAATGGTAGGTTTATTTTAACAGTGAGAGACAGAATAACAACAACAAAATCCAGAAAAGTGCATTTCAAAAAAGTTATATATTGATTTGCATTTTAATGAGTGAAATATGTATTTGACCCCTTCACAAAACATGACTTAATACTTGGTGGCAAAACCCTTGTTGGCAATCACAGATGTCAGATGTTTCTTGTAGTTGGCCACCAGGTTTGCATACATCTCAAGAGGAATTTTATCCCACTCCCTTTTGCAGATCCTCTCCACTCCTTGAGTTTGGTAACTCAAACCTTCAGCTCCCTCCACATATTTTCCATGGGTTTAAGGTCTGGAGGCAGGCTAGGCCACTCCTATCCTTAATGTGCTTCTTCTTGAGCCACTCCTTTGTTGCTTTGGCTGTGTGTTTTGCGTCATTGTCATGATGAAATACCCACTAATGACTCATTGTCAATGGCCTGGCTGAGGGAAGGAGGTTCTCATCCAAGATTCATGGTACTTGGCCCCGTCCATCGTCCCTTTGATGCGGTGAAGTTGTCCTGTCCTCTTAGCAGAAAAGCATCCCCAAAGCATAATGTTTCCACCTCAATGTTTGATGGTGGGGATGGTGTTCTTGGGGTCATAGGCAGCATTCCTTCTCCTCCAAACGAGTTGAGTTGATGCCAAAGTGCTCGTTTTTGGTCTCATCTGACCACAACACTTTCACCCAGTTCTCCTCTGAATCATTTAGATGTTCATTAGCAAACTTCATACTGGCCTGTACATGTGCTTTCTTGAGCAGGGGGACCTTGCGGGCTCTGCAGGATTTCAGTCCTTCACGGTGTGGTGGGTTACCAATTGGTCCCAACTGCCTTGAGATCATTGACAAGATTCTACCTTATGTAGTTATGGACTAATTCCTCACCATTCTCATGATCATTGAAAACTCCATGAGGTGAGATCTTGCATGGAGCCCCAGACTGAGGGAGATTGACAGTTATTTTGTGTTTCTTCTATTTGCGAATAATCGATTCAACTGTTGTAGCCCATTCCAGCCTTGTGTAGGTCTACAATCTTGTCCCTGACATTCTTGGACAGCTCTTTGGTCTTGGCCATGGTGGAGAGATTGGAATCTGATTGATTGACTGCTTCTGTGGACAGGTGCCCTTTAAGGGAGTGCTCGTAATCTCAGCTCGTTACCTGCATAGAAGACACCTGGGAGCCAGAAATCTTGCCGATTGGGGATCAAATATTTATTTCACTCATTAAAATTCAAATCAATTTATAACTTTTTTTTAAATGCATTTTCTGGATATTTTTGTTGTTATTCTGTCTCTCACTGTTAAAATAAACCTACCATTACAATTATAGACTGATTATTTCTTTGTCAGTGGGCAAACGTACAAAATCAGCAGGGGATCAAATACTGTTTTTCCTCACTGTAGCTTGGTGTTAGCTGCAAACACTGAATAATATATTAAAAAGTAAGGGTCCCAACACTGAACCTTGGGGTATTCAACTGAAAACCATAGACCATTCAGAGTAAGAATCATTAACAACTACTCTCTGAATTCGGTCTTTTAGCCAGTTTTCTATCCATTTACAAACAGATTTTTCTAGACTTGTAGACTCCTCATAAAAAGAAATCAAATTTGTCTGACAACTTCTGTCTTTCATGAATCCATGCTGTCCATGCTTATAATATTTTTTTCCAACAAGAACTCATCTATGTGGTCTTTTATTAAACTCTGCAATATCTCTAGTAACTGTCCAGTATCTTCCAGACTATAGAAGGTAAACTAACAGGTCTATAGTTATTTGGTAAAGACTTTGGTTCCTTTTAAAATATAAGCACAACATTGGCCCTCTGGCCAATCCAGTGGTACTATTCCAGGCATTAAAGAGTCTCTAAAAATTTAAAACAATGGCTTTGATATGACAAAGCTCAATTCTTTTAGGATCCGTGGGTGTATGTCATCTAGTCCAGGTGCTTTATCCACATTTATTCTGTCTAAATATTTTTGGACCATATACATTTTGAGCCATTGTGGATCATTTGGGGCTGTGTTAAAACCATCCTCATTATGGACATGAGCTCCTCCATGCTCCTTTGTATACACAGAGCTGAAGAAGGTATTTAATACATTTGCCTTCTCCTGCACTCAGAATGATTCAAATTCAATATCCACTCTGAGCTTTGTGAGTTGCCAGCTTGGACTACAGGTATGTAAAGGGAAAAGGTTGGCACACTGAGCATTGTATCTTCAGTGAATAATAATAACAATATTCCTAGTACTGGCTCTCTAATGCTGCCACCTTGGGTCCCATGCTGTTTTTATCTGTGCATATAAAATGGGATCATGCATAAAAAATACAGAACCAAAGAATTTGAAGTGTATGATTTATAATTGTAATTATAAATCTAAAGCCCAGCTGCTGTCCAAACTTCATTGCTATACAGTAATAATAAAATTAAATTAAAAAATATATAAAAACACATGTGAGAGTATCTCCCCAGCTGGGACACAAGCAGCCATGAAAAAAAAAAAAATATTCCAACATTTCGCCAATTTATCCAATGCTAAAAAAATGGCTTAATTTAAACTTTGGCATACATTAATACTTTTAAATACAAAACTCTATAAAATGACTGATACTCTATGTAAGCAATACCTGCAATGGCTACTACAAATATATTTATTTATTTTAAATCATTTAAAATGTTTATGAAAACCAGTTCCAGTGTAAATAACCTGGGGCCAGGACAATTCCACAGACACAGGGTGTTCTGTCTCTAGGACAGAGAGCTAAACATTCTGCTCCATAAACGCCAGATACCATATTTCTTTGATCTTAGATTTATTGGAACAAGTCAGGTGAAACTACAAATTGTTAAAATAAACATCAATCAGTACAATTTTGCATATAATAAAGAAACACTGCTCTATAACACAAAATGGAATAAAAAGAACTCACTTTTTAAGCTCGCTGAGGGGTGATGGCGAGAGATTGAAGAAAACATGCCTTACTGTCTCGCTGTAGATTCTTAAAATGGAAGCTGAGTCACTTCCTCAAGAGAATTCTACCAGAATGCAACAACTTTATTAACACATTCTAAGAGAATACAATATGAAAGAAAACTCAACACGTTATTTTAAGCACATAAGCATAAGTAAACTGAATAGAAGCCCGGTGGGCAGAACACAGGGACTATTTGTTCCATGTCAAACACAGCTATTCAGTGAGTATGCAAACCCCCACCCACAAAGTGTACATAACCATCACTACCAGAGTCTGACCACTCAAGTCTCAACCACAGCCTTTGTCTCTTAATATGCAATAAGTCACAATTCTTCAGCTGTTTGAACATTGTCCCCAATCTATTTGCAGCCGCCCCCAAAAAAGAAAGAGTCACACCAGTTTGCTGCAGAATCTTAAATAAACTATCTACTAACACAGTTTCCATCAGTAGAATAGCTGTTTTAACAGGGATGTACTTTCTCAAAGTGATAAACTTTTCTCGGCTGGAGTAATGCTAGTGCCCACACAGTTCCTTATCGTTTAATCCACCTCCACACTTCTGAGGATGAACAACTCAACTCCTCTCCCAAATTTGTCCACGAAGTAGTCCTACTCCCCCCAAGGGGAACCTCAACCTGTATCATTCACACTTTGTTTCCTTTTAGGGGAACCAGACAAATGTAAAGGTTGGGTACTGTTAAACTGGATTTGCAAAGAAGGGGAAGTTGTGAATTTACTTTGAGCAGTTAAAGGGTCCCATACTCTCTCACCTGGTCCTGTAGTGGCAGTCTGGCAGTCTGAAATATACAAAATAATGGTGCTCTTATTCAATATAAAATATCAATAAGAAAATCCTCAACTGAAATAAATAAAGTGCAAAAAAAAAACTATATTAAAGTACAACAAATAAAAAGCACACCATATATGTCTAAAATATGCCACAAAAAGTCCAAAAACAGTGATGATTCTGAAGTGAGCAGATATCCCTCTTACTTATATATATATATCTATATATATATATATATATATATATATATATATATATATATATATATATATATATATAAATGTAAATCCAATTCGTGCTTGAACATAGATGTGCAATCACAACCATCACCTTTCCACCTTTAAGTAAATTTGCTGCTCACCTCAGACAAAGACCCACACGGGTCTATCCAAGCCTTGTTATAAAGCATGGGTGCTCAACCTGTGGCCCTCCAGCTGTTACAAATTTATAAGTCCCTTGAGGCATTGCAACACTGACAGTTACAAGCATGATTCCAAAAGTCAGAGACATGATGGAACTTGTAGTTCCACAACAGCTGGAGGGCCACAAGTTGAGCACCTATGTTATAAAGTATAGGAAGATCCTCAATAGTTCGGAACACCAGCTCCAATAGTGAAGGACACACGCTCTCTTTTGAAGAATGATTACTCCAATATTGCTCAAAATATATAAGAAAAATTCATTGCGCAATATCATTTAAATCGATTTATTAAAACATAAGGATTGTGCACTCACACTTTCCACAGTTTGTATAAATGCATGTAATGTATCCAAACTGCTAGCTCCTCGCCTCCTCACTGCTAATTCCAATGCACGAGACACCGGAACTAACGTCACCAGCTCCACCCTTGGACACTTGTATTAGTGCTATGCCCAGACCAAAACAGCAACCACTGCCATCTTGTGGGCAAATTAAGTTCTGCATTTCCACTAAGAACACCATGGGGGGTATTTACGAAAGGCAAATCCATTTTGCACTGCAAGTGCAAAGTGCACTTGAAACTGCACTGAAAGTGCACTTGGCAGTGCAGTTGCTGTAGGTCCGAGGGGGACATGCAAGGAAAATAAAAAACAGCTTTTTAGCTTGCACATGATTGGATGATAAAATCAGCAGAGCTTCCCCTCATTTCAGATCTACCCCTCAGATTTACAGCGACTGCACTTTCAAGCGCATTTTCAATGCAATTTCAAGTGCACTTTGCACTTGCAATTTGCACTTGTAGTGCAAAGTGGATTCGCCTTTCCTAAATAACCCCCCCAGTGTTATATTTCAGTAACAGAGTGAGGACTCAGACAGTAGGGAGTTGGTGAAGGAGCATAGATGGGTGAGTATACTTGCCTGGGGAAGCGGTGTATTATCAGGAGTAGGGATGAGCTTCGTGTTCGAGTCGAACCCATGTTCGACTCGAACATCGGCTGTTCGGTCGTTCGCCGAATTGCGAACGATATGGGCCGTTCGCGCCAAATTCGTGTGGCGCGTCACGGCCCATAATTCACTGCGGCATCGCAGTGCATTGCTGGCTGATGATTGGCCAAGCATGCACTATGACCCGCATGCTTGGCCAATCACAGCGCCGTCAGTAGAGAGAGCTGTAATTGGCCAAAGCCAGGGTGGCTTTGGCCAATTATGGCTCAGGGGATTTAGTACACACCCCACACTATATAAGGCCGCCTGCACGGCGGCCCTGTGTAGTGTGTGTTCCGGTGTGCTGAGAGATAGAGAGAGAGAGAGACAGTGTCATTTGATTTGAGTTAGATAGATTAGGCAGAACAGTCAGTCAGTTAGCTGCACTTACAGTGTATTGTGTATATATATGCATCCCAGGTGTTGCATATATATATATACACTGTATTCAGTTTAGCTAGATCCGTTCCTGTTATCTTCTATCTAGACTATTTACATTTAGTGCAGTGTGTCCTGCTCACAGTGTTCAGCTAGATCCGTTCCTGCTATTTACATTCAGTGCAGTGCGTCCTGCTCACAGTGTTCAGCTAGATCCGTTCCTGGTATTTACATTTAGTGCAGTGCGTCCTGCTCACAGTGTTCAGCTAGATCCGTTCCTGCTATTTACATTCAGTGCAGTGCGTCCTGCTCACAGTGTTCAGCTAGATCCGTTCCTGGTATTTACATTTAGTGCAGTGCGTCCTGCTCACAGTGTTCAGCTAGATCCGTTCCTGCTATTTACATTCAGTGCAGTGCGTCCTGCTCACAGTGTTCAGCTAGATCCGTTCCTGCTATTTACATTCAGTGCAGTGCGTCCTGCTCACAGTGTTCAGCTAGATCCGTTCCTGGTATTTACATTTAGTGCAGTGCGTCCTGCTCACAGTGTTCAGCTAGATCCGTTCCTGCTATTTACATTCAGTGCAGTGCGTCCTGCTCACAGTGTTCAGCTAGATCCGTTCCTGGTATTTACATTTAGTGCAGTGCGTCCTGCTCACAGTGTTCAGCTAGATCCGTTCCTGCTATTTACATTCAGTGCAGTGCGTCCTGCTCACAGTGTTCAGCTAGATCCGTTCCTGCTATTTACATTCAGTGCAGTGCGTCCTGCTCACAGTGTTCAGCTAGATCCGTTCCTGGTATTTACATTTAGTGCAGTGCGTCCTGCTCACAGTGTTCAGCTAGATCCGTTCCTGCTATTTACATTCAGTGCAGTGCGTCCTGCTCACAGTGTTCAGCTAGATCCGTTCCTGGTATTTACATTTAGTGCAGTGCGTTGTGCTCACAGTGTTCAGCTACATCCGTTCCTGCTATTTACATTCAGTGCAGTGCGTCCTGCTCACAGTGTTCAGCTAGATCCGTTCCTGCTATTTACATTCAGTGCAGTGCGTCCTGCTCACAGTGTTCAGCTAGATCCGTTCCTGGTATTTACATTTAGTGCAGTGCGTCCTGCTCACAGTGTTCAGCTAGATCCGTTCCTGGTATTTACATTTAGTGCAGTGCGTCCTGCTCACAGTGTTCAGCTACATCCGTTCCTGCTATTTACATTCAGTGCAGTGCGTCCTGCTCACAGTGTTCAGCTAGATCCGTTCCTGCTATTTACATTCAGTGCAGTGCGTCCTGCTCACAGTGTTCAGCTAGATCCGTTCCTGCTATTTACATTCAGTGCAGTGCGTCCTGCTCACAGTGTTCAGCTAGATCCGTTCCTGGTATTTACATTTAGTGCAGTGCGTCCTGCTCACAGTGTTCAGCTAGATCCGTTCCTGCTATTTACATTCAGTGCAGTGCGTCCTGCTCACAGTGTTCAGCTAGATCCGTTCCTGCTATATACATTTAGTGCAGTACGTCCTGCTCACAGTGTTCAGCTAGATCCGTTCCTGTTATCTTC
Organism: Lithobates clamitans; assembly: GCA_037952925.1. Taxonomy (NCBI): domain Eukaryota; kingdom Metazoa; phylum Chordata; class Amphibia; order Anura; family Ranidae; genus Lithobates; species Lithobates clamitans. The sequence continues at coordinate 1,548,407 of JBBGZY010000925.1, read as the reverse complement.
CTACTGACAGGCAGGCTTGTCTGGTTACAGTATATAAAGCTACCTTAAGAAAATTACAGGTGTTCTTTTTGATCCTATTAGTACCACGGTCAGGCAGCTAGACTATTTACATTTAGTACAGTGCGTCCTGCTCACAGTGTTCAGCTAGATCCGTTCCTGCTATTTACATTCAGTGCAGTGCGTCCTGCTCACAGTGTTCAGCTAGATCCGTTCCTGCTATTTACATTCAGTGCAGTGCGTCCTGCTCACAGTGTTCAGCTAGATCCGTTCCTGGTATTTACATTTAGTGCAGTGCGTCCTGCTCACAGTGTTCAGCTAGATCCGTTCCTGCTATTTACATTCAGTGCAGTGCGTCCTGCTCACAGTGTTCAGCTAGATCCGTTCCTGCTATATACATTTAGTGCAGTACGTCCTGCTCACAGTGTTCAGCTAGATCCGTTCCTGTTATCTTCCTACTGACAGGCAGGCTTGTCTGGTTACAGTATATAAAGCTACCTTAAGAAAATTACAGGTGTTCTTTTTGATCCTATTAGTACCACGGTCAGGCAGCTAGACTATTTACATTTAGTACAGTGCGTCCTGCTCACAGTGTTCAGCTAGATCCGTTCCTGTTATCTTCCTACTGACAGGCAGGCTTGTCTGGTTACAGTATATAAAGCTACCTTAAGAAAATTACAGGTGTTCTATCCCAGCTTAGTGCAGCTACAGGCCATTAGTATGTCTGGAAGGCCAAGAAGGAGAGGCAGACAGTCACAAGCCAATAAGAGAGGGCAAGCAGGCTCTGTGTCTAGTGCTGGTCGTGGAGACGGTGCATCCTCATCAGCACGTGGCCATGGGACACGCTTGGCCTTTTTTTCGGCAGCTGGCCGTGTTGAGCCGCAACATGCGGAAGACTTGGTCGAGTGGATGACCAAGCCGTCCTCATCCTCCTCATCCTCTCTCACCCATGCCCAGGGTGCTTTGTCTGGCAAAGCAGCGGCCTCTTCCCTCAGCTCAATGTCATCAGTGACTCCTTCCCTAGCTCCACCATGTCCTCATGAGGATTCCCTCGAACTGTTTGACCACAGTGTTGGGTACATGCTCCAGGAGGATGCCCAGCGTTTGGAAGGCTCTGATGATGATACTGAGCTCAATGAAAGCAGTAACATGAGCACGGACAGAGGGGGTGCCCAAGAAGGACAGCAATCTGGCAGTCATGCTCCCCCTGCTGCAGCATACTGCCAGGTTTGCTCCAGTGATGAGGAGGGAGGGGATGATGAGGTCACTGACTCAACGTGGGTGCCTGATAGGAGAGAGGAGGAGGAGGAGGAGGAGGAGGAGGTGGCACATCACCAACTAGGCAGGATGCCCTCCAGGGGCCAGCCTAAGGGCAGCACATTGACTGCATCACACCCCAAAGCTCCACATGTGCAGGGCGCTGCAGTCTCTGCGCGTTATTCAAAAAGTTCTTTGGTGTGGGCCTTTTTTGAGACGAGTGCATCAGATCGCACCGCTGCTATTTGCAACATATGTCTCAAGCGTATCTCGCGTGGCCAAAACATCTCCCGCTTGGGTACCACATGCTTGACCAGACATATGTTGACCTGCCATGCAGTTCGTTGGCAAGCGTATCTAAAAGACCCACACCAAAGAACAAAGACGATCTCTCCTTGCTCCTCATCAGCTGAGATTTCCAACCCCACTAGACCTTCAGTCCTCTCTGAGACCTGCAGTGAGAGGAATGAAGGTGTAGAATTAGGTGTGTCACAGCCAAGTACTTGTGGGCAATCTGCTTTTGGTACACCGACGTCAGATTGTACCAGGCAAATTTCCCTGCCCCAGCTGCTGCACCGCCGAAAGAAGTTTGCTCCCAGCCATCCACATGCCCAGCGGTTGAATGCTAGCTTGGCAAAATTGCTAGCACTTCAACTGCTGCCTTTTCAGTTGGTAGACTCTGCCCCCTTCCGTGAGTTTGTGGAATGTGCGGTTCCTCAGTGGCAGGTACCCAAACGCCACTTTTTCTCACGGAAGGCGATTCCGGCTCTCTACCGGCATGTGGAAGGCAATGTCCATGCCTCGCTGGACAGGGCGGTCAGTGGTAAGGTGCATATTACCGCTGACTCATGGTCCAGCAGGCATGGACAGGGACGTTACTTAAGTTTCACGGCGCATTGGGTGACTCTGCTGGCAGCTGGGAAGGATGCAGGACAAGGTGCAGTAGTGTTGGAGGTTGTTCCGCCACCACGCCTCCAAAATGCTGATTGTGACACACCTCTCTCCTCCACCCCCTCCTCTTCTTCTTCCTCCATGGCCTCTTCCTCGGAACCAGCGGTGCTCCGTAGGCGTTCAAGGGGCTACGCAAGTACGCAGGCCAAAAGATGCCATGCGGTGCTTGAGCTGGTGTGCTTGGGGGACAGGAGCCACACTGGGGCAGAGGTTCTGTCAGCTCTGCAGGGGCAGGTTCAGAGGTGGTTGACGCCACGCCAACTTAAGGCAGGAATGGTGGTTTGCGACAATGGCACCAACCTCCTCTCTGCCCTCCGACAGGGACAACTGACCCATGTGCCCTGTTTGGCTCACGTCCTTAACTTGGTGGTGCAGCGGTTCTTGGGCAGGTACCCGGGCTTACAGGATGTCCTGAGGCAGGCCAGGAAAGTCTCTGTGCATTTCCGCCGGTCATATAATGCCAGTGCTCGGCTGACGGACCTCCAAAAGGAGTTTAACCTGCCCAAGAACCGCCTAATCTGTGACATGCCCACCAGGTGGAACTCGACGTTGGCCATGCTGCAGCGGCTGCACACGCAGCAGAGGGCCATCAATGAGTACCTGTGCGACTATGGCACCAGGACAGGGTCAGGGGACCTTGGTTTTTTTTCCCCACGCCAGTGGGCCATGATCAGGGATGCATGCACTGTCCTGTCACCATTCGAGGAGGCCACGAGGATGGTGAGCACTGACAGTGCATGCATCAGTGACACTGTCCCCCTTGTCCACCTGTTGGAGCACACGCTGCGTGGAATAATGGACAGGGCACTTGAGGCAGAACAGAGGCAGGAAGAGGAGGACTTCCTTAGCTCTCAAGGCCCCCTTTATCCAGACAGTGTTCCTGCGTGCCCGCCGATCACACAGGAAGAGGACGAGGAGGAGGAGGAGGAGGAGGAGGAAGATTGTGTCAGTATGGAGGTGGAGCCTGGCACTCAGCATCAGCAGTCTTTAAGGGATCAGTCCCAAGGAACACATGGACTTGTACGTGGCTGGGAGGAGGTGGCTGCGGACGTTGTTGTCCTTAGTGACCCAGAGGACTCCGGACCGAATGCCTCAGCAAACCTACGCTGCATGGCCTCCCTGATCCTGCAAAGCCTGCGTAAGGATCCTCGTATTCGTGGTATCAAGGAGAAGGACCAATACTGGCTGGCAACCCTCCTTGATCCACGTTACAAGGGTAAGGTTGCGGACCTTATCTTGCCATCGCAGAGGGAGCAGAGGATGAAACATCTTCGGGAGGCCTTGCAGAAAGGTCTGTGCAACGCGTTCCCAGAGACTGGGAGGTTACAAACTCCTGTTTCTGGACAACGTGTTGCTGAGGCTTCGGTCAGTCAAAGAAGGAGCGGTGGAGAAGGTGGCCGTCTGACCGATGCGTTCAGACAATTTTTTGGTCCGCAGCCCCAAGGTATGATCGGTTCCAGCAACCATCGCCAGCGTCTGTTTTACATGGTGCAGGAATACCTAGGGGCAAGATCAGACTTGGACACCTTTCCCACCGAAAATCCTCTGGGTTACTGGGTCTTGAGGATGGATCACTGGCCAGAGCTTGCACAGTATGCAATTGAGCTACTGGCCTGTCCTGCATCCAGCGTTCTTTCGGAACGCACATTCAGTGCTGCTGGAGGCGTGGTAACCGATCACAGGGTGCGTCTGTCCACCGACTCGGTCGATCGGCTGACCTTCATAAAAATGAATCAGTCTTGGATCACCACCAGCTACCAAGCACCTGATGCAGATGTAACCGAATAATTTTTTTTGAAATCTCAGATCCCTTCAAAGACTGCCTATGCTGATGCTGAGTGACTATCCCTGAGTAATTATCCTCTTCCTCCTCAATCATCACGCTGATAGCTTGTAAGAACATTTTTGGTTCTGGGCGCCACCACCAGTGCCTAAGGCACAATTTTTCAGCCCCTGTTTAACAGGGGCGTGTAATTACAATTTTTGATGTAATACTTTGCAGCAGGGCTCGTTCCTGCATTCCAACTAGAGTGTCTGTGAGGGGTTGCAGTGTTGTGGCACCAGCACCAGTGCCTAAGACCCAATTTTTCAGCCCCTGTCTAACAGGGGCGTGTAATTACAATTTTTGATGCAATACTTTGCAGCAGGGCTTGTTCCTGCGTTTCAACTAGAGTGTCTGTGAGGGGTTGCAGTGTTGTGGCACCAGCACCAGTGCCTAAGACCCAATTTTTCTGCCCCTGTCTAACAGGGGCGTGTAATTACAATTTTTGATGCAATACTTTGCAGCAGGGCTCGTTCCTGCGTTCCAACTAGAGTGTCTGTGAGGGGTTGCAGTGTTGTGGCACCAGCACCAGTGCCTAAGACCCAATTTTTCAGCCCCTGTCTAACAGGGGCGTGTAATTACAATTTTTGATGCAATACTTTGCAGCAGGGCTTGTTCCTGCGTTTCAACTAGAGTGTCTGTGAGGGGTTGCAGTGTTGTGGCACCAGCACCAGTGCCTAAGACCCAATTTTTCTGCCCCTGTCTAACAGGGGCGTGTAATTACAATTTTTGATGCAATACTTTGCAGCAGGGCTCGTTCCTGCGTTCCAACTAGAGTGTCTGTGAGGGGTTGCAGTGTTGTGGCACCAGCACCAGTGCCTAAGGCCCAATTTTTCTGCCCCTGTCTAACAGGGGCGTGTAATTACAATTTTTGATGCAATACTTTGCAGCAGGGCTCGTTCCTGCGTTCCAACTAGAGTGTCTGTGAGGGGTTGCAGTGTTGTGGCACCAGCACCAGTGCCTAAGGCCTAATTTTTCAGCTCCTGTTCAACAGGGGCATGTAATTACAATTCTTGATCTAATATTTCACAGCAGGGCCCTGTGAGGGCTTACAGTGTTTTGGCCACAGCAACACCTAAGGCCCAAATTTCTGCTGAGTATATAGGGCAGGACCCTACTTTCAAACATCTAACTTACAAACGACTCCTACTTGCAAACGGAAGGAGACAACAGGAAGTGAGATGAAATCTACCCCTAAGGAAGGGAAATTCTCTCCTGTAAGAGTTAATATGGGAAAACAATTTCTCCTTTCCACTGATGCTTTCCAATCCTTGTTCCACAAAAAAACCCAAATTTTCAAAAAACATTTTTCATTGGGACAAAAAAGTGAGGTGAAATCTTCTGAAGAGGAGGAAAGACGCAAAACAAATGTCACAGGGGTGATAACCCTTCCCTATGTTTTCCAAAAAGCTTAGAAAAGATTTTTTGGCTGGAGCTAAACACATTAAAAATGTTCAAAATTACAAACAGATTCTACTTAACAACAAACCTACAGTCCCTGTCTTGTTTGCACCGCCTGAATACTGCTGTTCAGAGTATATAGGGACCTTTCCTTATTTTAATTTGGGTGCGGGGTTCCCCTTAATATCCATACAAGACCCAAAGGGCCTGGTAATGGACTGGGGGGTACCCATGCCGTTTGTCTCACTGATTTTCATCCATATTGCCATGACCCGACATGACATTAAACCCGCAAGCAGTTTTAAATGAGATTTTTTCCTTTAAAAATGACATTTGGTGCAGGGACTGTTCTAAACATGGGAAACACGCGTCACTTTACAGGCATACTATAGACACCCCCCAGGTACGATATTTAAAGGAATATTTCACTTTTTTTTTTTTACTTTAAGCATCATTAAAATCACTGCTCCCGAAAAAACGGCCGTTTTTAAAAGTTTTTTTTGCATTGATACATGTCCCCTGGGGTAGGACCCGGGTCCCCAAACCCTTTTTAGGACAATACCATGCAAATTAGCCTTTAAAATGAGCACTTTTGATTTCGAACGTTCGAGTCCCATAGACGTCAATGGGGTTCTAACGTTCGTGCGAACTTGCGGTCCGTTCGCGGGTTCTGGTGCGAACCGAACCGGGGGGTGTTCGGCTCATCCCTAATCAGGAGGCACTATCCATTGGCACTAAATGGATAAGTGACATAGTCTAACAAAGTGTTATATATTTTTGTGTTCTTTTTTAAACAAAGGCAAGTACAGCCTTCATGAAAATAAATGTAGTCCTTTATAAAGTTATTGTTTTCAGTTTAACATGCTCTGTTTCTCAAAAACCTTTTTGATAGGAGGAGAGTTGCTGACTCAAAGGCCTTGTCTATTTATTAATATTGCAAACTTTGGCAGATTATGATTTTGCTCTTTTATTTACGGATTCAATATATAGCACAAAAAGTAATTATATAGAGTTATTTTTCCACAGACCTGTAGACAACCTTGAGTATCCTACATTTTTAAGCTCTGTACATTTCTGCAGTTGTCAACAAATGGAGGCCTCTGCTGTCTTTTTTATTTCATACTTTCCACCTAATCAAATTCACTCATTCCATGAATTCACCAAATTAAAGCATTAATTGACTTCTTTGTGTCTGAAAAGCACTTGTCATTACTGAGGATCTCTTCTTAGGGCCCCCCACCACTCCTGCTAATCAGTGATAGGCATCTTTAGCATTGTTCTGTCCACAGCCGTAGAGAACACAATGGTTGCCATGCAAAACTAGCTCTTTATAACGAGGTCCCATGGGAGAGACCCCTGTGGAAAGCCATTACTGTGGAAGGACAGCAGTAGATGCATTTTTTTACAAAGCATAAAGCATTGTTAAAGCAAAGTTGTGCTATACTGAGATTCAATTTTAAAACTCATGAAAAACTCAGTGCCCTGTTGCAGTTACCTTGTTCTCCACCTCTTTCGGAAACAGAAAAATAGACATTAAACTCCTTATGGTTTAAGGTAGTTTATGCCCTGCTCCTGCACCCTTTACAGAGTGGAAGCAGAAGGCTCACCATAACTTACTAAGACGTATTTGTATTGCTGGAGGTGTTTTGCTTGGTACCCACTACGTAGGCAGAAAGCCTGAACAGTGTGTCTCCTCCCTTCCGGGCTGTAGGAAAGCAGGGAACAACAATCTGGGCTGTTGTTTTTCAAGGGCTTTTGTTTTGGAACTGCTTTCATCCTGTGACAGGACTGATGAGATGATTTAGAAACGGTCTTCCAGAGTATTTAGGTCTTGTAGCATTCTGCCTTCTGATTGAACTGTCTTGTCTAGCGGTTTGCAATTCAAAGATGTGTCACCTTCATCTGGAAGGCTGAATGAACTGCCTGTAAATATGTGGCATTTTATTTAGTAAAAGCAAGGCCCTTAAAGCATCTATGCTGTGGACATTTCATTCTACCTTATCTCCTACATGGAAACATTTGTTGGAAATGGACCAGTGCATGGTGGACTGCAATGGGGACTATTGAGGTATGGACAGCACAGCCACAGGAACACTGGTTAGGCCAGCCTGGTTGCCTTGCCAGGTTCCTCCAATGGAACATTGGAAGCCAACCCATCCGATGCTAATGTATTCTAGTGGGCTGGGTGAATGCAATAAGCATAAGTAGCTCCCCCACCTCTCAAACTTTGTACATAAGGAAGGCATGCAACTATGCTAAGTGGCGCTTGTTACACAACAGTTTATGAATTATCTCATCCATGTTGCAGACACATGGATGTCAGCGCCACTGTATGGTGTCCCTGTACAGTAGGCCCAGACTACCATATTAAAGCTAGACTGATTATAAATGTAAGAAATGTCAGGCCACATTTTATTCATGCATCAAAATTCCACTAATATGAACCCCAGCCCCTTCATCTAGCACCTACCCCTTCCCTTTCTGTGTCAACACTGGTCTAGAAAGCTGCTCCACTACATCCATGCAGGGAAAGACCATGAATCACAGCAGAAAATTAAATACATCAGCCAGACATCTAAGAAGATGGTGTGATCACGTTTTCATGTCATCTACCTAGGTCAAAAACTTCAACTGATAAAAACACAAACATCCAAACAGCAGTGCACCCACAGCCTAGGGCTTAACTGAAAGAGGACATATGTCTATTTTTTTCCTTATTATGCTTACTTCCTTCCCAGCATGTTCCTATGTAATTTGCAGATCCTCTCATCCTCAGTCAGTGTAGGTTGACCTTCTTCCTGCTTCTCTGTGTCCTTCTTTTACCTGCACAGAACTTGCTGTTGAGTTGGGAAGTAATTACGCAGAGCAGGTAGTTGCTCGCTGTAAGCTCCTGTGAGACCCGCTGGTGTAGGCAGGGAGCTCAGTCTACACCACGTTAACACAACAATCCCAGCAGCTCATACACAGATCAAAAGAAGCGTTTCTTTCCTGACGAGAATAAGCCATCTGCTTTCTTTGATCTGTGAGAAAAGATGCTGAGATCAGGAAGACAACTTAGTATAGCAGAGTACAGCTAGCCCCCTCTGCCTACTGCACTGGTCTAAAAGGAAAAGTTTAGTGGTTTTTCAAGAGTTTTACATTTTTTTATCAACCTACGCATTTGTCTCTGCAACACTTGTATAGTTCTGGCACTGTCTTATATAAAATTATCTGTATCCTATGTGTAAACTGGAAGTGGAGGTGTGAGATTGGCATCTGAAATTGAGGTTAAAATAGGACTTCAAACATACCACTCCAGGGGGTGCGGGAAAAAGTTTAACAAAGTCTAGCAAGCATGGTTTAACTCGGATAAAACTGTTGGATAGGTCTACCCACTGTTTTGTCTGCTGTAATAATGGACCCAGGAGCCTAGGCTAAAAGGACCCCTAATATATCCCTGTTATGCTGAAGGTGGGGCTTAAACAATTGTAGAAATGTCCTCTGGGTATTGAATTAATCTGATGGTGATAGACGTGCATTGCCTTGTCATTAAATTGGTCACATCAATATGTCCGTGGTCTGTATTCAGGTGTATCCCCTTTGTGATTTAGGGTGAATCTGCCATCCGAGGACTGTGGTGAACTGAGTTATGGGCTGTTGGGGGGAGGGGATGGTTTTTCAATGAGTACACACAGTCAGATACCTATGTTAGGTAGACTGAAATGTTGTGTCATAGTTGACCATGTTGGTCATGGAGGGGACTGGCGTTGTGTCAGGACCACTCCTTTTTCAATGTTTATTTGTTTGTCTCAAAAATACTTTAATAAAAAGAATTTTACAAAAAAAAAGCACTTTAGCCAAAAACAACTACGGTAAAAAAAAAAGGAAGTTCGCAAAAAAGGTAACGTAAAAAAATAGCTTTTGCGGCAATATTCACTGTTAATCCAAAGATTTCCCCTACAATACTGTTTTAAAGGTGTTTCTGGACTTTCAGGCATTTGGCAAAGACATCTCTTTAGGGCCATTTCTCAGTGATCGTTTTTTTCCTCCATTTTTGCCTTGCTAAAAGCGTAAGCGGTTCCTTTGCGATTCACATGCAGTTCCTAGTGTGAATGGGCCCTTAAAGGTTTTTGCTGCAGATGCACTTTAAATTCCAATCCAGCTATAAAAACAGAGATTTTCCTCATTTATAAAGAGAAAAAAGTGAACTTTCACTGGGAATTTGCCTCAGAATACTCAGCTTTATTCACCTGTCTGCAGTAAATATGTTTTTTCTACTCTATATGGAACTCTAATGGAAGAACTGTAGAAATGAATCAATTATCGTTCTCATTAAAGTTTAATTTCAATTTTTACGGAAAAAAATAAATGCAAAGGGCAAATATAATATCCATTAAGAAGGCTTTATTGGATGTTCATTATATTACATATGATTTGTAACTACTTCCATTTTTTTCTTTATTTGACTTAATATTATATTATTTATTAATTATGAATTTATTTTAAATGTTTTCTTTATTACAGCTTCCATTCAGGTTAAAATATGTTGTGGCATTAAATATTAAAATTTCTGTTAGAGAGGCCTCTTCTCTTGTGTCAGGATACTCTGCACTGGAAACGATCTGTGACATGGTTGGTTGCCGTGCATGGATGAGGTGAGTGGATAGTGTGCTAAATATAGCTGTATGAGGTAATTATATTCACTTATTACGCTTTTATATCTCTTATTGTCACAGCTTTACTTTTTAGCTTGTTAATCATGGCACCTTTAACCTTATCAGTATTATAACAAATTTAAAGTACAACTGTAGGCAAAACTTTTTTTCATTTTGAATAGAGTAAGGGAGGGTTATGACCCCTGTCAGATTTTTTTTTTGCCATCTGTGTCCCATTGAGGAGATTTCCCTTTGCTTCCTGTCGAAGAGCCAAACAGGAAGTGAGAGGAAAACGCTGAAAATTAAAGGAATTTCTTGGGGATGCCCAGGCCACCAGAACTAGTGTCCCCATAGGAAGATTTTCCATCTATTACTTTTCTGGGGACAACCCAAAATTTGGGATTTTCCTTTACTTTCACTATCTATGATATTGGTAACCAGGACAAATAGAAAGGGTTAATCTCCCTAACAGGGGGCACAGACATAATAAAAACTAACAAGCATTGTAATTCCTCTCCACTCTATCAAAAACTAAGAAAAAAGTTTTGCCATTAGTTACACTGTTAAATGTTTGGGAGGTCAGCTTGGTCTTCTTGCATTTAAGAAGGGTCAGACTTTTGAAATTTACCAACCCCACATCAGGAATCACTGAGCAGAGCGGGCTATACGAGATATTGACACTCCTAGAAGTGTCAGTTTCAGAACACTTTTCAGGCTATTTCTCTGCATCAGAGCAGAACTTAGTAGTGCTGCCAGCTGTAGAGGTAAGTATTCAATAGCTGTTTTGTAGGTGCTTGTTCTTGAAAACAACTTTGCTTAAAGTGATTGTAAAGTCTAATTTTGTTTTCTCTAAAAACAAAACATAAAAAACACAAACACAAACATATTATACTCACCTGCCCCGATCCTCCTCTTCTCAGGTGCCTCTTTGGCGCTCCTGGCCCCTCCCTCCCGTCAAGTGCCCCCACAGCAATCAGCTTGCTATGAGGGTACCTGAGCCAAGTCACAGCTCCGTGTATCCATTCAGACATGGATTACCGGCTCGCCCCCCCTTTCTCTCCTGATTGGCTAACTGATTTTGATTGACAGCGGGAACCAGTGGCGCCGCTGCTGTGTCTCAGCCAATCAGGAGGAGAGTCCCGGACGGTAGAGGCACTCGTAGACATCGCTGGAGAGAGATGGGGCTCAGGTATTTATTAGGGGTTGCTGGGGGGGGGGGCTGAATGCATTAAAGCAGAGTTCTGCTTTAAAAAAAAAAGTCAGCAGCTACAAATACTGCCGCTGCTGACTTGTAATAGTTGGACACTTATCTGTCCCAGGGTCCAGCGATGCGGGCGCACAAAGCCCCGCTTGTTTCCCCCTCCTCTCTGCAGCGCTGGCATTGTAACTGTGGGCGCCCGGGTGTAGCCTCACAGCCGGGCACCCACTGCGCAAGCCGCACCGCGCGCCGTGACTGTCCGGGCAATTATCTGGGACCTGTGACATGTCCCAGATGATTGCCGAGAGGGAGGGGGGAGAGGTGATCTCCCTTCTGGTGCCGGGGTGCGCCGGGAGGAAATGGGAGCTGGGACCCTCTGTAAAGAGGGTACTGGCTCCCCCCCAAAAAAATGACATGCCAAATGTGGCATGTCAGGGAGTCACCTCCCTTAAAGCGGAAGTTCCATTTTTGGGTGGAACTCCGCTTTAAGATAAAAAACCTTCTGACTTTACAACCACTTTAAGCAACAAATTAATTTTAGGGCCGGTTCACACTGGAATCACACAAGAACACAGTCCACATTCATGTGCGATTCCTGTGAGTTTCAATGCGGTGGGATTTTCAGCCCATTCATTTGATTGGGCTGAAATCACATTGGATCGCACAAAAACTAGTGCATGCACTACTTTTCAAAAACACATCACACCAAATCGCATGGTACTGTGGTAACATGTGATCTGGTGCAGGTAAACACACTGCATTTGCAACCTGCATTTGACTGTCTTTAAGAATATATTGACACCCACAACAGATCGCACACCCAGTGAGTTTTGAACATGGGGTGGGAAGAAAGCACAAAACGCATCTTTCCTGCATCAAGTTTTGGTGTGAACCAGCCCCCTAAACAAAGAAATACAAATGAAGATAATCAGATATTTTTTATTGTTTGTGGTGATTTTTGTTTTGGCTGCTTAATTAGGTAGTCATTGATTGCACATACAACACGTCCATCTTATAGGCAGATGTTTTAAGATTCCCAGAGAATATACTGATACTAGTGTAGCACTACCCCCACAGGGGCGCCTGGTATTAACTGGTTCTTAATTATTATTATTATTACTATACAGGATTTATATAGCGCCGACAGTTTACGCAACACTTTACAACATTAGGGCAGACAGTACAATTACAATACAATTCTATACAGGGGAGAATCAGAGAGCCCTGCTTGTTAGAGCTTACAATCTAGGAGGGATGGTCAAGTTATACAAAAATAGCTGTGGGGGATGAGCTATTGGAGAAAATAGTGCAGTTGTTAGATAGAGGCAGGATAGGCTTCTCTAAAGAGGAAAGTTTTCAGAGGTCGCCTAAAAGTGGATAAGTTTGGAGACAGTCTGACAGATTGGGGTAGCGAATTCCAGAGGATGGGCGAGGCTCAGGAGAAGTCCTGGAGGCGGATATGGGAGGAGGTGATGAGGGAGCTAGAGAGCAGGAGGTCTTGGGAGGAACGAAGAGGGCGATTAAGTTGGTATTTTGAGACTAGGCTAGTGATGTAGCTGGGGGCAGAGTTGTGGATGGCTTTGTAGCTTATTGTTAGTATTTTGAATTTAATTAGTTGGGCAAGTGGCAGCCAATGGAGGGATTGGCAGAGAGGGGTAGCAGACACTGAGCGATTTGTAAGGTGGATGAGTCTGGCAGCAGCATTTATGATGGACTGAAGGGGGATAGTCTATTTAAAGGTAAGCCAATGAGGAGGGAGTTGCAGTAGTCAAGGCGAGAGATAACTAGGGAGTGAATCAGGAGCTTTGTGGTTTCATTGGTTAGAAAGGGACGTAGTTTAGAGATATTATGGAGGTTGAGGCGGCAAGCTTTGGAAAGTGATTGGATGTGGGGCCGAAAGGAGAGTTCAGTGTCCAGGATAACACCTAGCACACCTGGGGATGGGTGGATGCATTGCTCTTGACAGATAAGTTAGGGGAAGAGGCGCGTGGGGGAGGAAATATTATAAGTTTGGTTTTGGACAAGTTGAGTTTGAGAAAGTGGTGTGACATCAATGCAGATACAGTCAGGTCCATAAATATTGGGACATCGACACAATTCTAATCTTTTTGGCTCTATACACCAACACAATGGATGTGAAATGAAACGGTGATTTTACAGTGATTTTCAAAGTGAATTAGACTATTATCAATAATTGCTTATGAAGCAATTTAAATCTAGTTCTATATTAAGTCCATTGGGACTAAGTGTGTTAGTAAGATATATCCACTGGGATTCTCGCTGGGAAATTTCTCTCACCAAGTTCGCACCTCTCCAATTTAGGTGGATTTTATCAATACCCCAGAATTTAAGGCCTATCGGGTTTCTGTTGTGTTTTTGTCTGAAGTGTAGAGATACACTATGTTCTCTATAGCCTATAAGAATGTTGTAGATATGTTCAGAAACTCTTTTGCCTAATGTTCTTTTTGTGTGTCCTATGTACATCAGGCCGCACGGACATTCTAAGGTGTATACAACGTGCGTAGACATGCATATGATAAACTTTTATTTGAAAATGTTTACCGTTAGCTGTTGATGTAAAAGAAGTCAGACCCCTCAAATGGGTAGTGACCTGCTGACATGCCTTACACTTTCTGCAGGCATAAAAGCCCGCTCGATCCCAGAACATTTTGATTTTGCTGGGAGGATCAAGTACTTTTTTAACTACCTGATCCCCGAAAGAGCTAGTTTTTCTTTATATGAAAGGTGGATTAGTTGGCAGGACATTTCCTAGTACCTTATCCATGCATAAGATGTTCCAATGCTTTTTGATAATACAGCCAGGTCCATGAATATTGGGACATCAACACAATTCTAATCTTTTTGGCTCTATACAGCAACACAATGGATGTGAAATGAAACAAACAAGATGTGCTTTAACAGCAGACTTTCAGCTTTCATTTGAGGGTATTTACATCCAAATCAGGTGAACGGTGTAGGAATTACAACAGTTTGTATATGTGCCTCCCACTTTTTAAGGGACCAAAAGTAATGGGACAATTGGCTGCCCAGCTGTTCCATGGCCAGGTGTGTGTTATTCCCTCATTATCTCATTTACAAAGAGCAGATATAAGGTCCAGAGTGCATTTCAAGTGTGCTATTTGCATTTGGAATGTGTTGCTGTCAACTCTCAATATGAGATCCAAAAAGCTGTCACTATCAGTGAAGCAAGCTATCATTAGGCTGAAAAAATAAAACAAACCAATCAGAGAGATAGCAAAAACATTAGGTGTGGCCAAATCAACTGTTTGGAACATCCTTAAAAAGAAAGAATGCACCGGTGAGCTCAGCAACACCAAAAGACCTGGAAGACCACGGAAAACAACTGTGGTGGATGACCGAAGAATTCTTTCCCTGGTGAAGAAAACACCCTTCACAACAGTTGGCCATATCAAGAACACTCTCCAGGAGGTAGATGTATGTGTGTCAAAGTCAACAATCAAGAGAAGACTTCACCAGAGTGAATACAGAGGGTTCACCACAAGATGTAAACCATTGGTGAGCCCCAAAAACAGGAAGGCCAGATCAGAGTTTGCCAAACAACATCTAAAAAAGCTTTCACAGTTCTGGAACAACATCCTATGGACAGATGAGACCAAGATCAACTTGTACCAGAGTGATGTGAAAAGAAGAGTATGGAGAAAGAAAGGAACTGCTCATGATCCAAAGTATACCACCTCATCAGTGAAGCATGGTGGTGGTAGTGTCATGGCGTGGGCATGTATGGCTGCCAATGGAACTGGTTCTCTTGTATTTATTGATGATGTGACTGCTGACAAAATCAGCAGGATGAATTCTGAAGTGTTTTGGGCAATATTATCTGCTCATATTCAGCAAAATGCTTCAGAACTCATTGGACAGCGCTTCACAGTACAGATGGACAATGACCCGAAGCATACTGAGAAAGCAACCAAAGAGTTTTTTAAGAGAAAGAAGTGGAATGTTATGCAATGGCCAAGTCAATCACCTGACCTGATGCAGTTGCAGTAGAGGCCTGGCAGAGCATCACCAGGGATGAAACCCAGCGTCTGGTGATGTCTATGCATTCCAGACTTCAGGCTGTAATTGACTGCAAAGGATTTGCAACCAAGTATTAAAAAGTGAAAGTTTGATGGATGATTGTTAATCTGTCCCATTACTTTTGGTCCCTTAAAAAGTGGGAGGCACATATACAAACTGTTGTAATTCCTACACTGTTCACCTTATTTGGATGTAAATACTCTCATATTAAAGCTGAAAGTCTGCAGTTAAAGCACATCTTGTTTGTTTCATTTCAAATCCATTGTGTTGGTGTATAGAGCCAAAAAGATTAGAATTGTGTCGATGTCCCAATATTTATGGACCTGACTGTATGTCTGTTAGTAAGTTAGTGATGCGTGAGGAGACTGATGGAGTGAGATGAGGGGTGGAGAGATAGATTTGTGTTGTCAGTGTAGAAATTATATTGAAAGCCGTGAGAGGCTATCAGCTGACGCAGGGAAGAGGTGTAGATTGAAAATAAAAGAGGTCCAAGAACAGAACCTCGGGGGACCCCGATGGGGAAGGGAAGAGGAGTGGAGGAAGTAGAATTGTAAATGACACTGAAGGTGCGTTGGGATAGGTAGGATGAGAGCCACTGAAGAGCACAGTCACAGAGACGCAGTTTCTGTGGAGTGTTGAGGGCGAAATCCAGATTGAAGGGGATCAAGAAGATTATTCCTAATGAGGTGGTCACTCAGTTGGTTGTAAACCAGGCATTCAAGGGGTTTATAGGAAAAGGGTGCAAGAATATAGGGCGTAGGTTGTTAAGATTGGTGGGGTCCAAGGACGGCTTTTTAATTATGGGGGTGACCAGTGCATGTTTTAGAGCATTGGGGAAAATGCCAGAGGTGAGGGAGAGATGAAGATGTGAATTAGAGAGTGTAGGATAGAGTCAGAGGGCGACCGAAGTGTTTCAGAGGGAATAGGGTCCAGGGGGCAGGTGGTTAGGTGGGCGTTAGAAAGGAGTTTAGAAACTTCGTCTGTAGTAGCAGATTTGAATAAGGGGAGTGTCAATTGTATCTGTTGATATGGGGTCTTAACTGGGGGAGATACCTGTAGAGTGGAGATTTCATCACGGATTGTATCAATCTTGATTTTGAAGTGAATAGCAATCTCTTGGGCAGTGAGTGACTCAGTGGGTGGAGGCGGTGGAGGACGAAGTAGAGAGTTGAAGGGAGAGAGAGAGATGTATAAGAGATGTAAAATAGGTCTGCTTGGCAGTGTGGAGGAAAGAATAGTATCTTTGGAGGGCAGATTTGTAAAAGTCTTTGAGAGACTTGGTCTTGTGCCACAGACGCTCAAGAGCGCGACTACGTTTTTTGAGAATTTTAGTGTCATCTGTTTGCCAGGGTTTTGCCAGGTTGTTCTTAATAGTACAGAAGATGCCTGTTCCCACAAGCACCCTGGCTTTAATAATACAGCCTAGGGCACATGTGTCAAACACAAGGCTCTCAGGCCTGCCAGGCCATTTTATGTGGCCCAAGGGCTTTTTACAGCCGGAACAGAATGGAACTCCATTCCGCCACCTCCAGGCTCTCTCCCTTTACTCCCCGCTTACCACTGTTACTTGTAAACACAAAAGTATTCTGTGTTTACAAGGACAGCTTTCCTCTCTGTGCTAATAGGGAGGGACGGAGTTCCCGAATGAGGTTAGCGCGTAAGGATTAAAGGTCAACGCCCCCACTACTGGTCTTTCATTGGTACCCCACCATCTTGAAGTATTTAACCCCTGCACCATGGGAAAAGGTCGCCATGCCTAAAATTGGTCCATGCTGTCACCCCATTACGTGCAGGTAAGGGGCCATTACTTACAAAAGTGTGTTGTGTTGCACGAAGAGGATTAACATCACTGTGTTACATTTTGTTCCAGTCTCCTCACCCCTCCTAAGAGGACCACTATATATGCACTTTATCCTTGGGACATTGTAGTCATCTGTCACATAATTTGCACTAGTCACTTTTTTGTCTGTGTGCTGTGCACTTGGTCTGTACATCCTTTACAAGGTTTTTTATTTAAACATTATGGTTATTTCTGTTGCTCAGATTTACTTTCATTAGTTTGCACATGTTATATGTCACATATGAATCGATATGTTATATCACGAGTTTATGCTGTACACTTTTACGTTTACATAAGCACAGTCACTTTATAGTAATTGAGGATATTTTGATTTGCAGAATATTAGCACTGTCACTTGTGTTTTATATTTAATTTTAATATCAGTCTTTAGATTGGATTAGCGCAGCACCACATCTTTATTGTGTTGTCATTTATTAATAGGGACAGGGTGTGCCCTATCCGGTGTAGGCAGCTTCCCCAGTCTATATTTATAGATTTTTTTTTGTTTTATTGCTCTCCCTCCCTCACACATGGTAGCGCAGGAATAACTTTACTTATTTCCTCTCGGTGGCTCTCACAGATCCCTGCCTACCCTGCACTAACGGTGGGGACAAGTGAGATGCAGGTGTAGTGTGGGATGAGGCATCACATGATATGCTGCACTGTGATCCCTATCTGTGCCCGGGTGCACAGATGCTGACCAATGATTGCCCTTCAAGTGAGAGAGAGAGAGAGGAGAAGCTGCTTACACTGCTGGGAGGTACTAGAGCTGGGACAAGAGTAGGCGAGATGCGAGAAAGCTTTTGGGGGGAGAGATGATGGCTGTGGAGGGAGATGTATGCAGAGCTGGGGGTTAGGGGGGGAGTGGTGCAGGAGTCAGAGCCAAGGCAGGGTGGAAGTGAATTATGGACAGCCTGTGTATGGGAGCTGAACCCTACACACCGTGCATAGCACACCCCTAAACCCTGGACTCTGTATGTAGCACACTCCTTAACCCTGCTCTCTGTGCACAGCACACCCCTAAACTCTGTTTTCGTTGCATAGTGCACTCCTGAAACTCACTGTGTATATGCCTGAACCCTGCACTCAATATGTAGTGAACCCTTGAACTCTGCACTCTGTACATGGTGTATCCCTGAACTCTGCACATAATGTACTCCAGGTATTTATTGCCTCTTTAAAATCCACCCACCCCTTGGGGTTGTGGTTGAGTTGCTGCACCTTTTCTCTGAGAAAAAAAGCTCTGTATAAATGTATATAGTCCTACAGATATGACCGGCCCTTTGAAGGCAAGCATAATGCTGATGAGGCCCACGATGAAATTGAGTTTGACACCCCTGGTCTAGGGGATGTCTTTTTAGGATTTATTCTTGAAGAAGCCTTAATAGGAGAGGGGTTAGGGCATGAAATACATCAAAACAGAATATCATGGGATATAATTAGCACCTAGCAATTAGAGCACACTCTTCTCCTTAAATTGATTGTAAAGTCTTGTTTTTATTCAATAAAAATAACATACATGTTATGCTTACCTGCTCTGTTGCAATGGATTTGCACAGAGCAGCCCACATCCACCTCTTCTTGGGTTCCTCTTTTGTGCTCCTGGCCCCTCTCTCCTGTTGAGTGCCCCCAAAGCAAGCAGCTTGCTATGGGGGCACCCGAGCCGAGTCACAGCTCTGTGTGTCCATACATACACGGGGCTGCGGCCTGGCCCTGCCCCCTCTCTCTCCTGATTGACTGACTGACTTTGATTGACAGCAGCGGCAGCCAGATGCGCCACTGCTGTGTCTCAGCCAATCAGGAGGGAGAGTCTCGGACAGCTGAGGTAAGTATTAGGGGGGCTGAGGGGGCTTCTGCACAAAGAAGGCTTTTGATCTTAATGCATAGAATGCATTAAGATAAAACAGCTTCTGACTTTACAACTCCTTTAAGTAAACATGAATGTTGGACAGTTTAAACCCCCACAGCTGAAGACCATGAGATAACTTTTTGAACAAACTAAGACCTCACAGCTGGGGACTGTGAGGTAAGTTTCTGAACAGTCTAAGGCCTCACAGCTGTAGACCATGGGGCAAGTTTCTTTGACATCTGGTTACCTTGCACTTATGTACAAATACTGGTAGCCAATGTGATTTCCAATTTCCAGAAACTGCACAGTAACAGGGATCAATTTATGGTCATTACTCACTAGTCCCCTGGACAGCTTCCACCTTCCAGCTTCCCCTGGACAAGGTCCATTGAAGTCAAGTCCTGCAGTCACCTTCTAAGCAGATCCATCCAAGCCCTATGCGCTGACACCACTGAGTCCTGTAGAACTGCTGTATAGTCCATGGCCTACCTGAGGGCAGAAGCCCCTCAGGCTCTAGAACCCTCCTGGTGAGAGAGAACCCAGCTCCCCAGTGTTTCAGACTATTTAACGCCTTTCCAGCCCCCTTCTGGGCACTCCTCTCCAGGGACTGGCTGGAGGATGATAAAAATTCAGTCTGGTTATTTCCATCTCCCTCCCTAAGCTTTGGAAGTTTCTTTAAAAGGCAGTGGGAAGCAATCAAAACTCCCTGTCTGTTAAACCCTAAACAGACCAGGACAAATGATCACTGCTTTCTTAATTGCAGAATGAGCCAAAAACAACATTTACCTAGCACCCTATGCTAGGAGGGTGCTACATCAGCTGAATAGAGTCCCTTATTTATTATGCTTCTAGTTGCACTTATGGATTTATGTAATTGTAGCACTACCCCATTGGAGTAGCTAGTGTCCCTGGGTCCCCACTGCTGCACAGCCAGTCACATAGCATTTCCTTCACATATTCTAACACAGAAAGCAGTCCTTGGCTTGTTTTTTTAAGTTTTTTTAGGAGTTGATAACTTGGATGGGGTAGGGAATTATGTGATGTCCAACTTGAAAAATCTCCAGAACTATAAACAAAGGAATACTTCCTCCCTATTTACCAAAGTCCTCTTCTCCCTTCCTCCTGCAAAAAACTTGGTTTAACACCTGCTGATCACTCCTATGCTGCCTGGCTGGCACACTTCCATGGACTTTCCCCATGGCAATGCTCTTTAGAGAGCACTGTTACAGCTAACAGTCTCTCCTCTTGTGTTATCCCTACTCAGTGCTGATCCCTACTCACTGTCTGTCTTGGCTGTGTCCCGCAGCCTCTCCTGAAGGTTCTCCTCCAACTGCCTCCTGTGGTGGGATCCTTCTAGGCCAGCTATCCCAAGTCTCCAGCCTGAGGTATCACCTCTCCCTGCCAGGGGTTCCCTCAAGGGCCACAGACATCCTTTCCTCAGCACTTCATCTCCATCTTCCACCTGACCCCTTGCTGGAATGGCCCATGTCTATTTATAAGGTTGTCTCCACCCCCTGCCAGCCCACCTCTGGGCATTGGCTGAGGCACCAAAAATATTCATGGCAGCTCCTCCCAACTTGCCATCCTCTAGTTATAGAAGATTCTCCAACCTTCCAGACAGCAGGGGGAAGCACCAGAGAAATGCCAGGATGAGTCATGCAGCCCTGAACTCTAATAATCCTGACCAATTTTTTTTTTCTTACACTACACCACTAGTAGCACACACTACTCTTGCTGTCCTAACAATAATACAATAATAAGTTGTAAGTAGCATCAGTGCAGTACTCGGTATGGGCATTTGTGATATGTCATTATTTATGGAATTTACCCATTAATCCTGCCAGTTGATTATGGTTCACTTAATTTCTAGAAGTTTAACAACCTTTGCAGCCAACTGTTGAAATTAAAGCAGTGTAGTCACCTCCTTCACATTGTGTCTGCCCATCGAGATTCTTGGAAGACTTGCAACATTGGCGCTTCCTCTATTGTTTTCACCCCAGAGGAAGTGCCAACAATGCCTAGTGCAGCCCAGTGTCTATGGATCCAACTTAAAGCCTAACCCCCTCACATGACATCAAGGGGCCACTAGTCTCCAACCATTGGCAGCAGAAGAAGGGGGATGGACAGATAGGCCTAATGCACAAGGGGGCCTTTGTAAACAATTTTCCCCAGGCAGGAGAAAAACACCTTCAAAAACATGTCGAATCCGTGTTTTTGCAAATGCATTTAGGCACGTCAAGCTCTTTGGCGTTTATTAATTTCATAGGCCAGAATTATTTTTTTTAACGCACTTGCAGAATCAAACACTACAACCTTGGCTATACATTTTTGTCTCTGGAGTGCTAAGCCTTAAAGCCCATCTGCACTGCATGGTCAACTGCTTGTTTTTCTAGGGGTGAGCACAAAGTTTATACTCACCTGATTCTTCCATCTCTTGGAAAATGGTGCTCCCCCATGGTCCAGCTGTGGACTGTTCTTGTCTATGGAGCATGCTGTGGACATGCTGACGTCAGGAACAGTCCATTGTTAGGACCATTGGAGCACGGGGGTACCGGGCAGGTGTTGTGCGGTGAGGATTGGAGGATCGGGTAAGTATATCTCCACTGTCCTATCCTCTAGAACAAAATGATCAGATAATTCTTGCAGTGTGGGCACAGCCCCACTGCACGGGAAAAAAATTTGCCTGGAGTTCAGCTTTAACATCTATTAAATATGATTGGTTTCTTTATATGTGTGCTGTATGCACTGTAATATCAAAGAATTAATGTAATTGTTGGTTTCTTTTGTTTTTCTATCAGTACAATTACCTTATTCTGGAATGGGTCTTTCATAAGAATCACATTTCTCCAGTAAAACTCTGAGAATAAGAGCATATAGATAGAATGACAATTACTATAGACATACTAAGGTTATAATCTTTTATAATGCTTTATGGCACACTGCAGTTCCTTGACTTGTCACCTCAGATGAGAACACAGCATTTTCATCCTTGATGCAGACTATAATTATTTAATTACATAAATAAGAACACAATATAAATGCCTGTTGATGTATCTATGTGCTGACCTAAATTCGCCATTTATGACAATTTTTTGTTGTACTTCATTAATGCTCTTTTGCCCTCGAAAAAGAAATGTGTGTGGCTTATTTTCATTGCATTCCAATGACCCATTGCTCCAGATTATGGAAAACTGTGTTCTATGAGTTCTTTGTATTTATTCTATTTCTTTAGCAAAGTTCAAAAGGGACCTTCAATTACAGGGGAAATGTTTGCTAGGTAAAGCTAGAGAGCTTTTTAAAAGTTAAAACACCAACTGCATGAGTTTTTCCCATTCCATTGAATGCTCCCCACTAGCACCCCTCCACAGCGGTGTAGCAGATGGAGACCACATTCTCCAGGGACAAACTCCTACCAGTGAGTCCAACTCATAATGCTGTCACTGTCATAGGATTTGATTCGTTCAGCTCACTCTGTTCACAATTTGAGCTAAAAATGTGAGACTGGAAACACCTTAAAAACAAGTGTAATGGAACCTGTAGCTACATTTGCAATTTTTAATATTTATCTGACTTAAGAAAAAAAAAAGAAAGAAAAAAATGTATTTTTTAATTCGGAACAAATAAAGAATCCATAAGAAACTGTATAAAAAATAGTACACATTGCTTTAATTTACTATTCAAGGTAATCTCCTAGTTTGAGTCATGAAAGCTCTGGGAGCAGACACAGGAAATAAAGACCAACAAGGTAAAAACACGCATGCAATAGCCAGACATCCCAATGGATTGTTCATTAAACAGATTCTATAAAACCAATGGCTGAAAATTGAAGGTGGTTTTATTTAGGTAAAGGGAATAGTTACAGTTTTACAACATGAATGGTTTAATAAACATGAGACGCCTAAGGCAAAAATGGAATGTTGGGTCTAAAGCCCCAAAGACCTGAAAACCCGACGCACGTGTGTCTAAGTCCCTTTTTTACTGTCATGCTTTGTGTTTTTAACACACAATAAAGTCTATGTTAAAGCACTCCTATCACCAGAATATAAAAACACCTGCGTCAGAACAGCGGTTATACTGCCCTTCGACCGGCATTTCAAGCAACTATGGAAACAGTAAATATCTACCAAATAATCATAAGTCTGCAGCACTACCCCCATCTTCTTAGAAAGCTAATAAGGATAGCAAGAGACCCTCATAATGGCATGTTTGTGGGTTTAGTAACATCATAGTCCATGAAGTGATAAAAAGAGATGGAGGTGGGTGATTAAGCTCACCAGAATCAACCAGCAACATAAAGATTAGTTTTGCGTAGACTGGCTTCTAAATAATTTCATGCTGAGTTGGTGTGAGCTAGTTGCTGTTGATAAAATCTCAGAAATGTCTTGATACAAGCCAATGACAAAACCCTATACCTATTACTTACACACATATGTAATATACAAGGTGTATGCTATAATAAATAACTTACTGCAAATAATATATAACAACTCCATCTAAAACATAAAGTATATCTTTATATTGGGTGGAATGGGTAATAGCAAAGAGATCACCCTTCACCTTTATTGTCGCTGTAACAGTTTGGGCTTAGTTGTTCAGCTAAATTAACACATAACCAGCTGAAGAGATTAATCCATATAGTTCTATGGAGAATCCACCAGAGAATTCTTCTTAAGAATTTATGGAGATCTTGGGTTGGTGATAAAGATAGCTTGGCTGGAAAGCTGATTCCAAACATCTGCAAACATTCTAAGAGGCAATCCTCTTGCTAAGGTCCCACACCACAGCAAAGATTTCAACGAGGATCCAGCGCTCCGACTAAAATAGAAAAATCTTTCTTTTTTTTCCAAATCAGAAGTGCTATTGAAAAACAAGACAATACAGCATAGCTTGTCTCATAAACAGAGTACAGTGTCATACACGAGTAGAAAATTAAAGGCAATGCAACAAAACCCACCCATACATTGCCATGGTGCATTTACCACATGCACTGAGAGAAAACAAAAAAAGTGCCAGCACGAACGCAAGGGAACACAGAATAACACCTGGTGAGCTATCCATCCAACAACTAAAATGGTCAGTAAAACAGGTAGGAAGGAGGGATAGTAGGGGAAGAAAAAAAAGAGTTAGGCAAAAGACGGGGATAGTCAAAAGCATCTCATCTCGAGGTCCAAGGAGACCAAATGTTATCGTATTTCCAGGGGCAACTTCAATTGATGTATGTAAATTTATACATAGGCAAAGGAGCATCCACCATTGGTTCCCAGGTGGATACAACAGGTGGATTTGAAGAGAGGATTTCTTTTTTTGCATAGTATAAAATGTATGAGATTAGCAATTTAGTGTGATGAGAGCACTGCTCATCCTCGTCAATCCCCAGAAAGGCCAACTCCGGGGAAGCTGGAAGTGTCAACTGCAACCTAAGATTAATCAATTCAAATATATCTGACAAGAATTTTGCAACTCGAACAATCCCAAAACATGTGCAGGTAGGACCCTGGATAAACATGAGACTGAGAACACTGTGGATCATGTTGTTAGGTACATCTTATGGAGTCTCACAGAAGTGTAGTACACCCTAAGCAGAAACTTGACTTGGATCAATTTATCTCTGCAAGAGATTACCAATTTAGGGCCACCCTCTAGACAGTTATCCCAGCTTTCTCTATCTAAGGAGGGAATGTCATCTCTCCACATCTCCCACACTCACTCCAGCGTAGGGGAGTTTGTTTTAAGAAGTGCCCCATATGAAGTGGAAATGGGGTTTATCAATGTCACCCTGAGCGAGCAATTCCTTAATCGGATCGGCCTGGAGGTGGGGCGGCTGATGAAACTGGACTCTAACCAAGTGTTACAATTGACAGTAGCGAAATCGCTTTCAAGCTGGTGAATAGAACTTCCTGTAAGTTGCATGAAAAACAGAATAGGTCTCTGAAGGCATGATATCTGCATAGGTTTTTACTCCCTTACCTGCCCATAATTGAAGACAGGGAATGGTATGAAGTTGGGGGAGGAAAAGATTGCCCCAAAGGGGTTGAGCAGGTGACCATTGGTTTGGGCGCATAAAATGACAGCGGACAACCCCCACACCCTCCAGGCGACACGCATTGGCCCCCGGAACTGAGTTGTAGGCTTTGGGTCCTCTGTAGACCAAGTTTCAGAAAAATCATTCTTGCATAGAGTTCAAGTTTGTTTGTATCATATCTTTTTATCGCATCTTGCATTAAGGAAGCTTATTCTTTGTGAATATGCCTTGCACACATCTGAAAGCATGAAAAATATCAAATGCATTATATTTTTAAACCCAATATACAGAACATTCACATATCTGCATTGTGCTATAGCACACGGTATATATGGATCGGGGTGCAATTAAGAAAATGGCAATGCAGATATGCAGCCATGCATTGCAGTAATATGCATGAAAAGCATGTTTTAATGTGTTATCACATTCACTGTTGTTTGAACAAATCTTAAATAAAGCACACGATAATAGTGTAGAGAGTAAGATGAACATAATGTTTCAAGAATACAAGAATTTTATGGATATGGACAAAGAGTACAGAGAAGTCTCCAAAATCTAGGCACCCGCGGATATTTTTAGCAATAAGTAGTCTTTGGTGTGCTGGCGCTTAGTGAAGGCGGTGAGATTTCACTTTGCATAGAATACCCAGTAATGTATCAGGGAAAAAAAAAAGGCTTTTTGTGGGGGCGCATGCACGGCAGATTCCAAGATGGCCACTGGCATCTGAATCTCCGCTCCACCACGGCCCTTCTCTAGCCTCAGGAGCTGACAGAGCGCTCCTACCAGCTTCACACCAGCCACATTGCACAGGGGAAACCCCCGGGATCCTCCCTATGTCCGCGGGTCACGCCAGGAGGAATCTAAAGAGCCAGATGACGGCCGCAGTGGGTCCAGTCAGCTATTCTAAGATGGCGGCCACCCCACGAGGCCCTCACATAGCTGTGAGCGATGAGGATTCAATCACAGATCAGGATATGGTCCCCCGCCTTCTCCAGGTACTGTGCATCAGTCGCTGCCCCAGGCCACCTCACCTGCCTCCACAGAATCCCTGCTGTTTAGCCTGAACTCTGGCCTCCCATCCACCCCCATGATGGATCCCCACGCAGGCTTGCTTCTTTCAGTCAGTGAAGCACAGGAGGCACCCCCCCCCCCCCCCACAGACTTTCCCTCTATGATGGAAGCTTTCACACAAATGTTATCCAAAAGTCTGGCTCAGAATGCAGCACAGATAACCTCATCCATCCATGCTGATCTGCAGCAGATAGGGATGAGAATTGATATTATTGAGAAGAAAGCTGACCAGGCGGGGGCTAGGATTAATCAAAATTCCGCAAGGCTCCAAGACGTCCAGAATCAGCTTGAGACTGCCTGGGCGAAAATCTATGACCTCGAAAATAGTTCGAGATGCTACAACTTCAGGGTCCGGGGGCTCCCCAAATCTGTGAAATAGGTGCATACTGCCATCAAATCTCTAGTAAAAGACCTAATCCCTGAGATTTCCGAACCCCGCCTTGAGCTGGACAGGGCCCACAGAGCCCTGCAACCCCCCCCTGCATGGATGGCCTGCCAAGGGACATGATAGTGAAACCTCACTTCTTCTCCGTGAAGGAGGAGGTGATGAGGAAGGCCAGGAATTCAGATAATTTAACGCTACATGGGCACAAAATCCAGATCTTCGCGGATCTGTCTCCCTACACAGTACAGAAAATAAGAGCACTGAAACCATTACTTCAGCTCTTGCTGGACAGGGACATTGCATACAGATGGTCCTTCCCCCTGAGACTGAACTTCTCCTACAAAAACAGAAACTACAGTTTCTCCACTTTCGCAGAAGGGGAACGTCTCTTGCTGCAGCTTGGCCTGGTTCCGCAGGACCCATCCTCTTCACAACCAAGCAGAGGGACATCATCATCCTCCACGAAGAGACCTCCACCAGTGAGCCTGCTGCAACCCTCCCGGCTGAAACAAAACACCAAAAGATCAAAGGAAAATCTTCCTCCATGACTTTCAGCCCCCGCCAACAGATCAGGGCATTGATCTGAGATGAAAACACTTAATACCCTTGCACTGGGGATATCCCCCTTTTTCCCCATTTGTCAAACAAGTTTGGTTTTACACCATAATTCCTCTTTCTACTTTTTGACTACAAATCTGTTTATGATTCAGTGACTGAATGGCTTACTGCTTGCAACTTCCCTTACGTGTTAGTTACCCCCCCCCCCCCCGGGTTTCAGCAATTAGTCTATACCCCAGACGGTGAGTCATAGGTTCAACGGGGTTGAGTTTTCCCCCTTCTCCCCTAGTCTTCCGGCTGTTTGGGATGGGAGTTCAAGGAGACCACGTGTCCTGGAAGGGATTTAGATTTGCTATTGTAACACAGTTTACAAGGTTTTTTTTTTTATACATAGTTTTAGGACGCTCTGTCACACGTTTATTATAGACTCACGGGAAGTCTTCAATTAGACAGTATTGAGGTGCTGGGGCTGTGGTGGACTCAGTGCGCCTCCCTTAGAGCCCAAGGATACCTTTGGTGGCCTTGGACTCTCTCTGGTATGCCTTTTCTAGGGAGTACCGGTCTATTCTGTTGTTGGGGTAGGAATGTTTAGCCATTCCTACCTTTGGGGTTGGGTGGGGTCAGGGGACCCCAATGTTATTTATATTCAGCGATCACTCAAGAATACTCAATGTTTATTGCATTTACATCATTGTTTAACCTTCTTCTTTCTCTTCATTTCTTTCTCTCCCCCCTACTTTCTATCCTCCCATATTATGGCACAGGCTCTCTCTGATTTCAGGGAGGCTTCTGGATCCAAGTCCCAGGTTCGAGCAAGGTGAATCCACATTTCTATGGGCTTCTAGGTGAGTTCTCCCCACCGTACAGAGGTAAGACACAGATATTTTGGTTAACTCCCCCCCTCTGGACCATGGCTAATATAAATAACCCTTCCCTTTCCCTCAAAATTGTCTCACACAACACGCAGAGTCTTAATTTTCCCATCAAGCGTAGGAAACGTTTCCAATCATATCACTCCATGCATGCGGACATCCTACTATTACAAGAGACGCACTTCCCGGCTACCTACACTCCCAAATTTCTCCACCAGCACTACCCCCAATTTCATGGCGTCAGCTAATAACAAAACTAAGGAAGTAGCCATATGCCTTGCTAAACACATCAATATGTTCCAGCCGGAGATGATAGTCGACCCCCTGGGACGTTTTCTGTTAGTGTCTGGCCACATAGACGGTGAACTTTATACTTTTATTTCATATTACTCCCCCAACAAGGGCCAGAGACCTTTTTTCAAATCTATGCTCAGTAAACTGCGAGCACACCTGAAGGGGACGGTTTTTATAGGCGGAGACTCAAATACCGCCTTTGACTTCGCTCTAGACAAGTTAGCAAATGGGAAATCGAAACCAAAGCGACCTTCTAGGCAAAGGACTAAAATAATGGGAAGTATTGGTCCTTATTTGGATTTTGACAATGATAAAAGTGAAAAAATAAATAAATAAATGAAACTGTAATGCCCCGTACACACGGTCGGACTTTGTTCGGACATTCCGACAACAAAATCCTAGGATTTTTTCCGTTGGATGTTGGCTAAAACTTGTCTTGCATACACACGGTCACACAAAGTTGTAGGAAAATCCGATCGTTCTAAACGCGGTGACGTAAAACACGTACGTCGGGACTATAAACGGGGCAGTGGCCAATAGCTTTCATCTCTTTATTTATTCTAAAAATGCGTGGCACTTTGTCCGTCGGATTTGTGTACACACGATCGGAATTTCCGACAACGGATTTTGTTGTCGGAAAATTTTATCTCCTGCTGTCCAACTTTGTGTGTCGGAAAATCCGATGGAAAATGTCCGATGGAGCCCACACACGGTCGGAATTTCCGACAACACGCTCCGATCGGACATTTTCCAGCGGAAAATCCGACCGTGTGTACGGGGCATAAGAGTGTAACAGTTAAAAGTTCACAGTCACATAAAATTCAAATGAATAGTAAGCAGTTCCAGGTGCCCCAAAATGTGCAGCATATAAGATTATTATTATTATTATACGAGATTTATATAGCGCCAACAGTTTACTCAGCGCTTTACAATGTATAAGGGGGACAACACAATTACAGTACAGTTCAATACAAAAGGTACAGGAGGGCCCTGCTCGTAGAGCTTACATTCTAAAGGGAGGGGGTGGTGGTACAAAAGGTAATAGCTGCAAAGAATGATTTGATGGGGGTGGCTCAGGGACAGTTATGTGGGTGTGGGATAGGCTTCCCTGAATAAATGAGTTTTCAAGGATCTCCTAAAGGTGGACAGGGTAGGGGCTGATCGGACATGCTGGGGCAGGGAATTCCAGAGGATAGGAGAGGCTCTGGAGAAGTCCTGAAGGCAAGCATGGGAGGAGGTAACAAGGGAGCTAGAGAGCAGGAGGTCCTGGGAGGAGCGGAGGGGGCAATTTGGGCGATATCTGCA
The DNA here is from genome assembly GCA_037952925.1 of Lithobates clamitans. NCBI lineage: Eukaryota > Metazoa > Chordata > Amphibia > Anura > Ranidae > Lithobates > Lithobates clamitans. The sequence goes on along the minus strand of JBBGZY010000925.1, from coordinate 1,518,892 downwards.
GATGAGGTTGGTGATGTAGATGGGGGCGATGTTGTGAATGTGAATAAGATGCACATCAGAGAGTGATATGTCCCATGCGTGAGTAAGATAACGATAGCGGGAGAAGGCTTCTATAATGAATCCAATATACTGTCCTTAGGATGATATACCTCCACCATATCACCTCATGGTTAGCCACTTTAGCATAAATGCTTACCAGAAGTCTGGATTTAATAGAGCCTGTAATCTCCTTATTGGTAATGAATCGCTCTGGAACAGCAGCTGATCGTACTCTGTTATACTCCGGACATTAACTTAGCACCATGGCATCATGAAAAACAATAGGGGAGACTCTCCATAGTGCAATATTGTTTATTACCTAAAAAGTATCCCCCCCAAAAGAAATATGCTTACAATGATCACAGTTAAAATCAGCCTGTCACATCCATTCCATCTGCTCACCGCTGGTCGGAGTGCTGGCGTACCACCCACCTCGATGAGTCCCGGGATGACGTTTGGTGTGTGAAGCTGTAGGGTCACATGGTCACGCCTGACGCGTTTCGTCATTACGTCTTCCAAAGGCGTGGCCATGCAACACGACTCTACGCTTTAAAAAGCAACTAAGGTGGGCTCAATCGGGATCGTCATCACGAGCGTCATCGATTAGTTTACCGCCCCTTTGTTGACGGCCGGGAGCTGAAGCACAGCATCCCATCCATCCGCAATGGTTCTTTCATTATCTACAGAGATCAATCGAACTTCAGTATACCTTTAGCTACCTGGTATATGGCATAGATATATATTGACAATACCATGCGCAAAATTAAGAACAATTAAAACAAGAATAAAACATCGGCTACTTCCCGCTGTTGTTACAAAAAAAGTTGCCTTCTTACTGGCGGTATTGGTAAGTGCCCATGCAATGTGAGAAAATTATAAAACATCTCTATAATATTACAGTATTATGTCTGTAATCACAACCCCTGTAAAGGCGTGTGACAATAGATAGTACTCAACATGAACATAATAACATTCAGCAAATGCTGTTGGAGAAATAATTTCCAGCATACTGAGCAATTCCCACGGGACCGGAATCTGTATTCTACGTGGAAGTGCCCAAACACCCCCAAAAAGAGCATCAGTAATAAATATTTAAGATCTGCTACAAGACTGCTTGAAAGGGTTGCCAAAGAGATATAAAAGTAAACGTTGTGAAATAAAGGGTAAACATTCTAAACATTAAATCTAACTGTTTTTTTTAATTATTAAAAAAGGCCATTTAGGTCTCCCTCCTGTTCTCTCTCATGGTAATAAGTCCAGGCTATGTGACTATTCCTATTTAGACGTGGCACCCCACTGGAAATACTTATATAAGGTGTACATAAATCTACAATATTATTTCCAGCAGTATAGAGAATTTAGATATAATCCTCATAGAATCCTAGATCTCTCAATAATTATTAGTCCTGTTAGTAATATATACATATTTGAAAGATGGGCAAAAGGATGTCAGTGTGATATATGTACTCTCAACCCGCAAAGTTCTATATATGAAAGTATATGTATAGATATAGGAGTAACATATTGTACAGAAAATTGATAAAGGACTGCGCTGATCAATAGGAGCGCTAAGGTTATAATTGAAATGCTTAGATTCCATGGGGGGTTAGAGCCCCAGGTGACCAAGATCTCTACATGCAAAGAGGGGATAAACCCACGATGATTTCTAATACTACTTACAGTAATTTTCAAAGTGAATTAGACTATTATCAATAATTGCTTATGAAGCAATTTAAATCTAGTTCTATATTAAGTCCATTGGGACTAAGTGTGTTAGTAATATATATCCACTGGGATTCTCTCCGGGAAATTTCTCTCACCAAGTTCGCACCTCTCCAATTTGGGTGGATTTTATCAGTACCCCAGAATTTAAGGCCTATCGGGTTTCTGTTGTGCTTTTGTCTGAAGTGTAGAGATACACTATGTTCTCTATAGCCTGTAAGAATGTTGTAGATATGTTCAGAAACTCTTTTGCCTAATGTTCTTTTTGTGTGTCCTATGTACATCAGGCCGCACAGACATTCTAAGGTGTACACAACGTGTGTAGACATGCATGTGATAAACTCTTTTATTTGAAGATGTTTACCGTTAGCTGTTGTAGTAAAAGAAGTCAGACCCCTCAAATGGGTAGTGACCTGCTGACATGCCTTACACTTTCTGCAGGCATAAAAGCCCGCTCGATCCCAGAACATTTTGATTTTGCTGGGAGGATCAAGTACTTTTTTAACTACCTGATCCCAGAAAGAGCTAGTTTTTCTGTATATGAAAGGTGGATTAGTTGGCAGGACATTTCCCAGTACCTTATCCATGCATAAGATGTTCCAATGCTTTTTGATAATACAGTCAGGTCCATAAATATTGGGACATCGACACAATTCTAATCTTTTTGGCTCTATACACAAACACAATAGATTTGAAATGAAACAAACAAGGTGTGCTTTAACAGCAGACTTTCAGCTTTAATTTGAGGGTATTTACATCCAAATCAGGTGATTGGTGTAGGAATTACAACAGTTTGTATATGTGCCTCCCACTTTTTAAGGGACCAAAAGTAATGGGACAATTGGCTGCTCAGCTGTTCCATGGCCAGGTGTGTGTTATTCCCTCATTATCTCATCTGCAAAGAGCAGATATAAGGTCCAGAGTGCATTTCAAGTGTGCTATTTGCACTTGGAATCTGTTGCTGTCAACTCTCAATATGAGATCCAAAAAGCTGTCACTATCAGTGAAGCAAGCTATCATTAGTCTGAAAAAACAAAACAAACCAATCAGAGAGATAGCAAAAACATTAGGTGTGGCCAAATCAACTGTTTGGAACATCCTTAAAAAGAAAGAATGCACCGGAGAGCTGTGGTGGATGACTGAAGAATTCTTTCCATGGTGAAGAAAACACCCTTCACAACAGTTGGCCATATCAAGAACACTCTCCAGGAGGTAGATGTATGTGTGTCAAAGTCAACAATCAAGAGAAGACTTCACCAGACTGAATACAGAGGGTTCTCTACAAGATGTAAACCATTGGTGAGCCCCAAAAACAGGAAGGCCAGATCAGAGTTTGCCAAACAACATCTAAAAAAGCCTTCACAGTTCTGGAACAACATCCTATAGACAGATGAGACCAAGATCAACTTGTACCAGAGTGATGTGAAGAGAAGAGTATGGAGAAGGAAAGGAACTGCTCATGATCCAAAGCATACCACCTCATCAGTGAAGCATGGTGGTGGTAGTGTCATGGCGTGGGCATGTATGGCTGCCAATGGAACTGGTTCTCTTGTATTTATTGATGATGTGACTGCTGACAAAAGCAGCAGTATGAATTCTGAAGTGTTTTGGGCAATATTATCTGCTCATATTTAGCAAAATGCTTCAGAACTCATTGGGCAGTGCTTCACAGTGCAGATGGACAATGACCCGAAGCATACTGAGAAAGCAACCAAAGAGTTTTTTAAGAAAAAGAAGTAAAATGTTATGCAATGGCCAAGTCAATCACCTGACCTGAATCTGATTGAGCATGCATTTCACTTGCTGAAGACAAAACTGAAGGGAAAATGCCACAAGAACAAGCAGGAACTGAAGACAGTTGCAGTAGAGGCCTGGCAGAGCATCACCAGGGATGAAACCCAGCGTCTGGTGATGTCTATGCGTTCCAGACTTCAGGCTGTAATTGACTTCAAAGGATTTGCAACCAAGTATTAAAAAGTGAAAGTTTGATGGATGATTGTTAATCTGTCCCATTACTTTTGGTCCCTTAAAAAGTGGGAGGCACATAAACAAACTGTTGTAATTCCTACACCGTTCACCTTATTTGGATGTAAATACTCTCAAATTAAAGCTGAAAGTCTGCAGTTAAAGCATATCTTGTTCGTTTCATTTCAGATCCATTGTGGTGGTGTATAGAGCCAAAAAGATTAGAATTGTGTCGATGTCCCAATATTTATGGACCTGACTATATGTTCAATTTCACGATATTGTTCGTGATAGCCACTTGCAAAACCCCATTCATGTTTCGTGTCTTGTGGTTTGGCTGCAGGGAATAGGTACACACAAGATTCTTACTTCGTCCCCGCAGCCAAACCACAAGACGCGAAACATGAATGGAGTTTTTTAAGTGGCTATCACAAACAATATCGTGAAATTGAATATATTATCAAAAAGCATGGGAACATCTTATGCATGGATAAGGTACGGGAAATGTCCTGCCAATGAATCCACCTACCATATACAGAAAAACTTGCTCTTTCTGGGATCAGGTAATTAAAAAAGTACTTGATCCTCCCAGCAAAATCAAAATGTTCTGGGATCGAGCGGGCTTTTATGCCTGCAGAAATTGTAAGGCATGCCAGCAGGTCAGTACCCATTTGAGGGGTCTGACTTCTTTTACATCAACAGCTAACAGTAAACATTTTCAATTAAAATAGTTTATCACATGCATGTCTACACACGTTGGGTACACCTTAGAATGTCCGTGCGTCCTGATGTACATAGGACGCACAAAAAGAACATTAGGCAAAAGAGTTTCTGAACATATCTACAACATTCTTATAGGCTATAGAGAACATAGTGTATCTCTACACTTCAGACAAAAGCACAACAGAAACCCGATAGGCCTTAAATTCAGGGGTGTTGATAAAATCCACCCAAATTGGAGAGGTGCGAACATGGTGAGAGAAATTTCCTAGCGAGAATCCCAGTGGATATATCTTACTAATACACTTAGTCCTAATGGACTTAATATAGAACTAGATTTAAATTGCTTCAAAAGCAATTATTGATAATAGTCTAATTCACTTTGAAAATCACTGTAAGTAGTATTAGAAATCATCGTGGGTTTATCCCCTCTTTGCATGTAGAGATCTTGGTCACCTGGGGCTCTAACCTCCCATGGAATCTAAGCATGTCACACTGACATCCTTTTGCCCATCTTTCAAATATGTATATATTACTACCAGGACTAATAACTATTGAGAGATCTAGGATTCTATGAGGATTATATCTAAATTCTCCACACTGCTGGAAATAATATTGTAGATTATATACACCTTATATAAGTATTTCCAATGGGGTGCCACGTCTAAATAGGAATAGTCACATAGACTGGACTTATTACCGTGAGAGAGAACAGGAGGGAGACCTAAATGGCCTTTTTTAATAATTAAAAAAAACAGTTAGAATTAATGTTTAGAATGTTTACCCTTTATTTCACAACATTTACCGTACTTTTATATCTCTTTGGCAACCCTTTCAAGCAGTCTTGTAGCAGATCTTAAATATTTATTACTGATGCTCTTTTTGGGGGCGTTTGGGCACTTCCACGTAGAACACAGATTCAGGTCCCGTGGGAATTGCTCAGTATGCTGGAAATTATTTCTCCAACAGCATTTGCTGAATGTTATTATGTTCATGTTGAGTACTATCTATTGTCGCACGCCTTTACAGGGGTTGTGATTACAGACATAATACTGTAATATTATAGAGATGTTTTATAGTTTTCTCACATTGCATGGGCACTTACCAACACCGCCAGTAAGAAGGCAACTTTTTTTGTAACAACAGCGGGAAGTAGCCAATGTTTTATTCTTGTTTTAATTGTTCTTAATTTTGCGCATGGTATTGTCAATATATATCTATGCCATATACCAGGTAGCTAAATGTATACTGAAGTTCGATTGATCTCTGTAGATAATGAAAGAACCATTGCGGATGGATGGGATACTGTGCTTCAGCTCCCGGCCGTCAACAAAGGAGCGGTAATCTAATCGATGACGCTCGTGATGACGATCCCGAGTGAGCCCGCCTTAGTTGCTTTTTAAAGCGTAGAGTCGTGTTGCATGGCCACGCCCTCTGAAGACGTAATGACGAAACGCGTCAGCCGTGACCATGCGACCCTACAGCTTCACACACTAAACGTCATCCCGGAACTCATCAAGGTGGGCGGTACACCAGTACTCCGACCAGCGGTGAGCAGACGGAATGGATGTGACAGGCTGATTTTAACTGTGATCATTGTAAGCATATTTCTTTTTGGGGGGATACTTTTTTGGTAATAAACAATATTGCACTATGGAGAGTCTCCCCTATTGTTTTTCATGATGCCATGGTGCTAAGTGAATGTCTGGAGTATAACAGAGTATGATCAGCTCCTGTTCCAGAGCGATTCATTACCAATAAGGAGATTACAGGCTCTAATAAATCCAGACTTCTGGTAAGCATTTATGCTAAAGGGGCTAACCACGAGGTGATACGGTGAAGGTATATCATCCTAAGGACAGTATATTGGATTCATTATAGAAGCCTTCTCCCGTTATCATTATCTCACTGACGCATGGGACATATCACTCTCTGATGTGCATCTTATATGCTGCACATTTTTGGGCACCTGGAACTGCTTACTATTCATTTGAATTTTATGTGACTGTGAACTTTTAACTGTTACACTCTTACAGTTTCATTTATTTATTTATTTTTATTTATTTTTTCACTTTTCATTGCCAAAAGCCACATAAGGATCAATACTTCCCATTGCTTTATGTTACAGCCGCCAGGAGGACGGATATAAGATTGTAATTTAACAAGGGAAGGTTATAGTTATAGTGATTAATCATTAGCATGAGTGAACATTCATCGTAAGCGCTGTTAATACTATTCTTCCTTTAGATAGAATACAATTATTAATTTTTAATCTAGGTTTTACTTTATAATGGCATCTAGAAGTGCGTCAAACTTTCTGTATCCATTTGAGTGCTAGGATCAGAGTGATTTTTTTACTTCGATATCTTCTAAAGCACTAAAATAGCTAACCTTCTTCATGAAGAAGGGTTGATTGACGTCTGGAGAGAAGTCAACCCACACAATTAGGATTACACCCATTTCTCAGCTCCACACAACTCCTTTGCCAGGATAGACCACATCTTCACCCGGTTCCATACAATCCCAGATATTTTAGGCTCTAAAATTATCGATTCTTCACTGTCCGACCACTCGATAGTTACTGTGATGACCTGGAGAGCGGGAGGCCCTAGGGGATTTCCCCGTTGGCGCCTTCAGGAATCCCTTCTAAGCGACCCAATCCAGTGCTCGGTTCTGGAAGCAGCCATTAGAGAATATTTCTGTATCAATCAGTCGAGTGGAGTGTCCCCCTAACAGTTTGGGCAGCGCATAAAACAGTTATCAGGGGTCATATCATTCAGATAACCTTGAAACGCAAAGCTGAACATAAGGTGGACGTACCAAAACTTACGGCAGAATACCGCTCGTCAGCACAGTTACACAAGAAACACCCCACTCCTGAGTCACTGAATGCCCTTGACAAGTCACAAGCTCTCCTTAACTTGTCCCTAATGACAGCTGCAGAGAAACATTTGAGGTGGACCGGGGCTAAATTTTATTCTCAAACCGACAGGATTGGGTCCAGACTGGCAGTGAAGCTCAGTCCTAAACAACGTTCCTTAGCATTCCCCAGAATTAAGACCTCTTCAGGGGACTTAACTCAGAACCCAACAAAGATAATGGAAGAGTTCTCACGTTTCTATTCTGATCTATACAGTCCGAATAAGCCTCCCTCTCAACGGCATAGGGCCCAATTCCTTGATAATATTCTGCTGCCTATTCTAACAAAAGAACACAGGGAGCTCATGGAGAGCCCGTTCTCTACCGAAGAGATATTAGATACCATTAGTTCCCTTAAAATTGGTTCTGCCCCTGGCCCAGATGGCTTTTCCACTGGCTATTACAAGAAATTTGGCCCATGACTGCCCACCCCCCCCCACATAGCCAGGCTTTTTAACTTCCCCAGGGATGGAGCCCCCCTGGGATCTGATCTCAATTCCGCTTACATCTCGGTTATTCCGAAACCGGATAAAGATCCTAGCTAATTGGGTAATTATAGACCCATTTCGCTTATAAACAACGATATTAAAATAATGACCAAGATTCTTGCTAACAGAGTAGCAAGCTTCATTTCTGCCTATATACATAGAGATCAGGTGGGCTTTATCCCTGAGAGACAGGGGCCAGACCAGATATGCAGAACAATAGACGTTATTTCCCTCCTAAAATCTAGGTGGGATGGGGGTTCCCCTCAAACAGGTTTCCTCCTTTCCATTGATTTACACAAGGCCTTTGATTCAGTAGACTGGACTTATCTAACTGAGATATTGCAGAGATGAGGTTTTGGGCCTTACTTTCTGAATCTAATTAAGTCCCTTTACTCATCCCCGTCAGCGCAGGTATGTCTCATGGGTAGATATTCAGAATCATTCACGATCGGGAGGGGTACCAGACAGGGTTGCCCTCTTTCTCCTCTCCTATTTGCAGTGGCAATCGAGATGCTGGCATTAGCGATAAAAACGAACCCTGACGTTAAAGGGGTGCAGTGGACAGGAACATAAGTGTGCGCTTTACGCTGATGATCTCCTCTTATATGTCACGTCCCCTCTAACATCAACTCCCATGATTTACAAAATCTTGCGGAGTTTTAGTACAGTATCAGGCCTGCGGATCAACATGTCCAAATCAATAGCGTTAATATAACAGTCCCCCCCTGCTTAATCAAATCTCTAACAACTTTGACTTTGCTTGGGCCACTTCTGAAATCCCATATGTGGGCATCAAAATAACACCAGATATTGAAAGTCTCTTCAGAGCCAATTTTCCTCCTATGCTACACAAATGTAGGGGCGACTTGGAGAGGTGGACGAGGTGTGGTCTATCCTGGCTGGATAGGATTCATGCAGTGAAAATGACCCTTCTCCCCCGTATATTGTATTTTTTCCGATCTCTTCCAATCCCGATAAAGAAACAAATACTTAGCAAATTCTAATCACAGATTGTCCAATTTGTGTGGGGATGTAAGGGGTATAGATGTCCCTCTAACACTCTTCATCACCTGAAATCTCAGGGGGGGGTTAGGATTGCCCAATCTGTGGGGTTATTATTGGGCGGCTCAACTGTCTCAAATTTCAGTGGTCTTTTCGAAAGGCCCGAAGCCTGAATGGTTTTCGATGGAGAGATGTGCCACCCCTCTGGACACCATCGACTATCTTCTTTGGTGTAATCCAAAACTCAGGCCTGCCTTTATGTCCCCTACCCTTTACCATTCCATGGCCTTATGCTCCAGACTCTTCTCTCATCACAACCTGATCTCACCTATAAAACCATTAGCACATTTATTCCACAACGCTGACTTTTTACCAGGGTTGTCCATCAAAGCTTATCAATGGTGGACAGACAAAGGCCTTTATAGGATTGGCCACTATCCCTCCCCTAGTGGTCCGATTACTTTGTCATACTGTAGGAAGAAACTAGAAATGCTCGATTCCGAAGTTTTTAGATTCTTACAAATCTCCCACTATCTTCACTCAATCTGGCTAAATAAACAGGAACCCCCCACGATAACTCCCTATGAAAACTGGTGCTCCAATGCAGGGGTCCAGAGGGGAGGGATTTCCTTGATTTATTCTGCACTAATGTCACACCCAGACAAACCAACCTACGCTCAAGCCTGGGAGGAGGAAACAGACATCTCTTGGACTACACAGGCATGGTTCAGTGCATTTAAATGAGCATATAAAGGAATCCTTAACATCTCCCTTATTGAAGCCAGCATAAAGGTAATGTCTCGATGGTACTATGTCCCCGCTAGATTAGCGGTCATCTTTCCAAGGTCCCCCCCTCTATGTTTCAGGGGTTGTGAACTGGAAGGTACGATGCTACACACATGGTGGACCTGTCCACGCATCAGATCCTTCTGGCAGAAAGTTTTCTGTACAGTTAGTACAATCACGAAAGTTGTGATAACCCCCAACCCCAATGTAGCTCTGCTAAATAGCAATATTGAAGCCCTTCCCTACTACTCACAGGTGTTAGTGTATTTCATTGTTTTGGGGGCCAAAGTTACCATTGCCAAAGCCTGGAAAAAACCCGGTGTCTCTTTCCTGGGGTTCAAGAGGAAAGTCTCTTGGATCATGGCTCAAGAACAAATTGTAGTAAAGCTCCATGACAAATCACCTGGGAGCCTTGGGCCACTTACTGCAACATTCCTCTCCTTCCTTGAGTGTTACAGGGATCTGGGAGAGCGCCAACTCCACTTTGAACCTAACTTTTCTCTATTCTTTCCCCTCTCTCACCTTTCTCTTTCCTTCTCTTTGGGACACTCTAGTCCCTCCCACCTTTTATGTTGAGCCAGATTTCCAATGGACTCTGGAGAGGCCTCAGGGGTAGTCACCATACAAACTCTAGGGGAATAGACAACCTGAACATGCTACTGGAGCATATATCAATAACTATCTACTGTGAGTGAGGGGCCTTGGGTTCGCCTGAACCCTCCAGATGGCTGGTACAGGCTTTAGGGAGGCGGCGGGTTGGGGACGTCCTGGGAGCACTACGCACTACCACAGTAAGTTCCCACAGGGGTGGAGTGCGTGGGGCCTTAGGGTATCACTGGCCACTGCCAGACAGGGTCTTTTAGTATACAGCCAGTTATATTGATAGTCAGGCTCATGTTCCTATTCCCCTCTTTTGGCCTACTGATGTTATTTTGGTTCATATTTTGCATTATTTTTTTGTTCTTTTTCTTTCTTAGTCAATCCTGTTTTTACACTATGTTTTGCTATACATGGTTGTTATTTTATTGTCTTATCTAAAAAATTTTCAATAAAATATTTTAAAACTTAAAAAAAGGCTTTTTTCTTGCGCGTGATTGGATGATGTAAGCCAGCAGAACATCACCTTATTCACTAAGCTCTGGGGACAATTCCCTTGCAAAGTAGCCTATTTGCCTTCAGTAAATCAACCCCTCTTTGACTGCCTTCTCTTGCTTGTTTCTGATTCTTTTTATTTTTAGTAATGGCTATATCTAGGGCTACTTGGAGTGACAGGCCTATAGTGTGCATGCACCACATCCCCAATTGTAAAGTATTTCTGAAAGGCGAAGCATCTATGGGACTTTTCAGTTGCTACATATAAGTCTATAAAATACAAAAACAGGACATTTTAGAGTCCTATGCTGTTATAATGACTGGAGAAGGAGACAGAACATAGGGATCATATACAGTAAGATACATGCATCAAGAACCAGACGGATGAAGATGGTGTTGTGGATTAGTTCCCATTTTTTTTATGAAAAAGTGAACTAACCCTTTAAGAAAGTGCCCCTCATAAAGTGTGCCATGCCACCACAGGGATTAACCACTTGCCTACTGGGCACATACTCCCTCTTCTTGCCCAGGCCAATTTTCAGCTTTCAGTACCTTTGCCCTTTGAATGGCTAAACAAACAAAAAAGGACCAACAAAAAAAAAGTTATTCCTAGTTTTAGTTGCCATAAAATTTTGTAAATAAGTAATTTTTCTCCTTCACTGATGTTTGCTGATGAGGCTGCACTGATGGGCACTGATAGGCTGCACTGATGGGAACTGATGAGGCAGCACTGATGGGCACTGATGCGGTGGCACTGATGAGGTGGCACTGATGGGCACTGATAGGTGGCACTGATGGACACTGATAGGCGGCACTGATGAGCACTGATAAGCAGCACTAATGAGCACTGATAGGCGACACTAATGGGCACTGATAGGTGGCACTAATGGGCACTGATAGGCAGCACTGATGGGCACTGATTGGCACTGATAAGTGGTACTGATGGGTGGCACTGATAGGCATCACTGATAGGCACTGATAGGCACTGATAGCTAGCACTGATGGGCACTGATTGGCAGCCCTGATGGGCATTGTTGGGGCTGTACTCATAATCAGGACACTGATGATCAGTGCCCTAATTATCAGTGTAGATGTCCCCTGAATGGATTGCCATTTACCGGCTCTCCTCTCCTCACATGCTGTCAGCGTGAGGAAAGGAATGGCGTTAACTGACAAATTCTGCTTACACTGTGATCAGCTGTGATTGGACACAGCTGTGATTGGCTCTTTACTCCGATCTGTGATCAGCGGTGTCCAAAGAACACAGCGATTATAGATCCCTGCCGATTCACACCTCGGGGAACGCGAGAAGTGCGATCACAGGAGGACGTCAATAGATGCCTTCCCAGAAATGTGTGACTGTACAGTAGCCGTCATTTGGCTAAAGCAAGGTCATGAAGAGGCTAAAGAATCTGTAAACCCACACCTTGTAAAACAACCCATTCCATTTAAAATAGAAATGAAAGGCAAAACATTTTTGTATACATATAAAAAACATCATAAACACCTTTTTTTCCCTTTTTTATGTGTGATCACATAATTTCTGTTCTCAGTTACATAAGGAGCTCAGGGAGGAGACACAGCAGCATAATGATCTTTCCAGTGAATGGCTGTGCAAGGGGAGGCATGCTAGCAGAAGACTGATCATTGGAGGAAAGCAGACTGAGTTCCCAACACAGCTTGAGAACTGACCATGCAGTTCTTTCATGCCTAATGTGGTCAGTTTTTAAAGCAGATGGACTGTGAGGAACACCAGAGATTTCACACAAAGGAAGCAAAACAAAGAGATCAGGATACTTTTTCATGCAAGTACATATTACAGCAGGCACATATCAGTAACATGAAATGTTAGGTTGACATATACTTTAAGCCATGGTGAAAAGTGGGTGTTGTCTTAAAGGAAATGGGTCAATAGTGAGGAGGGGCAAAGTAGGCAGTGAGACTGGCAATGGGGCAGGATAGTGGCAGGAAGAAGGTCAGTGATACTGAGAATTATAGGTATCTATATAAAATCCAGCTGTCACTGGGATAAGTCCACTATTGATTTATTATCGTTCAGCCTTTGGACTGGAGGCATCTCCACTGATGGCCCTTGTATTCACGCAGCTGTGCCACCAGTGGTTCCCTAAAGTGGAGCTGCAGAATAATGACTTCATTGGATAGTCTCTGTTTGGAAAATAATTCCGCCCAGCTTAGTTGACTTTTGTCAAGCCAGTTGGTGCTTGCAGAGCTTCCCAGCGGCTTGAATTTTAGCTGATTCAGCAAGAATCAACCAGATATCTAGCCACATATTGCCAGCCTTACTTGTACAAATTTCCACCCCCCACACCTTCCTAGTCCTGACTACATAGAACGTTTTATAATGTGCCTAGTGATAAACCAATTTCTAGTTAAATCTGTATAGCTAGGTATGATTTTTTTAAAGTTGGCAAAATATTACATGAGGGCATCCTGTTGGTAAGAACTACTCTAAAACTATCCTTGCATACTTACTGTATGTGATTGGAGCCCAGTAGTTCCTATCTTACTACAACACTACAAATGATATTATAGATCAGGAAGATCATCCCACTCAGCAATCAGTGGATTCATGGGACAGGGAGTGAGTGGAAGCCATATATGAGTTTCAGTAGAATAGGGCTCTTTGCAATGATGTTTCCTAAAAGCCTTCTCTTTTGGTCTTCACTTTCTGGTGCACTAACTTCCAGATTTTTTCCACCCTGTTTTTCTGTAGGTCCTTGTTGCTCGTTCTGCATTTTGTCAGTAGACATCAAAACATGTCTTCTGTTTGTGTGGGGTATCTCATGCCTCATTCCGATCTATCATTGCTAAGCCATTGTTTCTTGTCCACCTCCTGCAACCTTTTCAGGTATCACCTCTGCCCATGCTCCTCCAAGTCCTCGGATCCCTCACTTGCCTAGATTGCAATGGGGGAGCGTTGTCGAAAAATAGGCCCTAGAAACAACCAAGTCAAGGTAAATATATTAAGGTCCACAATAAATGGGGTTGCTATCCTTGAAACCCCTACTGAGTTCTAGCTCTGATCTCCTGGTTTTGATATTTCCTTTCCTAGATCTTTTCTCCCCTGGCTTCTATATCTTCTACTATATGCCTGACGTCCGATTCACAGGGGTCGATTTACTAAAGGCAAGTAGACTGTTCACTTTGCAAGGAAAATTGCACTTTGCAACATCATCACTTTGCATCACTGAACGTGGTGAAATTTCTCATTCCAAAAAATACCCAAAGAAATTAAAAACATGGCTGGTTGATGGAAGTCAGCAGAGTGTCACTTCATTCACTAAGCTCTGGGGCAAATTCCCTTGCAAAGTAAATGGTCTCTTTGCCTTTAGTAAATCAACTGCACTTTCTGTACTGCGAGGAATCCTAAATTTCCCAATTGCTGGTCTTTACAACAAAATTTACTGCACTTGTATTAAACATCGTAAGCTGAGCTTGTTTATCCATGACAGATGAACATTTGTGTTTGCATGAAAGCAGTAGCTGCTACTATTTTAACTTTAATTCTGCTTCAGGGTGTTGTTTAGTCATCCAGTCAGCTATCACAGTAACATTTAAATACAGCAGGTTAGGGGTAGGAAACTGCTTTAGCGTTACGGCAATTTATTATTCACTTTACATAAGCAGGAAACCAGTAATTATGACATTTTACAAGCTGGAGAGACGTGAAAAGAGGAAACATAGTTTTCTCTAAAGCTCAGCTTTATTTACAGCAGTTTCTTTCTGTGGCAGGTTTTATCCACATTAATAGATCTTCGTTTAATGCTCAGCCACCTGCTCCATTTGGCAAACACACCATGTCACCAGGAAAGTGTGTTCACCTTCTCTGGCCTTGAACATATTAATGCAAGTGTCAGGGAATATTTCTATGTGGCTAGTCCAGAGAGGAATCCTTGGCCTGCCTACTATTACGTTTAATTAAGATATTAACTGAAAAGCTTCAAATCATTTCACAACACTAAAAGGTGTTCAAAATTCTGTATCTCCAGAAGATCATCAGGAAAAAATGGAAACAGGCTGAGGCCTGAGGGGCTCTTTGGGGCCTCCACACAGAAGAGGTAAAATAGTATCAGATAGAAACTCGTGCTGGCAGGTCCTCCCTCCATGTCTCTGGAGGTGACACACCAAGCCAGCACTGAAGTAATCTGGCTACAGCAGCAGCAGGGTAAGCAGGCTTCTCACCACTTCGCTTTCACAGGGCCAAATGTCCCCTAGTGAAATCCTCCAGGACGTGGAACTAAACTGGAGCTTGCAGGAAATACTGGTGTGAAAACTGAAGTGCTAATAGAAATATAGCAGGAGAAACCAAGCCCTGGTCTTTTTCAAGTCCCAGTTCTCCAGTACTTTTTGGAACAGTTATATACAGTATACAGCTCAAAGTCAATTTCTCTAGTCAGGGTCATGAGAATATAGTCTGCCTTTGAGTGGAAATATGAACATTCTTAGTGAACTGCATACAGGTAAAGGCTCTGCAGTACTGTTAGGAAAACATGTTCCCTATTTCTGTAGGTGTGTAGGTCATCTTCCCGATCTCTTATCCTGTCAGCATCTTTCATGTCAGCATCTGTGAATGTAGCATAACTCATTGGCTTCTAATGCGGCCATCCCTCTCCCAGTATAAAGGGTAGGATGTTAAAAATAAGGCAGAATCTCCACTTGCCGACCATGCTTTTTTCTGGCACTTTTTATTTAAGAATCAATATTTTTTTATTAGAAAATGTATTATAATCCCCAAACATTATATATATATATATATATATATATATATATATATATATATATATATATATATATATATATATATATATATATATATATATATATATATATATATATATATATATATAATGCAGTATCTCACAAAAGTGAGTACACCCCTCAAATTTTTGTACATATTTTATTCTATCTTTTCATGTGATAACACTGAAGAAATTACACTTTGCTACATGTACAGTAATATGTAAAGTAGTGAGTGTACAGCTTGTATAACAGTGTAAATTTGCTGTCTCCTCAAAATAACTCAACACACAGCCATTAATGTCTAAACCGCTGGCAACAAAAGGGATCACACCCCTAAGTGAAAATGTCCAAATTGGGCCCAAAGTGTCAATATTTTGTGTGGCCACCATTATTTTCCAGCACTTCCTTAACTCTCTTGGGCATGGAGTTCACCAGAGCTTCACAGGTTGCCACTGGAGTCCTCTTCATAGTTACATAGTTACATAGTTACATAGTAGGTGAGGTTGAAAAAAAGACAAAAGTCTATCCTATGTGTGTGATTATATGTCAGTATTACATTGTATATCCCTGTATGTTGTGGTCGTTCAGGTGCTTATCTAATAGCTTTTTTAAACTATTGATGCCCCCCCCGCTGAGACCACCACCTGTGGCAGGGAATTCCACATCCTTGCCACTCTTATAGGGCGTACACACGGTCGGACATTCCGACAACAAAATCCTAGGATTTTTTCCGACGGATGTTGACTCAAACATTTTTTGTCTACACACGGTCGCACAAAGTTGTTGGAATTTCCGATCGCCAACCACGCGGTTCAGAACCAAGCGCGGTACCCTTTGGGCTCCTTTTGCTAATCTCATGTTAGTAAAAGTTTGGTGAGAGACGATTCGCGCTTTTTCAGACTCGTGGCTTTTTAGATCGTTTTCTGCCGTTCAGTTTGTGCTTGTGGGTTTGTATCTGCTCTTCAGTGCGTGCAGCAAGTTCCACGTGACTTTAAGTAGTCATTGTATTCTTGTTCGTTCGTTACTGTTTTTCAGTTCGCTCTTCACAGGCCTTGCTGTTCTTCAGTGCGTTCTGTTACTTCGTTCTGAGCAGCCGACCGTTTTCTAGCCATGTTTCGTATGCGTACTCCTCGTAGAGTTCGTGCTGTGCGGGGGCTTGGTGTTGGGGTCCTGACCTTGACACAAGTCCAGTCCATGAACAGGGTGGGGAGGAGTTCATGGACCAAGAATTGGTTGCTTCAGCGTGACCAGTTCTCTCATATGCCTTTGCTCCGTGAGATCCGTGAGAATAATCCTGATGATTTCAGGAACTTTCTCAGGATGACGGACCCCGTGTGTCAAGGACTATACTCACCGAGGCCGAGATGCCGAGAGCGGCTCGCCCTTACGACCACGCGCACCCGACCCCTGGAGGTGATACAGGGAGTTGGGGGCACGTGGAGGCACGGGCTTCCGGTGGTGACTGGATTCCTGAAGGAAGTCCGTGTGGCCGCTGGGTACTGGAGAATGCTGCAAAACAAGTGGTTAAATGGAACCGGGGTATCAGCTCGGGCAAGTCCGTTATTCAGGCAAGGACCAGGGGTCACAGACAGGCAGAGAGAGTAATCGTAGAACAGGCAGGGATCCGGGGTATCAGGCAGGCAAGAGTAGTCCGTTATAAGCAAGCAGAGGTCTGGGGTATCAGGCAGGCAAAGGGTAGTCCGTTTCAACAAGCAGAGGTCCGGGGTATCAGGCAGGCAAAAGAGTAGTCCGTTTATACAAGCAGTGGTCTGGGGTATCAGGCAGGCAAAAGAGTAGTCCGTTTATACAAGCAGTGGTCCGGGTATCAGGCAGGCAAAAGAGTAATCCGTTTTAAACAAGCAGGGGTCAGTACTAGGTAACACACTGAAGCAGGGAAATGACAGGCACAGGGGACAGGGTACAGCTGACGACAAACCAGCAACCCGACTGGGTGCTGGAGCCGTCAGAAGTAGCCTTCCGGCGAGCGCGTCACCGTGACGTGCCGCCGTGCACCCGCACGGTCACGGCGCGCACACGGGGACCACCGTGCACGCGCGCGCGCCGCACCATTGGGCCGCGAACGGGTGCACGGCGCAGCGTGAGTCCTCCGCGCATGCGCCGTGGAGTCCGGCGGACGGAGGCGGCTCGCGCCTCCTGACAGTGCCCCCCTCCTAAGGGCGGACACCGGATGCCCAGACTGGCCATCACCTCCGGGTGGTCTCGGTGAAAGGCTTGAATTAAGCGTGGTGCATGTAGATTCTTCGCGGGTTCCCAAGAGTTGTCCTCAGGTGGATAACCCTTCCACTGGATCAGATACTGCAGTTGTCTGCCCTTCTTCCTACAGTTAAGGATGGACTCCACCTCAAACTCATTTTCACCATCCACCCTAACTGGTGGTGGGGGAAGCTTCCCTCTTTCCGGGAAAGTGCTGTCCACTACGGGCTTCAGTAAAGACACGTGGAAAACAGGATGGATCTTGTACGTCTTTGGTAGTGCTAGCTCCATAGCCACAGGATTGATAATTCTTTTGATGGGGAAAGGACCTATGAACTTGGGTCCCAATTTCCGCGAAGGTAAAGGTAGTTTAAGATTGATAGTGGATAGCCAGACCTCTTCTCCTAGTTTGGATTCTCTCTCCTGCCCCGATCATACTGTTCCTTGTAATCCGTTTGAGCCCTTTGCAACATATCTTGAATCCTCTGGAAATTTGCTTGTAAAGAGGCTATTCTGTCCTGCACTGCAGGGACTGATATCTCAGGAACATCGTTGGACAGAAAGGTGGGATGGAATCCACAATTCGCCCAGAAGGGTGTTTGGTTAGTAGCAGTGTGAACAGAATTGTTATACGCGAACTCTGCGTAAGGGAGAAGACTTGCCCAATCATCTTGAGATCCCGAGCAGAAACACCGCAGGTATTGCTCTAGAGTCTGGTTCGTCCTTTCCGTTTGGCCGTTACTCTGGGGGTGATAAGCTGATGAGAGGCAGACTTGGATATTTAAGGCTTTGCAGAGCTCCCTCCAAAATTTGGACGTAAATTGTACACCCCTGTCCGATACGATGTTCTTTGGTACTCCATGGAGCCTGATGATCTCCTTCAAAAAAATATTGGCAGTCTCTAGGGCCGAGGGGGTGCCCTTCATGGGCAAAAAATGGGCCATCTTGGAGAGACGGTCAACCACGACAAAAATAGTGGTAAAACCCCCCGAGGCTGGCAGGTCCACTATAAAATCCATAGAGACGTCAGACCATGGTCGTTCGGGGATAGGTAGAGGTCTTAGTAAGCCCCAAGACTTGGCGTTTCGACCCTTGTTCCTCTGACACAAAGGGCAGGATGCCACGTATTCCTTGCAATCCCGTCTCCACCCAGGCCACCAAAAGGAACGAGAGACTAGTTCGGACGTTTTCCTTATTCCAAAATGCCCTGCGAGCTTATGGTCATGGCACATCTTGAGGGTTAGCGACCGTGTCTCCTGTGGTACAAAGATTTTTCCAAAAGAAATTACCGTTTCTTTTCAAGGATTGCACCTCTGATTCCATGCAAGAGTTGGACGCTGTTTTAATGGATGACATCAGATCCACTTGTGTTATCCCAAGGAAGTTTTGGGACGAGAGGATTGTTCCAGGTTCTGAAGCTTGGGACTCTGCTGAGAACATCCGTGAGAGTGCGTCTGCCTTTCCATTCTTTGAGCCAGGTCTATAGGATATGTGGAAGTTGAAGCGAGAGAAAAAGAGAGCCCAGCGGGCTTGTCTAGGTCTTAGTCGTTTTGCTGTCCGTAAATATTCAAGGTTTTTATGATCTGTAAAGATCATCACCGGATGTAATGCGCCCTCGAGCAGATACCTCCATTCTTCTAAAGCAAACTTTATGGCTAGCAGCTCCCTGTCACCCACGTCGTAGTTTAACTCTGGCGGGCTGAGTTTCCGAGAAGCGAAAGCAACGGGGTGAAGGATGGCTTTGGGCCCTTGTCTTTGAGAGAGAATGGCCCCTGTGGCAATTTCCGAAGCATCCACCTCCAGAACATATGGCTGAGAAGGATCGGGGTGGCGAAGAATTGGAGCCGAACTAAACAGATCCTTTAATTTTAGAAAGGCCTCTTGTGCGGCCTCACTCCACCGGAAAGGGTTGTGCTGCCGAGTTAGCTGGGTGATAGGTGCTACAATGGTCGAGAATCCGATAATGAACTTCCGATAAAAATTAGCAAATCCTATGAATCGTTGGACCCCTTTTTTATCAGATGGAGCTGGCCAATCTTGGATAGCTTGTATCTTTTGGGGATCCATTGCGATCCCGCCGGCCGATATGATGAACCCCAGAAATTGGACCACTGACCTCTCGAATTCACACTTCTCCACTTTCAGATAAAGCTTGTGTTGTCTTAATATAGAGAGAACTCTTTTGACATGCTCCTTGTGTAGTTCCATTGTGGGAGAAAAAATGAGTATGTCGTCTAGATAGACAACAAGGAAGTCATCCAGGTATTCTCGGAAGATGTCATTAACTAGGTGCTGGAAAGTAGCTGGAGCATTGCATAGCCCGAATGGCATCACCAGGTATTCGAAGTGCCCAAACCTGGACCTGAACGCTGTCTTCCATTCATCTCCAGCTCTGATTCTAATAAGGTTATAGGCACCCCGCAGGTCAAGTTTGGAAAAGATCTTGGCAGATCGGAATCGTTGAAATAACTCCGGGATGAGTGGTAGTGGGTACCTGTTTTTAATGGTAATATTGTTGAGCTGCCGGTAGTCCACACAAGGTCTAAGGGACCCATCTTTTTTCCCAACAAAGAATATCCCTGCTCCCGCAGGTGAGGACGAAGGACGGATAAAACCCTTTTCCAGGTTCTCATCGATGTATTGTCTGAGCGCCTCCAGTTCGGTCTCGGAGAGAGGGAATATACGACCGAACGGGATCACTGATCCTGGCAACAGGTCGATCGGACAGTCATAAGGCCGATGAGGTGGTAGGCGATCAGCCATTTGTTTACTAAAGACCTCCTGGAACTCCAGATATTCAAAGAGAATCTGCGGCAGTTTGTCGGACGAGGTAGTAACCGTAGCACAAACCTTCGAGGTTAAAGGGAGGCAATGCTCCGAGCAGTATGGAGAGGAGAAGGACACCACCTTGGTGCTCCATTGGATTTGCGGATCATGAGCTTGTAACCAGGGCAGGCCGAGGATGACTGGGAAGATGGGAGACTGGATGAGGTCGAGCCGTAGGAGTTCCTGATGCCCGGAGTCGGTGGTTACTAGGATGGGCTGGGTCTCTTGGGTGATTGGACCGGACCTAGGAAGAGACCCATCAGCTAGATGCACCTGTAACCCTTGGGTCTTGGTTTGCAAGGGAATACGGAGGCTGCGGGCCAAGGCTGCATCCATGAAGCAGCTACAAGCCCCTGAATCAATGATGGCGGGTAGGCGAGACTCCCCTTCCGGTAGCTGCAAGGAAACAGACAACATCACATAAGACTTTGGAGCATCATTATCCTGGTAATTCATCAATCTAGGCTGAAAGGACTTACTGGGCCTTATTGGACAACCGCGCAGGAAGTGTCCCGCTCCCCCGCAGTACAGACACAAATTGGATTGCCGTCTGCGTTGTCTCTCCTCTGATGTTAGCGGGGCCCGAACCAGGCCTAGCTGCATGGGTTCAGCTTCAGGAGGTGTGATGGAGGAGGTTGACGGCATGGATGGGGCTCTGAATGGCGTCCACGAAGGGCGTGGACCCTGAAACCGCTCCGAGCGGCATTCTCGCAAGCGCCTGTCCAACTGCGTGGCTGCCTGAATGAGTTCTTCCAAGGTCTCTGGGGTCTCCATCCTGGCTAGCTCATCCTTAAGGAGTTCAGACAAGCCTTGACGATACTGGTAGCGAAGAGCCGGCTCGTTCCAGTTCGTGTCGGCCGCCCATTTACGGAACTCGACCGTGTAATCTTCAATGGGCCTCCTTCCTTGGGACAAGTGGTGTAGAGTGGCTTCAGCGGTAGCCTTCCGTTGGGGGTCGTCATAAAGTTTGGACATACCCTCAAAGAAGGTGTCTATGGAATTTAACACAGGACTTCCCTGTTCCATTAAGCCGTGGGCCCAAGCCTGAGGTTCCTCTGACAGCAACGAGATAGCGAACCCCACCTTGACGATCTCTGATGCAAATGTCCGGGGCTGGAGGGCAAAGTAAAGAGAACATGCGTTCTTAAAAGCTCTGAATCTTTTACGGTCCCCTGAAAACCGTTCGGGCGTAGGGACCCTAGGCTCGGGAAGCGCCATGACGACCGTAGGGCTGGCGGTGGCCTGGGGAAGCGGACCTTCATTGCCGGGTGCCGGAGCTGCAGCAGCGG
The DNA here is from genome assembly GCA_037952925.1 of Lithobates clamitans. Lineage (NCBI taxonomy): Eukaryota > Metazoa > Chordata > Amphibia > Anura > Ranidae > Lithobates > Lithobates clamitans. Next base: position 1,497,069 of record JBBGZY010000925.1, on the reverse strand, counting down.
AGGGGAGTACTCAAGCAATCTGTTGGAGGCGATGGTCAACCTGAGCGTACCCCTCTTGTAACTTCTGGACTGAGTCGGCCAAAGTGGAGACCTGTTGACATAGGATCTCCAGAGGAGAGCGCGCTCTGTCGGCCTCGGACATCTGGCTGGTTTGTACTGTCAAGGACTATACTCACCGAGGCCGAGATGCCGAGAGCGGCTCGCCTTTACGACCACGCGCACCCGACCCCTGGAGGTGATACAGGGAGTTGGGGGCACGCGGAGGCACGGGCTTCCGGTGGTGACTGGATTCCTGAAGGAAGTCCGTGTGGCCGCTGGGTACTGGAGAATGCTGCAAAACAAGTGGTTAAATGGAACCCGGGGTATCAGCTCGGGCAAGTCCGTTATTCAGGCAAGGACCAGGGGTCACAGACAGGCAGAGAGAGTAATCGTAGAACAGGCAGGGATCCGGGGTATCAGGCAGGCAAGAGTAGTCCGTTATAAGCAAGCAGAGGTCTGGGGTATCAGGCAGGCAAAGGGTAGTCCGTTTCAACAAGCAGAGGTCCGGGGTATCAGGCAGGCAAAAGAGTAGTCCGTTTATACAAGCAGTGGTCTGGGGTATCAGGCAGGCAAAAGAGTAGTCCGTTTATAAAAGCAGTGGTCCGGGTATCAGGCAGGCAAAAGAGTAATCCGTTTTAAACAAGCAGGGGTCAGTACTAGGTAACACACTGAAGCAGGGAAATGACAGGCACAGGGGACAGGGTACAGCTGACGACAAACCAGCAACCCGACTGGGTGCTGGAGCCGTCAGAAGTAGCCCTCCGGCGAGCGCGTCACCGTGACGCGCCACCGTGCACCCGCACGGTCACGGCACGCACACGGGGACCGCCGTGCACCCGCGCGCGCCGCACCATTGGGCCGCGAACGGGTGCACGGCGCAGCGTGAGTCCTCCGCGCATGCGCCGTGGAGTCCGGCGGACGGAGGCGGCTCGCGCCTCCTGACACCGTGTTTCACCATTTGTTGGCTTCGCTGACCCCCTATATAAGCAGGCAGGATACCTGCATGAGGCAAGCCATCACTCCGGAGCAGAGGTTGGTTGCTACCCTGCGGTATTTGGCCACAGGGAGAAGCCTGCAGGACTTGAAGTTCTCGACAGGCATCTCCCCCCAGGCTCTGGGGATCATTATCCCAGAGACCTGTTCTGCCATCATCCAGGTCCTGCAGAAGGAGTATATGAAGGTAAGATTTTTATCCGTTTATATCACATTTTATTGTATTGAATGTTTGCTAATATATTGTATTACTTTCCTCATTCCCTAATTACCATGATTGTAATATGCTGTGAATGTCCCCTTTGTTCTCATGCATGCTGGATTTTTATGTAATTATTATTTTAGGTCCTTCATACATATTTGCCCTTCACTAACCTCCCCAGCATGGTGTCTCCTGCCCTATATTCACCTCATGTAGTCACTTAACAATGTATTTTATCAGCTCCAGAGTAGTGCTTTACCCCAAACACCCCCTAAAATGTTTGGAAATGTTATTTTTGATTTAAATTCAGGCAGAGTGCCAGAGGCTTTTTTTTGTGGTGTCCCCAAATAATTTTTAGTTACCCTCCCTCCCCCAACTGCTAAGTCAGCTGATCCCAATTCTCTATCCTCAATCATCTATCTGCTGACTTTGCCAAACCCATACACACTATACGCACCTCTTTAGTGCTCAGATTTATGGATGAATTCCCCAAAGCATGTAGTGCAAGGGCCTGCCTGTATACTTTCAAATGGTACAGTTTAAATTTTTTGGATCCTATTATTATCTTGATAGGTAATAGCAGAATGTCCAAATGTCCTCAAATGTGTACAATCTGTATTTATATCTTTGTATTATGACACTTCTTGTATGTGGATGTGGGGAAGAATGGCCGGATGTCCAATGGTGGAGTCATCGCCCAGACGGAGTTCTACAGGCGTCTCCAGAATGGCAGCTTGGACTTGCCAGCTCCAGAGGACAATGTGGAAGGACTCCCATTTGTGTTCGTTGCTGATGAAGCGTTTGGGAGACCACCTGATACGGCCATTCCCAATGAGGACCCTCACCCCGGAACAGAGGGTTTTTAATTACCGGCTGGCCAGAGCCCGAAGAGTGGTGGAGAACACATTTGGAATCCTGGCCAGCCGGTTCCGACTATTTCTGACACCCATCCATATGGCGGAGTATAAACTGAACCATATTATACTGGCGTGCTGTGTTCTCCATAACTTTTTAAGGAAACATTCGGCCAACTATGCTGGCTCAGTTGGGCCTGAGGCTGGAATCATACATCAAACCACATTGACGACGCTTGAAAGTGGCCGTCCTGGCTTGCCCTCCCTGAGTGCCCGTGATGTCCGGTTACGCTACCTGGAGTTCTTTGCGGGTAGGAGGGCTATCAATATGCCAGACAATCTGTGAAGCCTTTTTATAATAAAAAAAAAGAAATTCTTTGTGGACATTTACTGCTTGTGTTTGTTTTAGCTGACCCTGACAGAAATGTGTTGAGTCCAGAAAATGTCGTGATTGTGTAACCTTATTATACAAAGCACTGTTGGCTGTTATTTCCTAAATGCAAAAACACATTTCACTACAAGTGCACTTGCAACTGCACTGAAACTGCACTTGTAATTCAAAGAGGATTTGCCCTTAGGAAATAACCCCCATTTTTGCTGAAAACAGCAATTACATCACCCCAAAAGTGTTGTAGTGTTGAGACAATAATCCACACATTCTTGAGTAACCAACTTTTTTATACCTGCACAATCACATGTGCATTTACCAAAGGTTTTTAAAACAAACCAACATGTTTGTTGTATAACAATTTTTGCAGTAGCGTTATCAAAAATCGAAATGTCCATTTCAGATAAAACAGGCCTGTGTAAAACCAACAAGAAAGCCAAAAAACTTGAACTTACAAAGTTCACATTAGGTAAAACCTGAAGGCTATATCAGACATCAGTATTTAGGAACTGGGTTTGATATAGCGTTCAGATGGGGGGAAATCACCCCTGGAAAAGCCAAATTTGGAAGATGCACACCAATTTACGAATGACAACATGTGCTATCTGCCATCAGGGGGGATCAAGGGACGTGTTTTGGGGGAGCAAGCCCTTCCTCAACGCTACTTTATAATTGAGGAAGGGGTTGCACCCCCAAAACGCGTCCATTGATCTCCCGTGATGGCAGATAGCACATGTTGACACACTGTGTGCATCCTCCAAATTTGGCTTTTCAAAACATTGCAAAAAGTTTTAAAAGATTGGACCACAATCCAAAAAGTGATTTTGTGGGGTTTTAAATTCGCCCAAAAACATCAATGATGTTATTATTTTTTTTAATCATATCATTGATTTTTTGCTGTATGTTTTGCAGTTCTACATTACACCCCATGATCTCCCCGATCAGGATCTGGGCACTTTCTGATGTGAAACGTTCTGGATCCCTCACATCACGATAACCTAAAAAGAGAGAAAGAAAACAAAAACAGGTATCAAAAATCTGCCACCATCCATCTCTTTTACCTGAGCCTGTGGTCGCAGACACTCACCTGTTGTGGTGCCAATCTCCACCACATCTTCTGCTTCCTCCTGCTCTTTTTGGGTTGGTGTTAGTTCCCCTTCTTCCAGAGGTGGGGGGTCTGTGGTCTCCTCAGATGAGGGGTGTCCTCCGAGTCTTTTCTCCCCTATGTAAAACAAAAATGGTATAATTAGCACACAGATATTTGATGGCAGAACTAGAAATAGGAAACATTGCTTGGAAGTGGGGTACAATTGTCTATTTTGGCAGAGTTCCAAGATGTATTTTTTTTATTGGCCTTTGTCAAGCTGCAATACTTTACCTGTTTGGTACAAGCTTCACAGATGTAGCCCCCCCATATAGTATACACTGGAGCACCTGTGTGGCCCCCTAATAAAAATGGTGTTCTTGTGTCCCACACTAGTGCTCCAGTGTCCAGATGTGAAAACAGCTGCTCAGTGTCCTCTCCTTACACAGAATCTAGTTTGCATTTCATTCTAGTAACAAACCCATCTACACAAACAAATATTTGGCATCCAAGTAGGCCCAAAAAAAATGTGGGAAAATGCATATGGCCTAAACAGTGGTGTTTTAGAGGCCGAAAGAAAAATGTTTGATACGAACGAATAATGCGCCCATGAACATTAAAGTTGCCCTTTTAAACGTTACAATTAATAAAAGCATATGGAGCAGCACGAACGGAATAAAGACAGAAAGAATTTGAACACAGCACAGCTACTTACTTTTTTGCAGCACTCTCCGGATCTTTCGGTACTGCTCTGGCTCTCTCAATTTCAGGTCCGACCACCGCTTCCTGAGCTGATCTTTCGATCGTCGTACCCCGAAATTCTTGTGCAGACTTTTGATCACTTTCGCCATGATCCAGTGTCCAGATGTGAAAACAGCTGCTCAGTGTCCTCTCCTTACACAGAATCTAGTTTGCATTTCATTCTAGTAAAAAACCCATCTACACAAACAAATATTTGGCATCCAAGTAGGCCCAAAAAAAATGTGGGAAAATGCATATGGCCTAAACAATGGTGTTTTAGAGGCTGAAAGAAAAATGTTTGATACGAACGAATAATGCGCCCATGAACATTAAAGTTGCCCTTTTAAACGTTACAATTAATAAAAGCATATGAAGCAGCACGAACGGAATAAAGACAGAAAGAATAGGAACACAGCACAACTACTTACTTTTTTGCAGCACTCTCCGGATCTTTCGGTACTGCTCTGGCTCTCTCAATTTCAGGTCCGACCACCGCTTCCTGAGCTGATCTTTCGATCGTCGTACCCCGAAATTCTTGTGCAGACTTTTGATCACTTTCGCCATGATCTTGGCCTTTCTGATATTGGGGTTGGGGTAAGGCCCATACTTTCCGTCATAGTCGGACTTCTTCATGATGTCGACCATCTCCAACATCTCCCCAAAGGACATATTTGTGGCCTTAAAACGTCTCCTTCTGGATCGGGACGTGTCCGGATCCGGGCTTTCCTCCTCCTCCTCCTCCTCCTCCTCGTTCCTGCAATTATCACGCACCTGCTGTGACTCCACCATGTGCTCTTCCCCCACTGCGCCGAACGAAAAGGGGCGGGGAATAGACTAGAAAGAACATCAGGGGCAGGCGGAGTTACACGCATGCGCAGTGTGTATAAAGCGTAACACGCGTGCGTATTACGTACGATCTGTGAGCGGAGGAAGGAGCATTGGACGCACCGATCGTAAGAACGAAGTTAAGAGACAAACTTGTGCCTATACTGCTTCTACATTGAGGCCTATATTGTAACAAGATTAGGAGAGTTTTGTCTGACATTAGGCTTTGTCTTGTGTTGTGTCTTGCAGTGAACATGGATATGCTACTGAAAGACAATGACTTCATGTCAGTATTCGTAGATATGTTAAGGGAGCTGCCCTGTCTGTGGGAGATTAACCACCCCCATTTCAAGGACCAAGCAAAGAGGAAGGCAGCACTGGTGCAATTGTGTGAAATTGTGAAGCAGGTGATCCCCACGGCAGACATCACCTATTTAAAGATCTTAATTGGTGGCCTGAGGAGCACATATGTAAGGGAGCGCAAGAAAGTCCTGGATTCACAGAGATCCGGAGCAGCAGATGACATCTATGTCCCCAGGATGTTGTACTACGACAGGCTGCATTTTCTGGCAGGCCAGACTGAACCCAGGCCATCCCTCTCCAGTCTTCCTTCCACGCTTCCTTCCCCCCCGGCTGAGGCTTCTGACGCCCAACCTGGGCCTTCCAGGCCGCATGTGGAGGAGCCCAGATTGAGCCAGGTATAGCATTCCTCTAAATATTTCTGCTTGTCCAATCAATGATGTTAACTAGATGTTAGTTGGGAGTACTAATGTCCCTTTTTCATACACAGGGAAGTCTCAGCCAGGAGGTGGCCGGGCCGAGCCGGCTGGCTGATCTGCAGGTCCCTCCACCCCCCCTGGAAAGAGAAAGTGGCAGTAGGAGGAGAGCCCTAGAGGAGGCTACCAGAGGACTCTTTTGGAGGGCTACAGAGTTCCTGGGAGCACCACAGACCGTGGAGGAGGACATTGCTGCCGTCATTGCATATAAAATGCAGAGGATGGAGGAGGGCCAACAAGCCATGTGTGAGGAGCTCATATTGGAGGCTCTTAACAAAGGTATGAGGGGCCAAATGACAGCTCAGACACACCTTTGCGATGGTCCTCCTCCTCCTCCTGCAGGTCCTCCTCCTCCTCCTCCTTCTCCTCCAGGTCCTCCTAGTCCTCCTCCTCCTCCGGCTCCTACTCCTCCTCCTGCCACATCTCCGAAAGCACAGCCACAGCCAGGAAGGAAGCGTGAAAGGAAGACCAGAAAGTGAGGACCCTGGATCCAGTCTGGTTGGCCAAAAAATGCAGCCTCTTGTGGTACCACAGCCTGGGGACACAGATGTCATCTGCTGCTATCCGGATCTCTGCGAATTCTGGACCAGACTGCCCTCCCTTACATATGGACTCCTCAGGCCAACAGTTTTGATGTTCAAGAATTGATGTCTGCCATGGGGGCCCCAGGCTTCGCTAATTTCTCTTGTTGATCCAGTGTTGCCTTCCTCTTTGTTTGGTTCTGAGCCCTTAATAAAGGATTTTTGTTTTCAATTATACTCTCCTGTGTGTTTTACTTCAAAAATGACAGTTTTTTTGTGAGGATTCAGGTACATTTCAAATATACAATGTGAAATTAACAAGGGACACCAACACCAAACAATCTCCTTGAGATTAAATAATAAAAGATATCAATGGTGTTGGGGTAACTTGACACACAAAACACACACAAAAATATTCTGGAGTAAAAATAAAAATAACATTGAACAAAGATCAGCCTTGGAAAAAATACAAACATTAAATAAAAAAAAAGGCTTAAAATCCCCCAAAAAATTAAATAAAAAAAAATATTCTGTCAGATGTGACAACTAATAACAATATATTCAGGGAATCCCAATAAAAAAACAAAAATAAAACTTTGTGAGAAGTGTGTGTGAATATGAGCAGCAAAACTACTTAATTCTTGTCACATTATAAAGAAGAAGAGAGTGCGCTGTATTAAACCATTTTTAACATTGCAGCGTGACGAAAGTGCTGTATCCATTGCGAACGCTAAGTTTACCAGAACGAGCTGTTCCGTCTTGAAATTTCTTCTGAGCATGTGTGGCACTTTGTGCGTCGGAACAGGCCACACACGGTCGGAATTGACACGATCGGATTTTGTTGTCGGAAAATTTTATCTCCTGCTCTCCAACTTTGTGTGTCGGAAAATCCGATGGAAAATGTCCGATGGAGCCCACACACGGTCGGAATTTCTGACAACACGCTCCGATCGGACATTTTCTATCGGAAAATCCGACCGTGTGTACGGGGCATTACAGTAAATAACCCTCTATGCAGTTTAAGGTTAAACCTCTTTTCTTCTAATTTTAATGAGATCAAGACCCTGAAACTGAGCTGCAGCACGGTGGCCAAGACCATACAGTGGTTTAACAGGACAGGTTCCACTCAGAAAAGGCCTCGACATGGTTGACCAAAGAAGATGAGTGCACGTGCTCAGCGTCATATCCAGAGGTTGTCTTTGGAAAATAGACGTATGAGTGCTGCCAGCATTACTGCAGAGGTTGAAGGGTGAGGGGTCAGCCTGTCAGTGCTCAGACCATTCGCCTTACACTGCATCAAATTGTTCTGCATGGATGTCATCCCAGAAGGAAGCCTCTTCTAAAGACGATGCACAAGAAAGCCCACAAACAGTTTACTGAAGACAAGCAGACTAAGGACATGGATAACTGGAACCATGTCCTGTGGTCTGATGAGAATGAGATAAACTTATTCGGTTCAGATGGTGTCAAGCGTGTGTGGTGGCACCAGGTGAGGAGTACAAAGACAAGTGTGTTCTGCCTACAGTCTTGCTTACAGTCAAGCATGGTGGTGGGAGTGCCATGGTCTGGGGCTGCAGGAGTGCTGCCGGCACTGGGGAGCTACAGTTCATTGAGGGAACCATGAATGGCAACATGTACTGTGACATACTGAACGCAGGGCATGATCCCCTCCCTTCCAAGACAGTATTCCAACATGATAACGACCCTAAACACACCTCCAAGATGACCACTGCCTTGCTAAAGAAGCTGAAGGTAAAGGTGATGGACTGGCCAAGCATGTCTCCAAACTTAATTTCTATTGAGCATCTGTGGGGCATCCTCAAATGGAAGATGGAGGAGAGCAAAGTCTTTAACATCCACCTGCTCTGTGATTTCGTCATGTAGGGGTGGAAGAGGACTCCAGTGGCAACCTGTGAAGCTCTGGTAAACTCCATGCCCAAGGGAGTTAAGGCAGTGCTGGAAAATAATGGTGGCCACACAAAATATTGACACTTTGGTCCCAATTTGGACATTTTCACTTGTGTGTGATCCCTTTTGTTGTCAGCGGTTTAGACATTAATGGCTTTGTATTGAGTTATTTTGAGGAGACAGCAAATTTACACTGTTATACAAGCTGTACACTCACTACTTTACATTGTAGCAAAGTGTCATTTCTTCAGTGTTGTCACATGAAAGGATATAATAAAATATATATATATTTATATATTTATTTACAATAGACATGGCAGGGGCATATGGTTACTGTCTTGGGGGGTCTGATCGAGGAAGGAGGAAGTCAAAAATCGTACTCCCTCCCCCAAGATTCTCTCTTCTCTCCCCGATTCACCACCTCTAAGCTGGTGAATCGGAGAGGGTGAATTCTGACACAGAATCAGTGAAGTGCTCAGATCGCAGCTTCATAAACTGTCCGTTTCTGTATCAGTCAGTTACAGCTTCTCAGTGTGTGGAGATATTTGGCTGAGAACATGTTCTCCCCCGATCATCTCCCCCGACCATAAACCGTTAATGGACTGAGATCATCGGCGATCCTCGGGATCACTGCTGTTCACAGTTTCATAAACGAACCCCTAAATGGGATGACAGACTATAATGCCCAGAGACAGTTGTGTAAGCAGAGGAGATAGAACAGTGTTCCCAGGCTGTTAAGCTTGGAACTTCCCCTGGTTGCAAGGGAGGTAGAAGGGGTGTGCATCACTGTCGCAATGTATGCGTTCACCAGTCATATCACTCTTAGGTGTTCATGGAGTACTGATAGCAGAAGAGCTACTGGGTGATTACTCATCCTTATGCCGCATACACACGAGCGGATTCGTGAACGGGCTAAACTCCGTCGGCATTTCCGACTAAAAGATTTAGAACCAGTTCTATACCTGAGTCCGTCGGAAATGCGGACAGAAAAAGTCCAATGGGGCATACACACGGTCTGAATGTCTAACCAAAAGCTTCTATAGGACTTTTTCTGTCAGAAAGTCCGGCCGTGTGTATGCGGCATTAGTGATATGGTCTATTGCTGATAGTGTTCTTTGTTAGAGTTGTGCTTTTGCAGTGCAGTGGTCTAGACTGAGCTGCCACAATGTACTACTTATATCATTGAGCATACTGTCAATTAAAAAAGTCCTTTCATTAACACATTATTGTATGATCATTTATTCTTTCAGTTGTGTTTGCTCATTTGCTCTTAATCTGTGACAATATACATATACTTTACTCACAGCGGAGCAGTTTGGCATCTGTTTCCTGATTCCTTATCATAGTTGTGTGTAGGATACTGATACTTGCGCTTATATAGGTATTATTATTATTTTACAAAATTTATATAGCGCCAACAGTTTGTGCAGCACTTTACAAAATGAAGGCAGACATTACAGTTACAATACAATTTGGTACAAGAGGAATCAGAGGGCCCTGCATGTGATACAAAAGGTAATAACTGCAGGGGATGAGTTGATGGAGAGAGTAAAAAAAACTGTGTATTAGTTAGAAGCAGGATAGGCTTCTTTAAAGAAAGGGGTTTTTAGGGATCGTCTAAAGAAGGATAGATTAGGAGATAGTCAGACAGATTGGAGTAGGGAGTTCCAAAGGATGGGAAAAGCTCTGGAGAAGTCCTGCAGGTGAGCTTGGGAGGAGGTGTCAAGGAAGCTAGAAAGCAGAATATCTTGGTAGGATCGAAGAGAGCAGTTTGGTTGATATTTTGAGACATAGTTAGTGATGTAGCTGGGGGCAGAGTTGTGGATGGTTTTGTAAGTTATTAGTACTTTGAATTTTATTAGTTGGGTGAGCGGAAGCCAGTAGAGGGATTGGCAGAGACACTGAACGGTTGGTAAGGTGTATTAGTCTTGCAGCAGCATTCATGATGGATTGGAGGGGGGGGGTAGCCTATGTAGAGGTAATCCAATAAGGAGGGAGTTGCAGTAGTTGAGGTGAGAGATAAATATGGAGTGAATTAGAAGCTTTGTGGTGTCATTGGTTAAGGGGCGTATTCTGAAGACTTTGTGTAGGTTGAGGTGGCATGATTTGTACAGGGATTGGATGTGGGTCTGAAAGGACAGTTCAGAGTCCAGGGTTGTCAGAAACCATGAAATCAGACCGATACAAAAGTACAGTTAAATCACACTTGTCTAATAATAAAAGGAAAAGGAAAACATAATCAAAACATAGCCAGAGCTCAGTAACCGAAACGGATAGTCAGCCAAGCCAGAAGTCAGGGATCAAAGTAGTGGAGCAGCAAGCAGGATCTGGAGCCAGAAGGGATGTCAGCAAAGCCAGTCTTTAAACAGGAACGCAGGAGATGTTTTTTGTGATGTTGACCAAGGCGAAGGCAGAGACCCTCTGGACTAGACGACTTAAGTAGGCAGGACTGACAAGCAGGATATGAAGAGCAGCTGAGTAACTGTGGAGAGAGATGGGAGCTGGCAATTTGCCAAAAGCTGAGCGGCCAGCTCTGAGAAAGAAGGGCTGAGTCCAGCCCTGACAAAGGGGACCTTTAGCAGGTATTTGCCGCAATCCTTTTACTCAACCTGGTGTGTCAGAGGGGATGAGGCTATTTACAGAGTTGTGGCCTAAGAGCAGAGATCTTGATATACCAAGTGGCTCCTGCAAGAGTAAACACTACAGTGGAACTAAAGCCCACTGTACCTACCTCTCCTCCAGTAGTTTGAGGTTTGCAAACTCCATCACCAATGCTGACATCTTTGCTCGGTCCATTGTCTTTGGCCATCCCCAGTGGAGATTGATACTCTGCTCCTCTTGTGTCCTACCAACTGTACATGTCGGCCATGGACAGATTAACATACACTGTACTTCACAGGGTCCTTTAGGGGCAATTATCTAATTATTTAGGATCCAAGATTCAGCCAGGTAGCGTGTTTCAATCCAAGGTACTAGCAGAGCTCTTTGCATTTGCTAAAACTGTTACTTAATCCTTTGACATGGGTTTCACAGTGCAAAGATCTGAAGTGAAGGAGGCTGTTGTGTATATACATGTACAGTGAGTTATAAAGGGTCACTATAATGTGCTGGTTCCATAATGTAATGGGTAATGTATGGACAATCCCTTTACCGTGGCAGTACACATGACTCTGTACACCTTCCTCCATGACAAGAGGTTGTGTTATATGCAAGCTGAGAGGAGCTTAGAATTAACACCCCCCACCCCCACCCCCACCCGAAGATTCCCCATCTGGCTGTAACCCAACGTAGGCTGACCATACATGTTCAATTTTCTTGTACAATTTTTCTTTAGATTTACCTTAAACTATGTAGTGCAAGGACCTGCCTGACTTGATACAATTGAAAGTTGTCTTGTTTTGACCTCATATTATATGTTTTTTGGTAAATCTAAAGGAAAATTTTAGAGAGAATTGGACATGTATGCCCAGTCTTATATGCTGCCTACTGTTGCCTGGTAAGTGTTTCAATGAAAGCAGACTTTGCTGGGGAATTTTTTTTTGGGGGGGGGGTGCTGGAGGGGTGGTTTCTAGCTTTTGTTTGTATACTGTATTATCACACTTGCCAATTTGTTGTCCAATTGTTCTGACGTTTGCCCGTTTATTGTCCACATTTAGTCATGATTGCCTGTTAGTTGCCTTCATATTGTCATAAATGTTCATACATTCTCATGATTGCTGATTTATTGGTTGCATATGATCACAAGTGCCAGTTTGCTGCATGTTTACTGTCACAATTAAAATCTATATATTATTCCCGAGCTGCCTTTAAAACCCACACTCTGTAAATAAAACAGGTGTACAAAGCTGCTAAAAACCAATTGTGTATCACTTTTTAGCACAAATAAACAAACAACATGCCAAAACTGTGCAACACTTTGCAAAAAAAATAACTCACAATATACAAAATAATGAATTAAAAGGAAAATGCTTAGGAGTGTATGAAGCACTAGTAATCTTGTTGTTTATTTATTTGCTTTTTTTTCCTTTCATTTATTAATTTTTATATTGTGAGTTATATATTAGTATTACAAAGTGCTGCACATTTTTGGCATATTTTTTGTCACAACTGCTCATATATTGTCACAATATTTTGCTTGTTCCCCTCATATAGTAACATTTTCCCATACCACATAGTGTCACGTTTGTCCACATATATTAGCTGTTTTCTGGCAGTGTACTGTAAATATTAGTGTGGTGGGTCCGGGGCACTTGTTAGCCAGGGTTGTCTGTCAATTTGACAGGTGAGCCCCTTTTACAGGATTCTACAATGCAGACTTCTTTTAAACAGAGACCACTATTTGCACTCCTGTATAGGTGTAAACAGACTGACAGCCTCGTTATACAGGAGAGCTGCACAATATATTGGGATCCAGCTGTTAAAATGACAGCTTGTCCACCCCCATCAACTGCCAGTGCTATCTGCCTAGGTCCTCATTGTCACCATCCCTTGCATATTTTTGATGTTGGGATCGTGTACATGTGTATTTGCAGTCCCCCCCCCCTCTCCTAGAACTGAACTGGGAGCAGAGTAGGGTGACAGCTTGGTCTGCTCTGCTAGCCATTGGTGCAATGTGCACTGCTACAGCATGGTTGAATGACTGTCCAAATGCCTAGGATAGGAGGCAGGAGAGGTGCAAAACCATTGCCCTAGAAACTAGAGAAGCCGGCCAAATGTATTGCACTTCCATGTGTGTACTGTTGCGTAGGCACAGTGCTGGGTACCGAAATTCCCCCATAACATAAAGGGACAATGACATCCTGCTGTCCATGGTATATAACCTGAATCCTAAAGTTATTTAGCTTAGGTCTATGGTTTTCATAGAAAAGCAGGTTTGATTAATAAATACTTTTCTTCCAAATATAAGCAAACTATTTGTGACAAGGCCAGATATTTAAATTAGACATAAATATGAATTTAATTAAGATTGTAATGATGTAGCTGCAGTATATATTTAGTTGGCTAGTATGTAATTCTTTGAATCTATTTCTGCTTCTTAATAAATAGGGAGGCTTTTTTTTTATTACCCAGATTCTATATCTTTTTTTTTTTTTTCATTTTTGCCAGCCATTTCTAGTGCACAGCCTGAGAGAGGCACACAGCGCCATATGCTCCTTCTTTCGGAAAGCAGGGAGAATGTAATTAGGAGCAGAACGTGCCTATGAATGTAAGCAGCTGCTTTCATTTCATGTACCATAGCACATATTTACATAATTGGGATATGTTTTTCTAATTATCATTGAGCCACAGCTGGAAGGAAGGCCGTGCATGGTGATAAAATAGATGTGAGGGTGCTATATAGACTTTTCATGCCTAGTGAGGGCCATTGGTCATACTCCTTCCACACTCTGCCAGCACCTGTAATAGGAAACGTGCTGCAATGAGATTTTAGCTTCAGATCTGGACACAGATGTTTTCTTAATTGATTGATAGAGTGTCTCTGTCATTTCATCCATCTTCTACGTCACAGGTGAAGCTCATAACACTAATATAAACCATGGCATTGCCTATAGCAACCAATCACATAGTTGCTATTTTGTAAGTACAGGTAGGAGTAGATGAGTAGATGATTAAAGCTAATGGCTATTTTTCCTCTCCAATATATAATTATTATTATTATTGTTATACAAGATTTATATAGCGCCAACAGTTTACGCAGTGCTTTACAATATAAAAGGAGACAATACAGTTACAATACAATAAAATACAAGAGGATTAAGAGGGCCCTGCTCAGAAGTGTTTATAATCTAATAGGGTGGGGCAGGTGGTACAAAAGGTTGTGGGGAATGAGCTGATGGAAGTGGTAGGAGAATAGTTGGAGATGTGATAGGCTTTCCTGAAGAGATGAGTTTTCAGGGATCGCCTGAAGGTAGCAAGAGTAGGGGATAGCCGGACCAGTGGAGGTAGCGAGTTCCAGAGGATAGGAGAGGCACTGGAGAAATGCTGGAGACGAGCATGGGAGGAGGAGATGAGAGAGCTTGAGAGTAGGAGGTCCGGAGAAGAGCGGAGAGGATGATTTGGGTGATATTTGAAGACAAGATTAGTGATGTAGCTCGAGGCAGAGTTGTGAATGGCTTTGTATGTTGTGGTTAGTATTTTGAATTTAATTCGCTGGGTGATTGGGAGCCAGTGTAGTGATTGGAGAGGGTTGGCAGGCATTGAGCGGTTGGTAAGATGGATAAGTCTGGCAGCAGCATTCATGATAGACTGAAGAGGGGATAGCCTATGGAGAAGCAGGCCAATGAGAAGGGAGTTGCAATAGTCAAGGCGAGAGATAACAAGTTAGTGAATGAGGAGCTTGGTGGTTTCATTTGTTAAAAAGGGGCAAATTTTAGAGATGTTACGGAGGTGAATTCTACAAACTTTTGACAACGATTGAACTGACAAGTCAGAGTCTAGGATTACACCTAGTACCCTGTGGTGAGGGGAGGGACTGATAGTTGCATTGTTTATTTTGATGGAAAAGTCATGAAGGGGGGCACGTGCAGGGGGGAATATTAATATCTAATTTTTAGAGAGATTTAGTTTAAGGAAGTGGTGCGACATCCATGCTGATATGTCAATTAGTAAGTTAGTAATGCGAGAGGAGATTGAAGGAGTGAGGTGTGGAGTAGACAGATAGATTTGGGGGTCATTGGCTTATAAGTGGTATTGGAAGCCGTGGGCGTTTATCAAATGACCAAGGGAGGAGGTGTAGATAGAGAAGAGAAGGGGTCCAAGAACTGAGCCTTGGGTGACCCCCACAGAAAGGGGCAATGGAAAGGAGGAGACAGAGTTGTAGGTGACACTGAAGGAGCGCTGCGATAGATAGGCAGAGAACCAGGATAGATCAGAATCTCGGAGGCCAAGGGAATGTAGTTTATTGAGAAGGAGCGGGTGGTCAACAGTATCAAAGGCCGCAGAGAGGTCAAGTAGTAGGTGTATGGAGTATTGGCTGTTGGTTTTAGCAGTTAGTAAATCGTTAGTGAGTTTTAGGCAGTTTCCATCGAGTGCTGAGAGCGAAAGCCAGATTGTAATGGGTCAAGAAGGTTATTTTCACTGAGGTAGGAGCTAAGACGGTTGTACACTAAGCGTTCTAGAAGTTTAGAGGTGAATGGGAGCAATGAGATGGGTCTTAAGTTGTTTAGATTGGTGGGGTCCAGTGAGGGCTTTTTAAGTATGGGAGTGATGGGAGTGATCCGCGCATGTTTTAGAGGGGAGGGGAAGGTGCCACTAGAGAGGGAGAGATTGAAGATGTGAGTGAGGGAGCATAGGATAGAAGAAGAGGGTGACCGTAGTAGTTGTGAGGGAACAGGATCTAAGGGACAATTGGTTAGTTGGGCATCTGAGAAAAGTTTTGTAACCTCTTCAGTAGTAGCCAATTCAAAAGAGGAGAGTGTTGAATGTGCTGTTACGCAAGTTATGTTGGGTGGGGAAGATGTACGTACAGTGGAGGTGTCCTCACGAATTGCATCAATCTTGTCTTTGAAGTGATTGGCAATCTCTTGGGCAGTGAGTGAGTAAGTGGGTAGAGGGGGTGGGGGATGAAGCAGAGAGTTAAAGGTTGAGAAGAGCCGACGGGGACTGGATGACAAAGTATTAGTATGAGAAACAAAGTAGGCTTGTTTGGCAGCATAGAGGCAGGAATTGTATTTTAGAAAGGTAGATTTAAATAGGGTGAAGCCTTGCAGGCATTTGGTTTTACTCCACAGCCGTTCAAGAGCACGACAATGTCTCTTGAGATTTCTAGTGTTGTCAGTTTGCCAGGGTTGTAATGGTCGGGGCCTGATTCTGCATGTGGTTAGAGGAGCAAGTGCATCTAGTGATGATGAGAGTAAACCGTTGTACACAGAGGTGGCCAGGACAGGACAGGACAGGGGAGAGATTATGTCATATAGGTGGTCAGTAGCAGAATAGAGAAGAGAAGGGTTAAGATGGTGAAGGTTCCTACAAGTAATAAGGGTATAACCATTGGAGTGAGTGGATGTATGTGTCTATTGTGTTAGGTCAAAAGATGAGGTTAACCAGTTGCCGACCGCCGCACAAACATATACGTCCTCAGAGCGGCACGGGCAGGCAAAAGGGCTTACAGGTACGTCCGATCGGACCCCCCCCCCCCCGGTGCCTGCGGCGGTTGGCAAATCTCCCCCGGCGATCGGTGGTGAGGGGGAGGCCATCCATTCGTGGCCCCCCCCCTCGCGATCGCTCCCAGCCAATGGGATCATTTCCCTGCCTCTGTATTGTACACAGAGGCAGAGGAAATGATGTCATCTCTCCTCGGCTCGGTATTTTCCGTTCCGGCGCCGAGGAGAGAAGACTGTACTGTGAGTTACACAAACACACACACACAGTAGAACATGCCAGGGACACATCCCCCGATCCCCCCCCAATCACCCCCCCCCCTGTCACAAACTGACACCAAGCAGGTTTTTTTTTTTTTCTTTTTTCTTTTTCTGATTACTGCATTGGTGTCAGTTTGTGACAGTTACAGTGTTAGGTCAGTTAGGGTTAGCCCCCTTTAGGTCTAGGGTACCCCCCTAACACCCCCTAATAAAGTTTTAACCCCTTGATCACCCCCTGTCGCCAGTGTCACTAAGCGATCATTTTTCTGATCGCTGTATTAGTGTCGCTGGTGACGCTAGTTAGGGAGGTAAATATTTAGGTTCGCCGTCAGCGTTTTATAGCGACAGGGACCCCCATATACTATCTAATAAATGTTTTAACCCCTTGATTGCCCCCTAGTTAACCCTTTCACCACTGATCACCGTATAACTGTTACGGGTGACGCTGGTTAGTTCGTTTATTTTTTATAGTGTCAGGGCATCCGCCGTTTATTACCGAATAAAGGTTTAGCCCCCTGATCGCCCGGCGGTGATATGCGTCGCCCCAAGCAGCGTCAGATTAGCGCCGGTACCGCTAACACCCACGCACGCAGCATACGCCTCCCTTAGTGGTATAGTATCTGAACGCATCAATATCTGATCCGATCAGATCTATACTAGCGTCCCCAGCAGTTTAGGGTTCCCAAAAACGCAGTGTTAGCGGGATCAGCCCAGATACCTGCTAGCACCTGCGTTTTGCCCCTCCGCCCGGCCCAGCCCAGCCCACCCAAGTGCAGTATCGATCGATCACTGTCACTTACAAAACACTAAACGCATAACTGCAGCGTTCGCAGAGTCAGGCCTGATCCCTGCGATCGCTAACAGTTTTTTTGGTAGCGTTTTGGTGAACTGACAAGCACCAGCCCCAGGCAGCGTCAGGTTAGTGCCAGTAGCGCTAACACCCACGCACGCACCGTACACCTCCCTTAATGGTATAGTATCTGAACGAATCAATATCTGATCCGATCAGATCTATACTAGCGTCCCCAGCAGTTTAGGGTTCCCAAAAACGCAGTGTTAGCGGGATCAGCCCAGATACCTGCTAGCACCTGCGTTTTGCCCCTCCGCCCGGCCCAGCCCAGCCCACCCAAGTGCAGCGTAATTGCAGCGTTCGCAGAGTCAGGCCTGATCCCTGCGATCGCTAACAGTTTTTTTGGTAGCTTTTTATTGAACTGGCAAGCTCCAGCGCCCTAGTACACCCCGGTTGTAGTCAAACCAGCACTGCAGTAACACTTGGTGACGTGGCGAGTCCCATAAGTGCAGTTCAAGCTGGTGAGGTGGCAAGCACAAGTAGTGTCCCGCTGCCACCAAAAAGACAAACACAGGCCCGTCGTGCCCATAATGCCCTTTCTGCTGCATTCGCCAATCCTAATTGGGAACCCACCACTTCTGCAGCGCCCGTACTTTCCCCATTCACATCCCCAACCAAATGCAGTCGGCTGCATGAGAGGCATTTTCTTTATGTCCTCCCGAGTACCCTTACCCAACGAACCCCTCCAAAAAAGATGTCGTGTCTGCAGCAAGCGCGGATATAGGCGTAACACCCGCTATTATTGTTCCTCCTGTCCTGACAATCCTGGTCTTTGCATTGGTGAATGTTTTGAACGCTACCATGCACTAGTTGAGTATTAGCGTAGGGTACAGCATTGCACAGACTAGGCACACTTTCACAGGATCTCCCAAGATGCCATCGCATTTTGAGAGACCCGAACCTGGAACTGGTTACAGTTATAAAAGTTACAGTTACAAAAAAAAAAAACACAAACAAAAATATAAAATAAAAAAAAATAGTTGTCGTTTTATTGTTCTCTCTCTCTCTATTCTCTCTCTCTATTGTTCTGCTCTTTTTTACTGTATTCTATTCTGCAATGTTTTATTGTTATCATGTTTTATCATGTTTGCTTTTCAGGTATGCAATTTTTTATACTTTACCGTTTACTGTGCTTTATTGTTAACCATTTTTTTGTCTTCAGGTACGCCATTCACGACTTTGAGTGGTTATACCAGAATGATGCCTGCAGGTTTAGGTATCATCTTGGTATCATTCTTTTCAGCCAGCGGTCGGCTTTCATGTAAAAGCAATCCTAGCGGCTAATTAGCCTCTAGACTGCTTTTACAAGCAGTGGGAGAGAATGCCCCCCCCACCGTCTTCCGTGTTTTTTTTTTCAAAAAAGAGTACCTGTCACTACCTATTGCTATCATAGGGGATATTTACATTCCCTGAGATAACAATAAAAATGATTAAAAAAAAAATCAAAGGAACAGTTTAAAAATAAGATAAAAAAGCAAAAAAAATAATAAAGAAAAAAAAGCACCCCTGTCCCCCCTGTTCTCGCGCTAAGGTGAACGCAAGCGTCGGTCTGGCGTCAAATGTAAACAGCAATTGCACCATGCATGTGAGGTATCACCACGAAGGTAAGATCGAGGGCAGTAATTTTAGCAGTGGACCTCCTCTTTAAATCTAAAGTGGTAACCTGTAAAGGCTTTTAAAGGCTTTTAAAAATATATTTATTTTGTTACCACTGCACGTTTGTGCGCAATTGTAAAGCATGTCATGTTTGGTATCCATGTACTCGGCCTAAGATCATCTTTTTTATTTCATCAAACATTTGGGCAATATAGTGTGTTTTAGTGCATTAAAATTTAAAAAAGTGTGTTTTTTCCCCAAAAAATGCGTTTGAAAAATCGCTGCGCAAATACTGTGTGAAAAAAAAAAATGAAACACCCACCATTTTAATCTGTAGGGCATTTGCTTTAAAAAAATATATAATGTTTGGGGGTTCAAAGTAATTTTCTTGCAAAAAAAAATTATTTTTTCATGTAATCAAAAAGTGTCAGAAAGGGCTTTGTCTTCAAGTGGTTAGAAGAGTGGGTGATGTGTGACATAAGCTTCTAAATGTTGTGCATAAAATGCCAGGATAGTTCAAAACCCCCCCAAATGACCCCATTTTGGAAAGTAGACACCCCAAGCTATTTGCTGAGAGTCATGTCGAGTCCATGGAATATTTTATATTGTGACACAAGTTGCGGAAAAGAGACAAATTTATTTATTTATTTTTTTTTTTTTTGCACAAAGTTGTCACTAAATTATATATTGCTCAAACATGCCATGGGAATATGTGAAATTACACCCCAAAATACATTCTGTTGCTTCTCCTGAGTACGGTGATACCACATGTGTGGGACTTTTTGGGAGCCTAGCCGCGCACGGGACCCCGAAAACCAATCACTGCCTTCAGGATTTCTAAGGGCGTAAATTTTTGATTTCACTCTTCACTGCCTATCACAGTTTCGGAGGCCATGGAATGCCCAGGTGGCACAAACCCCCCCCCCCCCAAATGACCCCATTTTGGAAAGTAGACACCCCAAGCTATTTGCTGGGCGGTATAGTGAGTATTTTGCAGACCTCACTTTTTGTCACAAAGTTTTGAAAATTAAAAAAAGAAAAAAAAAATGTTTTTTCTTGTCTTTCTTCATTTTCAAATACAAATGAGAGCTGCAAAATACTCACCATGCCTCTCAGCAAATAGATTGGGGTGTCTACTTTCCAAAATAGGGTCATCTTAGAATGACTTCAGCAATGGCAGCCCACATTTATGTCTCAATCCAGACTTTCTTTACCATGGTCCAACCACTTAATGACTACCCTATAACAGATGTACCGCTACATGGTAAAAAAAAATAAAATATATATATATATATATATATATATATATATATATATATATATATATATATATACATATATATATACATATATATCTACACATATATATACATATATACATATACATATATATACATACATATATACATATATATACATATACATATATACATATATATATATACACATATATATATATACCGTATTTATCGGCGTATAACACGCACTTTTTTCCCCTTAAAATCAGGGGAAAATCGCAGGTGCGTGTTATACGCCGATCCCCTGCGATCCCGAGCTGTCACATTTTCAAAATCGCTGACCGCTATTTGAAAATGGCGCCGCCGGCGCCGAAATACACAGAGCCGGTCCTCGGCTCTTCCCGGCGGCTCTCGTTCACTTTCAGCTCCACTCGTAGTCCCGAGCGGAGCTATCCGAACCTACTCGGCTAGGTTCGGATAGCTCCGCTCAGGACTACGAGTGGAGCCGAAAGTGAACGAGAGCCGCCGGGAAGAGCCGAGGACCGGCTCTGTGTATTTCGGCGCCGGCGGCGCCATTTTCAAATCGCGGTCAGCGATTTTGAAGCCCAGAATGGCAGGGATCACTGGGGCAAGGCTGCACTGGGGAAGGCTGCACTGGGGAAGGCTGCACTGACAAGGCTGCACTGGGGAAGTCTGCACTGACAAGGCTGCACTGGGGAAGTCTGCACTGACAAGGCTGCACTGGGGAAGGCTGCACTGACATGGCTGCACTGACAAGGCTGCACTGACATGGCTGCACTGACAAGGCTGCACTGACATGGCTGCACTGACAAGGCTGCACTGGGGAAGGCTGCACTGACATGGCTGCACTGACAAGGCTGCACTGACATGGCTGCACTGACAAGGCTGCACTGGGGAAGGCTGCACTGACATGGCTGCACTGGCAAGGCTGCACTGACATGGCTGCACTGACAAGGCTGCACTGACAAGGCTGCACTGGGGAAGGCTGCACTGACATGGCTGCACTGACAAGGCTGCACTGACATGGCTGCACTGACAAGGCTGCACTGACAAGGCTGCACTGGGGAAGGCTGCACTGACATGGCTGCACTGACAAGGCTGCACTGACATGGCTGCACTGACAAGGCTGCACTGACATGGCTGCACTGACAAGGCTGCAATGATGGGCATTTAAATGTAAGTTTTTTTCCCTTCAACCTCCCTCCTAAAAGTTTTTTTTTCCTTAAAATTCCCTCCTAAATTGGGGTGCGTGTTATACGCCGGTGCGTGTTATACGCCGATAAATACAGTGTATATATATATATATATATATATATATATATATATATATATATTTATATTGTATCTCACAAAAGTGAGCACACCCCTCATATTTTTGTAAATAGTAAATATTTTATTATATCTTTTCATGTGACAACAATGAAGAAATGACACTTTGCTACAATGTAAAGTAGTGACAGGTTGTATAACAGTGTAAATTTGCTGTCTCTTCAAAATAACTCAACACACAGCCATTAATGTCTAAACTGCTGGCAACAAAAGTGAGTACACCCATTAAGTGAAAATGTCCAAATTGGGCCCAATTAGCCACTTTCCCTCCACGGTGTCATGTGACTCGTTAGTGTTACAAAGTCCCAGGTGTGAAAAGGGAGCAGGTGTGTTAAATTTGGTGTTATCGCTCTCACTCTCTCATACTGGTCACTGGAAATTCAACATGGCACATCATGGCAAAGAACTCTCTGAGGATCTGAAAAATGTATTTGTTGCTCTACATAAAAATGGCCTAGACTATAAGCAGATTGCCAAGACCCTGAAACCAAGCTGCAGCACGGTGGCCAAGACCATACAGAGGTTTAACAGGACAGGGCCTCACCATGGTCGACCAAAGAAGTTGAATGCACATGCTCGGCCTCATATCCAGAGGTTGTGTTTGAGAAATAGACGTATGAGTGCTGCCAGAATTGTTGCAGAGGTTGAAGGGGTGGGGGGTCAGCCTGTCAGTGCTCAGACCATACGCCGCACACTGCATCAAATTGGTCTGCATGGCTGTCATCTCAGAAGGAAGCCTCTTGTAAAGATTATGCACAAGAAAGCCCTCAAACAATTTGCTGAAGACAAGCAGACTAAGGACGTGGATTACTGAAACCATGTCCTGTGGTCTGATGAGACCAAGATGAACTTATTTGGTTCAGATGGTGTCAAGCATGTGTGGCGGCAACCAGGTGAGGAGTACCAAGACAAGTGTGTCTTGCCTACAGTCAAGCATGGTGGTGGGAGTGCCATGGTCTTCGGCAGCATGAGTGCTGCCGGCACCGGGGAGCTAAAGTTTATTGAAGAAACCATGAATTCCAAAATGATACTGTGACATACTGAAGCAGAGCATAATCCCTTCCCTTCAGAGACTGGGCCGCAGGGCAGTATTCCAACATGATAACGACCCCAAACACACCTCCAAGATGACCACTGCCTTGCTAAAGAAGCTGAGGGTAAAGGTGAAGGATTGGCCAAGCATGTCTCCAGACCTAAACAGTATTGAGCATCTGTGGGGAATCCTCAAACGGAAGATGGAGGAGCGCAAGGTCTCAAACATCCACCAGCTCTGTGATGCTGTCATGGAAGAGTGGAGGAGGACTCCAGTGGCAACCTGTGAAGCTCTGGTGAACTCCATGCCCAAGAGGGTTAAGGCAGTACTGAAAAATAATGGTGGCCACACAAAATATTGACACTTTGGGCCCAATTTGGAAATTTTCACTTGGGGGTGTACTCACTTTTGTTGCCAGTGGTTTAGATATTAATGGCTGTGTGTTGAATTATTTTGAAGGGACAATCTGTACACTCACTACTTTACATTGTAGAAAAGTGTAATTTCTTCGGTGTTGCCACATAAGATATAATAAAATATTTGCAAAAATGTGAGGGGTGTCCTTTTTTTGTGAGATACTATATATACTAGCTCTCTCAAACTCAACGGATCAAAAACAGAGCTTCTTCTCCTACACGGAAACCAAAATTCCAAAACTAAGACCCCATGGACACCTCCCACCATCTTTGGACAGACCATCTCGCCAAGCACCAAAGCCAAGAGTCTCGGAGTCATTTTTGAGTCAGAAATGTCAATGGATGCGCAAATAGGATCAGTAGTCAGCGGATCTCACCATCTCCTCCGCCTGCTACGTAGACTCATCCCATTCGTGCCAGAAGAGGACAAAACAGCAGTAGTTGGAACAATCATCAATTCCAGACTCGACTACGCAAACTCCCTCTACATAGGACTACCCCAATATCAGCTTGCATGCTTACAACTCATCCAAATCACGGCGGCAAGACTGTTAACAGGAAAAAAACCCTGGGAATCCATCTCCCCTTCCCTGAGGAGCCTACGTTGGCTAACCGTAAAGAATCGGATCACTTTCAAGACCCTCTGCCTCACCCACAAATGTATATACGGAAACGCTCCTCAATACCTATGCGAGAAAATAAAACGCTACACACCCAATCGCAGTCTTCCATCTTCTAACCATAACCTCCTCCTTATCCCAAAAACCCACTACAAAACAAAGGGAGAACGAAGATTCGCAGTCCAAGGACCATGGCTATGGAACGCCGCTCTACCTACTCACATTCGCACGGAAGAAAACCATCAGGCCTTCAGAAAGAAACTCAAGACCTACCTCTTCTGAGAAGCTTGACAACACAGGACGGATCCAGCGCCTTGAGGCGATTCAGTTTGCAACTGCAGCGCTATACAAATCATTCATTCATTCAGGGGGCAAGCGTGCGTGCCACTTCTGCTGTGATTAGTCATAGCAGAAGCTGATCAGTGGGTGCCGGACAATGGCTGTCCACTGGCACCCGCTGATCGTCGAAGAGAGACACAGGATGGAGCGCGATTCCTGTCTTGATGACTCTTATTTTTGGGACAGGGAATGAAAGGAATCTCCTTGGTGGGGATGCAAATAATAAGAAAACCTGGCAGAGGTTCTAGCCCCTCATCATTATTGCTGTTTTATTAGTTCCAATCTCACTATTCTGTAGTGATGTACGAAACAGCAGGAGGAACTACAGTGGCCTGCAGGGGACCAAGCATTGAAATCATCATCTAGTGGTTGACTGCTTGCAGTGGCTAAAACGACCCTGTGGGGACGTATCACATTAAAGCCCTGTCAGAAATTGGGAAAGATAAAGACACATGTTTCGTGCACATTCATCATAGGAACAAGTAGGAACACGTAAATGAAAACCTTCCCAGCAGGGGGTCACTCACTGCAATAAAAAGACCTGACACATTTTAAATGCCCCTTATTAGTGAAAAATATTATAACAATATGGGGTTAGCATAATGATAGTATTCAGTTTAAGAAACCTGTATTTATATACGTCTTCACCTTCACAGTCAGGCCAGGATGTCTGAGAAAAATAACAGTTACAGTGTAACAGTGGTAAGGACAAACTATTGTATGTCCCGGGAACAGCCACTTCATACAAATCCAAAACAGCTATAGAGGTACTCTCGGGTCATGCAGAGGAGATGGATCAAAACAGCATTGTTTTTATTGTTGATCCTTAGATGAAGCTCAGTCCATCTTTCTCAGGACTGGGCTGAGCTTCTTTAAAATGGCAACAATAAAAACGCTGCTGTTTTGATCTATCTCCTCTGCGTGACCCGTCAGTACCTCTATAGCTGTTTTGGATTTGTATGGCTTTCTTTTGTGGATGAGTACCTGGGCATTAAAGCAAGTCATAGGTTATGCAATTTTCTTTCCTTCAACCATGGGTTGAAAGAAAGAAAATTGCTTGATTGCCCCATCAGAATAGCCAGTGTTGATTGGGCAATCCCTCTCGCTGCTGTATTGTATTCTGACAGTGGGAGGTTTCCCTGCTGTTAGAATACAATGATCACCTCTGGTGGCTATAGCTGCTGGCAGTGATCGTATGATGAAAACCTGACAGGCTGGTTCTA
This sequence comes from Lithobates clamitans, assembly GCA_037952925.1. Taxonomy (NCBI): domain Eukaryota; kingdom Metazoa; phylum Chordata; class Amphibia; order Anura; family Ranidae; genus Lithobates; species Lithobates clamitans. The sequence goes on along the minus strand of JBBGZY010000925.1, from coordinate 1,471,713 downwards.
TTGAAGTCGATAGAAAGTTCAACTTGAGTACAACCAGCCTGCCCATACATGGATCAAAATTCATGCAGTTCCTGCTGAACCGGCCGAATTGTGATCTGTTTATGGCTGGCCTTACTTCAAAAGTAGAGTGCGGTGGCTACCCTTGGGACTGTTTAACAGTCATTTTATATTCATATGGTTTTTAACCTTTAATCCAAAAGAAATAAAACTGCTGCTCTATCTAAAAAGTGTTAGCTAGAGTTAGGCTTTCATTTGCTTGTTACAAGCTTAAAGTTCATCTAAAAGCTACATGTCCATCTAAAACTACCCTGTCCACATGGTGACAATGCTCTCATAATTTTGTTGCAGAACAAACCAGGTTAGATTCACTAAGGCTGGGTTCACACTGGTCCAGCAAACGCTCCGACATTGGGAGCTCATGTCGCATGACGTGTGAAATTCAATGTTTCCCTATGGGAGCCGTCCTAACTGGTCCGATACAAGTCATTCCGACTTAAGAAATGCTCCCTGTACTACTTTGGTCTGACTTTGATCCTACTTCAGCCCATTGACTATCATTGAAGTCGGATCAAAGTCGGATCGCCGTCTCGCATGATCCGACTTGTGCTCAGATGATCTTGAGGGGGAGCTCCCAATGTCGGAGCATTTGTCGGACCAGTGTGAACCCAGCCTAAATCTGGAGCACTCAGAATCTGGTGCAGGTGTGCATAGTAGCCAATCAACTTCTAACTTGTTCAATTAACGTGATTGTAATGTCTTGTTTTTTTTTTTCTATAAAAATAAAAAACATGTTATACTTACCTGCTCTGTTGCAGTGGATTTTCACAGAGCAGCCCGGATCCTCCTCTTTTTGGGTCCCTTTTCTGTGATCCTTCCTGTTGTGTACCCCCACAGCAAGCAGCTTGCTATGGGACACCCAAGCCGAGCTGCAGCTCCATGTGTCCATTCAGACACAGAGCTCCAATTCGGCCCCGCCCCTCTCTCCCCTGATTGGCTAACTGACTTTGATTGGCAGCAATGGGAGCCAACGGCGCAGCTGCTGTGTCTCAGCCAATCAGAAGGGAGAGTCCTGGATGGCCAAGACACTCGTGGACATTGCTGGAAGAAGATCGGGCTCAGGTAAGTATTAGGGGGTGCTGTGCTGCACGCAGAAGGCTTTTATCCTAATGTAAAGAATTCACTAAGATAAAAAACCTTCTGACTTTACAACCCCTTTAAGCTTTGACAATAACCATGGAAGCTGACTGGTTTTTATGTAGAGCTGCACCACATTTTGCACGCTCCAGTTTTAGTAAATCCCCCCTACCCTGTTTTCACCCTATTACAGGATGTTGTAAATCAACTGATCCACTGGTAGGATCAAACAAGTAACACAATTACGTTCCAGCGGTGTCAAAGAAAAAACAAAAACTGCTGTGTTATTGCTTTTAACAGATTGAAGAATGCTGTTTTTAGTTTCTCTATAGCTTCCAACTGTCCCTGATTTGGAACAAACTCCCTCTGTCCCTCTTTTCTCTGCATTTGTTCCTCATTTTGGTCTGCTCTATATAGTTGTATGTAAAATGCACTATTTAGCTTGTATTGCACTATTGTAAATTTCAAAAGCCAGTATAAATGAATAGTAGTGGTGAAAAAAAGCACTTGTGGGTTTAACAATCATTTTTTTCCTAAATAATTCTCCTTTAAGGGGGGTGTGGCAGAGGGCGTGTCCTATGCCTACATACTTTGCTTATAGGTTCCCATCTCAACAAGTTGGTAGGTATGTAGTTCTGCTACAACTCTTCCTCATTATATCCAAAACAATAAAATATAAAATGGGTGCTACAGGAGATAAAAACCACATCCTTGAAGATGGTGATGTGCCCACACTAAAATATGGCTAAAAATAAAATATGGCTGGGCATACTTTTCTTCTTTGATTGGCTATATATACATACTGTGTCTTTGAAGCTGGCTTGTTGATTTGTCAGTTTATTGGTTTTAAAGGATCAGAGAAGCAGAGTAAGCATGTGTTAATAGTGAGACAATCCCAATACTGTGCCCATCCTGAAGTTTGGATTGGTATTTATTTGTTCTTAACTGAAATCTTGCTTTAATCATTTCTTTTTCTGCAATTAGCATACAATACAGCTACAATACATAGGCTTTATTAGCGTTCATAAAAGTCATAAATAATTCAGAGCACTGATGTATAATAAAGGGCAATACAATGTTTACACCACACATGAGAATATATCACTGATAAACTCTTTGAGTTGCAGATGGTGCTGATAATTGCTGGCCACAATACCCACAATGCATACTTAAAGCATAACAATATTATCACACTGTGAGAACAATGATGTCATTGCGGTACGAGAGTTTTCGTCCATGGATATGGAAGAGTTAAAATGGTGATATTGTGCATTTTAGCTAAGCACATTTTATAACACAGTGGACTCTCATTGTGGATGGTTAACCCTTATTTCCTATCAGAGCAGTTCTGTTTTTATCAATTTTTAAAGTCCACACATGGCATGGTATGGTCTACTAGGCAAAGTGTCAGTCTCATATCAAAGGAGGAAGGACATAGCAAAACTGTTGTGCCAACAGGGGCTGCCAGTCCATTAGGGGTGCAGCCAGGTGCCACCCCCTCTCTCCAGGCCACCCGCTATATGCAATGGATAGATTCATGCATGGCATGAATCTATCCATGGCTGCCGCGGCCACCCCCTATTCATGCATCTGGCCCCTTTCAGGACACCAAACGCATGAATTACAGCGGCCAGGTTTTTTTTAAGCACCTGATTAAAACCAGAGGCTCTAATAGGCTTTAAAATAGGGTGGGCTCAGGTCGCAGAGGATGCGTCCGGAGCCCACCCAAGTGTGTTGAATGAATATTTGCTGTTGCAACACTGATCCTCCTCTGGGTCAATCAGGATGTGGATACTCATCACCTGATTGGCTGAAAGGACAGACGATCCTATTGGACGCCTAGGAGGAGGGGTGGAGACGCACAGCGGAAGCCAGGAGGAGAAGAGCCGCTGGCCGATACCTGGATGCCCGATCCCCGCTGCTGCTCCTCGGATGCCCTGCCACCTAGATGGGGTAAGTGCTGGTGGACCGACCGGCAGACAGCGGACAACAGGGAGTGTTTGAGTTGCTGCACGGGGGGTTCTGTTGCTTGCCACCCCCCCAAACAAAAGAACACCAGCCGCCAGAGGGTGCCAAATAATGTAATGCAGACATTTGGACATCAAAGTCGCATGACAAGTTGTTCCCCATGTTTTTCAATGATGACCATTCATATATATGTGACTTAAAGTTGCAGCAACTTCAAAGTACTTCTTGCACTACTTGGTCTGACTTTCATGTAACTTGAGTGCCATAGACGTCAATGTTAACCCTCAAAAGTTGCATGAAAGTCATACCTGAATGTTATACAATGCAACAGTTGTCCATTATCACTGGTCAAAGTCATATCCAAGTCGCACCCATCCAAAGTTGTGTCAAAGTTGCATCAAAGTTGCCCCAAAGTTGCACTCCAAAGTCAGTGCAGTATTGGATTTGTAGAAGTGTAAATGGAGCCTTAGATGTGGTGGTTGTATTCATTTTCTTTCTTAACCACTTAATTACTAGCCTGTAATACCATTTCTTTACCAGGCCATTTTTCAGTTTTCAGTGCTGTGATATGTTGACTGATGTTAAATGGTAACTCCACTTTCGTGGGAAAAAAAAATAGCAAATAAAAAAATAATAAAGCGTATACAATTGCGACACAAGTCATATTGTAATTAAATGTTGTTAAAAAGTATTTTTTCAAACTGCAGCACTGTAATTCTCTGTAAAATGCAATTCAATATGGCTACCTGTAGGCGTTCTGTACATAGATGGTGTACAGAACATCCCCCGGGTATGTAATTTCCTGCTTGTGTGATTGGCTTACTGATTTTCCCAGACGTCTGCACTAAAATTCAAATTCCACTTTGTGCATCCCCTGCAACAAATTTATTTTTGGTGAGGTATTCCCAAAGGAGTTCCATAGAGCTCCATCATTAGAGCTCTGCAGGTGCAGCAGCTGATTCACTCAGCAGACTTATTCAGAACATGGACACAGACAAACAAATAGTGATTTCTCCAGAATAATAAAAGGTAGGAATCTGCAACAAAGTTTGTTACAATCCCTGTAATGTATGTAGATCGCCCAGAGGGGAATATTTTTTTTTCTCATCTAAAGTAGTTACTGTTTAAATGATTCCATCATGCAATAATGTACCCTGAGGAATTTTATATGATTTGTTTGACACAGACAGAGTTTTCTTTTGGTGGTATTTGGCCAGTTGAGAACAATGGCCATTCTACACATGTTATCCAAGTTCACAGAACGTGTGTAGCACGTCCACTTCTTCTGCCCCTCTGCCGCAACCCTCCCTCCCAAATGCAGCCGAATCTTGGCTCGGAAACTGAAGTTAGGACTCGCTGTATACAGTGGGGCAAAAAAGTATTTAGTCAGCCACCAATTGTGCAAGTTCTTCCACTTAAAAAGATGAGAGAGGCCTGTAATTGTCATCATAGGTATACCTCAACTATGAGAGACAAAATGTGGAAACAAATCCAGACAATCACATTGTCTGATTTTTGAAAGAATTTATTTGCAAATTATGGTGGAAAATAAGTATTTTGTCAATACCAAAAGTTCATCTCAATACTTTGTTATATATCCTTTGTTGGCAATGACAGAGGTCAAACGTTTTCTGTAAGTCTTCACAAGGTTGTCACACACTGTTGCTGGTATGTTGGCCCATTCCTCCATGCAGATCTCCTCTAGAGCAGTGATGTTTTGGGGCTGTCGCTGGGCAACACGGTCTTTCAACTCCCTCCAACGGTTTTCTATGGAGTTGAGATCTGGAGACTGGCTCTGCCACTCCAGGACCTTGAAATGCTTCTTACGAAGCCACTCCTTCATTGCACGGGCAGTGTGTTTGGGATCATTGTCATGCTGAAAGACCCAGCCACGTTTCATCTTCAATGCCCTTGCTGATGGGAGGAGGTTTGCACTCAAAACTCACGATATATGGCCCCATTCATCCTTTCATGTACACGGATCAGTTGTCCTGTTTCCTTTGCAGAGAAACAGCCCCAAAGCATGATGTTGCCACCCCCATGCTTCACAGTAGGTATGGTGTTCTTTGGTTGCAACTCAGCATTCTCTCTCCTCCAAACACGACGAGTTGTGTTTCAACCAAACAGTTCTACTTTGGTTTCATCTGACCATATGACATTCTCCCAATCCTCTTCTGGATCATCCAAATGTTCTCTAGCAAACCTCAGACGGGCCCGGACATGTACTGGCTTAAGCAGGGGGACAAGTCTGGCACTGCAGGATCTGAGTCCCTGGCGGCGTAGTGTGTTACTGATGGTAGCCTTTGTTACATTGGTCCCAGCTCTCTGCAGGTCATTCACTAGGTCCCCCCGTGTGGTTCTGGGATTTTTGCTCACCATTCTTGTGATAATTTTTACCCCACGGGGTGAGATCTTGTGTGGAGCCCCAGATCGAGGGAGATTATCAGTGGTCTTGTATGTCTTCCATTTTCTAATTATTGCTCCCACAGTTGATTTCTTCACACCAAGCTGTTTGCCTATTGCAGATTCAGTCTTCCCAGCCCGATGCAGATCTACAATTTTGTTTCTGGTATCCTTCGACTGCTCTTTGGTATTCACCATAGTGGAGTTTAGAGTGTGACTGTTTGAGGTTGTGGACAGGTGTCTTTTATACTGATAACAAGTTCAAACAGGTGCCATTAATACAGAAAATGAGTGGAGGACAGAGGAGCCTCTTAAAGAAGAAGATACAGGTCTTGCTTGTTTGTAGGTGACCAAATACTTATTTTCCACCATAATTTGCAAATTAATTCTTTCAAAAATCAGACAATGTGATTGTCTGGATTTGTTTCCACATTTTGTCTCTCATTGTTGAGGTATACCTATGATGACAATTACAGGCCTCTCTCATCTTTTTAAGTGGGAGAACTTGCACAATTGGTGGCTGACTAAATACTTTTTTGCCCCACTGTACATACAGCAGTTCTAGCACTTGCAGCTGTCAAAAAAGAAGTCTGGCTCCGTGTTTATCAACTTCATTCAGACCCGAAGCAGAGAGATCCAATGGAACATTGTTACTTTTGCGTCTATTCTGTTTCATTCATCTGCAGATCCAAGCAATGAACTTTGAACTGTAGATGCTGCCAGTGAAAGCAATCTGAACAGTATAAAAAAAAATGTTTTTAATAAAATTTGTCTATTTAACCCCTTAGTAACCTATAGTTAATTAATATTTAAACGTTTTTCATTTTACTTTGTTCATTTTTTTAAGTGTCACATTTACCAATTGCAACATTGAAGAAAAAAACCTTTACATCAGGATGGCACCCATGTGCCTGCAAGCTGTGTGTAGGGCACCCTATTCATTTCAATGGGCTGCCCTACCTTCAGAAACACGAAGAAAGGTGTCCATGACACTTTTTAAAAAATTGCTCTGCACTGAACCGAATAGTACCGCAGTGGCAAGCGGTTTGGCTTGTGCAAAATTGCAGATGTTTTGCCGATACATACGGGTGCTATCCAGAATTATTGGCACCCCTGTTCATCTGCTAAAGGGCAACATGTTTCTCTTACGTGTCAGGAACGTACACAGTTGTGCACTCATTCCAAACACACTATAATGTTAAGCTAGCCTAGTTTCATTTGTAAATAACCACAAAGCTTTGTACAAGAATCCTAATTCTAGTGATCCGGAACTAATCGTTGAATGAGTCACTGATTCATTACTTCCTCCTGCGTCTGTTGTAAAAGGAAGTGGGAGGGCTCACAAATGCAAATGTCATCGCCAACCAGTCACAGCAATCATTTAGTACAGAGCTGCTCAGATAAGCTCTGTACGCAGTGTCTGTGAACATTGTGAAGAAGCAAAATTGGCATTCTAGGACAGGACCACACTGCTATTCCCTCTCCTCTTCTCCATAACACAGAGGTATGGGATTCTGTAGCCCTTGGTGATAGCTGGGAACAGTGTAATGGCCCGTACACACGGTCAGATTTACCGATGGAAAATGTCCGATCGGAGCGTGTTGTCGGAAATTCCGACCGTGTGTGGGCTCCATCGGACATTTTCCATCGGATTTTCCGACACACAAAGTTGGAGAGCAGGAGATAACATTTTCCGACAACAAAATCCGTTGTCGGAAATTCCGATCGTGTGTACACAAATCCGACGGTAAAAGTGCCACGCATGCTCAGAATAAATAAAGAGATGAAAGCTATTGGCCACTGCCCCGTTTATAGTCCCGACATACGTGTTTTACGTCACCGCGTTTAGAACGATCGGATTTTCCGACAACTTTGTGTGACCGTGTGTATGCAAGACAAGTTTGAGCCAACATCCGTCGGAAAAAATCCAGGGACTTTGTTGTCGGAATGTCCGAACAAAGTCCGACCGTGTGTACGCCCTATTACAGTGTAACAGATAAGCGTGCAGCACAGTAAGAGAGCATGAGAAGTATTACCAGTATTCCAAATTTATGTCAGAATCATCAGGTATTTATGACCCTTATAAACATATAACAAACCCTTGTAATGGTTTATTTAACAGACCATTTAGATAATATACAGTATTTCACAAAAGTGAGTACACCCCTCACATTTTTGTAAATATTTTATTATATCTTTTCATGTGACAACACTGAAGAAATGACACTTTGCTACAATGTAAAGTAGTGAGTGTACAGCTTGTATAACAGTGTAAATTTGCTGTCCCCTCACAATAACTCAACACACAGCCATTAATGTCTAAACCGCTGGCAACAAAATTGAGTACACCCCTAAGTGAAAATGTCCAAATTGGACCCAAAGTGTCAATATTTTGTGTGGCCACCATTATTTTCCAGCACTGCCTTAACCCTCTTGGACATCTTCCAATCCTCCATGACAACATCACAGAGCAGGTGGATGTTAGAGACCTTGCGCTCCTCCGCCTTCCATTTGAGGATGCCCCACAGATGCTCAATAGGGTTTAGGTCTGAAGACATGCTTGGCCAATCCATCACCTTTACCCTCAGCTGCTTTAGCAAGGCAGTGGTGATCTTGGAGGTGTGTTTGGGGTGGTTATCATGTTGGAATACTGCCCTGCGGTCCAGTCTCTGAAGGGAGGGGATCATGCTCTTTTTCAGTATGTCACAGTACATGTTGGCATTCATGGTTCCCTCAATGAACTGTAGCTCCCCAGTGCCGGCAGCATTCATGCAGCCCCAGACCATGAAACTTCCACCACCATGCTTGACTGTAGGCAAGACACACTTGTCTTTGTACTCCTCACCTGGTTTCCACCACACACGCTTGACACCATCTGAACCAAATAAGTTTTTCTTGGTCTCATCAGACCACAGGACATGGTTCCAGTAATCCATGTCCTTAATCTGCTTGTCTTCAGCAAACTGTTTGAGGGCTTTCTTGTCCATCATCTTTAGAAGAGGCTTCCTTCTGGGACAACAGCCACGCAGACCAATTTAATGCAGTGTGTGGCGTATGGTCTGAGCACTGACAGGCTGACCCCTCACCCCTTCAACAATGCTGGCAGCACTCATACTTCTATTTCCCAAAGACAACCTCTGGATATGATGCTAAGCATGTGCACTCAACTTCTTTGGTCGACCATGGTGAGGCCAGTTCTGAGTGGAACCTGACCTGTTAAACCGCTGTATGGTCTTGGCCACCGTGCTGCAGCTCCGTTTCAGTATCTTGGCAATCTTCTTATAGCCTAGGCCATCTTTATGTAGAGCAACAATTCTTTTTTTCAGGTCGTCAGAGAGTTTTACCTTTGCCATGAGGTGCCATGTTGAACTTCCGGTGACCAGTATGAGAGAGTGAGAGCGATAACACCAAATTTAGCACACCTGCTCCCCATTCACACCTGAGACCTTGTAACACTAACGATTCACATGACACTGGGAAGGGAAAATGGCTAATTGGGCCCAATTTGGAAATTTTCACTTAGGGGTGTACTCACTTTTGTTGCCAGCTGTTTAGACATTAATGGCTGTGTGCTGAGTTATTTTGAGGGGACAGCAAATTTACACTGTTATACATCGTAGCAAAGTGTCATTTCTTCGGTGTTGTCATATCAAAAGATATAATAAAATATTTACAAAAATGTGAGGGGTGTACTCACTTTTGTGAGATGCTGTAAGTCTTGACCCTCCTCTACCCTGTGACTGGACAGCAAAAGAAGATGCAGAAAACTGATGAACCCATCTCTCTGCTATCTCCTCCTATCAGCATGTTTTTTTGTTAGCATATGAGCAGTCTGTCAGTCTAAGCTCTGCTGTACATGGGTTGTGTGAGGCCGATACTAGGTCAAATTCAGGTACCTGCACTGCTTGAACTTAAAATATACATTTAATGGTGCATTAAAGATGGCAGAGTTGCATTCATTTGTGTCTTCCCTTTAAAGTGTTAAAGGAAACCTGTAGTGAAAGATTACAGAAGCGGACAATGCTGAATTCATGAAAATGCTAGTTGTCTGGCTGTCATGCATGATCCCCATGACTAAGCTCCAGGGGGCGGAGCGAAATGCATTGGGGGCGTGGCCTGGTGGGAGTCCAGGCTGAGGTTGCCTCTCCATTCACCTCCCTAGGATTTTTCAGATGTGTTGCAACAGGGGTCATCCGTTTTTCCCTCTGTGTCATGCAGATCTACTGGTTTCAATACTTTCTTAAGAGGAGCTCCGCAATGGCAGCTTCCTTATCTCTTTCAATACAGGGTTCCTTTAACTATCATTATTTTTATTATTATTACGCTAACAGTGTTTTTCAGCTTCTGCCTACAGCCCACCTCCCCTCTAAACCAAAACCTTGAGAAGCTTATTAAACATGATAATACTTTAACATCTCTTCTCCGAGTTTACAGAAGAAAGACTGCTATAGTTACCACTGCTAAAGGTCAGACTATTGTCTGCTCCTAATTACAGTACTTCAGCCTTACGTAAGCCCAGACCTGGTTTTCAAAAATACACACTGAGCTCTCATTAGAAGTCTGAACATTGGTTTAGAATTAGAATTTTATTTACTGTATCTTTTTTGTCTTTCAGAATGCATGCTATGGTCATGGTTTGAAAGCAGCATATTCATAACACTGGGCTAATTACAGTATGTCAGCAAAATGTAAGTTTTTGTACACCCCATAATCCAGGGGTCTCCAAACTGTCTATACAAAGGCCCAATTTACTGTCCTTCACACTTTAGGAGGGTCCCGACCTCAGTGGGAAAAAATAATGCCCCATTGTTTGTTTCAGTGGGGGGGTAATTGCGCCTCAATGTTGGTGTGAGTTGGAGGAATTGTGCCCCATCGTTGATGTCATTGGGCCCCATTGTCGGTGTCATTGGGAGGAATTGTGCCCTTTCATTGGTGTCAGTGGGGGGAATTATGCTTCATTGTTGGTATCGGTGGATGAAATAGTGCACCAAGGGCCAGATAAAAGCAAGCAAAGGGCCGTAGTTTGGAGACCACTGCCATACTCTAAAGATACTGTATCTGCACTCCAATAGGTTGTACACATATAGATTTGGTAGCTGTTGTCTTGATAACATTTTAGTTTTTTACCTGTAGCTTTAGCAACTGCTGCCCTCCAGGATTCATATCTTCATGTTCAGCTTTTCCTCCAGTGATCTCCACTTTTCTGCGTTTCATTGGAAGGACAGCCAAAGCACAGTAGCATTGTTCCTCTGTTCATCACTAGGCTTTTATCCGAAAAAAGTGCGTCATTAGAACACTATGACTGTCATAAACAAACAATAACAAATACGTCTATGGTGTTTAAAGTCCAACTCCAGGCAACTAAAAATGATCCCATGCAGTGGGTCTATGCCTGCACTGCAAGGGTTATTTGTTTGTTTAGGTCAAGGGGAACAATAAAAGTGTTACTAAACCGCACCAGTAAAATCAGTCTGTATATGCAGTCTGTGCATGCTTTTTATACTCACTGTGGAACTTAAGGGTCCTGCGCATGTCAAAAGGCTGTTTGATACTGTCTTCTCTGATCTACCCCTACTTCCACAGTCCCCAATCTATCTGCAGATATAACAGAGCCTTGGGAGCACTCTGCACATGCTCAGTTTGGTGTGTATTGCTAGAGAGGTTTTTTTTTGGAAGGGTGCATGTGATTAGCACAGGACCAATCAGCACTGTCAATAAAACAGAAAGTCAGGAGTCATGCAGCTTCATTGGACAGTCAGAGGAGAATGAAACTCCTCCTACAAGCTTTAACGAGTGCTCAGTCAGACACTGACAGAAGTCACAAGTCTGCTATATACTGATGATGAGAAAAGGTATTTAGCAGTTTAGATTTATTAAAATAATTGCATTTCCATGTTCTGTGTACTGTGAGAGACCAGATATAGTAAATGCAGGGTAATGGGCTTAGTAACACTTTAAAGGAGATTTACTTACCCAATCCTCAGCTCCTCCCTGCAGCTCGACCGATCCCCGCAGTGTCTAGACCCCCACACTCCACTAGTCTAGGATTCATAGCCCTGACTGGACATGAGGATGCCGAGGGACAGTTCAACACCGAATTAGGGGGAGCGCTGCCTGCCAGAGTAGCAGAGGATCAGGTAGGTAAAACTGTATTACCTCTCCCCTACACAAAACAAGATATTAAACCTTGCAGTGGAACGCTGCTGATAATTTTTTAGTCGCCTGGAATTGGGCTAAATTGGGCTCATTCACACTAGCAGTTGGAGGGGTAGAAAAACCTTGCGGTCAAACCGTACTTTTACTGCTCTCTGTGCTTCCAATGGTCTTCAGCTGAATGGGTTAATGCTAACTTCCCTCCATCCACCAGGGGGAGCTGACAAGCAGAAGGAGCTCAATATACTTGATGATTGACATCATTGAAACATGGGAGATGAAGTTTGAGAAAAAACATTACTATGGCAGTTAATGGACTACTGGACTACAATTTTCAATGTGAGCCAGGTATAAACAGACAGAGGACTGTATTTTTACAGGCTGAATACTAAGAGATTTTCTGTTTGCTGTGAGGAGACCGAATTGTGCCTATCATTGCTCCTGTGTGCACTTCAACCGCTGAGGATCGGAGTTGCTCCAGGCAGATCAAGAAGTTAGCTGACTTTAGGACAGCAGAACCCCAGTTGCTGTATTGCTGGGATTGGTGAGAGGAAACTGCTACCATTAACCTGTTGCTGCTAGCAAAGACTGAGCACATAGGGACTGGCCATTTAACTAGGAGCATTAATTACTGCATGCAGACTTTACTTGGACTGTACTTATGTGCACCACATTTAAAAAATGGGCCTCAACGCTAGCCGGCTGAAGAACTAAGGCTAAAGACTGCTCCCTCAGATAGCTGCTTAACCAGAACTTTGCCTACTGTTCATAGTAAGATGTACCTCTTTAGGGAGTCTTAAATATCATCTCTGTTATTCATATAGATTGCACTTTACTATAGCATAGGATGACACCTATAAAGAGTCTGATAAGGCTGCACACCCCGAGACAAATATTTGCAAAATAAGTTAATCAGGTAATTGTCTGATCTGGTATCCAACCCACTGTGTCTCGTATCATGTAAACCGGAGCTCATGTTTTAAACCTTTGTACTGTATGATTTATGTCCAGAGTATTTTGTTAATAAAAACCTATTTTTTATACAAAACTCTCTCTGATTTACAATTGCTGCTAAAAAACCCCATGGGGAATCCTTAATTTTTTTTGCATAGATTGCACTTTATAGTGAATATAGCCTACTGTTTACAGAGGAGTTATCGCAGTATTGATTATTATTGTTGTTACTGTTTTCTAATACCAATACTTATTGCTGATTTTATGGATTACCAGGTTTACGCTAATTTAACTGCATAGAACTCCATTCTATGCTGTTATAGCCTAGGAAACATATTGTCAGGTGACCTGTGATTTACCTAACCCTTTACTTACTCATTTATGTGCATACTGCTATTTACTGCAACCCGTGACAATATTTTGGGTTCATTTACCTCCAACCAGTCTGATGTTTGCTCTTTGATATTGAACCTTAATTGTGTGCAGGATATCTATATTTCTGCTCCCAATAGCAGGGCAGTATCAATTTGCTTAACCTGGTGTGTCAGTGTGGGTGAAGTTGATCTTTGATTCAAGGCAGAACAGAGAACTAAATCTACCAAGTGGCTCCTACGTAGTGTTACATTGGTAAAGCTTAAAACTGAACTCCGGCTTTCTGTCACTTTAAATTTGATAGTTTGGATAAAGCTGGTCGAAGCAAACTACTTCCTTCACTAACAGGTACACCCAATGTGAATGCTGTATAAACTGTATATAGCATTAGTGGGAAAGGCACTGGGACAGGGAATTCCCATTTTGTTCCCAGAACAAAATGAAGTTGAGCTGCCTGCTGATCAGCCATTCAGAGGAAGCTTTGTTTTTTCTGAATGAGTATAAGGCTTCCTCTGTTTGCCTGAGGAGGAGATAGTGATGTCATCCGACCACCAATTTATCTCTGCAAATCAGAGGAAGCCTTGCATTCATTTGGAAAATGCAAAGCTTCCTGTGAATGGCTGAGCAGCATTCAGCCCAACTCAATTTTTTTCCTGGGAATGGAACAAGAATCCCTGTCCTGATGCCAGAACACATCATTGTAAACTGTATGTAGCTGATGCTGCACACAGTGCTCACAGGGGGCTCATCTGTTAGTGAAGGAAATAGTTTGTTTGGTCCCACTCTGTCCACATAAATGTTTTAAAGTGACAGGAACCTGGAGTTAGACTTTAACTGCTGTTAAGTAACGCTCTTACTTGTATTCCACCCATACAGTACAGTCAGGGCTGAACAGTTTTGGAGTACACAGATCATAGCAGGTCGCTCACTCTACTGCTGGTTCATTCAGAAAATGTCTTGAATTCTTTTCAATGAACACACAACATTTTTTGATTGGAGGAGGGGGGTCATAATGTTCATCCACACCTCCTCCAACCACAAATTGCCTTGCATTTATTGAATAGAATTCAAGACATTTTCAGGATGGATGCCCTGTTGTGACCTGTATGCTCCAGCTGGAACTGTAAGTTTCATTGCCGGAGGTCCGTCTTTGACTGTACTGTATGAGGACATAGAAAGTAAGAGTATTACACAATACAGCTGCAGCCACACATTGCACACACTTCATTAGTGTTCATCTAGTATTGCAGTTCAAGTTTGGCTGGAGTTCAGCTTTAATATTCATATTTTTTTGTCTAATTTGTAAAGTGCAATATGAAAACATGCAATGTTGAAAAAAATAAAAGTAAAAAAATAGGAATGGCACAAAAATGAATCACTCGGATATTAGTTATCTTGCTTTCCGCCAATTAAAATTGAATTACAAGAAAGGAAAGTAGAAGATGTACTGAGAGAGCTTATGACCACCACACTCAATTGGCTGGCTTCTCTGTCAATAATTACTGCAGTAATCTTTTGCTATCTTTTGTATAGCATTTCCCTGCCTGGATGATTACAAAACTACAAGCAGTACTAATAAAAACTGAACATGTGGAGTGAGATCAAATAATTTGCTTGTCCCCAGCAGTCTATGAAGGATGTTTATTTTTTAGTCTGTATAACCCCTTTAAAAAAAGAGGAAACATGTTTGTATACACCCTTTGTCTGACTAGCATAATGGTTTATCGTGTAGACAATAGCGCCATTCCCTCCAGCATATTTCTATGTAGCAGTCAGGTGTCTTTCTCATCTAAAATGAAAACAAACAATGAGGATTTTGATTCATTTTTATTGAGTGCAATTTAGATTTTTCTTCTTTTTAATACAATGTTTTTCTTCTTTGAAATTACTGTTACAAACTCCAACATTTTGAACACAGGTGACAAATCCGAGAGGGGTAATTGTACAATGCAGGAACTTACAGAAATATACAGCTATGTGGTAGTCATGGAAGCTAAGGGGGGCTGGAGGGGAGAGAATAGGCGAAGAGGACCCATCATCCACCTCATCTTCTCCAGGGGGGGGCAGATACATCCTTCCGCACTGTCACATGACATCTGATGGCGTATACTGGGCTGGACTCTGCAAAGGAAAGTCAATCACCAAATCAGACAGGTCACACATTTCATCAAACATAAATCTAGACCAGAGTACCTGTGCTCATAACCACTTGCCCTCCTGAAGATTTACCCCCCCCCCCCCCTTCATGACCAGGCCATTTTGTGCGATACGGCACTGCATTACTTTAACTGACAGTTGCACGGTAATGCAACACCAAACCCAAATAAATACCCATTTTTCCACAAATAGAGCTTTCCTTTGGTGGTATTTGATCACCACTTTTTTGATTTATAAATAAAAAAAGACTGACAATTAAAAAAAAAAAAAAACAATATCTTTTACTTTCTGCTAAAAAACATATCCAATAAAAAAAACTATTTTTTTTTTTCATAAATTTAGGCCAACATGTATTCTGCTACATATTTTTGAAAAAAAAAATCCCAATAAATGTATATTGATAGTTTGCATAAAATGTATGGGTTGTAATTATTTTTTTGGATGGATAGTAATGGCACCGATCAGTGGCTTATAGTGGGACTATACAAGCAAAATATAATTACTGCTCTCTCAAAATCAAAGTGAATAAATGAAACCAAGCTGCCAGTTCTTGTGAGATACACACAATAACATACACTTTTCAATAAATAGGTTGCGCTAATTTCTAAAAAATGTGATTGAATGAATAAAAAATAACAACAAATAAAGTCCATCCAGTGTAGTGATATCAATGTGAAATGACGAACGATGCACCCAAGGAATGTGATATGAAAAAGAGAGATGACTTCCACCACTAGACACACTGTCGCTTACCGACTTCCTATGATCTCCTATTATGGGAGAGATCACAAGCGCTTTCGGCTTAATACCCAGCAAGGGCCTTTATTAAACACAGCAACAGTCACAGCCACAGTGTCTTCATAGATTTACACCACTCAAAGGAACATAATGCCATACGATCCCCATGAAGAAATAAAAGGTTTCCACAGTGTAAAATCTTATGGTAATTTTAATATTAAAAATGTATTGCACTTACACTTACTGTAAGTAAATAAACAGAGCATAAAAAATCAAGGCGGTCAGCTCTCCAATGCAGCCCGTCACTCCGGGGCCTGCGCAAACGTAGTAAGAGGAGCGACATGCTGACATCACCGCTTTCACACTGGTCCTGGAGTGATGGGCTGCATTGGAGAGCCAGCTTAATTTTTTATGTTCTGTTTATCTACTTAAGTGTAAGTGCAATAATTTTTTTATAATACAATTAAAATAAGATTTTACACTGTGGAAGCCTTGTATTTCTTCATGGGGATCGTATGGCATTATGTTCCTTTGAGTGATGGAAATCTATGAAGACGTTGTGGCTGTGACTGTTGCTGTGTTTAAAAAAGGCCCTGGCTGGGTATTAAGCCGAAAGTGCTTGTGATCTCTCCCATCATATCACATTCCTTGGGTGCATCGTTCGTCATTTCACATTGATGTCACTACACTGGATAGACTTTATTTGTTGTTGTTTTTTATAGTGGGACTGCAATATTGTGGTGAACAATCGGACACTGACACTTTTGACACTTTGTGGGAACCAGTGACAATAATATTGTAATCAGTGCTAAAATATTGCACTGTCACTGTACTAATGACACTGGCTGGAAAGGGGTTAAACATCTAGGATGATCAAGGGGTAAATGTGTGCCTAGCCAGTGTTTTTGTGTACTATGTTTGCTGTTTTTACTAAGGGAAATTTGGGATTTTTTTTCCTTGCTCAGCAGGGAAAGAAAATCTGTCTCATCCCTGCTGTCAGGATGGAGCTCTGCATTCTTTACTTATGCAGATCTCCGTCCAGCCTCTCTCCTTGTAGATCAGGGGGTGCCGGCGGACATCCTTTGCCCGGCACCTGCTGATTGCAGGCCCCCTATGTGAAAGTGTAGAATCACATACATAGGTGATTCTGCACAGAACGGCTGCCCTGTAGCAGTAAATCTGCTATGGGGTGGTCAGCAAATGCTTAATACAATTCTTCACCACTTCATTATCAGCCTGCAATACCCCTCCATTACCAGGTCATATTTCAGTTTTCAGTACTGTGATAGTTTGACTGACAATCAGTCATGCAACACTGTACCCTAATCAATTTTAAATCATTTTTGAGACAGATAGAACATTCTTTTGCATATATTCAGTTACATAGTTAGTAAGATTGAATAAAGACACCAGTCCATCCAGTTCAACCTGAGTGAACACCCACAATTGTCCCCATCCCTGCACATTGCATCCCATCCACTATATATATTTTTTATATATATTTAGGGTACCCATGTAGCACCATCAATCTATGCAGCGCTCCACACACGTCCCCAAGGGGTCTGCAATCTAAGGTCCCCAATTAAAACCCATACACACATTTTTGGACAGAAGCCAATAAACCTACCAGCATGTCTTTGGAGTGTGGGAGGGAACCAGAGTACCCAGAGGAAACCCACGCAGGCACAGGGAGAACATACAAACTCCAGGCAGGTAGTGTCGTGGTGGAGGTTCGAACCAGCGACTATTGCTGCAAGGTGAGAGTGCTAACCACTACACCACTGTGCTGCCCAATTTAATAACCACACTTTTTTATTTACATTATTTACACTGTGTGATCACTGTGATTAGTCATCACTGCTATCACAAGGTACAGAACCACTCAGATTGGCTCTGTACATTGTGCCTATGAACCAAGCTTTCTGATGGCAGATTGGTTCACATCCATTATTGTAGAAATCTATTCTAAACCTAACACTTATGCTGACTAAGCTGTGTAAAAAAGATACATATACTTACCCATTTTCATCACACTCTGATCCATTCACATGATCTGGTTTCCCTATGTTAGTCAGAAGTGGCTGCAGGGGAGAGGAGGGAGCATCGACAATGGCTGGGCCATAGGAGATTACAGGTGATGTCACCACTCCCAGACATTCCAGCATTGTTGGTGCTCTTTCCTCTCTCCTGCAGCCGCTGCTGGCTGACACAGAGTAGATCATGTGAATGGACTGGAGCAGGGTGAACGTGGGTAAGCATATACATGTTTCTTACATAGTTTAATCAACATAGGCATTAGCAGGGTAGAGAGAGCATTTTTAAGGTTAGTTAGGTTTAGCTTGGAATTCTACTTTAATGAGTGCACTTGCCACCTAAGGGTGGTTTCTGCATTATCATTTAGAAAAATAAGCATTCACGACTTTGCCGATTATAAAAGAACTATGGTAGATAAGTGTCCCACTCAGGACAATGTAACAGGTGTGTTAGGGGATCATATAATGGGCATTGTTTGCCTGCATTTGACATGTGTTTGGAAAGCCTGTCAAATGCAGGTCAGCAAAATCCCATAGACTTTAATTGAGAAGTACACAACAGGTCAGGGACTGCATTAGACCTGCAGTGCACTGCATTTTTGTGACTGTAGCATATCTTTTTGAGATGCATTTCAACTGTATGCAAAGTAGTTCACATGCAGCCTTTTGTTATCAAGTACTGCGTTTGTGATTCGAATAGAAAACCCAGTGCCTGACAAAATCGGCTGTAGACATTAGCCCCAATTGCCCCCCCCCCACCCCCCCCCCACCCCACATATTTTTCTTCACCCCCTCTCTTCATGTATACTGTATTGCAATGAAAAATGATAGAAAAGATAAATATTTCCTGAGAGAGGATACAGACATTCCATGCAAATCTGTCTCTATGAGGTAATGCTTCCTATGCTGGAAAAGATCTGGGAATTACATGACCCCCATCTGTGAAACATTGAAAACGAACTATCACTTCTGAGTAATGCAAGTTTTGAAATTTTCCAGGGTATGTTATTCAGCAGAAAAGTTTGTTTTTAGAGCTGCCAATTTCCATTTCAATACTGGACTCTTGGCTAAGGGTCTTACCTACTGTGTCAATTTTAAAATATCCCTCTATGTATTATTATTATAATTATTATACAGCATGTATATACGGTAACACCAACCGTTTGTACAGCACTTTGAAAAATGGTGGAAGACACTACAGTTACAACACATTTCAATACAAGAGCAATCAGAGGATTTGTTAGAGCTTACAATCTAAAAGGAAGGGTCAAGTGATACAAAAAAGTAATAACTGTAATGGATAAGCTGATTGAGAAAGTATAAGTACAGATTATTATAGGCCTCTCTGAAGAGATGAGTTTTCTGGGATTGCCTAAAGATGGATATAGTAAGAGATATACAGATTGGGCTAAGAAGTTTCAGAGGATGTGAGCATGAGAGTAAGTGACAATGGAGCTAGAGTGCAGGAGATCTTGGAAGGAGCAAAGAGAATGGTTTGGTTGGTTTTGAGACAAGGTTGGTGATATCATTGGGGGCATGTTATGGATGATTTTGTACGTCGTTTATTTGTTTGATGAGCAGAAGCAAATGAAGAGATTGGCAGTGAGGGGTAGCAAACACTAAATAATTGGAATCTTAGTTCTTCATTTTTTATGTAACCTCTCTTAACCCTCCTAACATTACCACTTTTTCACTTGTATAATCCAAAAAAACACTGCTCCTCGCCTACCTGACATGGCCAGGTATATATACTGCACCGGGTAAAGGAAGCAGCAAGGCTGTATTGGAAGAATTCCTAAATTTAACAATTGGCCAGAATTTTACACGATCCTCTGTTTAACATTTGTAATGAAAACTTGTGAAAATATCAATTTTGGAAAAAAAAAGTATTATAGATATAATAAACTGCATCAAACTGACCGAAAAATAAGGTGTCTTACTGTAGTGCTGAAATTCCATCACTTCAATTAGTGGGCACACAATTGTTGTCAAAGCAACAGTATCATCACCTCTAGGATCATTTATTTTACAAAAAGATAAAAAAAAATTTATTTATTTTACTGGTCTTTTGCTTGGCTTAAACTATTCTGAAAATATTAAAAATAAAGTGGAACTAAAGATAAAAATGTAAAAAATTGCGAATAGGTAAGGTTTTTATTGCAGAAGAGGCTAGCAATTCCCAATCAAAATGGAAGAAGAATGTGGAGAGATGATACCAGCGCCAGTGCTATGACTGTATATTTATTGATGATGGAGTACAAAACTTTGAGGCCAACGGTCCAAGTTAGTGAGGCCTGAGAGGCTTTACTATCCAAAACTGCACATTTTATTTATTCTTTTCATTCAGATATTTGCTTTATCGCTAATTATGCTAAACCAGTGGCGTATGATGTGTATAGCAGTTAAATTTTCTACCAGCTCCCACAAAACTTTAATTTTTACTTCTATTATATTGAATATTGAAACCCCAGGGGTTTTCTGTGACCAAGGCACGGCAGCTTCCCCTGCTTCTCCTTCCCCCTCCTCCTCCTCATCGGCCAATAGGATCGCTTCTCCTCTCGGCCAATCGGGAGACAGGTCCCGCTTCCTGATTGGCGGAGAAGAGAATCAGGACAACAATGGCGAATGTTAATGTTCTGTGCCCCAAGCCCACCCCTTTTTTGAAGCAAAAAAAAGCTTAAAAAAAAACCCCATTGGAATTCATGCATCCGGCGCCCTATATGTAGATTAGGGGCCGGACGCCATTGGTTGCCAGGGTCCTACACATAATGATATATAAACAAGTAATATATACAAAAGAGCAGTTTGCAGTCAATGAATGCAATGTTTCACAATGCCCTGCTATAGCATCATGAGAGTTATAGTTGTGCAACATCCAAAATAATTAATTTATTATTTCTATTACTTTAGCACCTTTTTAGTGAATATTTTTGATTTTCACAATTATACTTGGGATTTGATAAGAATGTGTAATAAAATAATACAAAAAAGTGTAGCAGTATTCAGTTGGTGTCTGAATACACATCAGTGTTTAGCAGCAAGCCCGGTAATATAACATTCTGCAAGAATATACCTATCATGGTAGTGTGATGGTTCATGTACATATATTTTAACAATGTGCAATAGGTAAACTAAAAATAAAGCAGAAACGAATTTCTGGTCAACAAAGGGGGTTGAAATAAAGCCAAGGAGAAGGTCTTTCTACATATAACAGACATGAAATCACATTGAGCATTTATTAGTCTCTCTTTACCCAAAAAGAAATAAAGAAATGGCTCTGAAGAAATATATTTAATACTGTAATAGACACAAAACTTTCTGTGTATCCTGGTTGGTTTTATGTTAATTACTGTGACATGAGTTTATATTTATATATCTATGCAGCGGTATGCATGAACACAAGGAAAGAAAGTAGAAGGGAAGTGGTTGGGGAAGATGATCCTCAGATTTATAGTGTGATAATTCCGGAATCCATTTTTTCACAATGGGGACAGTGACAGACAGGAAATGTTAGTTGCTATATTGCGTAAGTCAATTTTCCTGTTCGCATTCTAACCTGACATTCCACGGAATTATGATCTACCTTGTCATATATTATTGAAACCGAAGAAAAGAGATAACTAAAGACAGAGGTAATGGAAAGATATAAAATAATACAAGGATAATCAAAGAGTGCAAATATAGTCACAACGTGCCATTGAATGATGTTGGAGCCTCGTTGTAAATGGGGCTCTGTCAAATGTAATATATTGTGGCCCGTTAGTTAGGGCAACTACTGATGAGAAAGGAAATGTACCTGCCGTTCAGTTCAAACACTTGGAATGCTTGCAAAGAGTTTTTTTCTGGCATACTACAATTCTGTTACACTATGAGGTTGAAAGGCAAATAGACTTTGCAAAGTACAGTTGCACTCTCCATGTGCAGTTGCTCCAGAGCTTAGAAAATTGGGGTAAAGTACCCAATCACACGCAAGGAAAATTAAAAAAACAGCATTTTCACTTGCACATGATTGGATAATGGATGTCAGCAGAGCTTCTGCTCATTTACTAAGCTCTGGAGCAACTGCACTTTGCAAAGGGCACAGCCTATTTGCCTTTAGCAAATTAACCCCCCCTGTTTACTAATCTCTAGACTTGTAGTTTTCTTTATTATTATTATTATTATTATTAAATGCAACTTTTAAAGGCCAGTGTTGACAACTGTGTGTTCATTTAAAATTGGTTCCCGTATAAGTTTATAGAAATGCAAGTCAGAAGGTCTTCTGCAGGTCACACATGCCGGAGGTCAACAAATTCCTAAATTGATATTAAAGCCAATTTGTTTGTAAAATGAGATGCTGATAGCGAGACTTGCATGCTCTTCCTGTCTTTTCTCCTTTGTTTGCTCCTCAACTGTCTCCGACTGCACTGCTCTACTTCTCATATGTGTCTTTTCCCTGTGCCTGGCAGAACCTATGAAGTCCCACTGGAATCTTCACTTTGTACATGCTCTCGTTTTGAACTACAATCTTTTGTGCAGCTGCTCCCAGCACTGCACACACAGGCAGCATAAGAGACACAGAATCAAAGCCAAAACTAGGGAACCTCTGTCAATCACCACTTTGTAGAAGGAGAGGCAAAGCTTTGGTTCTGTGTCTGGGGCTGCCTGTGTGTGGGGCGCTGAGAGCAGCTGCATCTAAGATTGTAGTTCAAAACAGGAAAGCACACCAAGTGACGACTGTGGGGGGACGCCATTGGAACAGGGGACACCCACATACCTGAAGACAGGCAGCGCAGCTTGGGGCAGTATGAGGAACAAATAAAGCGAGCAAGACAAAAAAAAATGGCTATATTATTTAATGATTTTAGAAATGTCTCAAATAGATGCCACCGACACAAAGCCAACGACCGGCAATACAGACACTAAGTCTAACTTTATTTTTATTTTTTTAATGGTGAAATTGGACACAAATATGATGCTTAAAGCGGGGTTCCACTCAAATTTTTAACTTAATCTTACCCCCTTCAGTTAATTGCATAGATGTTCAAATGCCGCACAATTTTTTTTTTTATCGCTGTAATTACCTTTATATTGTACTTTATTGTGGCACTTCCTGTCTCTCCTCCCATGGGAGTAGGCGTGTTTATTGCCTTTCCCCGGCGCCGCACTGTCTCCTGGGAGCCTAGTGTCAGGCTTCCCAAGATTCAGCGAGGAAACAATGATCATGCACGTGAACAAGCTGTGAATGAACAGCATTCACCGCATCCAGGAAATCAATGCTTGTGGGCTTCACGTGCCCACAAGCAAGATGGAAACAGCCAGCATCACATTTTTTAAGTTATTCTTCAGTACGAAAACAGACAGAGGCGGAAATATTACACCCAAACTGTGAGTATTATTTTGGGGTTAGCAAAGTGTCTCAATGACCTAAAAAAAAAAAGAAAAAGATTGGTCGCCGGACTCCCGCTTTAAGAATAAATATATATGTGTGTGGCTGTATTACAATAGACCTAAATCAAATCGCTAAAATCAAATATTATATGAGCTTTAAAGTGATAGTAAAGGTAAATATACATATACATATATATATATTCTTACAGAAGAGGAGGAACCAAGAGCATCAGCGGGAGACCTGAGAAGAAGAGGATCAGGGCTGCTTTGTACAAAACCATTGCAGAGAGCAGGTAAGTATATCATGTTTGTTATTTATAATATATATATCTATATATATAGATATATATATTTAAATAACAAACATGATATACTTATCTGTTCTCTGCAATGGTTTTGTACAAAGCAGCCCAGATCCTCTTCTTTCTTGGGTCTCCCGCTGATGCTCTTGGCTCCTCCTCTTCTCTGAATGCACCCATAGCAAAACGCTTGCTATGGGGGCACTCATGTGTGCTCACTCCTGAGCTCTGCTCTGTGTTTCCATAAGACACACAGAATGGGTCTCGACCCTGGCTCTGCCCCCACTCCCTCCTCACTGGCTGTGATTGACAGCAGCAGGAGGCAGAGACCCGGAAGAGCAGCTGCTGCTGTGCACAGAGCTGAATTGCAGTTGGGCTTGGGTAAGTATTGGGGGGGGGGGGCTGGGGGGGGGGCAGCATACTAAAGTTTTTTTTCCTTTCATGCATAGAATGCATTAGGGGATAAAGCTTCAGCCTTTACAACCACTTTAACGTGGTAATTGTTTTTTTGTTTTTTTTATGTGTATGCGTTTTAAAATAATACCTGTTGAACCTTCCAAGGACTTCTTACAGGGTGGCTACTGTATCCCAAAAGTGCTCCTGCATGGGTACGTTTGATAGCGACAATGGGTGGCCATGCCAAAGCTTATTATACAGGCATAGTCCACCATATTGTCACTATAAGACAATCAGTCCATTGCAATAATGTGCTGCCCATGCCAAAGCATGTGCATGTAGACAAGAAGTGACTGAAAGAGCCAAGAGGAGATCGCATGAAATAAGAAAGATGAGAATTGTATTTTCCCAAAAATGTTTTGCAAACTAAATTTCATCAATAAAAACTGAGCCCAACTGAGAATCCCTGTGTAGGGTCAGAGCACCACTTACCACCTACAGCATTTCCTGTGCTGCCAAGCTGCCATTATTTACTGTGAGCCAACCCCTCAACCTACTCCTCGGGGGGGACCCTGCCCATCCCTACCAACACTGCAAAGTCTCAAGGATGTAAAGGTTTGTACAGGATGCTTACATTAGCTTTAAATTGTACTTTTTGAAAAAAACTGCACATTATATAGAGTCTTAAATTCAAAACTGACCCAGTGCTAAAATTTAGGACTAGTTCCATGGACAAACCATGCATCTTCATCTGGAAACCATACACTAATATTTCTGATTACCTTGGTAATTTCTTGAAGCAGTGAATTTCGTATTAATTACCGTTCTATAAATGTACGTTAAAAGTCAAATCAACATTTATTGATAATGTGGGCTGTCACAGTACCACCACAAAGCACCAACAGCGAGAGTCATGAACTGAATATAACTCAGCATGTTGCCAATAGTCATCAACTGATCACCACTGCAATTTTGTCTGGCTCATGACAATAAAGACATTTCTACAGCATCTTTTGGATTCAAGAGTGCGATCAATCTTTTCTTCTCTTCTTGATATTGCCTACAGTGATGAGCCGGGATTAGCACCTTGGACCGGGTGTGTCCATTTTTTTGCCTGAAGTGGTGTGTGCACCCTTGTTATGTTGCCAATAGTAACATCCACTTTAGTTATATCACACATATTTTAACTAAGGATGAGCTCCGGCGTGTTCGCACACCCCATGTGCAGAGCCCTCCAGGAAGTCGGCACTGCGCTGCGCTAATCACAGGGAGTGACACATTTCCCGATCTCTGCAGCCACGCATCGGGACAATGTCTCACTGCCTGTGATTAGTGCAGCGCAGTGCTGACTTCCTGGTGGGCTCTGCACATGGGGTGTGCAAACACACCGGAGCTCATCCCTAATTTTAACCTGTTTCTAAAGAGCTTTTCCCTTCCTTATAAGCAGCGGCTCGTGTGCACCACACTGAACCTGCAGACTTGTAATAACGGACCAGCAGACACATCTCCTTAATTATGGTATACCCAGCTGAGGAGGTTAACCTTCATTCATACAGGATAAAAGTCACACTGAACTCATGTTCAGTTCTCTTGACAACTGAACGTTTAGTTTTGCTACTTGACTCACTTCCTGGGGAACTGTGATATTTTCCATTATTAAACATAGGTTGAGCATAGCCTTTAATTGCCACAAGAAATGTGCAGGTAGCAGAGCTTATACAGAATGACGCACCGCTCATCAGAATACATACAGTACAAACCTCAAGAATCAGATGGAGGATGGAATCAGGCCACAATGTGTTCATACAGAATAAGGACAAATTGCATGGATAGGTTTAGCACTAGACACTTAGAAACAAAGTTATTCAGAGTAGCTGGAGAATGTGAAAACTAATCATAAATATTGCAGTGAAGAAATGGATCCAAGTACAGTATTTCCTGAAAATGTGTAACAGTTTGCAAGGACTAGTACAGTGTACAGACTGGCACCAGTGCAAATAAGGGAAACATATCAGCCAAAATTCCCAAATCTGAGGTTATGACCAGGCAATACCTGAGAAACTCAAAAAAGCCTCCATTATTGCCTGTTCCAACATTGACGGACCCACCATGCCCAAGTCCCCACACATATCTGTGTGCTGCCAAGCTTCCCAGTCACTGACCAAATTCTAAGCACTTCTGCCATTCATGGATGAGTTCTGTGGAAAAAGTGGAGCTAGTAAGTGATCATTTAGCAGTTGGTGCATATTCAACACAGCAGAACAACAAGCCTTTCGCAATAGGGCTTCAAGGCTTATTGAGAAAACTGCCCATATAGGTACCACCAGATATGACAGTTGTCAAAGTTGTCATTTTGATCTAATGTGTGGTCATAAGATGTATGGAGACTGTAAGAGTGAACATGCCATGTCTACCATAGTGAATACTGGTGAAGGGCAGGCACAAAGTTTCCCTTCTGGTCTTCAATTCAGTTCTTCCATGCCTGAGAGGACCCAGGTTCTTGGGTCCAGGCTGTATACAAAGCCCCCCAGTCTCTCAGATTAGTGCTACACCTCACGACATTCAAGTTGCTGGAGCCTCTACTTTACAATAAGAATGCAAAAAACCCAAATGACCTGAAGCACCACTCAAAGCTCCATCCAAGTCATGTGGTAATTCTAACCCTGCCAGGTGCTAGTTTCCCAAGGGCCCATCCTGCCCAAAAAACAACTCTGAAAAGAAAAAAAATTAAGAGCACACAGGCAGCCACCTGGTTCACAGAGTATCAGAAAGTCTTCAGCTCTGCCTCCTCCTAAGCCACACCCCTCTAACACGTTTCACCCGCACATGGGCTTAGTCGTAGAGGTCATCAACATTACTACAGTTGAACCCATCCTTCTATTAAATTTATGTAAGCAGATAAGGCTGAATTCACAATTTACCATTTTTACCTTATTTCTGGCCATATGCTATTTTCAGCTCTCATTGACCATTATGGCTACATATAAGAGTTGTTATTAAACCAATTATAGCTTAATGAAGTTAGCCTTTAGTATTATGGTTTCTTAGACTCTCTATGATGACTCACATTGTAAGGTTCAGAGTTATCTGTTACTGAACTTCTCTCAATGAACTCTTTCAGAGTGTGTTTAGCTGTCATGTGATTTAAGTCGCAAAGATAAATAGAAGTATCCTATACAGTATGAGGTGGGGCATGGGTTAAATTTTCAATACTATCCTACATCGGTAGTGTATTTAGGGTTTGTGCTGCCCTAGGCCTGACTAAACTCGTGCACCCCCCAATTTATATATTACCCACCCCTTCCTGTCAAGGCCACACCCCTTGCTGTTTAAGTGAGTTTAAGTTTAAGAAATATTAGAGTGTTGACACTAGTTCTGGGGGCCTGGGGGGGCAATCGATTCCCTTAATTTGCATAGATTTCCTCTCACTTCCTGTTTGGCTATGGGGCAGGAACTGAAAGGAAATCTCTTGATTGGGTCATGGATTATAACTCTGACAGGGTGAAATAAAAACAAGATGGCTGGGCTATATGAGGAAACAACTCAAATGATTTTCCATCCCTAATTAAGGTAGTAGAAAAGGAGGGGGGGAGGGGGGGGGAGGGAAGGGAAGGGCTGTTTTGGCAGTACCCTCCTCAAAAAGTGGGATTTTAAGGAAAAAGTGGCTGAGTTGCGTAGATGAGCATTAGACAATCAGCTAAAATTAATAATGTTTATTGAGAAACAATATAAAAAGGTATAGACAATACAAATATAGACATTTAATTATCCAGTAGTAACATCCGAGGTTCGTGCGTGACTAGAGCCAACATGTTTCGCAAAAGGAATTTCGCTTCATCAGGGCTAGACACGATGCAGTTAATGCATATACACTGTGTAAACAATAAACAGTCTTAGGTCATTAAGTAAAATAACAGATCCTAACAAATACCAATTATAACAGAAAATCGCTCACCTACTATGATTCCAAGACTAGAAATTAAAATCACCATTCATTAGACAACAACCGCAAAGCCGGCCGGCATGAAATGTCACTGGGTGCCAGATCCCAGATAAACAGTGCCAGTAGGAGAACTGGGCCATACATTCAGGGTATTGTGCACAGGAAACCACTGCTGAAATTAAAAATAGTACACCCATCAGAAACACCAAGGATAAATGGTAGATCAAGCTACACTAACAATGATTAGTCAGTGACAGAGCAGTAGTATCTAATATATGTATATATATAATGCCCAGTGTTATGTGTTGTATGATACTGATAACGCAGGGGCCCAGCACAACATTTCCTTAACACTTAGGTGTACATGTATATATATCCCCACAAGGCAAAGGCCAAGAATGCATGACGAAAGCAAAAAACATGGGTACCCCCCATTTTGAGATCATAACCCCATACAATGGTGAGGGAATGGTATATCCAAAATATAAAGACTTACCCTTAAAGGTAGAAGGGGAGGGGGGGGAAAGAGGAAAAGGCCCGCAGGGCTATTTTCGTAGAGAATACGGGCGTCCGCCCGTTTACGATGGATGGCCGCAAGATGTGTCTGACAGACAGCATCAGTGCCTCCATCTTTAAATAATATGGCCCCACCGGAAGCAATCAGGTCAGCGGTGACCTCCGGCATTGCGTCCCTTTGGACCAATATGTATGTATTCTTTATTTTTTGCTGTTTTTCTTGTTGTTGTCTTGCACCATTCCTTGGCACCTCCGCAGTTGGCCGGTTATTATTGCCTTTTAGTAGGAGGATTCGGACGTCCCTGCCCAGGGGGTGGAGCTCCCCTTCCTTCCGCCCCCACCTGCCCATCACGCCATGGCGTGATATGGGCAATGCGCGCGCACCACTGTGGTGGAATGCGGCTGCGTCCGCTCTGTGGGTGCGCGCGCACTACGACAGGGACTTCCGGACCGGAAGCAATGCCGGAGGTCACCGCTGACCTGATTGCTTCCGGTGGGGCCATATTATTTAAAGATGGAGGCACTGATGCTGTCTGTCAGACACATCTTGCGGCCATCCATCGTAAACGGGCGGACGCCCGTATTCTCTACGAAAATAGCCCTGCGGGCCTTTTCCTCTTTTCCCCCCCCTCCCCTTCTACCTTTAAGGGTAAGTCTTTATATTTTGGATATACCATTCCCTCACCATTGTATGGGGTTATGATCTCAAAATGGGGGGTACCCATGTTTTTTGCTTTCGTCATGCATTCTTGGCCTTTGCCTTGTGGGGATATATATACATGTACACCTAAGTGTTAAGGAAATGTTGTGCTGGGCCCCTGCGTTATCAGTATCATACAACACATAACACTGGGCATTATATATATACATATATTGGATACTACTGCTCTGTCACTGACTAATCATTGTTAGTGTAGCTTGATCTACCATTTATCCTTGGTGTTTCTGATGGGTGTACTATTTTTAATTTCAGCAGTGGTTTCCTGTGCACAATACCCTGAATGTATGGCCCAGTTCTCCTACTGGCACTGTTTATCTGGGATCTGGCACCCAGTGACATTTAATGCCGGCCGGCTTTGCGGTTGTTGTCTAATGAATGGTGATTTTAATTTCTAGTCTTGGAATCATAGTAGGTGAGCGATTTTCTGTTATAATTGGTATTTGTTAGGATCTGTTATTTTACTTAATGACCTAAGACTGTTTATTGTTTACACAGTGTAAATGCATTAACTGCATCGTGTCTAGCCCTGATGAAGCGAAATTCCTTTTGCGAAACATGTTGGCTCTAGTCACGCACGAACCTCGGATGTTACTACTGGATAATTAAATGTCTATATTTGTATTGTCTATACCTTTTTATATTGTTTCTCAATAAACATTATTAATTTTAGCTGATTGTCTAATGCTCATCTACGCAACTCAGCCACTTTTTCCTTAAAATCCCACTTTTTGAGGAGGGTACTGCCAAAACAGCCCTTACCTTCCCTCCCCCCCCCCTCCCCCCCTCCTTTTCTACTAACTCTGACAGGGGTTATAACGCTATTCAAAATGAAAAAAAAAGTGTTGCCTATAGTTCTACTTTAAGCACAAATTTCTGATAATTTTATGGAGAGGACTAAGAAGAAGATATAACCATTCCAGTGGTGCAGCAGAAAACATAGCACAGTGAGGAAGGTTTGTAGTCCAGGATGAGTGCACAGTCAAAATTAGAAGCGGCGCTCCCCCCCCCGTTGCGGAATGCCAGCTGCCTGCATGCCCGAAGCAGTGAGGCCGCTTTATGGGGGCGCTAGACTAATTTGCCTCTCAGCCCAGTCCACTCCAGAAGACTGGTGCTACACTAACAGTGTAGCGCAAGCTGGCGGGGACTCTTTCCGTGCTACCCCCCTGCAAAGTGCTGCCCTAGGCCTGGGCCTTGTCAGCCTAGGCCAGGATACAGCGCTGTCCTACATAAAACACTTTGACAGAACACATGATACAGAGGAAAAATGAAAATAATTACTGTAATGAAAATACATTAAAGAGTATGTAAACCCAGCATTTCATGGTACAGCACGTGCTGTACCATGTACTTGTATGAGAAAGTATCCTGTTCTCATTGTATTGCTTCCTTTGCTTTAAATCCCTGGTGATCCTACCAGTTTCTCTGCTTTCCTATTAAAAACTGACCACAATAAGAAGGAGTACACACCATGGTTCCATGGTCAGTTCTCTTGCTGTGCTGGGAACTCAGCCTGCTCTCCTCCAATGATCAGACTTGTCCTGACACGCCCCCCCCGCACAGCCTTTAACTGGGAAGTTCAGTGTGTTGTTGCTTCTCCTCCCCCAGCTCTTATGCAGCTGAGAACAGAGGGAATGTGATCACTTATAAAAAAAAGGGGGAAAAAAGGTACTGATAATGTTTTATATCTATACACAAATGTTTTGCCTTTCGTTTCTAATTTAAACTGAATGGGTTGTTTTACAGGGTGATCGTTTACTATCACTTTAATAATGAAATGTGCAAACAGATATACTGTATGTTTACAGAAATATGTGAGAATACCTGCCACCTGTCTTGATAAACATCCAAGGTAAACCTATGTGAAACAAGAATTTATAGAAGTGTTTTGAATTCCTGAAATACATAAAAAAAATATATTTCCAGCAGTGTAAAATTAACATGCTTTAGGTCTGTCCACTATTTCTGGGTTTTGTAAATTTTACGCATTTACTTATTTTTGCAATTTTTAAATTGTACAAAAATGGACACAAAGTGGCAGCGAAAAGGCTACTTTTTCTGCCAGGCAATGCTGCAAACAGGAAAACATCTAGAATTTTTATTATTTGGTTTTAACTTTAATTTTGCAAGTGGATTTTTAAATTTGCTTTTAAATAGTACAATTAGGAGATTAAAAACGATAAACCTCAGGGAAGACAAAAGAGTAAAAGATATATGTATAAAGCACAGAATGTTATGTAACACCACCGAAGGGGGGGGGCTGCAAAAATACACTACATGAAAGATACAGCAGGAAGAATAAGTGGGAAATTACATGAACTGTTATTAGTAAAAATTATTTTTTTCCTCTAGAAATACAAGCATTGAATAGGAAATAAATGTTTTTGTAATTTAGCATACATTAACAGGCAGGCTCATTATCCGCACTAAAGTGCTTGGTGATTATTCCTTGTTAAATGCTCATCCCAAGTCTTTGTACCATTAATGAAAACCCCATGATGAGCTTCGCACAGAGTACTACTTGCCATTAAGTAAACACCATTCCAAAGGAAATAACCAAGTGTATACAAAATAATCAGTTAAGCTTCAGCCAACCTTAAAGTACAGTATCTTTTAGTTCTAGTTTGGAAAAGGGTTAAATCCTTTTGACATTTTCTTTTTTTTTTTTTTTTTGATGTCTGTGGCTCGATAAGATTTCCCATTACTTCTTTTCCTGGAAACACAGAGAGCAAATATCTCCACAGTGCGGGGAACAGCTGTAAAATTTTGGATTTGCAATCACTTTCTGTCCCACTGACAGTGACCACAGGAAAAAGAGGGGGACACAGATAATAATACAAAATTCAGGTTTAACAATTTCTCTATTCTATTTTGGTTTTAGATACATTTTAATTCCAGTGGTGTGTGGAGAAGGTGTTTTACATCCCCAATAAGCCACCATCTCTTAAACTGAATTTTTTATATCACCTTTCAAGATTTTACATCTACCAAATTTTGCAGGCTAGGGCACTATGGGTTTCATGGGCCCCTAGACAACCTTGAAGAGGGTTGAAGAAATATGGCGGTTACCTTATATTCACTTTATATCTTATTCCAGCAACATATGTACTTTAATATGTATGAAGTACCAATGCTATATTGTATGCCGTTGGCTAAGAATTAGATTGTCTTAACATCAGTGTCCCTGAGAATTATTTTAAAATAGCTAGCAAGCTAGGCTCTTTCTCAGCAAAACAAGTCAGGGAATGTTAAGGGAAAGGATGGGTGGTTTAGTGCAGGGGAAGAAAAATATTCTAAGGGTTAGCTATGAGTCACAACATTATCTATAATTTTAAATGAGCTCAAGGGACATATAATGTTTCAAACATTTGTCCCCTGAAAATCATTTCCCAGTGAAGGTCCCTGGTCTTCAGCACTGGACACATATACTATAGAACATATTTTGTGTTATGCTAGGTTCATATCATTATTAATGTATTCCAAGATAATCAGCATTTAAAATGTGTTGATTTAATTTGCACAAATTAAGTCACATAAGTCACATTTTGCACCCTAACCCTCCGAGCAATGAGTTTTATTACGAAAGATCAGTATTATGGTATTTCCAGGAATTCTTTTTCAAAAGTCAGCAAAATTGGCAGACAGCCAAACATAGATATCTAGTTTTGGCTTCATGCCACGTGACTGAATAAGGTACTGATACCATAGATCCATCAGGAAATCTGGAGGTCCACTGTAGGCAGGAGACAAAGATATGTAAATTAATGTGGCACAATTGGCGTAGTATAGGATAAACATTCTGTTATTGAAATATTGAAGCATGGGGTTATTTTGTTGTTTTGTGTGATACTTTTTGACACTTTGAAAAGTAGAAATTGCACCAGGATTATGGTAATTGCACACAATGGTTAGGGTTAGGGATGAGCCGAACACCCCCCTGTTCGGTTCGCACCAGAACATGCGAACAGGAAAAAAGTTCGCTCGAACACGCGAACACCGTTAAAGTCTATGGGACACGAACATGAATAATCAAAAGTGCTAATTTTAAAGGCTAATATGCAAGTTATTGTCATAAAAAGTGTTTGGGGACCCGGGTCCTGCCCCAGGGGACATGGATCAATGCAAAAAAAAGTTTTAAAAACGGCTGTTTTTTCAGGAGCAGTGATTTTAATAATGCTTAAAGTCAAACAATAAAAATGTAATATCCCTTTAAATTTAGTACCTGGGGGGTGTCTATAGTATGCCTGTAAAGGGGCGCATGTTTCCTGTGTTTAGAACAGTCTGACAGCAAAATGACATTTCGAAGGAAAAAACATTTAAAACTACCCGCGGCTATTGCATTGCCGACAATACACATAGAAGTTCATTGATAAAAACGGCATGGGAATTCCCCACAGGAAAACCCCGAACCAAAATTTTAAAAAAAAATGATGTGGGAGTCCCCCTAAATTCCATACAAGGCCCTTTAGGTCTGGTATGGATATTAAGGGGAACCCCGGCCAAAATTAAAAAAAAAAAACGACGTGGGGTTCCCCCTAAATTTCATACCAGACCCTTCAGGTCTGGTATGGATTTTAAGGGGAACCCCGCGCCAAAAAAAAAAAAAAAACGGCGTGGGGTTCCCCCAAAGATCCATACCAGACCCTTATCCGAGCACGCAACCTGTCAGGCCGCAGGAAAAGAGGGGAGGACGAGAGTGCGGCCCCCCCCTCCTGAACCGTACCAGGCCACATGCCCTCAACATTGGGAGGGTGCTTTGGGGTAGCCCCCCAAAACACCTTGTCCCCATGTTGATGAGGACAAGGGCCTCATCCCCACAACCCTGGCCGGTGGTTGTGGGGGTCTGCGGGCAGGGGGCTTATCGGAATCTGGAAGCCCCCTTTAACAAGGGGACCCCCAGATCCCGGCCCCCCCCCTGTGTGAAATGGTAAGGGGGTACTTACCCCTACCATTTCACTAAAAAACTGTCAAAAATTTTAAAAATGACAAGAGACAGTTTTTGACAATTCCTTTATTTAAATGCTTCTTCCTTCATCTTCTTCTTCTTCTGGTTCTTCTGGCTCTTCTGGTTCTTCCTCCGGCGTTCTCGTCCAGCATCTCCTCCGCGGCGTCTTCTATCTTCTTCTCCTCGGGCCGCTCCGCACCCATGGCATGAGGGGAGGCTCCCGCTCTTCTCTTCTTCTTCATCCTCTTCTCTTCTTCCTTCTTCTCTTCTTCATTTTCTTCTCCGGGCCGCTCCGCATCCATGCTGTCATGGAGGGAGGATCCCGCTGTGTGACGGCGTCTCTTCGTCCGACGGCTCTTAAATAATGGGGGGTGGGGCCACCCAGTGACCCCGCCCCCCTCTGACTTGACGGGACTTCCCTGTGACGTCACGGGGAATGCCACATTGAAGTCCCGTCATGTCTCGTGCGTCAGAGGGGGGCGGGGTCACCGGGTGGCCCCGCCCCCCGTTATTTAAGAGCCGTAGGATGAAGAGACGCCGTCGCACAGCGGGAGCCTCCCTTCATGACAGCATGAATGCAGAGCGGCCTGGAGAAGAAAATGAAGAGGAGAAGAAGAGAAGAAGGAAGAAGAGAAGAGGATGAAGAAGAAGATGAAGAGAAGAGCGGGAGCCTCCCCTCATGCCATGGGTGCGGAGCGGCCCGAGGAGAAGAAGATAGAAGACGCCGCGGAGGAGATGCTGGACGAGAACGCCGGAGGAAGAACCAGAAGAG
The DNA here is from genome assembly GCA_037952925.1 of Lithobates clamitans. Taxonomy (NCBI): domain Eukaryota; kingdom Metazoa; phylum Chordata; class Amphibia; order Anura; family Ranidae; genus Lithobates; species Lithobates clamitans. The sequence continues at coordinate 1,436,842 of JBBGZY010000925.1, read as the reverse complement.
CCAGAAGAACCAGAAGAAGATGAAGGAAGAAAGAAGAAAGAAGAAGCATTTAAATAAAGGAATTGTCAAAAACTGTCTCTTGTCATTTTTAACATTTTTGACAGTTTTTTTAGTGAAATGGTAGGGGTAAGTACCCCCTTACCACTTCACACAGGGGGGGGGGCGGGATCTGGGGGTCCCCTTGTTAAAGGGGGCTTCCAGATTCCGATAAGCCCCCCGCCCGCAGACCCCCACAACCACCGGCCAGGGTTGTGGGGATGAGGCCCTTGTCCTCATCAACATGGGGACAAGGTGTTTTGGGGGGCTACCCCAAAGCACCCTCCCAATGTTGAGGGCATGTGGCCTGGTACGGTTCAGGAGGGGGGGGGCGCACTCTCGCCCCCCCTCTTTTCCTGCGGCCTGCCAGGTTGCGTGCTCGGATAAGGGTCTGGTATGGATCTTTGGGGGGACCCCACGCCGTTTTTTTGGGGGGTTTTTTGGCGCGGGGTTCCCCTTAAAATCCATACCAGACCTGAAGGGCCTGGTATGGAATTTAGGGGGACCCCCACATCTTTTTTTTTTCAATTTTGGTTCGGGGTTGCCCTGTGGGGAATTCCCATGCCGTTTTTTATCAATGAACTTCTATGTGTATTGTCGGCAATGCAATAGCCGCGGGTAGTTTTAAATGGCTTTTTTTCCTTCGAAATGTCATTTTTCTGTCAGACTGTTCTAAACACAGGAAACATGCGCCCCTTTACAGGCATACTATAGACACCCCCCGGGTACGAAATTTAAAGGGATATTACACTTTTATTGTTTGACTTTAAGCATTATTAAAATCACTGCTCCTGAAAAAACGGCCGTTTTTAAAACTTTTTTTTGCATTGATCCATGTCCCCTGGGGCAGGACCCAGGTCCCCAAACACTTTTTATGACAATAACTTGCATATTAGCCTTTAAAATTAGCACTTTTGATTTCTCCCATAGACTTTTAAAGGGTGTTCCGCGGCATTCGAATTTGCCGCGAACACCCCAAATTGTTCGCTGTTCGGCGAACTTGCGAACAGCCAATGTTCGAGTCGAACATGAGTTCGACTCGAACTCGAAGCTCATCCCTAGTTAGGGTTAGGTGTTAAAGTCCATAAAAGGAATAAGAGGACAATTGGTAATTATTATTGTTACCATTCCTTCAAGAACTAAATGATTTAGATTTTCAGCTAGGCAGCACAGATATAAGAACAATGTTAGGTGGGAAAGATTCATAACCCAATTGGTTCTGTGTAGGGATGGGTGAACGGTTCGGCCCGAGCATAGGTTTGGGCCGAACTTTGGTTGTTCGGACGTTCGGCGAACAACGAACATTATGCAGTGTTCGCGGCAAATTTGAAAGCCGCGGATCCCCGTTAAAGTCTATGGGACACTAACATGAAAAACCGCGTTTCTATTGCATTTTTGCCGTGATTTTGACACGGTTTGCCATGATTTTGTACAGGTCAAAAGGTCACCAATGTAGAAAGCAGAAAAATGCCCAAATCTGCCTAAAAAAAAAGTTCCAGAACTTGTTTAAGCTTTAGGCGTTTTGGAGCTTCTGGCTTCAGGCGTTTTGGAGTGGAGATGTGAACCATCTCTGTAGAGAATAATTGATTTGATTGATTGAATTTTTCCCCTCCAGCATTTTGTAGCTTCAGGCTTCAAGCTACAAACCACTCAGGTGTGAATGTGGCCTAACTGCTGATGAGACCAGGTATGAATGCAGGGTCCTGGGTTTGGTAACACCTGTCTGCTGTCTAATCATGGCATGATTGTAGGCTCATCCAGGAATATTTCAGATAGTTAAAAACACCTAAAAAAACACTTTTTCTTCTAGGGTATTTACAATAAACAGTGGTCAACAACAGAGACTTGAGACGAGGCTTTCCTTGAGAAGTACCTAGAGGTGTACAGAACTAAGGATGAGCCAAACACCCCCTGGTTTGGTTTGCACCAGAACTTGCAAACAGGCAAAAAATTTGGACGAACACACGAACACCGTTAAAGTATATGGGACACGAACATTAAAAATAAAAAGCGCTCATTTTAAAGGCTTATATGCAAGTTATTGACATGAAAAGTGTTTGGGGACCCGGGTCCTGCCCCAGGGGACATGTATCAATGCAAAAAAAGTTTTTAAAATGGCCGTTTTTTTTCGGGAGCAGTGATTTTAATAATGCTTAAAGTGAAACAATAAAAATGAAATATTCCTTTAAATATCATGCCTGGGGGGGTGTCTATAGTATGCCTGTAAAATGGCACAGTATTTCCGTGTTTAAAACAGTACTACAGCTAAATTACATTTCTAAAGGAAAAAAGTCATTTGAAACTGATCGCGGATGTAATGAAGGGGAACCCTGCGCCAAAATGTAAAAAAGAAATGGCGTAGGGTCCCCCCAAAATCCATACCAGACCCTTATCTGAAAAAAAGCTGTCCAAACCTGCCTGGTCCTATGTGAAAAAGTAAATGCCCCCTAAACCTAACAACTGGTTGGCCACCCTTGGCGGCAACAACTGCAATTAAGCATTTGCAATAACTGGTAATGAGTCCTTCACATTGCTGTGGAGAAATTTTGGTCGACTCTTCTTTGCAGAATTGTTTTTATTCAGCCAGGGTTTTCCAACATGAATGGGCTGTTTAAGGTCATGCCACAGCATCTCAATCAGATTTAAGTCCAGACTTTGACTAAGCCACTCCAAAACCTTAATTTTGTTTTTTTCAGGCCATTCAGAGGTGGACTTGATGTGTTTTCGGATCACTGTCCTGCTGCTTGAGGTCTGGAACTGATGGTCGGACATTTTCCTTCAGGATTTTTTGGTAGAGTGCAGAATTCATGGTTCCCTCAATGATGGAAGTCACCCCCATGTGTGACTGTTGGTATGATGTTCTTTTTATAAAATGCTGTGTTAGTTTTACATCAGATGTAATGGGATGCACACCTTCCAAAAAAGTTCAACTTTTGTCTCATCAGTCCACAGAATATTTGCCCAAAAGTCTTGAGGATAATCAAGATTTTTTGGGCAAAAGTGAGAGGAGCCTGTGTGTTCTTTTTGGTCAGCAGTGGCTTTGGCTTTGGAACTCTCTCATGGACACCATTTTTGCCCAGTCTCTTTCTTATTGTTAAATCATGAACACTGACCTTACCTGAGGCAGGTGAGACCTGCAGTTCTTTAGCTGTTGTTCTGGGTTCTTTTATGACCTCCTTGTCGTACTCTTATGCCGCATGGAGACCCAAAGCCTTAGAAATGGCTTAGAAATGGCTTTGTAACCCTTTCTAGACCGATACATGTCAACTACTTTGTTTCTCATCTGAATTTCTTTAGATTGCGGCATGATGTGTTGTTCTTTTAGTGTGCTTCACTTTGTCAGACAGCTTCTATTTAAGTGATTTCTGGATTCTTAAGGTCTGGGAGTAATCAGGCCTGGGTGTGGCAAGTGAAATTTAACTCAGTTTTGCAAAAAATGTGATTAATTACAGTTCATGATTTAGTAGGGGGGGGGGGGTTTGGACAGCTTTTTTCCCTTAAAAAATTAAATCAACATTTAAAAACTGCATTTTGTATTTACTTAAGTTATCTATGTGTAATAGTAAAATTTGTTTGATGATCTGAATTATTTAAGTGTTACAAATATGCAAAACAATAGAAAAATCAGGAAGGGGGCAAATATTTTTTCATACAACTGTATATATATATATATATATATATATATATATATATATATATATATATATATATATATATATATACAGTGGGGACGGAAAGTATTCAGACCCCCTTAAATTTTTCACTCTTTGTTCTATTGCAGCCATTTGCTAAAATCATTTCAAGTTAATTTTTTTTCCTCATTAATGTACACACAGCACCCCATAGTGACAGAAAAACACAGAATTGTTGACATATTTGCAGATTTATTAAAAAGGAAAAACTGAAATAGCACATGGTCCTAAGTATTCAGACCCTTTGCTCAGTATTTAGTAGAAGCACCCTTTTGATCTAATAAAGCCATGAGTCTTTTTGGGAAAGATGCAACAAGTTTTTCACACCTGGATTGGGGGATCCTCTGCCATTCCTCCTTGCAGATCCTCTCCAGTTCTGTCAGGTTGGATGGTAAACGTTGGTGCACAGCCAATTTTAGGTCTCTCCAGAGATGCTCAATTGGGTTTAAGTCAGGGCTCTGGCTGGGCAATTCAAGAACAGTCACCGAGTTGTTGTGAAGCCACTCCTTCGTTATTTTAGCTGTGTACTTAGGGTCATTGTCTTGTTGGAAGGTAAACCTTCAGGCCAGTCTGAGGTCCTGAGCACTCTGGAGAAGGTTTTGTACTTGGCAGCATTCATCTTTCTCTCGATTGCAACTAGTCATCCTGTCCCTGCAGCTGAAAAACACCCCCACAGCATGATGCAGCCACCACCATACTTCACTGTTGGGACTGTATTGGGCAGGTGATGAGCAGTGCCTGGTTTTCTCCACACATACCACTTAGAATTAAGGCCAAAAAGTTCTATCTTGGTCTCATCAGGCCAAAGAATCTTATTTCTCACCATCTTGGAGTCCTTCAGGTGTTTTTTAGCAAACTCCATGCGGGCTTTCATGTGTCTTGCACTGAGGAGAGGCTTCCATCGGGCCACTCTGCCATAAAGCCCCGACTGGTGGAGGGCTGCAGTGATGGCTGACCCCCTACAAATTTCTCCCATCTTCCAACTGCATCTCTGGTGCTCAGCCACAGTGATCTTTGGGTTCTTCTTTACCTCTCCCACAAGGCTCTTCTCCACTGATAGCTCAGTTTGGCCGGACGACCGGTCTAGGAAGGGTTCTGGTCATCCCAAATGTCTTTCATTTATTGATTATGGAGGCCAATGTGCTCTTAGGAACCTTAAGTGCAGCAGAATTTTTTTTAACCTTGGCCAGATCTGTGCCTTGCCACAATTCTGTCTCTGAGCTCTTCAGGCAGTTCCTTTGACCTCATGATTCTCATTTGCTCTGACATGCACTGTGAGCTGTAAGGTCTTATATAGACAGGTGTGTGGCTTTCCTAATCAAGTCCAATCAGTATAATCAAACACAGCTGGGCTCAAATGAAGGTGTAGAACCATCTCAAGGATGATCAGAAGAAATGGACAACCACCTGAGTTAAATATATGAGTGTCACAGCAAAGGGTCTGAATACTTAGGACCATATGATATTTCAGTTTTTCTTTTTTAATAAATCTGCAAAAATGTCAACAATTCTGTGTTTTTCTGTCAATATGGGGTGCTGTGTGTACATTAATGAGGAAAAAAATGAATTTAAATGATTTTAGCAAATGGCTGCAATATAACAAAGAGTGAAAAATTTAAGGGGGTCTGAATACGTTCCGTCCCCACTGTATATATATATATATATATATATATATATATATATATATATATATATATATATATATATTTTTTTTTTTTCACATTGGAATGTAACATCCTCTATTTGCCAGGAAACACCTAAACAACTAATTCCAAGCCTGTGATTTCAAAAGCCAGAGATTCTCATTTGTGTCACCCAGTGCTGTAGATACACATTACATTATTTACATGCAAGAGTCTGCAGTCCCTGCCAAAAAACTCCCATTGTTGATGGACTTTTGTTTGCTTCAAAACTGCTTTTCTCCCCAAACGTGGAACTTAAAAGCATCTCAGATACAAGCTAAATGAACCTGAAAGCATTGGCAATTGACACAAACCCAAATCAAGTCATGTGCAACTTAGCGTTGAAAAAGTTATATGCAATTAAAATGAAATTAACAGGTAAATTTAGCTTGGTAACGTAGTTGCCTAGATAGCCTTACTAGCACACGCATTGATTTTACTTGCTTTGATTTGCTCTTTAGCCATATTTCCACGATGATTATTCCACCAAGATAACTTCGTTAAAAAAAAAGCACCTCTATAAGCACTATAGACGAAATCCACAAAGAATCTGTTACAAAGAATCAGGATGCTCAGTTAAAAGGTATCCTGACCTTCAACACCGCAAAGCCTTTAACACAACATCTCAATCCCAAGAGGTATTTTTAGCAACTTTTAATAACTATTCACCTTAAAAAAAAGACATGCAAAGTCCTTATATATCTAATTTGCCAAGCAATAAAAGATTAATCTCCTCCTAAATTAGTTTCCCTTTTATTATGAATTAAGTGCAGCACTCTTCAAAAGCTCATCATTTCTCGAGCTAAGGATTTATCTCCACAAGATTATCTTTCCAGGAGTGAGAGGAAGATTTACACCTCGTTCCATATTTCCAAAGCAATTACTTTTGAAAAACACTTCCACACAGATAATAATATGTATACATGACTTGTGGAATTTAATCAGTTTACTGGTTACTGTCTGCAAGATGGGAGATCGGATCTTCCGCTAAAGGTAATCTATGCATCTAGTTGCAGAGAGAAAAAATACATTCAATTTTTGATTTTCAGAGCCGCCAGTATAGGGAATTCAATGTTTGGGTACTGCATATAAAAGCCACATTCACCGAGTCTCGATGTATTGACGGCAGGAGACGCCAAGTGAAAATTATGTTTCCTATCAAAAGATTTCATTGTGAAAGTTGGAAATTATTTTTTTTATTTGCTGGCAATAGCGTTTAAATAAATGTGATTAGCACAGGAGGAGGAGATAAAACGTCGGCTCTTTTCCACATTCATGTCATTTTCCCAGTTAAATCCACAAGCCAGTAGCCTCTAGGCAGTAGATGGGCAACAATAATTCAGTTAAAGCTACAATGAATTTTCTGCTGAGGATTAAACAACGCTGTTTAACTCCTCTCCTGCCAGGAGGGAAGATTAGGCAAGTAAAAAAGGTTTATACAGGCCTGGGAAGGAAAGCAGGAAACTATAAGAAGGCTAAATTAAAGCAGGCTTAAAAAGTTACACTTGCAAGATACTTTAAAATCAACGAAAGAGCCCAGTAAATAGTCAGCCTCATTTATTTCCCCCATCACAGATTTATGTTTAATAATCCATAAATAGGCACAATCCACAGGACTTGGTGACAGACATAATATTCAAAAGTGTAGGTTAACATTTTGGAAAAGCGCAGCCTGCCTTTCCCAAGACACAGACCTGATAAAACGATGTTTTTGAATATTATCTTTGTTGCCAAGTCCCATGGAGTGCTCCTATTTATGGATTATGTATGTGCATACTTTATATAGACTGCATCTGGGCCATCACCCTTGTTAGAGTGTGTGGTGATTGCCTTTATATAGTACTTTCTGGAGGCTTTGAAAAGGCCAAAGAAGAATCATGATCTCCATACAATTGACAGTTAAAAGCCAAGTGGTCTTGCCGCATGGTAACATTTTTGTGGAAGTAGAGATGTGTGTATTAACTCATGAGTGTTGATATTTGTCTAAATACATTTACACAATGTAGCGTTCCTGAATAGTCTCAATCATTCATGTTATTATCCAACATTACATAAATTAATGAAAAGTGACACAAAAAACTCTCTTTAGAATATTCCTCAAGTCACATAAAAAGACTGAGCTCACACTAGCCCATGCTCTTTCTCTTTTGCAAAGCAATTTACAATAGGGCTACTGCACCACAATTGCAAGGCAAGCATGTGGTTCCTAGTTGTGACATGCACTTGAATGGCTGACTTTGACAGGTAGTGCTGCAAGCCAACTGTTATAAATGTGCAGTGGCCATGACACACAGCACCGTGACCATGGTATGTAATCAGCTTCCTTCAGCTGTATTTTAGACTTTATGTGGGTGATCAGGGGCTAGTTTTCACCACTCCCAGCAGCCTGTGTGAAAGAGGCATAGGGTCTTTGTAAAAACACCAAAGTGACATGATCTTGGATGACCGAAGAGTTTTTTCCATCGTATTCACTTCCCGTATAGTTGTGAGTTCATGCACCCAAAATGGATAAAACACTCATCAATTCACTAGCCTCTCTAATTATGGAAAGTCTAGGGTGCGTATTTATGAAATTTTTTGGGATCACAATCTTTCTTTTAATTCAAGTCTTTCCAACCTATATCCAGAGGTCTCCTCTGCTGATACAATCTCCACATCTCTTCAGATCTCTTGATCGTTATCATCACCAGATAAAAGCAGGTAAATCATACACAGTGCTAAGGCTGGGTTCACACTGGTCCGACAAACGCTCTGACATTGGGAGCTCATGTCGCATGACGTGTGAAATTTAATGTTTCCCTATGGGAGCCGTCCTAACTGGTCCGACACAAGTCGTTCCGACTTTAGAAATGCTCCCTGTACTACTTTGCTCTGACTTTGATCCTACTTCAGCCTATTGACTATCATTGAAGTCGGATCAAAGTCGGATCGCAGTCTCGCATGATCTGACTTTGGCGCGCGACTTGTGCTCAGATGATCTTGAGGGGGAACTCTGTGCCAAATTTTAAATAAAAAACCGGCATGGGTTCCCCCTCCAAGAGCATACCAGGCCCTTGGGTCTGGTATGGACCTTAAGGGGAACCCCCTACGCCGAAAAAACGGCGTCGGGGTCCCCCCAAATCCATACCAGACCCTTATCTGAGCACGCAGCCCGGCCGGACAGGAATGGGGGTGGGGACGAGCGAGCGCCCCCCTCCTGAACCATACCAGGCCGCATGCCCTCAACATGGGGGGGCTGGTGCCTTGGGGGAGGGGGGCACGCTGCGGGCCACCCCAAAGCACCTTGTCCCCGTGTTGATGAGGACAAGGGCCTCTTTCCGACAACCCTGGCCGTTGGTTGTCGGGGTCTGCGGGCGGAGGGCTTATCGGAATCCGGGAGCCCCCTTTAATAAGGGGGCCCCCAGATCCCGGCCCTCCACCCTATGTGAATGAGTATGGGGTACATGGTACCCCTACCCATTCACCTAGGGAAAAAGTGTCAATAAAAAAAAAAACACAGTACACAGGTTTCAAGATTAATTTATTAGGCAGCTCCGGGATCTTCTTCCGACTTCGGGGGGGTCTTCTTCCGACTTCTCCCGGTGTTCCGCCTCTTCTCCCAGGCCCCTCCACTATCTTCTTCAAGCTCTTTTGCCAGCAGAGGGCCCCAGTCTGCTGCCGCTGTCTTGTCGCCGCTGTCTCGCCGCTTCTTCTCTTCATCTCTTCTTCCGATGTTGACACGACACTCTCTCCGTCTGAAATGCTGTGTGCGAGCTGCGGAGCCATTTATATAGGCGGTGACCCCGCCCCCTTGTGACGTCACGGTCCCATCATGCGCAGGGACTCTGGTGTCATAAGGGGGCGTGACCCCAGAGTCCCTGCACATGCTGGGACCGTGACGTCACAAGGGGGCGGGGTCACCGCCTATATAAATGGCTCCGCAGCTCGCACACAGCATTTCAGCCGGAGAGAGCGTCGTGTCAACATCGGAAGAAGAGATGAAAAGAAGAAGCGGCGAGACAGCGGCGAGACAGCGGCAACAAGACAGCGGCAGCAGACCGGGCCCCCCTGCTGGCAAAAGAGCTGGAAGAAGATAGCGGAGGGGCCTGGGAGAAGAGGCGGAACACCGGGAGAAGTCGGAAGAAGACCTCCCCCAAAGTCGGAAGAAGATCCCAGAGCTGCCTAATAAATTAATCTTGAAACCTGTGTACTGTGTTTTTTTTTTTATTGACACTTTTCCCTAGGTGAAAGGGTAGGGGTACCATGTACCCCATACTCATTCACATAGGGTGGGGGGGCCGGGATCTAGGGGCCCCCTTATTAAAGGGGGCTCCCAGATTCCGATAAGCCCCCCGCCCGCAGACCCTTGTCCTCATCAACATGGGGACAAGGTGCTTTGGGGACAAGGGCCTGGTATGCTCTTGGAGGGGGAACCCATGCCGGTTTTTTATTTAAAATTTGGCGCAGAGTTCCCCCTAAAGATTCATACCAAACACAGTACCGGGCACTGGCGGGGATCCAAGTTGGATCCCCGTTCATTGAAAGTCGGACACATGCCGGCTTCATGTCGCAGGGCAAAGTCAGGTCCAAAGTAGGACTCCTACTGGCAGGGCTGGGCTCTTAGCAGCTTCCTTCTCTGTGCTCAGGCTGCTCAGCTGCCAGATAATTGTCAGCAATCATTGATCCCTCAGTGGCTCACCTTCTCATCAGTCCAATCTACATTCAGCCCCTTCTGGCTATTTAAACTGCCTTGTTCATTCCTTTCCTGCCTTTGCTTTGGTCAACATATCTGGAGAATCTCTGCTGTGTTCCTGTGAAAGACATTGCCCGGCTGATATCCCTTCTGGTTCCTGATCCTGTTCTTTTGCCTCCACCTACGCTGATCTCTGGTTTCCTGATTACTGGCTGGTCTGACTACACGCTTTGGTTACCGATCCCTGGCTTATGTTTTGACCATGTTTACTGATCTGTTCCATTTTTACCATTATATTAAAAGGTGTGGTTTTTACCGCATTTCTGTCTCAGTCTTATTCATGGCTCCTGACATCTACAGAGTAGTAATTAAATCATCACAACTGACATAAAATTAGTGTATAAAATCACCATATATAATATTTGTCTATGCAACAGCAAATGTCTCATTCCATCCACAGCTTGCCCATAAAATGCTGACTGCTGCAGTAGTGATGCCCTACGAGCTTACGCAGGCTTACCAAGGCTATGCCAGCCATTTACATGACCAAGCTCAGTCCAGATGAGTTTCATGGGCGGAATCGAGCAACCCATGGTGGAAGGAAAGAAAATTGCATAATCTATGGCATGCCTTAGTGGTACTCACTTTACCTATATAAATGTGTGCATTCTTCTTGGTTATAGATTGAAATTAACAGTGGAGCAAATACCTATGCTGTATTATGTTTGATGTGATATGACATACCTGGATATTTGAACATATATGCCTAATACAATTTTACTACAAAAGTATTTTTGTTATGCGTGCTTACTATTATATAAATATTGTAAATATTGTATATAAGTAAGCATGCTTACTATTTTATAAGTATTGTAAATATTGTACTAGCAGATTGATACACCGTGGAGGGGTTTAAACACCCTAACATATAATCTATTGTTGGTTGCTAAAGAGTGTAGATAATAGTGGTGTGCTGATCTTTTTTGTTAATTACATATGCCTGCTACTCAGGTCATCAAGTTCCACCCCAATGCGTTTCATCCTAGCAGACTTTAAAGTTTTTGTCCAAATAGAGATGTGTTTATTAAGCCATGGGTGTTACATTTGCCTACTCACTGCTTCTTGCTATAGTTCATATAGAGTACGTCTCTTTTAGAAAATCATGCTTTTTAATGAAAGACCTTTACTAAGAAATATAACTTTTAAAGTAAATATATACCTTTAGGGCCCATTCACACTGATGTACTGTAATATGTGCTTTTTACCACGACTTACTGCAATGCACATTAATATGTGATCAAGGGTGTGTTGCGGCACCATTCATTTTAAATGTAAACATACTGCGCCAAGACAACTCAATGGGGTTGATTTACTAAAGGCAAATAGACTGTGCACTTTGAAAAGTGCAGTTGCACTCTACAAGTACAGTTGCTCCAGAGCTTAGTAAATGAGCTGAAACTCTGCTGACTTCCATCATCCAATCATGTGCAAGCAAAAATGCTGTTTTTGTTATTTTCCTTGCACATGATTGGGTATTCTTTGTGAGTGAAGTGAAGCCTTACCTCATTTACTAAGCCCTGGAGCAACTGCACTTGCAGAGTGCAACTGCACTTTGCAAAGTGCACAGTCTCATTGCCTTTAGTAAATCAACCCCAATGCATCTTAGTTTCTGAGCACCACAATACACATTTCAGTGGCATGGCAGTTTAGATGCAAATCTAAACTTAGCCTAACTATCAATCCGATGTGTTCTTTGTTCTACTGGCTCTTGCTTTAGTTGAAATTTTACCCATCCCACCATATCCTGCCGCTAAAATCTTTCAGTGCGGCTGGGCTTAAATAGAGCGGAGAGACCTGTCATATGCACTAATCAAGGGTACTGATTATGCCCGCCCCCCTTCAATTCATTGAGGTTGAACTATGGCTCTTATTAATGAAAAGCTATTTATGAATGGAGGACAGGCAGATGAATGAAAAGTCTGCCTCCTCCATTCATAGAGCGCTTTTCATTAATAGAAGCTATAGTGCAGCCTCTATGAATGATGAAATTGGGTGCAAAGAGCAGGCATCATCGCACTCTTCAAGGGTGCATATGACAGGTCCCTCACCTCTTTTAACCCCTCTTAACATTGGAAGATTATCGTGGCATGGGTGGGGTGAGGTTAAATCAGAGAAAGTAGATTTAAATTAAAGCAGGAGCCAACAACATAAGGGACGCATCCAAATTATAGTAAGAAATGTCTCTTGTGCTGATTTATTTATTTTTTTGACTAAACTTAGGCTTTAACTACTATAAGCCACTCTAAAGAACAGTTTTCTGTCCCTGGTTTTAGTAAGCACTAAAACAGGATAATGGGTCGCACAATAAATGCAAAGAGGTCTAGTTGTGGCCACTAGGTTGCAGGTTGGGTCTCATTGACTGGCTGGCTCTGGAATGCATAAGATTCAATGCAACCACAGTTTGTTTGCTCTATTTATTTACCTACTTCCAAGAAGAAGCATAAAACATACATTTTATTGTGTATTTATTTATTTTTGAAGCAAGGTATATAACCTGCATACTGAGTATTTTTACAGGGTGACACATTGGTGAGAATTGGTCTAAGCCCAAATGTCAAGGGAGGTAAAAAAAAAAAAAAAAGAAACCTGACTGCACTTTGCACATAAGATATGAGAGATATGCTGAGACTTGAGCGTTTCTTGCTCTACATTACTTTGGCCCCCTCCGCTCCGCTGTGTTACACAGTCACTGTAAAGGGTATAAGCAGCACTTGGCTGAAGTGGTCTACATGGAGACAGTACTACACAGGCTATTATTGTACTGACAATTCAAACGATTATGAATCTGCCAAATGGAACCAGTCATTTATTGACAGAGGATCATACTATCTGACTCCACATCCCACTAACATTTGTATGTGATTTGAAAATAAATGATGTTGCTCCTCCATTTATCATGCACTTAAAGTGGTTGTAAACCTCTGACATGAAAACGAACAAAGCATATCCCTCAATAGTGTGGATTTGTCTGAATCCAGAGCACTAAGTGTCATTTACACCTGCTGCTTCGTTCCTCTGCTATCTGCATTAGTCCTTTCTGACAAGTTTTCCTGACACCATGAGATAAAAATGTGACGGGGGGATCCCCAGCACAGAGCCTGTGAATGACAGCCTTAGCTTTGTTCCTGTGTGCTGTGTGAAGTGGGTTGTGTCCCTTCCATCCAATCAGCTCTCATTGAGCTCTGCAGAGTGTAACTTAAAGTGATTGTAAAGGTTCCTTTTTTTTTTTTTAAATAACAAACATGTTACACTTACCTGCTCTTTGCAAGGGTTTTGCACAGAGCAGCCCTGACCCTCTTATTCCGGGGTGCCCCGGCGGTGCTCCTAACTTCTCCTCTTCACCGGGTGCCCCCTCGGAGAGGCACTTTACATGGGGGCACCCGTGCGGGCGCGCTCACGAGTCCCGCTGCTGTGTCCATTGACACAGACAGCAGTACTCTGCCCGCCTCCAATGGCTCAATCTATCCAATGAGGACATAAACAGCGGCTGGAGCCGCTGGGCTTGTGCTCATCGCTGGAACAAACGGGTTCAGGTAAAAAAAAGGGGGAGGGGCTCTGGGGGGGCAGCTGCAGTACAAAAGGTTTTTCACCTTAATGCAAGAATACATTAAGGTGAAAAACCTTGAGACTTCACAACCCCTTTAAGCTTCCCGTCCTCTGCTTTTGGAAAGCTCAGACAAGCTGTATAAATTCTGGACTTTGAACAGCTGTAGAGAAGAGAAGACCTCAGATAAACAGGTTCAACTTATGTAGTAGTATTCAATTAATCTCTGTGTATTATCTGAGGATAGTGACTTTACTGTGTATATGTAAGGGTTTACAAACATTTGAATACTAAACACATTGAAGGGTGAAGAAAGTAAACAGGCTGTTGTATTTGATTTTTCTGTTACTTTGTAAGTAAAGTTTTTTTTAAGGCAGGGTCGGACTGGCCTATAGGAGCACTGCACAGAAACGCTGTGCATCTTTGCCTCTGTTTCAGGGCCAAATTCAGGCAAAGATTCTGCCCTGATTTGTCCCTGAAATGAAGAACAGGGACGGACGGCATTGCTGTGCGATCCGCAGCCAGTTTAGGTGTAAACCGAGCCTCAATGGTAAATTCCACACATTCACAAATGAATGCAGCTCTGTATGCAATGATATATCATTAAAATGAAGTTAATTTTTTTTTAACACAAGCAGTGTGGGTATCCAGTGCAACTTACAGTCCCTATACAGCAAAGCTTAAAGTGGAGGAGGGAAACACAGCACACTGAGCCAATCAATGGTGCTGCAGTACAATCAGCCATACTGAAAGAAGGAGAGAACAGAGTGACAGAGAGATGAGCTAGTCAGTGTGCTGCTTCTCCTTTTACTGTCCAATCACAGGCTGGGGGAGGGATGACACCTGTAAATATTGCTTAAATAACAGTAAATAACTGCAACAAAGAAAAATGAGGTCTCCTCCCCTCTCAGACAGGATGGTGCTATATACAGTATGATGGAGCTGTATAAATCTATAACATAGGGAGAAATATGGGTATATAGTTGTTTACTTTAAAGTGGTTATAAACCTTTGTTTTGTTTTTTTGCTTGTTTTTTTTTTTTCTTTTTAGAAATTAGTAAACAGGTTTATACTTACCTGTTCAATGGAATGGTATTGCACAGATTGGCCCTGATCCTCTTCTTCTGGGGTCCCCCATCGGCACCCTGGGCTCCCCCTCTTCTTTATGTGCCACCCTAGGAATCCACTTCCAATGGTGGCACATCTGCAGGTAGGTTCCCTAGCCCTGCTCTGTGTGTCCATAGAAATACAAGTGCGGCTTTGCCCATCCCCCGCTCTCTGCTCACAGAATTTGATTGACAACAGCAGGAGCCATTAGCTCCCACTACTGCCTGTTGTTTACGAGAGAGGAGAGAGCCGCTGCAAGCTGACACAGCGATGAATCAAGTGATGAATACTGGAACATTTTTTACCTTAATGCATTATGGTAAAACATGTTTTCCCTTTAGAACCACTTTAAATACCCCTGTGTCTGCTACCTTACTCAGACCTCAAATTACAGTGAGGGCAACTGATTAGTGAAGAAAAGCACAGTGAGAACTCCTGCTAACTCCCCCGATGAAGTCACATGACAGGACGTAACGCGTAGGGCATCTCAGATCGGAAGTGATGCAAGAGGCTGGCATGTGACTGGATTTACACAGTACAAAGTTTTTCTTATATGTAAGAGTTACTATTTTAATAAAATTCATAGTCTTAAAATACTACACCATGGGAGATCACTTTCTTTTACCCTAACATGAGGATTGAGCGTTGGAGTGGGATTCTTAAAGACACCATCACCAAGGGATCACCTGGATACTCTGGAACAAGCCAAGATTGATGTAACATCATTTCAACACTACAATCATAATGCTAACTGTATATTATTGCCTTTTAAGGTGAGAGTTCTTGTAGCCTAGAGGTGACACGAGGAGGTGAAAGCATACTGATTCAACTGTATATATGCACAAAAACAGCACTTTATTGGGAAAATTTTGACTATATTTGGAACATCACCGTTGGAGAATGAACTATCATTTATTTCATTATTTTATATTTTTCTGCACCACACCACACTATGTGAAGCACTGTATATGTGTATAATTGTACATATGATTTATTTTCCTTTACTGGCAGATTTATATATAATCTTGTGATACACTTTAAGAGCCTGCGCAAAAATATTTTTCACATTGTTATACTATTTGTATATTTTGGGAACACAAATGGGTGGATGTAGCAGCTCATCTATCAGCCCTAGTATATTATTGTTTTTCACCATTTATCTAGCCAGTAGACCACTCACGTTGATCATCACAGTAATTGCTACATTTTATTTACACTTTTATTTACACTGCTCTGTATCCAATAAATCCAATAAAAAAAATCCACTTTCAACAATAACTTTATATCTTAGCATTGAAGTTTCCACGTTCTACAAGTGTAGTTTCTGAATTTTTCAGATATAAAAAAAGGTAAACTCACTTCAGGACCTGAGCAATTTCTATATTAAGAATAAATAAACACATTACTTTTCATTTGCCATTTGATACGTTAAAGAGAGCAGGTGGCCATAACAGACTTAGCAAATGTCATAACTGTCCACAATTTCCTTTTAAAATATGTCAACCATAACTAAAGGCTCTCCACTATATCAATCCAGCAAAAAGTTATGATTCATCAACCTAATTATCAAATGGCAGTGCTGTGTTCTCAATTACCTTTCACACTCAGACCTCAAGGCAGCCCTAATGACACCTCTGCCACACAGAGTACAAATAAATGATTGTCCTTACAGTGACCTAAAGAGAAAGGTATAATGCTAAGCCAGTCTCAATCTGTCACTAACAACAAGCCACTTTAAATGGGCTCCAAACTGGGCCCTGTAATGTCTTAATGTTACTTCCCACAAATAATGAGCCTGGCTGCCAGTTATTTAAAAGCTGAGCTCCAACTGAGTTCACTGCCACATTATATACTTTCCATCGGCAGGGTTTAAAAATTTAAATCTCTTTCATGCCTGCTCAAGATTAGTTCCATAAACTATCCAGCCTGTAGTTAAGAAAAAGACAAATCTTTACATATATCAGTGGTTGAATCATTTTAGTTAGTTCCAAAAGAAATCACAGCACATTGCAGGGATGGAATTAAACATCTACATTTAGAGATGCCTTCAACATATGGCTGCTTTGTAGAAAAGTCAATCATGGAAAATCTTCTTACAGTGTATCTAAAACCAAAAGAGTAGGGGGCGCATGCGTGCAGCAACCCAGAATAGACTTCTTAAGTTACTCCACTAAACTGTGGTGTCTACAGCACTGTAAAAGCCCAGTGCTGTAGACACCACAGCTCTCATTTATGCTGGCAGCCTATCGGGGATGAACTGGAAACCCACTGACACATCCACTCCATGTGTCTGTCGTGCACCCGCTAAGATGGCATCTGGCACCATGAGAAATGGCAGTTTGCCCAAATTAACACCCAGCTCGAAGGACAGCCAAGACCTGTTCATGGAGGAACAGACTGCAGCCTGCAGCTCCCCAGACACTTATCTTCTTTCCCACCTCCAGGAAATTGTAGAAGATGAGCTGGCCAAAGTTACCATAGCCATCAGTTTGGTTCTCAAAAGCAAGATCTAGGAAATCAGCCACCGCACAGCATCCTTGGAATGCAGGATGGACACTACCACAACAGTGCTCGAAGGCCACGAACAAAGCCTGGAAAAACTCCCAACGATTCTTCCTTGATTCTTCCTTTCCTCTCCTCCCTCTCATCCGCCCCTTACCTTTTACCATCCCCCAACCTTTTCTTTTCTTTTCTTCCTCTTCACACAATATTCAGAACGGTCTAGCCTGTGTGCTACCCGCAGTTATTCACAATTTTGCCATTTTCCTCCTTTGGATGTGTCAGATACATTACCTTCATAGTATGATTTTGTTTTTATTTCATTTTCTGGAACCTCTTATGCCCCGCACACACGGTCGGACTTTGTTCGGACATTCCGACAACAAAATCCTAGGATTTTTTCCGACGGATGTTGGCTCAAACTTGTCTTGCATACACACGGTCACACAAAGTTGTCGGAAAATCCGATCGTTCTGAACGCAGTGACGTAAAACACGTACGTCGGGACTATAAACGGGGCAGTGGCCAATAGCTTTCATCTCTTTATTTATTCTGAGCATGCGTGGCACTTTGTGCGTCGGATTTGTGTACACACGATCGGAATTTCCAACAACGGATTTTGTTGTCGGAAAATTTTATATCCTGCTCTCAAACTTTGTGTGTCGGAAAATCCGATGGAAAATGTGTGATGGAGCCCACACACGGTCGGAATTTCCGACAACAAGGTCCTATCACACATTTTCCGTCGGAAAATCCGACTGTGTGTACGGGGCATTAGAATGTTTGCACAGTCATGCCAAGGGGTGGTGGGGGGGTTGCACCCCTGGTTCCCCATCAGGGGCCTCCGGATCCACACCACCTTCCTTCTCCTTTAGCCTGGCCAGGCCACAGCATCACCAGCTACTATTGAATGTTTCTTTTAGCTATGCTGTTTTTCTGAGCCCCATGTGTATTCCTCATGATCCTCTGGCATTTACCATACATGGTCTTCTTATCAGCAATTCACTGTTGTTAACTTAATCTTGTCAGAATTTTTTCACCATACCTCACGGTCCCTAGCCCACTCAGTGCTACTTGTCATCTTTTTCTGGGTGCAGTTTTTTTCCTGAGCTTCATTTGGATTGAGACTATCTAGTTTCTTAGTAGGCTTCTCTGTCTCTCTACCACTACTACTTTCTTTACCTCATGCTATCTGTGCTGCAATACCTTTTTCTGACCCTTCTTCCTATCTTTCGCCTGTATGATTCCATCAAGGAACCTAATTCCCTGGTCTCATTTCTCACAGATACTGTCAGTTCTCTTGCTTCACTACCCACCATGCCCCTCAAAATCCTAATCCTTAATGTGCAGGGTTTGAACTCATCTTCTAAAAAAAAAGATAGCCTTTAATTATCTGCACTTCCAATGAAGACATGTAGCTTTCCTACAGGAGACACATTTCTCAACCAGCTCAACACCCAGATTTTTCCATCTCTCTTTTTCACTGGTCTATATGGCCTCAGCCACCACTAAGCATAGAGGGCTTCTAATACCCTTCTGTAAAGTCCTTAATTTTGCCTGCCAAAAGCAGTTCTCAGACCCACAAGGCAGATACCTATTTCTGCAAGGCACATTTCATGAGCATCCATGTGACCATATTAGGCTATTATGCCCCCAGTGTCAACACCATATCCTTCCTCCTCTCCTGGAACTGCTTGTTTCTCATGCCAAGGGAGTCTTTTTCCTTTGTGGCGATTCCAAAGTAATCACACATCCAACCACAGACAAATTCTCTGGCCTTGTCATTGACCACACCCGGACTCAAAATGCTTCCTTGAACGTTTTATCCAGGCTGGCCTAGTAGACGCATGTAAGGAACTACACTCCCTTTTCGAGGGACAACACATACTTTTTCTCCTCTTAAACCTTAATACTTGTACTCACCATTGTGGATACAGTGTACTTTCCTCCCAGAATGAATTAAAGCAACAATTCCTACCATGCCCCGAGCAGATCCTGATCCAGTAGTTACACTTTCAAGATCCCTGATACAGAAATCCAAGCCCTCTGCATGGACCTTAAATGATTCTTTGTTGTCACACCCTGAAGTCTAAGATAAACTGTGCTCTGTTACCACTGATTACTTTCAGCAAAATGTCCAATCATTCGTTTCACTTGCCAAAGTGTGGGAAGCCTACAAGACTGTTGCCCAAGGTTATTTGATACACCGAGTTTTTTAAGAGGCGATGGAAGATAGAACAACGTAGACAGCAACTAGAGCTAGAACAGACGAAAAGCCCTTGAAGCCCACAAGCTCCACCCCTCCCCCAAAACAAAATCTTGCCTGGATAGAATCAGGACTGAGCTGAACCTCTGCCTTCCTGATATATTGGAAAGACAGCTGCGTTGGGCCAACCAAAAGTTTTACACCCAAAGCAAGCCTGGCACTATGCTGGCAAAACGCTTGTGCCACGTCACTCCCTGGATAAAACCTATCGCTCTTCGTATGTGCCACAATTTTCTCACTACCAACCCATTGGAAGTTTTTTTCTGAATTTCAGCATCACCTGCCCCACCTTTACTTGGCCCCAGCTCCTTCTCAGTAACCCATTAAGCACCTCAAGATAAATAAAAGGCCAGGCCTAGATGGATACACTGCATTATTTTACAAGAAGCTTTCCAATCTCCTCATTCTGCACTTGCAGTGTACCTTTAATCATCTTAAATCGGGAAACTAATTTTCTCCAGAATCCTTGAAAGCCAACATGGTCATGATCCCTAAACCAGACACTGTCTCACATTACTGGTCCAACTACTGCCCTATATCTCTTTCCTGATGACCTTCCATGCAATAATCTACCTCTTTCTGTTTAATTTATTTTGTGGATCTGCTTCCTCCAGTTCTCCTGTTGCTTTTTGATTATTACCCACACCAGTCATCAGATCACCCAACATAAGAGGGGTGGCAGTTCTGAAAAAAGAAAGCAAAGTTCTGCTCCTGTGCCATACAGCATCCTTCCCCTATGAGACACAGTGCAGAACAAGGAATGGTAAGTCAGCAATAGGTAAAACAAATCAGCCACAGCTAACCTATAGGCAATACTGGTAAGCAGTTCTTTGCCCTCTGCCTACATTTTTTCACAGTGTTCACAGTTCAGGAGTTTGGTTAAAACAGAGTGTATGCAACAAACAACACTGTTTTGGATCTATAGGGTTCTGTGCTTCGACTGATGAATTAGACCCATGAAATGTGTAGAGAGAGACCACCCACTGAAGGCATAAATATGCTGCATTAAATACAACACATGGAGACTCTCAAGGATTAGATTTAGGACAGTTTACAGAGTGGCCTTCACAAGGAAGAGTGGATTCCACATATATTGCAAATGTTGTGCAACTAAAACCTCTGATTTGATGCAAATTTTTAGACAGTGCATTTTTTGAATGAATGACTTGTACAGCACTGCAACTGCGAACTGAATCGGCTTTTAGCTAGTGAGCGTGCTGGGAAAACTTTTGTTGTGTTTATTAAACACAATAGAGATATGACATTCTATGTGTGTAATATGTTTAATTGGTATGGATGGAGGCTAAATGATCTCTTTCTCTATGTGGACAAGTAGTTTTGAAACAGATTATAAAGCATGTGTAATTGAACAACAAGTTTAACATATTTTTAATGAGGATTTCATTAAAAATACAAACATAATTGAACAGTTGATGGCAATGTGAAAAATACGTTTTTAAAAAAGTCAGAAAAGTTTTGTGTTCTTTTTGGTCATGGTGGACCTCTTTTCAAAAAGAGTCATAGCACAAAAACATTTCAAAATGGTCATGCAATGTTTTTGTAAAGCCAATGTTTAGTAATCTCCAGCCAGACATTTACCTGCTCGTCACATTTTCCCTGAGCTGTTTATTCGTCGTGACTTAGAATTTGAAATATGAGCTGTCAGAAGTCTGTGAGCAAATCCAGTACAAGGCAACAACAAAATAAATAAATAAAACCATGTGAATGCTAAGCTGGGATTTTACTGTTGCTATAGAAATGCCGTGATGAAAGTGACAATTGAAAAGCATCTTGTACTTGATAGCGACAATGAAAGAGACAGAATTATCGGCATAAAAAGCAGGGACGAATAATAAAGATGAGATGGAGAAATGCAGTACAAGAGACGAGGCCCATTAGGAAGTATGGCAAGCTGGCAAGTGTCAGCTTATTTATATTCTGTTAATGCAACACGACGTTGCTCTGTATTTGCACTTTTCTCCTAATTGGAGTCAATGTGCTCTACAATCACAATACAAAGTAGAAAATAGTGAATTATCCACAGCAACTAGAAGTCTCCAGTAATGAAATGGCAAGGAAAATAGACATTAAAAGCCTGTAAGTATCTTAAGAGCTACGTTCATAGAAAACGTTCTATTGACTGAAAAATAGCTGTCCAGTTTTGCTTGTTTTTTTTCTACAGATGAGTGTAGAAGTAACACTCCACCTGTAAAGTCTCACATTTTTTTTAAGATTTTATTTTAAAATGTTATTCAAAAGATTTTGTTTGAAAAAAAAAAACACATTTAAAAATGTTATCTATTTATAATTTTTATTAATGCACCAAAAAAGCCTACGTGTTTTGGTTATTATAAGAGCCACCCTTCTTCAGGGTTGAAAAAGAACAAAATAATGAAATCTGGAATGGACTGGAGCATAAAAAGACCAGTATTTTAGTTTTTAGCTTGTGTGAAGCTTATTTTTGCACAAGCTCAGCAGCCAAGAGGAATGCATTACTGAATCTGATTTGAAAGCGAAGACATCAACTTGATGTGTAAGGTGACATGCAAGCAACAGTGTCAGTAGCTGTACCTCGATTGCACAAAAACAACAAAAACTCCACTACTTGTAGCGAGCTTTTGTATTTGTGATTTCCGTTTTTATTTAAATAAATATGCTAAAATCCTTAACATTTCTTTCAGGTGTTCTGTTCCTAGAAATCCATATGTAAAGTCAAATCAAGCTATTGACATCTCATATGGGTATCTCTGATGTTGATGATTTTATCCGAAGGGGGTATGGGGACATAATGGGCAATCCATTGGGGGGTCTGTAAAAGGATAAGAACCCCTGTTTTAAAGGATCCCTTTACTCAAAAAATAGTACAGAGTAAATGACAGCATGAAAGATAACCAACTACCTTTCTTTTCTTTTCTCTTAAACTGGAAGTAAACCCATCCATAAAACCGTTTCATTTCCGGCACGTGCCAGAAATGTAACACTCCCATTGGTTGAGCTCTCAACCAAACTGTCAAACCATCCAATGGCTGGTGTCTAAACTGATCACATGTGCAGCATCATGGCAGTTGTAGATTAAACAGAGGCAAAGATGGCAGGTTGCTTGGCTGAAAACGATAGGGGGGTTTACTTACACTTTAAGTGCCACAATTTTCCCTGCCATTGTTTACTCCATGCATGAATAAGGTAGCAATGTTCCCTCTAACACATTCTCAGGAAAGGAAAGTAAGAGGGAAGTTCTATGATTGTATTGCTTAATATGAACATGGCAACAAAAGCCACTTCAAAGATTGTTAGTAAATGCAGTGAAAAAATCCTGCTGCCTGAATACTAGGGAGATATAAGAAGCCAGTCATTGCCTGGACACATTTGACACCAGTATACTTGTACGTTAAATGGATGCATAGGGACCCTTTTCCCACAATGTTCACACAACTTTGGCATTAGGCCCGAGGTTTTTGACATGCAGCCCAGCCCTCTCTACATTTGTTGGCTGTCCTAGGATCTATTGCAAACAGAGAATGAGATTTTCAAGCATTACTAGAGAGTAGCCTGGGAGCACTTTTTCACTCATTGCCATCTGCATACCTTACGGTGATTATTGCACTTTTTGAGGAAGAAGGTCTAGCTCCTTACATACAGTTACCTACTACAGAAGGGTCTATGTTAAGCGGAAACCAGTGTGGGCTCCATTTAGTCTTCCACACTTTATCCCTTTCCCTACAATCTTGGGCTGCTCCCTAATCAGATGCAGTGCTACATATACAGACTTATCCAGTAATCTGTGATCTTCTGATGAAGCACTAAACTGCAAAACATGTTGGGACCTCTGGATACTTCCCTGCATTACCACTTTATTTCCTATGGAACTAAATTGGTTAATTGTGTAACATACATGTGTTATGTCACTGCTATGTATGAAGGAGATGTGTGGATAGCAATAGCAGGGAACAGCGTTTCCAGGGATGGCTTTGCAATATCAAGTGTGATTTTATGGAATGGTTTTATCTATCTTAAGCTATAATAAAACTTTTGTATTGTTATAATTGAGGTTGTGTGTCCTTTATTTTTGGGATTATGTACAACAGCAAAAAGTCCTTCTCTTTCCTTTTTTTTTTTTTGTTGCTGTGTTCACACAACTTTCGTCCGGATTTCACACACTTTCTAATTGGATTCAACTGGAAAATTGTATGAATTCTCGGTGAAAGTTGTGTAAAGTGTGTGCGAAATCATATATAAATACATCCAGGTTTTGAAAATATCTAAAAAGCCAAAACCCATTTAATTTTGGATAAATCAGCATCTTTCAGATTTTTACTGCTGTCTGTGTCCTATTGGGGAGATTTCTCTTCAAGTGGTTGTAAAGGCAGAATGTTTCTTCCCCTAATGCAGTCTATGCATTAAGATAAAAAACCTTCTGTGTCCAGCAGCCCCCTCAGCCCTTATTAATACTTACCTGAGCCCCCTCTCGATCCAGCGATGTTGCACGAGAGACTTGGCTGTCAGGACACTCCCTCCTCATTGGCTGAGGCAGCACCGATGCGCCATTGGCTCTCACTGCTGTCAATCAAAGTCAGCGAGCCAATGAGGAGAGAGGGGGCGGGGCGGTCCACGGCTCTGTGTCTCAATGGACACACAGAGCTGCACAGAGCAAGTATAACATGTTTATTATTTTTAAAGGAGGAAAAACATGACTTTTGTATCACTTTCAGTTCTTGTCTGGACGGCAACATACTTGCCAACAGTTCCAATTTTCCGGTACAATCCAGATTTTGGGACCCTCGTCCTGATCGGAGCTCATCCCGATTAAATTCCCGGGAGAGGGCGGGCGAGCGAAGGCAGAGAGATGGTTAGAAGGTCAGCACCAGCCCCACCCCCAAATGATGGACTTGGGCGGGTAGAGGCGGAGAGTTGGTGGGAGGGGCTGCGTTTGATGGGCAAAGTGGCAGATGGGCACAGTGGCTGTGTTTGATGGGCAAAGTGGCAGATGGGCACAGTGGATGCGTTTGATGGGCACAGTGGCTGCGTTTGATGGGCACAGTGGATGCATTTGATGAGCACAGTGGCTGCGTTTGATGGGCACAGTGGCAGATGGGCACAGTGGCTGCATTTGATGGGCAGATGGGCACAGTGGATGCTTTTGATGGGCACAGTGGCTGCGTTTGATTGGCACAGTGGCTGCATTTGATGGGCAAAGTGGCAGATAAGCACAGTGGATGCATTTGATGGTGGAACAATGTACATAGACAGTGCTATGCACGGGGGGCCCGCCCCCCTCTCCAAGCTCCACTCTATCTCCCCCTCCCACCAACTCTCTGTCTCGGCCTGTCCGTTCAAGTCCATAATTTTTCTCGACCATGGACATGGTTAGTAAGGTGGAGCGGGCGGGGCTGGTGCTGGTGCTGACGTTCTAACCATCTCTCCGTCTCCACCTGCCCGCTCGAGACCATCATTTTTCTCGACTGCGGATAGCTCCTGTGCATGCGCGATTGAGGGCAGTGGAGTCACGCATGAGCGGTAAAGCCCCACCAACAGCTGTATGAGTGACAGAGCTGCACCGGAAGTGACGCGGTCGAGCTTCTGCATAGGTCGAGAGATTTTTTACAACACCGGCTCCACTGCTGGGGACGGATGCTGATGTGAGGACGACTCCACTGATGGGGACGGATGCTGATGTGAGGAGGACTCCACTGATGGGGACACCACATGTAAGGAGGACTGATGGGGACACAACGGGCATGTAAGGAGGACTGATGGGGACACCAGATGTAAGGAGGACTGATGGGGACACCAGATATAAGTAGGACTGATGGGGACACCACATGTAAGGAGGACTGATGGGGACACCAAATGTAAGGAGGACTGATGGGGACACCAGATGTAAGGAGGACTGATGGGGACACCAGATGTAAGGAGGACTGATGGGGACACCACATGTAAGGAGGACTGATGGGGACACAGATGTAAGGAGGGCTCCGATGATGGGGACACCACATGTAAGGAGGTGCTCTGTTGATGGGGACACTGATGTAATGAGGGACTCTGCTGATGGGGACACCAGATGTAAGGAGGGACTCCACTGCTGGGGACACAGATGTAAGGAGGGGCTCTGCTGATGGGGACACAGATGTAAGGAGGACTCCGCTGCTGGGAACACAGATGTCAGGAGGGGCTCCACTGCTGGAGACACAGATGTGAGGAAGGCTCCGCTGATGGGGGCACCTGATGCAAGGATGGACTCTGCTGGGGGCACCTGATGTAAGGACGGACTCGGCTGGAGGCACCCGATGTAAGGACGGACTCCGCTGGGGGCACCTGATGTAAGGACGGACTCTGCTGGGGGCACCTGATGTAAGGACAGACTCTGCTGGGGCACCTGATGTAAGGACAGACTCTGCTGGGGCACCTGATGTAAGGACGGACTCCGCTGGGGGCACCTGATGTAAGGACGGACTCTGCTGGGGGCACCTGATGGCATCTGGTGGCAGGCAACGGTGGCAGGTGACACGCTCAGGGCTCCCATTAATTCTGCATTATGGTGAGTTGAATGATTTCATTTTATATTACAATGTAATAATAGAAATAATGTGCTTCAATCATCCTGACACCATAACAACCATGGTGCCGGGATGATTGAAGTGCTAACACCAGGTGTTTGGAGTATCTTTATCTGCTGATTGTTAAACTCTGGAATACACATTTCTATTGTGGTGTAGGATCTGGGGCTGCTGTCCCTCCATCTCTCTCCCTCTCCCTCCCTTTTCCCCTTTCCATCCCTCATTCATCTCAGACTCTAACCACACCCCCTTTGAGCCACGCCCCTTTAAGCCAAACCCACGATTTCACGTAAACCACGCCCATTTTTGGGCGCAGTATGCTTCGCTCCTCGCATGTTTTGTTTTTCCTATGCCACGCCTACAAACGCATGCCCCGCCTGCTAATTATAATGTGACTCTGCCTACAGCCAAAAAAAGGCCCTAAAAATTTTTTTACACTGTTGGCAACTATGCAGTAAGTGATTGGAAAACTTCCCAACAGATATGCAGACAAAAACAAAACCATATTTTTGATAGAGTGAGTAAGGGTTAGAACGTTTGACAATGTTTTTAATATTGGCTTGCCTTCCCATTCCATCCACAATTGCACCTCTCTTTTCTTGTAAGGGTGACACAGCTACAGGAAGTGAGGATCACAGACAGAAATAGAAACATGACAGAAATGTAAACTAAAGACTAAATAAACAAAAGTTATTAGGTTTTCAATTATTTTTTAAACTCCTGCAGAAAGCTCACATTAAAAGCCCTTTCACACCGGGCCGTGAGCAGCGTCAGCAGTAAAACTCTGCTATTTTTAGCGGCGTTTTACCGTCGGATTAGCGAAGTATTTAGGCCGCTAGCGGGACGCTTTTACCCCCCGCTAGTGGCCGAGAAAGGGCTAAAACCTTAAAACCGCCCACAATGCGCCGCAATAGCGGCGTTTTGCCGGTGGTATCCCAGCGCTGCCCCATTGATTTCAATGGGGAGCAGCGGTGGAGGAGCGGTAAACACACCGCTCCTTCACCGCTCGAAAGAAGCTGCTGGCAGGACTTTTTTTCCCATCCTGCCAGCGCAGTGCTCCAGTGTGAAAGCCCTCGGGCTTTCACACTGCAGACAACGGAGCAGCTGTTTGAGGGCGGATTGCAGGCGCTATTTTTAACGCTATAGCGCCTGCAATACGCCATTGGTGTGAAAGGGGTCTAAATATGCTGTGAGCGGACGGCAGTTACAGGCACAATCACATTCCTGTACGTACTTGATTGGACACAGCATGATCGGCTGTGTCCAATCATACAGAGTTCTGTGTTGACAAACAATATGTGCATAGGAACAGCGATCCATAGGAACAAGCAAGGAGAAAAAACAGCCAGATATTAAAGTAAAAGCAGCACACATTACACAAATTACACATTGTTAGGCACACAGTCAACTCCCTGACTGCCTCTAGATGGTAACCCCTTCCCAGCCATTGTCAGTGTCTGTCAGTGATAATACTGTACAGTGTCAGTGTATAATATTATCACTGATCACTGTTTTAGTGTAACTAGCAACGTCACTGTCAGTTAGTGATCCTCCTAGATAGTATCTGTTACCTTCAGATTGCCTGCCACTATATCACAGTGCCACTATAAGTCATTCATCACCACCCATACAGTATAGTATCTATAGCTGCGTAAATTCTAGTATAAATTATTAACTATAATTTTTGAACAAACCAATTTATATACACTTATTGGGATTTTTGTTTACCAAAGATGTAGCAGAATAAATGTTGGCCTCAATTTAATAAGAAATTCGATTTTTTAATTTTTTAATTGGCTATGTTTTATAACAGAAAGTAGAAAATGTTGTTTTTTCCCATATTTTCCAGTCTTTTTTCATTTATATAATAAAAAATAAAAAAAACTCAGCGGTGATCAAATACCACCAAAAGAAAGCTTTATTTGTGTGACATAAATGATAACAAATTTTTTGGAGTACAGTGTTACATGACCATGCAATTGCCAGTTAAAGTAGCACAGTGCTGAATAGCAAAAAAATGCCCTGGTCATGAAGGGGGTGAAATGTTCCGGAGGTCAAGTGTTTAAAAGTCTACAAGACGCTTTTGATTGTAAGCCTATCTGAAACTCACAAACTGTAAATTATGTTACACATTCCAGAGAAAGCTGTTTTTATTATTCTAGAATAACATCATGACACATTGGGGTTCATTAAAAGAGTATACAAATCTTTGTTCTACAGCAATGGCCCATTCATTTACTGGGCATTTGTACTCACTGCATAGTAATGGCTCATCCTACTCTGTAAAGGGCTACAGATATATCCAAAACATGACCCCAGAATGTAGTTTCAACACTATTTAGCAGAAGACACCAAAATATGCTGGTTCTCACCTCACGAGCTAGAAGATTCTGCTGCCAGGTGTACATTAAATAATTCCACAACTGATAAGATGGTCTTGGGTTTACGCACAAGCCCAGTGTTCTTTATGTCATGTTATTCCAGAATTACACCAACATTCAACTTAAGCAGATGTCCTCATTGTCCCCATCCATAAGCTGGTTCCTGGCATTGTTTGGCTTCCAAGACAAAGTCTGATATTATCCAGATAAAGTTCCATAAGAAAGAGAATTTGTCCTCTCTGTGTAGTAGACCTCAATCCCTCTATATACATGGAATCCACAGCTCTCGTATCTGTATTTTTAATTTTTTGACATACAGGACACAAAGGTAGACACAATGTCAGGTAATCATCCTGTTTGTTTTTTTTTGTTTGTTTTTTTAGGTTTTTCCTTTTTTTTGTTTTTGCCAAAAAATGCAAGCAAAAAAAGAAGAAAAAATGTTTGTTCTGCCATACAAACGCATCTTCAATATGAAGACAATCAAAACAATAAAGAGAAGATGGAAGTGTGCAGTTGCCTTCCTCCTTGATGCAGCAACAGTGTCAGAAATGAGGATACATGTGGCATCCATTCATGGGTAAAGCGGGCTTAATGTGGCATCCTCCATCCCTTTGCAATTGTATGATGATGAAATTAAGCACCTTTATTTCAACCAATACCGCTGATGTTCACAGGCAAGACCTCAAGAGATGTCCAACCATTCTGAAACATCGGTCATCTGAAAACACAGTGTATATCCATCAGCTGATGTTTTTGTTTATTTAAATTTTTTAGATCTGCACTGCTCTACTTGTAAGAGGCAAAGTATTGGCCTTCACGTTCCTGACGGGTGGTCCACCATTGATCCTGAAGTGCTACTTCTTGAGTTGCAAAGTTCATCTTCCCCCACTGCCCAAATCTTTTATATCTTCAACCTCTTCTCTTTCCCTCCCCCACCCTTGAGGGATCCCTCACCCATCCCAGAGTCTCATGCCATAGAGGTGGGTGACTGGCTCATTTGGACCCTCATGGACTGAATACAGTTCAGGATTTTTTTCTGGTGTCCAGCTAATGTAATTCCTATCCTCAGGAGGTCCCTAAAAAGACAAAACAATATTTCAGAGATATTATATAAATAGACAGACATATAATATTAATTGACACATGGCAAACCATGAAAGATCTAATGTGAATGGACCAAATATACAAAATTCTGTGAAAGTGTTTCTGCTCTATCTTCTGTTAGTATGGCTTTTGAATTCATATTTGCTGTTGTTATGTAGGCAACTGTTGTGAAACTAACTGACCAGAAATCTGCAAAACTGCCACAGTGCACACATTTTGACATCTTTATTTTGTGACCTCCCTCATTTGGTTACATGACATCTTGGAGCCCTGAATTAAGTTGGTGCTGGAATATTACCTTTTGCCAGAAGCTAATATTACAGGTCTGAACAGGGAGAAGGTAGCTATATAATGCTCAGCTTGTGTCACTGACTATGAGTCTCATTCTGATTGATGTCTGATTATTGAAGTATCATCACTCTGGACCACCAGCCTAACATTTCTAATCAGTTGTGGCCCTGAATGCAACCCAGCCCAGTCCTCCCATGATACAATTAACCTTACTTATATATTGTTCAAACACTGGCATGATGCATTTTAGTTTACAGCCAGCCCTGGTGGTAACCTCACTGAATCATCAAGGGCTATAATCCCCTACACAGTTTCCTTGTTTGCTGCTCATATTTGAATGAAGATCAAAGGGAGACATTGGCTCTTTCTTTGACAGGCAGTAAAGGAAGAAGTGCAGGGGAACATGGTAACTTGAAACCCTTAACATCCTTGAAGAGGTATCTCACATCAGGTATTCATATCCCAAGTTTTAGCTGAAGTCCGCTTGACAGATGAATACATACTCTGGAGTCATCTGGGCAACAAGCTGCAATGAGGTGAAACCAGAGCTCAGGAAGTTATCTCTGTACTGTCCCATTTTGATAGCACTCAACCAGTCATCCACTGAGGTAAAGGCTGTGAAGTCTGGGATGGAGCGGTCAAGCAGTGGCTGGGAAGGCCTGTAAAAATACGAGACATCATTAGGCTATTATGGTGGCACCTAGTGTTCAATATATTACAGATGGTAAGTAGTCTGCAGGACACATATGCCTACGCAGTCAACACAAGCCAGCACCTACATATTTTAGCAATAGAAGTTTGTAAAACAGCTCACCACATTAAAGTTAAACTACGTTTAGGTAGCAAACATGATCTTGTATAGCAGGTAGGTCCCCTGTAAGTCAGCTGGAGAACCACTTGTCTATGGTTGATAGGTGAGGTTGCAAAGTGGAAAAGAGGGCTGTTGGAAGGGTGAATAAAGATAAAAGATGGCCACAGGAGGGGTAAAAAGTTCCTGGATGAGGTACAGGTGGAATAATCAGTATGAAGAGATATTCCTAGAAGAAAGGCAATCATAGGGGAGGGGTGCAGCCAATGTGATGAAGGGGTACAGGGTGCTGGAAGATTGATTGAGGAAGGGATCATGGTGGGAAGGAAGGAGGTGAATGATCAGGGTAAAAGTGACATACACCCAACAAATATTCACCCATGCTCATAGGTCTTTTTTACAGGGTAAAGGTGAATTGCAAGGACTTGCAAGGGGTGTCTAGAGAGGCTTCATAATACTAGACAGGGGGGTTTATTTACTAAAGGCAAAACCCCTTTGCACTACAAGTGAACTTGGAAGTGCAGTCGCTGTAGATCTGAGGGGGACATGCATGGAAAAAAAAAAACAGCATTTTTCCTTGCACATGATTGGGTGATAAAATTAGCAGAGCTTCCCCTCATTTCAGATCTTCCCCTCAGATCTACAGTGACTGCACTTCTAAGTGCACTTGCGGTGCACTTGTAGTGCAAAGTGAATTTGCCTTTAGTAAATCAACCCCAATGTTTTGTGAAAAAATAGCACTCTGGAACAGGAAAATAAATAATCCTCAGATATTTGCACAACTACTGCTACTCTCTCACGTTGGGGTTGAGTTACTAATACTGGAGAGTGCAAAATCTGGTGCAGTTGCGCATGGTAGCCAATCAGCTTGTTTAATTAGACTTTGACAAAAAACCTGATTAGTTTCTATGCAGAGCTGCACCAGATTTTGCACTCTCCGATGTTAGTAAATCAACCCCATTGTCTTTGCAAGGCTCAAACATAGTTCAGGCATGGGGGGGAGGAGGGGATTGGTCCAGTGTAAACAGTGCGGATAACCAGGTGGATACTTTCCCAGGAAAGCAAAAGGTGTTACCTGATTTTGCAAATCTGTCTGCAGATTATTCATTTCAGCAAAAATATTCACACAATCTTGGATGTGATGTCAGTAGCCCCAGGAGACTCAAAGCTAACACTCTTTAATATTTCATTTCACTCCTCCCTTCTGCTGCTACATAAAATTATATGTAAGGAAGTGAGATGAGGGTAGCTAGGCCAGCATAGACAGGAATTAGTCCCAGAAGTGAGGGGGCTGTTCTAAGGAACTGACTAGTCAAAATTTCTAGCAATTTTAAAGGCATGGTTCAAGTAAATATAAAATAATTTTATGGAGAGAAAAACACTATAAGTAAGCATTTAAAATACTTGAAACACTTTATCTTGTAATCTTTAGCATTTACAATACTTTAATATTTGTCTTTCTCTGCTTTTACCTGCATTTTTTACGATGGAGACAGGGTCTATTTAAGCCTTTAAAAGCATTGATGAAATAGATAATTTTTTTTATGTACAGAAAAGATACAGTCACAGCATTTGAAGGCATAAGTGTATGACTCAGGCTACAACCTCTAAAGCTTTGTTTGGCAGTGCTGGAAGTTTGAATGTAATGTGTGCCGTTATTAAAAAAACAAAATGCCTGTCTTCTTCCAAATGTGCTTCATCTACTAACAGCAGACCTATAATAAGGCCAGACTCACACAGCAGGGATGGTGGCCACTGTTTTGAGGCTGGCGGGGTTCCGGATCATCTTGTCCAGAGTATTGACAATGTCCCCAAAGCGAGGCCGGCTGTTTCGATCCTTCTGCCAACAGTCCAGCATGAGCTGGTGCAGGGCTGCTGGACAGTCCATGGGGGGAGGCAGGCGGTAATCCTGCTCAATGGCATTGATGACCTGTGAAGAGAGGCAGAATCGGTGAGGAGACAGCACTTCCGATGCAAATGGCCATAACGGCAGAACAGAAGAGCCAATGGCTGAACAGAGAACCATAAAACAGGCATAAAAATTAGGAGAACAAATGTTGCATATATTATGTCTGTCTATCAGTTCTGTGCTCACAGCAGAGATGGTTAAAATGCTATCAAACTCTTTTAAGCAGGAACTTTATGAAGTTAAAGTATAACTCCAGCCAAAACCTCTTTTTCTTGTTTTTGATAAAGAAGGGATGGATGAGACCTTTGTCACGTTTTACGGCTATCTGTGTCTCTGTTGGGAAGATCTATCCTTAATATTTGTCATTGCCATTGTTACAGGAAAGAGAAAGTGAGGATAAAATCCAACATTTTATGGCTGCCACCAGAACAGAATCTGAGGGGATATCTACAATGAAGACACTTGTTCCACTGATGGCTATTAGAGGTGGAATTTTCTCTAATTTTGGGAAGCTTTTTATTTATTTCCCATTGAGTTTAAAACCTGACAGAGGTTTTATTCCTTTGCTTTTGGCTGGAGTTACCCTTTTAATTATAAATGATAAAAAGTGTTTTCTGGTTCAGTGTTGATTGTGGGTGAGGCTTAATGACATCATGGCAATCTTGTGATACAGTTTTAATGTAAATGTGGGCAAGGTGTAAGGACATCATGGTAAAGACCTGGTACAGTGTTGATGTAATTGTAGTTGAGGTCTAATGATATCATGCCAATGCCATGGTGCAGTTTTGATGTATTTGTGGGTAAGATGTATTTACATCATGGCAATGTCGTTGTTTAGTATTGATGTAATTGTGGGTGACATATAATGAGCTCAAGACAGTGCCTTGGTACTTAATTTGAGGTATACGGACATCAACATGGGGTTGATTTACTAAAGGCAAATACACTTTGCACTACAAGTGCACTGCAAGTGCACTTGGAAGTGCAGTCGCTGTAAATCTGAGGGGAAGATCTGAAAGCAGGGGAAGCTCTGCTGATTTTATCATCCAATCATGTACACGCAAAAATGCTGATTTTTATTTCCCTTGCATGTCCCCCTCGGATCTACAGCGACTGCCTTCCAAGTGCACTTGCAGTGCAAAGTGGATTTGTCTTTAGTAAATAAACCCCTATATGTTCATGTCATGATCCTCTTTGCATGTATTTCTAGTAAAAAGATCCTAATAAGTCATTAGTAGGTTTTTTTGAAAAAATGTAAAGAGACCAATTTGTCCCTACCCCTTGCCAGATGTATCACAAGTAGTTTCCATTTATGGGCTGCACCCCCTATGTACCATTTCCACCCCACACACCTTTTAGGGGCATCTAGTCATTTTGGGGAGCTGTTTAATTACTTCCCATTGTGTCTCTGGGGACAATAACTGCAAGAAAATCTTGATGGGGACATAGACTGTTGTTTTTACAGTTTAAATTTAAATGTGAGTGAGGTGTAATGACATAATGGCAATGGCAATGTACAGTGTTACTGTAATTATGGGTGTGTTATACAGACATTGCGACAATACCCTGGCACAGTGTTGCTGTAAATGTGGGTGAGGTGTAATGACATCATGGCAATGTCATGATACAGTGTTGTAATGCTGGGTGAGATGTAATGACATTGTGGTAGAGTGCCCTGGTACAGTGTTGATGTAATTGTGGTGAGACATAATACCATCATGGCAGTGCCTTGGCTCAGATGTATAATGGCATCATCACAAGTACCTATTATGAGCCTCTATATGCCTCAATATGTTTTTCTAGTAAATAGAAATTCTTGCTCATAGAGTCACTAGTATGTTTTTGGTAAACAATGTCAAGACATCAATGTGTCCCCCCACCCCCTGCCAGATGATTACACGTTGAATGTGTTTATAGGCCGCTCCCTTGTGTATTATTTCCACCCCACATGCCCTCTAGCGGCTTCTCCTTGAATGGTTACATCTGAAGCCATAGGTGTGCACAACCTATTCCATTAGGGTGTGCACCACAAAGCTCAAACACATATATCTGTAGGGCAGTGGATGGTGTCTGTATTATTTTACATTTATTATTTAATTTTTTAGTATTTTTTTACAGTTTTATTTTTAAAATTATTTTTGTACAATATTTTTAGGAGCGGCTTTGGTAAAATATCAGGGGTCTAAACAAAGGGAACCTGTACCACATATGGTGTTTAGGGTGTGCCCAGGCACATCTGGCACACCCTGTGCGCACTCCTATGTTTGAAGCCTAGATGTGCAGGGCACACAACTATGCCATTGGTGGGAGTAGATCTCAATACTAGGATGTGAGACAGGTTTAGAATGCTGGAAAAGGTGCATCCAAGCTTCTACCTCCTGTGCAATGCCTGGTGAGCCTCAAGAACACAGCACTCAGCCTGTGAAGTCTCTGTAAACTTCCATGTAAGCCTTGGCTTTTTTGACTGCTGTTCACATGCTATAATAAAACAATGTTTTAGCTGACTTCCATGGCACCGCACCAGCCCTTCTCCCTTTTTTTGCAAAGTTTAAAAAGCTGGTAGAGGTTTCGTACGATGCACCCAAAATGAAAAATCTTTTTTTTTAGCTGTAGGTCTACTTTAAAGATCCTGAAACATTTACATGGCTTTTATCAAAAAAATGATTTGCATAAATTGCCTTGCAATACACATTTAGTGGTCTCTTCCATGTGCTGTTGGATTTTTATAATACCACTTGTAGTCCGGTAGTGACTTTAGTCTAGCACACTGTACCAAGGTCGCAGTGCAGTCTAGTTCTTCGCCACCGAGTGCCTTTGCGTTAATTGCTCCATAGCACGATAGCCCCCCTTCTCCCCTCCTGTGCGATTACAGTGGTTTGGAGAGTGAGGGCAGTCAGGGAGCCGAGGCTGCAGCAGGTTAATCAAAGGCACACACTGTTCAGAGCATTGTTCTGCTCTCGCCTTCATTATATCTGCCGCTCACTGCATTACTGTAAGAGCTGAGCATCTCCACCAGCCTGACATGTTCAAAGCTTCTTCAAGTCCAATTACTTCCCAGTGCACTGGCTGCACTTTCCAATTTTCTTGCTTTATGTGGATTCTTTTCTTCTTTTTCAGCCTGATCCATCTGACACAGCAGTAGTTTTCAGTGCTCTCCCACCCGCCAGCCCTCCCTCTCGCTCTCTCATGCTTTGATTTGTGCAGTATTTCAACAGAATGCTGAGAAAGTACAACTTCCCCTGCTCGCTATTTAGTAGGCACAGTGTGAATAGTGCCAGACACGTTCTGTGTGTTAGGGCCAGGCTGGTAAGAATGATCCTGATATACTTGGATGTTGTGATCAGCAGTCTTAGTATGTATGTGTGAGTAGAAGGTAACGGGAGTGACAAGTAGGTGTTCATGTTGTAAGACCAGGGCTGTGGAAGCAAACATCCAATTCTCTAAAGGTGTGTCAGCAGATAGCTTGTATCTTGTCTCTGTAGAACTACAAGTCTCAGGGTAAAACACCATTGTCCCTCCTGTCTCTGTGCAAACATAAGTCCAAGAAAACCCACCCCTCCCCATTGACTGGCTTTACCCCCAACATAATTCACCAGCAAAAACAGTATATACTTTTAATAAATGCATTACATTATATGATCACAGATATTTTACATTTGTAAGACAGTACGCATAAGAAACATTATAAAATTCTGGACAATCAAGCAGCTAATGCAACTGTTTTCAGTGCTTAAGGTAAAGGCGCATGATGGCATAATATAGGCTCAATCACAAAGCCTTACACTGTAAAGCCCCGTACACACGGTCAGATTTTCCGACGAAAAATGTTTGATAGGAGCTTGTTGTCGGAAATTCCTACTGTGTGTAGGCTATATCGGACATTTTCCATTGGAATTTCCGTCACACAAAATTTGAGATCCAGATCTCAAATTTTGTGTGACGGAAATTCCAATGGATTTTTTAACGGGACTTCCCTGTGGCATTCCCCGTGACATCAGAGGGGTGCGGGGGTCACCCGTTACGTAACCCCGCCCCTTCTGACGTCACGGGGAATGCCACAGGGAAGTCCCCGTCAAGTCCCCGTGCGTCAGAGGGGGCGGGGTCACTGGGTGGCTCTGCCCCCCCGTTATTTAAGAACCGTCAGAAGAGGAGAAGCGTCACACAGCGGGAGCTTCCCTCCATGCCATCATGGATTCGGAGCAGCCCGAAAAGAAGAAGAAGACAAGAAGATGAAGAGAAGAAGATGAAGAGAGAAGCA
This sequence comes from Lithobates clamitans, assembly GCA_037952925.1. Taxonomy (NCBI): domain Eukaryota; kingdom Metazoa; phylum Chordata; class Amphibia; order Anura; family Ranidae; genus Lithobates; species Lithobates clamitans. Next base: position 1,399,979 of record JBBGZY010000925.1, on the reverse strand, counting down.
TCACACAGCGGGAGCCTCCCTCCATGCCATCATGGATGCGGAGCGGCCCGAGGAAGAAAGGGAAGAAGACGCTGACGCCGCGGAGGAAGATGCCGGACGAGAACCCCCAGAGGAGGACCCAGAAGAACCAGAAGAAGAAGAAGATGGAGGAAGAAACCGAAGAAGGATAGAGGAAAGAAGAAGCATTTAAATAAAGGAATTGTCAAAAACTGTCTCTTGTTTTTTTTTCACATTTTTGACAGTTTTTTAGTGAAATGGTAGGTACCACCTTACCAATTTCACACAGGGAGGAGGCCCGGGATCTGGGGGTCCCCTTGTTAAAGGGGGCTTCCAGATTCCGATAAGCCCCCTGCCCGCAGACCCCCACAACCACCGGCCAGGGTTGTGGGGATGAGGCCCTTGTCCTCATCAACATGGGGACAAGGTGTTTTGGGGGGCTACCCCAAAGTACCCTCCCAATGTTGAGGGCATGTGGCCTGGTACGGTTCAGGAGGAGGGGCGCTCTCTCATCCCCCCATCTTTTCCTGCGGCCTGCGTGCTCGGCTAAGGGTCTGGTATGGATTTTTGGGGGGACCCCATGCTGTTTTTTTTATTTTGGCCCGGGGTTCCCCTTAAAATCCATACCAGACCTGAAGGGTCTGGTATAGATTTTGAGGGGGACCCCACACCATTTTTTTTTAAATTTTGGCCGGGGTTCCCCTTAATATCCATACCAGACCTGAAGTGCCTGGTATGGAATTTAGGGGACCCCCCCACGTCATTTTTTTTTAAATTTTGGTTCGGGGTGCCGTTTTTATCAATGAACTTTTATGTGTATTGTCGGACCGGCAATTCATTAATAGCCGCGAGTAGTTTAAATTACTTTTTTTCCTTTGAAATGTCATTTTGCTGTCAGACTGTTCTAAACACGGGAAACATGCGCCCCTTTACAGGCATACTATAGACACCCCCCAGGTAGGACCCAGGTCCCCAAACACTTTTTATGACAATACCATGAATATAAGCCTTTAAAATTAGCACTTTTGATTTCTCCCATAGACTGTGGGTGTTCCACGGCATTCGAATTTGCCGCGAACACCCCAAATTGTTCGCTGTTCAGCGAACTGGGAACAGCCGATGTTCGAGTCGATCATGAGTTTGACTCGAACTCGAAGCTCAGTCCTACTGGTGACAACTTGATAGTGCCATGATTTCTAAAGAGGGCAGAGAAACTACTCACCTGTTTGCATTAAATTGCTACCTTGGTGTTTGAATTTGTGAGGCATCGCTCCCTCTCTGGTGAAGAAGACGCTTCAGGATTTAAGTCAATGAAGGAGGAAAAAGGTATGCAGTTTTTCTAGCCTTTTAGCTAGTGAGATTTCACCGGTGACAGTATCACAGGTGTGGAATGGGCATTAAAACTGTTAAAGAAGAACTAAACTTAAGCTGGAGCAAGCACTTTTTTGGCAAAATAAATGCACCCTTAGGTGCTAATTTGACAACCGTGCTGGAAAATGCACCATTGCAGGGTTCCCTGGGAGCCCTTGAAACCTGGAAACAAGGTGTCAATCTATGGAGAACTACCCTGCACTGTGAGATGCACTGGGGCCGTGGCAGGATGAAGAAGTAGGCACCCTGCAGCTATGGCGGTGCCTAGTGTTCAAGTATGTGCTTATTTTATCCTCTCACTGCTAGTGACAGCATAAATCCAGAAATGCAAGCTAAGCAGAGAGGGGTCCCACCGCTCAGGTAGGCGCAGACCAGGGGAGATGAAAGCCAGTATAGTATTTTCCTTCAAGAGGGAAGAGTCCCAGGTGCTGGCTGATGCAAGATGAGGCAGACAAATCGAGGAAAGCTGGAAGCCGCACACCGGTATAATGATGAATGCTTTATTTAAAAAGCCGAATCATGAAGAAACACGAAACATAACAGCAGAAGCCTACAAAAGCATCTGACGCGTTTCACACTACGATGAGTGCTTATTCATAGCTTAGAATAAGCACTCATCGTAGTGTGAAACGCGTCAGCTGCTTTTGTACGCTTCTGCTGTTATGTTTCGTGTTTCTTCATGATTCAGCTTTTTAAATAAAGCATTTATCATTATACCGGTGTGCGGCTTCCAGCTTTCCTCGATTTGACTGCTAGTGACAGGTTTGCTTTAATCTAATTAGTGGATTACAGTTCTTAGTATGAATAATTATATTAATCTTTAGGACAGTAGCTCTTTTAAAAATAAAATACAAAAAAGGTAACAAATCAATATAACAAATGGATAGAGCATGAGAAATGCTTTCTTACATCCTGGTTGGACATGTCCCAGTACGGCCGTTCCCCAAATGACATCACTTCCCACATGACAATACCATAACTCCAGACATCGCTGGCTGATGTGAATTTGCGATAAGCAATAGCTTCTGGTGCCGTCCATCTCACTGGGATTTTCCCCCCCTGAGAAAAACAAATCAGGCAGACATTAGTAAAAGTGTATTAGTAAAGCAAACTTTTTTTGTTTGTTTTGGACAGAGTAGAGAATGGTTAGATCCTCTGTCAGGGTTTTATTGTTGTCATTGCCCCCCACCACCCCTACCCCCCTTTCATTTTCAGTTTCCCAATTAATGGCCACCAGAACAGAGAGAAAAAATAAAAACCTGGTAACAACCATTTCAAAGGGAATTTTCGCTCACTCTGGAAAAAATTTTTTCAATTCTGATTTCTGAGACTTTCTTCTTGGAGACAGAAACTGTAAATGATAGGAAATCTCCCCAAAGTGAATTCCCATCTTAGACACTTGTCACTGGGATATTTGCAGGTATTGGATGATTTAGTGTCACCTCTTGCTCTGGTGACAATGCTACAATGTTGGTCTCCCCCCAATTTGATTGGAGACAATAGGATGAAAGGAAGAGTTAAGGGCCATACACATGGGCTGAATGTTGGGTGGCATCGGCTGGTTCAATAGAGACAGGATGACATTCGGCCCCTGTGTAAGGCATCTGGCCCAACAGAAGCCAGGCATCTGGCCCAACAGTAGCCGGGCATTCGCCCGGCTTCTGTCGAAGGGGCATGACCGAAAAAGGTCTGTCAATCAAAACCTGGCGTGTTCTGGTGGTGTTGGGCAAAGTCCCCCTGTAAGAAACACAAAAGGTCAGCTGGATAAATTGCTGTACTAACATTGGATAGTTAATACAGCAGCTCTTTCCAAGCTCTTACGTTTTTTTTTTTACATTCAGGCCGCTGGGTTGAATGAAAAAAACTGTTATGCTGCGTATACACGGTCGGAATTTCCAACAACAAATGTTCAATGTGAGCTTGTTGTCAGAAATTCCGACCGTGTGTAGGCTCCATCGGACATTTGCTGTTGGAATTTCCGACAACAAATGTTTGAGAGCAGGTTCTCAAATTTTACAACAACAAAACTTGTTGTCGAAAATTCCGAGCTTGTTATGGTATATCATAACGTGTTATGATATTAAACTGCATGCAGGGCACTAGACAAACCACTAGGGACAAAAGGGATGTGAAATAATGTGATACAGTAATGTAATCTGTAAGATTACAGTGTACTGTATATGTATTGTGTGTTTTTAACTTTTTGAATTTGGTGCCGTGCTCCGTCCCCGTGTGTCACAAGGCTCGCAGGGAACGGAGCTCGGCACTGTGATAGATCCAGTGGAGGACAGCTCCCATACACAGCGGGGAGACATCGCAGGAGTGTGGCTCGGGGTTACCACTTATGGTACTGAAAATTCACCCCGAGCCACACTCAGGAATATCGCTATTGAGGTTAATGCATTCTATGCATTAGGGTGAAAAACCTTTTGTAGTGCAGCAGCCCCCCAGAACCCCCCCCCTTTTACTTACCTGGGCCCGATCATTCCAGCAACGGCCGCTGTCTTGGGTCCTCATTGGACGCAGCAGCAGGACTCCAGAGCACACACGCATGAGTGCCCCCAGAGAATGCAGGTCTCTGTGGAGGCACTCGAGAAGAGGAGGAGCCAGGAGCGCCGCCAGAAGAGGAGGATTGGGCCCCTCTGTGCAAAACCCTTGCACATAGCTGGTAAGTGTGACATGTTTGTTATTTAAAAAAAAAATTAACCTTTACAACCCCTTTAAATGTCCCCAGCTGGGACACTAAGCAAAAAAAATGACATAACTCCCCCAATCGCAAATATCCATGTGTTTAGGCAAGTTTTGGCATATATTGGCACGCAGGCATTGATTTCTATGGTCAGCTGTAAGCAGCACCTATGGCTCTAGGGAAATACTCCCCAATTTTACGCTACACCCGTATGCATGAGCCACAATAGAAATGTTGTAAACTAAACAACTTCTACAGTAAAAACATGAACACAAGCAACATGTTTGCCTGAACAACCCTTCATTCTCTAGCAGCTGTACTGAAATCCAGAATCATTATAAACCATAATTGTATCACAAGGTTTTGTGCCTTTTCTTCATAGTCCTCCATGCACAATATGAACATTGTGTGCATTAACATCATAATAGACACAGCCAGCGCTACAACAAAGCCCATGTCAACACTAAAAAGGACACAGTGGACTGCAGCACAGAACGTGTGTTCATTATGCTGCAGAATTCAACAATTCCTGTTCCTTCTTCCGAGAGGGACTGTATCTCAAAGCTCAAGGTGGCAGCTCCCAGCACTGAGCAAGTCTATTAATATTGCTGCTTATTTCAAGGGCAAAGGGAAGCTTGACTTGAAGAAATGCATATAATCTAGTGTGATAAAGACATCTCATTCAGGACCTCACCACATCCACCCAGCAATGAATTCTCCCCAGCATCTGACTAACATAAACTGAAAAGTGCTTTATTCACTCATCACTTCTGAGAAATAAGCTATGCATTATGGATGGGATTTAGATGGGATTATAGTAAAAAAAAGTAAAGAGTGGGGGGGGGAAGGATGCAACAAGAGGATCTGTAACGCTGACCAGATGTGAGCGGAGCCCAGAGACAAATCAGTTTCATTTAAACACTTCATCTCTATTATGTTTGTTGAGCAGAGATTTGCCATTATCCACTGTAAGAAGTGGTATGTACGGCTTTGTTCTTTTATTTAACAAAGATTTATTCTAAGGCACCAGCTCCAGATTTTTATGACTATTTATCTGAATTAAAGGTTTTGCGGATTAACCCTCCCCTTACTACGGAAGAAGAGATTTTATTCCTACCATGAAATTTAGAATGAGCAGACTGCAGATTGCCCATCAACAGTACACTGGATTCCAGAGCTAAGCACGTTCATGTGCTACTCGCTGTCTGCGGTGCCGCATTGTTCTGTGTGTGGAATTACTGCAAAACCAAGCTGTGAGCAGATAAACACTTGACAGGCTTCATACTGCCCTACAGATCATCCAGGAACTGTACCAGTATCAGACAATTTTGTTTGTTCTTCTCACATGTCCATATAATGTGATGCAGAGAGCAGTCTACCTGATCAAGGCTTCAGTTTTCATCCAGCCAGAGCTGTAGTACATCAGCATACCCCACTCCCCTTTGTTACTCTTATTATAATCTAAGAACCCGTTTTCGGTTACCTGTTTGTAATGCAGGTCAGATATTCCCATAACACCTACTGCATTCTCCTTACTGTCTCTAACATTAGGAAATCCTGAGATATCTTGGTGATACCCCTAAACCCTCCCCACCTTGGGAGTTTGAATTTGATGGATGATTCATCAAGCAAAGAGAGAAAAAAAGTAACAAGCTGAGGAATCAAAAAGCCAACCTACCAATCCAACAATGATTGGGGCCAATAGTGCTGACTGCTAGAATCTGTAAGAACAATAATGCCCCGTACACACGGTCGGACATTGATCGGACATTCCGACAACAAAATTCTAGGATTTTTTTCGAATGTTGGCTCAAACTTGTCTTGCATACACACGGTCACACAAAGTTGTCGGAAAATCTGATCATTCTGAATGCGGTGACGTAAAACATGTACGTCGGGACTATAAATGGGACAGTAGCCAATAGCTTTCATCTCTTTATTTATTCTGAGCATGCGTGGCACTTTGTGCGTCGGATTTGTGTACACACGATCAACGGATTTTGTTGTCGGAAAATTTTATAGCCTGCTCTCAAACTTTGTGTGTCGGAAAATCTGATGGAAAAAGTCCGATGGAGCCCACACACGGTCGGAATTTCCGACAACACGATCCGATCGCACATTTTCCCTCGGAAAATCCGACTGTGTGTACAGGGCATTAGAAGCATGCCTTGCTCCCGAAGCTGCTGAAGGAGTTTTCTAACTGGGTGGAATAAAGCATATACAAACACATTATGCCACGTTTCCCAACTGGAAGAATTCCTGAAGCTGATTTATAGACTTGGGAAATTAAAAAGATCCTATATACCTCTAAATAGGTGGATGAATGCGCACTAGCTATGTGGTTGATATCTTTATTAAATCCTAAAAACTGGCATACACGATACAATGGGGAACAAATCCTCTTATGCATTTCACACTCTCCAGCCCTTAGTCATAGAGTAGACTAAGGTTCTATGACTGAGCGCCAGAGAGCATGAAATACGTAAGAGGATTTGTACCTTGTTGGATCATAGATGCCAACTTTTAGCATTTAATAAAGATACCAACAACATAGCTGTATGCAATCATCCACCTATTTAATGGTATATGTGGTCAGTGATGAGTTGCACTTGTACCCAGCAAGAGTGGATCAGACTGAAGCAGATCTGTTTTACTACTTTAAAGAGACCCTGTCACTACACCATTCCACCACACCATTCATTTCAACAAAAAAAACTACCTATAAGTTTATATGTTAATGTGATATATTTTATTTTCCCCTTCTGTCCCCCTGATGTTTATCTGAGGATGGCAATTATTTGTGTGCTGTGCTGACCGGTGAGGATTGAAGGAGGATCTGGGACACAGATACACAGAGACCAAGGAGGACATTGAAGTAACCCGGGAGGGTGATATTAACAAGTGAGGTTGCCTTGTGCTATACAGCAGAGGGTCAATATTCTCTGGTAAGTGTGGGAGTGCAGAGAGGTCACAAGTGATGGCACAGTCCACACTGGATGGATGAAAGTAGTAAATTACTACACTGGTGGACTGTTTTATAATATATGTTGCAGAAAGCACTGGAGGATTGGGACTTTCCATTTTTTCTCAATTTTTCTCTCATCTTTTATTTTTTTATAGTATTGTGTTAATATTGTTTTCTGTTTTTTTTTTCACGGTGATTGATTATGAGAGACAGGGTTGTGTATATAGGGTATAAAAATGTTGAAGGGGCCCTTTAAGGGTCACTAATGAGCATAAGCAGTGACTAATATTTAATATTGGATAGTGGTGTTATTGGAAAGCATTAATAGAGTATTAAAGCAGTAGTAAACCGCTGAATGTGTGTTTTGTTTTTTTTTTTGTTTTTTTGCAACCTGCAATGTAAAGCCTAAATGTCCTAGTAAGCATCGCATGTTAGCACATTATGTGAAACTTACAGTCAGGTCCATAAATATTGGGACACAATTCTAATCTTTTTGACTCTATATACCACCACAATGGATTTGAAATGAAACGAACAAGATGTGCTTTAACTGCAGACTTTCAGCTTTAATTTGAGGGTATTTACATCCATATCAGGTGAACAGTGTAGGAATTACAACAGTTTGTATATGTGCCTCCCACTTTTTAAGGGACCAAAAGTAATGGGACAGATTAACAATCATCCATCAAACTTTCACTTTTTAATACTTGGTTACAAATCCTTAGCAGTCAATTACCGCCTGAAGTCTGGAACGCACAGACATAGGCCAGTAGGACAAAAGGACAAAAAAATCAAAAAAAGAAGAAAAAACAAACATAAATTCTCTAAAGTTTTGTTTTCACATATACTTTAAACTTGAAATCCAGGAATTCAGACACTTTCTAAAATGTGCTGAAATACTATGGGTTAAGTCCAATGAGGTGCATGCCACCTTGTGGACTTACCTCTTTTATTTACAAGTGACCATTCTACAGCTAACCAAATACTCCCAGGTGTTCTGACAGGTGAGACACTGCTTTCTCACACAGCTGCAGCTCTGCCCATGCTCTTCCCTCCTCTGTCCATTCACAGAATTTTTTGCATTTTGTCAATAGGTTCACGTAATACAAAGCATTCTGTGACTGGAGAGGAGGATGAGAGGGGCAGGCTGAAGTATAGTAATAGCAACACTCCAGGCACTCAGTAAGAATGTAAATTGTAACTTATAGAGAGTCAAGCACCTTATTGGACTTAACCCATAGTAATCTGGCACATTTTAGAAAGTGTCTGAATTTCCAGAGTTCATCTGTAAAGTATAACTAAAGGCAAAACTTTTTCTTTTGTTTTTGAGAGAGTGGAGATGGATTAGAACACCTGCCAGGTTTTACTGTTGTCTGAGTCCCCATTAGGGAGATTCATCCTCTCTATTTGTCCTGTTTACCATTAGCATTGAAAGTGAAAGTAAAAGAAAACCCCAAATCTTGGGTTGTTCCCAGTAATATAGGGGAAATCTTCCAAAGGGGACACTAATGACCAATGATCCCTGGACAATTACTAACTAAGATCTTTCCTGAGGGACACAACTAGGAGCGTGGAGTCCTCCCTCCCCCGACCCCCTCCCCCCCAACCTTGCCTCCTAATCCCACAGATTTCCTTTTTCTTTCCTCTCTCCACCCTGTCCCCTTCTCTTCTCTGAGACCCCGGCATTGAGGGGCCTGAATTGTGCCCCTCCATGATATGGGGGACTGCCTCCCCAAATGTTAGTTGGGAGGCAGGGTCCCCTGAAGTGGAGGGCACACTCTGAGCCCTATAATGTAAAATTGAAGTAGGGATACAGAGTATAGTGTAATGAGTAAGGTGGACGATCCACCGTATAGTCTGCTATACAAAACAACACAGACAACGTAGATAAGATAAAGTTTACAACAGAGCCATTGATAAATGGCCTCGAGATAGTATGATGTGAATTGACCCTGCTTATATTGTATGTTAGATGGACTACAAAAACTGTATACTGTTTTGCGATAATGCCAAAGTCTTAAATTTGTACTGTCAAGAATTGAATAAACATTATTGAAACCAAAGGGGACACTAGCTCTGGTAGCCTGGGGGTCCCCAAGGGATTTCCTTAATTTTCAGGAATTTACTCTCACTTCCTGTTTGTCTATGGGACAGGAAGCGAAGGTAAATCGCTCAATGGGGCACAGATTGCAAATAATAAACCAATAGGGATAATAATAGGGATAATAAACCTCCCTTACTCTACTACTACTACTCCAAAATCAATAAAAAAAAGTTTTGCCCATAGTACTACTTTAAGCATTTCATCAAGGAGACCTGCCAATGGTTTCCCCTAGAGCTACAAGAAATCATTGGATGGTTTAACTCTACAGAATCTTTCAAAATCAGAAGCATTCATTTTGGGGCAGACTGACCCTTTAAATAACCCCATCAATGTTCTTTAGAAGCACAAATGATCTTACCAAGGAGCTGGTGTATGTTGGATCTGATGTATCATCCTGCAGATAGCGAGACAGCCCAAAGTCAGACACCTTGCACACCAGGTTGCTATTCACCAGGATGTTCCTGGCTGCCAGGTCTCTGTGAACATAATTCATTTCCGATAGATACTTCATGCCAGCTGCAATACCTCGGAGCATTCCCACCAGCTGGATCACTGTAAACTGCCCATCATTTTGCTAAACAGAATTAAAAAAAAAGAATTAAAAGTCTACTTTGAATAATTATCATTAAATATACAACTTAAACTTGTTTGTTAATAAAATACAACATGTTTTTTTTCTGGAACAGTATAATTATATTTATTCTGAATAAAACAACTTAATCTACCCTATAGAAAAGTTCTGTAAATCCTTGTTGAGGTATTACCTTTCTTTCTGCACCATAAAACACCAAGGACTTTATATTCCGTACATTCAGCTAATAAACAGGCTAAGCACACAAAAGCTGCTATAGTACAGCTGTGCACAAAATGTAATAAACCACGCTCACTCTGTTCACTGGGGGACATAAGGGAGAACCAGGACAAGGTGGGCACTAATATGAATGATGCAGAAAATAAAGTGATAATGCAGATCATTAGCAAAATAAAATTATTACATAGCTCAGTAAGACCATGGACGCAACTGCTTTGTTCTCTAACTTTCTCCTATGTTTTTGTGGAAAAACAGATGGAAGACAGAGGGTGGCATAGCATATTCAAGAATGTATTACCTAAACACGCTGGCCTCAATGTATAGAGCAAAGAAAAATGTGAGAAAGAATGCGGCAAGGTGCTTCCCCCCCCCCCCCGCCCCCAACGCCCCCAACGCCCCCAACTCTTTTTTTCTAATTACTAAAGCTTAACTTCAACCAGATATAGAAGACACAAATTAATGCAACTCTGTATTTACTAATACATCCATAAATATATTTTTGAATACAAGCAGTGTAAGTACCTGAATGTGATTTGCTATCAGCATTTTGCAATCCCCTGTATGGCAGATCTCAGACTGGGGGAGTGAGAAACAGCACAAGGAGCGAATGACTTTTGCTGCAGTGCAAGGGACACTGCAGCACAAGTCATTAGGAGAGAGGTGAGTGACAGAGAGATGAACTCATCAGTCTTCTGCTTCTCTTTTTACTATTCACTAAAAGGCTGGGGAAGGGACAAGACCTCTAATGCCGCGTACACACGAGCGGACTTTTCGACCGGACTGGTCCAACGGACCAAATCCGGCGGATAATCCGACCGTGTGTGGGCTCCATCGGACCTGCAGCTGACTTTTTCGTGTGAAAATCTGACGGACTTTAGATCAGGAACATAAAGAGTAATGAAATATGCGGCGCTTACTATAGGATGTGGTAAATAAGGCTAGAAAATAGGACTGAAATTGTAAAACAATAATTGTAAGTCCAATAAAAATCAAGAAAAGTGCTAAATAAAATAAATCAACACAGTGTCCATAGATGATACAATGGACTTTAATTAATATATTTAATTTATTATTTTTAACACACCTTTGTGGAGTTTTGCATGGTATTGAATGCTTTCTATCCATTAATGTAAATTGATGCTGCACAGATTGCTTATATTGCACTTATTTATTTATTTATAATTATTTATTATGTCCATCATATTTTTACTTATTTAGGTTGCACTCATTTATTCACACATTGGTTTTAGATATTTGTACACTTTATTACTGTGCTCTGGTTGAGCCCGTTTATTTAGTAATTATTTATTTTCACTTATTATTGGAAGATTATCGTTCCTCTCCTGTTTATTTATATACTTTTACTCTTTACCAAGCTCCAATAGTAGCAAGTAGGGAATTTGTGATTCATTTTTTGATGTAACAATGGTTCATTATAACCTTTGGTTACACATTATAATAGTTACATAGTTACATAGTAGGTGAGGTTGAAAAAAGACACAAGTCCATCAAGTCCAACCTATGTGTGTGATTATGTGTCAGTATTACATTGTATATCCCTGTATGTTGCGGTCATTCAGGTGATTATCTAATAGTTTCTTGAAGCTATCAATGCTCCCCGCTGAGACCACCGCCTGTGGAAGAGAATTCCACATCCTTGCCGCTCTTACAGTAAAGAACCCTCTACGTAGTTTAAGGTTAAACCTCTTTTCTTCTAATTGTAATGAGTGGCCACGAGTCTTATTAAACTCTCTTCTGCGAAAAAGTTTTATCCCTATTGTGGGGTCACCAGTACAGTATTTGTAAATTGAAATCATATCCCCTCTCAAGCGTCTCTTCTCCAGAGAGAATAAGTTCAGTGCTTGCAACCTTTCCTCATAACTAAGATCCTCCAGACCCTTTATTAGCTTTGTTGCCCTTCTTTGTACTCGCTCCATTTCCAGTACATCCTTCCTGAGGACTGGTGCCCAGAACTGGACAGCATACTCCAGGTGCGGCCGGACCAGAGCCTTGTAGAGCGGGAGAATTATCGTTTTATCTCTTACGTTGATCCCCCTTTTAATGCATGCCAATATTCTGTTTGCTTTATTAGTGGAAGATTAATATTAAGATACAATTAATACCTGGATTTTCTGGTATGAATCTCCTATATATTTGGTTGTTTTACAATTTCAGTCCTAGCTTTATTTACCACACCCTATAGTAAGCGCCGCATATTTCATTACTCTTTATTTCTATCTGATTGGTGTGTGAACACCTTTATGCTGGCAGCTACACCCATTAGCATTTTAGTTTCCTTGTTTATAATTTGTGCCGTGCTTTTTGGTTTGCGCACTAGTACTCATTATTATTTAGATTTGGAACATGTTTCAAATTTGTCCGACGGACTCGAGTCCGGTCGAAAAATCAGCTAATCTGTATGCTAGTCCGATGGACCAAAACCGACACTAGGGCAGCTATTGGCTACTGGCTATCAACTTCCTTATTTTACTCCAGTCGTATGTCATCACGTACGAATCTGTCGGACTTTGATGTGATCGTGTGTAGGCAAGTCCGTTCGTTCAAAAGTCCGTCGGAAGTCCATCAAAAGTCCGTCGAAAGTCCGTCGGAAAGACTGTCGGACCTTTGTTGCTAAAAAGTCCGCCCGTGTGTACAGGGCATTAATGTTACTTAACTACAGCAGATAAAAATGATGTCTCCTTTAATGCTAGACAGAACTAGATGTGCAGAAATATAAATCCTTTTTCAGCTTTCTTATATGTATTTTATCTGTGTATTTAGCCATTTGCCTGGAGGTCAGAATGAATGTAAAGCTGTAATGATCTGGATTGGGAATAAAAGGTATCTATGCTTTCCTACTATGCCCTCTGTCACAAAAAGAGAGATAACTGTGTAAATGTGCCTCAAACAACAATTTTCAAGTTAATGTTTTTACAGAATGGCACAAAAATGCATTTTTAAACATCTAAATGACTTGCAATTTTGCTGCATCTCTAATTACCAGTGTGAATTAGCCAGATACAGGCACCTAATGCTACATTTATTTAAACCGAGCATACATGGAAAAGATAAGTGGCCTAAAATAGGACATGTGGACATGCTCTGTTTGAGCCACATACACATCATTATTATTATTATTATTATACACGATTTATATAGCGCCAACAGTTTACGCAGCGCTTTATAATGTAGAGGGGGGACAGCACAATTACAGTACAGTACAATACAGAAGGGACATGAGGGCCCTGCTCGTAGAGCTTACATTCTAAAGGGAGGGGGTGGTGGTACAAAAGGTAATAGATACAAGGAATGATTTGATAGGGGTGGCTCGGGGACAGTTGTTTGGTGGGTGTGGGATAGGCTTCCCCGAATAAGTGAGTTTTCAGGGATCTCCTAAAGGTGGACAGGTTAGTGGCTGGTTAGAGGTTACACATGCCTAAAGTAGTCAGCCAACCTAACTGTTGGGCAGATGCAGTCAAATTTTATTCAGCTGCAGATACTTTCAATGTGAGGGGGGCAGGATGGCCTATTGTCACGCCTATTCGAGTGTGATTAACTGGTGAATTGGGTTGGTTGGAAATGAACTGCTCTTTTCCAGACAGTCCAAGATGTTAGATTAGCTTCCAATATGGCAAGCAGCACTGTAAATCCCCCACTGACACCATCCCACAAAAAGGGATAACCAATCTCCTGATGCCTTCCTCAGTAATACGCCAATTCTGCAATGGTTAAGGGGTCCACTTTGCTGCAGTGACCACACAGTTACCATAACTGCATGACTTCTAAACCACATCTAAATAGATTAAAAGGAGAATGCATGATATATATCAACTCATGCCATTGTGAATACCAACTACACAAAAAAGCATTGGCCTTGGCATATACTGTATATTATGAGGTTGATTTACTAGAGAGGGCAAAATCTGGTGCAGCTCTGCATGGTAGCCAATCAGCTTCTAACTTAACTTATTCAATTAAGCTTTTTTTAGTAAATCTTCCCCATATGTTTATAATTAGAGCACGGGTCATAAAGACTCTCCCACAAGCTAAGCCTAGTCTGGGTGAAAGTCAATTATCCAACTATAATTGTAGATTGAAAGATGGTGTTGAGCAATGCATACATACAAATTCCATTTAGATAGAATCTATGGAAAAGATGGGGGTGGACATACATACAAATACCATTTACATATAATCTATGGAATAGACGGGGGTGGACATACATACAAATTCTATTTAGATAGAATCTATGGAAAAGATGGAGGTGGGCATACATGCAAATTCTATTTACACAGAATGTATATAAAAAATGAGGGTGGCATACATACAAATTCAATTTAAATAGAATCCCCATTTAGACAGAATCCATAGATTTATACATTTCATTAGGAGTGAATCAAGGTGGTAACAAAAGCCAAAAGGAGAGACACCTCTGGGTGTAGCTATAACACAAGGTTTAATATAGATAAAAATTCATAGGCAACTCACATTTTCGTGGTTAAAATAAGCATTGGTCCCAACATAGGGGGTATTGTCAGTTTGGTCAGTCCGTTCCTAATGCACAATGCGTGGACGCTCTTGACTCGCTACAGGCACGGCTGGATGGTCATCGGCTGGCCGCAGTAGAGGTTTGCTCAGATGGAGGCTTGAGGCGCAGATGGTTGCAGGCGAGGAGGCGAGGACGGATGATGTCACTGGAATGTGATGCGTTTCATGAGCGTACAGGCTGCGAGTGATGTGGCAGCCGCGCTCCTTCTTCATACGTAAGTTGCCTGTGAATTTTTATCTATATTAAACCTTGTCCTATATCTACACCCAGAGGCGCCTCTCCCTTTGAGTCTTTTCAGTGTAATTGGAACATGGTTTCTGTTCCCCCCTGATGGCAGCCGAGTGTGGAAACCCTCCCCTTCATCATCACCCAATAGGGTATTTGGACTTTTTAAATCATCATTAGACTATGGACTTTTATTGTGTTATCTTAACTGTGCATATATTATGTATGCCTATACAGCACATTACCTAATACTGTGGGACATTCACTGTTCTAGTTCTCTGCACCTTTTACTTGTATATCAAGCCCCATTGTAGCTAGGCCTGAGTACTAACAGTTAAGCTATCACATTGTAATATGTTTATTGTGTGCTTTCACGCGTACTCCAATAGACAGAAATACTCCAGCAGCAGAATCTCTTTAGAATGTAATGTAAAAAAAACTTTGCCTCGAAGAAAAACATGACGACATAAACAGAAAATCCTGACAGAAACACAAGTGAGTAGAAAGCAGGTGATACGTTTGAGAGACTCCCCTGACACATACAGGCTCCTATGTATTCTGTACAGGTGCACTGCTATCCAGGCTCTGCTCTACTCTGTATTATGCTCCTTCTAAGACACAGGAGGCCCCCGAGGACTGGATCCTATAACCTACTTTCAGGAGGAACCAAGGCTCCAATTAATGTCCCTATTTTTATCTGGAGGCTGAAATTAGATTTTTTTAGGTCATCTGCAGCCAGCATTTGGCTGGTACTTAATCTTCACAATCACACTGCAGTGTCTCCAGACAAATTAATCAATATAGGACAAGCATGTTCACTATGTATATATGTCTGTGTGTGTCTGAGCAGAACCTTTTATTAAAAGAAACAAATAAAATACACAACCCGTTCTAATTCTCAAATAAGAAGATGGCGACACATGTGCATGCATAAAATAAATGCCTGTTTTTTCAAAAAATCCCTATGCATGCCATAAAAAAAATGAAACAGAAGCTTGTCGATGTAATGAAATAAAACATAGTGCTGCATATATTAGGGTTTTCCATCTATTATAGAAAGAGTTAATTGTCAGTAATCAAAGATTCCAGAATGGGATAAAATGTATACTTTCTGTGAGCTCTTTTACTGTAGAGGCTTATGATGGCTATGCAAGGTAGATTTCAACTTCTTAGGTCTAGGTAATACTTTTGTCAGAGTTTAAAAATCAGCCAGTGAAGCCATCATGCAATCACGTTTCTAGCACCGACATTTATTAAAGGGCAGCTCCAAAAATGGCTTGACATAACTCTGTGAAACCTGAATAAAGGATCGCATGCATTCAGGTTCAATTTCATTAATCTTCAGAGTTGAGAAGGCTCTTCGACTTCTTTGGAAACCCCATCCCTTTCAGACAAGTGTTGGTGTAAGAAGGGTAGAAAAGGAAGCGCCACCTGAGTGTAGTATTAACGAAGAGGAAGAGGCTGGGGCTGCGTGGAAAGCATGTGGAGCGTGCGTGAGGTCACAAGTCGTCTGATCACTTCCGGGAACACTTTCCGCGGGAGGGCTCTACCCAAGGAGGAGGGCTGTGAGTAGTCTGTGAATAGGCTATTGGGGGCTGTGGGTTGCCTATTCACAGCCTACCCACAGCCCTCCTCCTTGGGTGGAGCCCTCCCCCGGAAGGTGTTCCCAGAAGTGATCAGACGACCTGTGACGTCACGCACGCTCCACGTGCTTTCCACACCGGCCCCAGCCTCTTCCTGATGGCCACAAAAGGAGCTCCCGGCCGTTAATCTACTATCTGCAGCCCGGCATCCCTACAGCATCAACGGATAAGGACCAGAGGGACACACTGAGGATCACACTTATAAACAGATGAGCCTTCTTTACATTTTTATCCTGTAAGTGTAACCTTACTTGGTGTCATTAAAAGCATTTGTTAATACTACACTCAGGTAGCGCTTCCTTTTCTACCCTTCTCTTGCCCATTACAGAGCCAGCTCTCTGAGGACAGCAGCCGCCTTTTTGACCCACTACCATACTTATCTAAACCCTTGAACTGCCAGTCACTTGTTCCACTCCTGAACTGCCAGTATGATTTTTATGGACTAAGCTGCTTAGCCATTTATATCCCCTGTATTGTATGCACCTGTGTACCTGCGCTTACAGTTACCAATACTTTCAAACAAGTGTTGGTAAGCTAAGGAGTAGGTACCCCTGTAACATACATGGGGGCTTTGGAATAAACTGGTATTATTAACAAAAGTTATAGCACAAAGTAAAAGGTTTTACTATGTGTGTTGATTCAAGACTCCCCACAGACAGTAGAAGAACTGATGTCAACAGTATTAATGCATTGCCCTCAAGTTTTTACAGTCTAAAACTGAGGCTTTTGTAAGTCTTGCCCACAAGACTCTTTTGCTAGGCTATACAGCAATAATGTGCAAAGCACAGTAATCTACAGCAACTAATCAGATTTCAAATCTCTGGAGTTAAATTAAGGAATTCTATAAATAGGAAGTTTGAAGTATATGACAGAACGGTGAGGAGTGGCTTACCCGTAGGAACGAATCCAGTGCACCATTTTCCATGAATTCAGTAATGATCATCACAGGTCGACTCTTGGTCACCACACCTTCCAGTCGAATGATGTTGGGATGGTCAAACTGGCCCATAATGCTTGCTTCACTCAGGAAATCCCTTCTTTGCTTTTCGGAATATCCAGCTTTAAGGGTTTTGATAGCAACATAGATTTCCCTCTTCCCAGGGAGCTTCAGGCGGCCCTTGTACACCTCCCCAAACTCTCCTGTAGGCCAGAAACAAGCAGGTCACTAAGCACTGATGTACAAGAGATGTCTGTGATCAGACAGGATGCCAGAGATCAGAAGGGTAACTAAAAATTCCTTCTGATCTCTGGCATCCTACTTCATATTTCATGGTGATCCCACATGCTGTTAATGAAATCTACTTTGTTTATATTTGATGTTCTTCCACTGAAACTAATAATATATTTCTTTTTAATAATTTAGGACACTCACATTTGTAAAGAAAATAATATCTGCAAACATATTCAATTAAATATGTCAATCCAAACTATTTTTTGGGGGGTGGGGTGGGGGGGAGGGAATTAGGTTTTTACTGCTAACTGGGTCTCTGTTGGAGAGATTTCCCTTCACTGTCACAGTGATGATAGTTTTACCGGACAGGAAGTGATTGAAAATTTACAACAGGAACACGGAGAAAAATATTGCTGATGGGGGGCTCTAGCCTTCAACCACTATACAAAAAAAAGCATTTCTGTTTAAACTCAAATTTTTACCATTGCAGCCAGTGTGTTTGAAGCAACTTGCCAAACTAACTCTCTGCTATGCTGCGTATAGCCTGAATAGTCTCATCAAATTACACATACCTGTATGGAGCTTTGGTTAGATGCAGGTAGTTAAAGCGGCAAAGGAAACATGGGATTTCTTATTAGACAGTCTAGCATTTTTCATCTACAAAATGTCATGACAGCAACAACTGTTAAATTAAAATTGAATAAGGTTTATTTGTAAAATATTTTAAACAGGTAATAAAACATTTTATGGGTACATGCATACGGCCATATAAAACATGGCAACTAGTATGCAGAATCTTGCTGGCAGAAGGTAGCAGTAAGATCTTAAATAAAAAAGGTATCTATGCGCTGTACGAATATGATGTTTGAGCTACATTTACATGTGTACAGCATAAATGGCCTTGTTGCTAGTACACAAGGAGGATGCCTAGCATCCTTTCATTGCTTGGATACATGGAAATTCTCAAGGACACAAGCAGCTTCTGAAAGAATGAAGCTTAAGCAGCTGTGTGCATTGGCCTATAGAAGACAATACACTTGTGTTCAGATCAGAACAGTAAATAAAAAAAAGCTGCGTTTTTCACCACTGTGTGCATGAGCCCTATAAGTATTGTTTAAAAAGTGAGACATCGGACAAGATGAAGACCCTACTTCAAGGTGCCTCCTGCACATATGAGTGCAGTGCAAGCAATGCTGTGACCATGTTTTTTCCTTGATGTACTCAAAATTTTAGTAAAAATTGCTGCTAATACAAGCAGGTCAGGTTTGACCCCATGACACATTGTAAGCGTTGCCATAAGTGGCAGTATTTATAGAAGTTCACTTGAATGTTTCTGTAAAAGCTAATGCCCACCTGCCCCAATAACTTCTTCAATCTTCACAAAGGAGACATCAATCTCCTTAGCAAATTCCCTCACAGCTTCGTTGGGATCTTCATATGTAAAGGGGTCGATGTAAATCTTCATTCCTGGTGAGCCTGAAAACAACAGAACACAGATAGGTTAGTTGGATGCTCTTTTGTAATAAGTTCTCCAGTCCTGTTTTTGCTATCACTATCTGCTACATAGGGGAGCTGCCACAGTTAGAAACATAAACTATACTGCATCAGTGGCTGCTTGCCAAGACCTCTTAGGCTGAATGGTCCTAGACTAAGATGATTACTGTTGACACTGAAGTGGATCTGTTGAGTCTCTGCACAATGTTCCTGTAGTTGTGTAGACTTGTAATGACTAACGGCTAAAGCTGAAAACCTTACCATGTACAGAAATATTATGTAAATTTTCCTGTACACATGAATCAATGAGCATATATCAAAATTATACCAGGGTCTGGTGCACAGGATGAACTCTACCATGAATAACCCTGAATTAGTAAAAGAGTGTTACAGCAAGTACAAGAATGACTGCACTGGTTATTAAAGTAAGACAATTTTCCTGGAAAAAGGAAGAAGCCATAGCTGGTAATATTTTTATTTATTTTTTTACCTTACAGTAAACCTTATGGCCCGTACACACGATCTGAAAATCGGACAACAGATTGTCCAACTTTTTTCGCTTAATAGTCGCAAGTAGAAATTGAATAGGTTACTAAAGAAACGAAAATTCTCATACGACAGAAAAAAAATCGGAAGTGATGTCATGTGTTGTAATGTATTTGTATAGGCATATCCCACTTTTAAGTACACAATGGGGTTTATTTACTAAAGCTGGAAAGTGCAAAATCTGGCTCACTTCTGCATAGAAACTAAAAAGCTTCCAGGTTTTATTACCAAAGCCTAATTGAACAAGCTGGGGTTAGAAGCTCATTGGTTTCTATGCAGAAGTGAGCCTGATTTTGCACTTTCCAGCTTTAGTAAATAAACCCCATTGTTTACTTAAAAGTGGGGTATGCCTGTATTGTATATTCGGATGACA
This sequence comes from Lithobates clamitans, assembly GCA_037952925.1. NCBI lineage: Eukaryota > Metazoa > Chordata > Amphibia > Anura > Ranidae > Lithobates > Lithobates clamitans. Next base: position 1,380,041 of record JBBGZY010000925.1, on the reverse strand, counting down.
ACTGTACTGACTAAACTAAAATTGTACGATCTGGTATCGTACAAGGAAAATTTTCGTGCTTGTCCGATCAAATAATATCGGATGAACTGTCGTGATCGGCTCTCGAAAGCTTTGTGCTAACGATCCGATTATCATACGATCGATTTGAAAGTGGTATTTTTTGTCTGATTTTTGGATAGTGTGTATGGGCCATTACTTTAAACCTTACTTTATATTTACAAAAGTAAATATATACAAATGGACTTTATAACAATTGCTTAGTAACCTCTGTACCTAAAGAAATTTGGCCTCATGTGGTGCTTAGCAGCTCCTGTGTGCTGATGCCATGTATTGGCATTTGTGCTTTGCAATTCATGCAGTTCCCCAGAGACCAGAAAGCACCAGGGATTTTACACCTAACCACACAGGAGCTGCTAAGTGCCCATGTGTATAAGGCCTTTTGGAGTACTTAATTCTCAAGATTTAAAACAGCTTAGCTCATCTACTTTGGCTTTTTTGGCGACAGGGACTTGGCAGTCTGTTGCGCTTTTAAACTAATACTAAACCCACAAGAGAATAATCAGTCTGTATATGCAGTAAAGAATACTTGTTATACTCACTGTGGAACCTAAGGGGTTAATCCTGCGCATTGTGTACAAAGGCTGTTTGATCCTGTCCCCAATACATCTCCTGACAGTACAGAGCTTTGGGGGCACGCTGCACATGCTCAGTTTGGTGTGTATTGGAAGGGTGCATGTGATCTGCACTGGGCCAATCAGCACTGTTCAGACAGAGGGTCAGGGGTCATGCATCCCCATAGGACAATCAGAGGAGAATTAAACCACATCCTACAAGCTTTTACTGGTGCTTAGAAGTCACAAGACACTGCTATATACTGCTGATAAGAATAGGTATTTAGCAATTTATATTTACTAAAATTATTGCATTTCCATGTTCTGTGTACTGTGGGAGACCAGATATAGTGGATGTAGGGTCCTGGGTTTAGTAACACCTTAATGTTAACACAATGCAGGTGCAGTAAGCTTTTCAGAAAATCAACTACAACCTTGTTTCAAAGTTTCTGTGGTGAACATTGAGTATGAATTACTCCACAATGCTGCAGCTGCAGAGGTCAGGACAGGAATGTTGGAAATATGTTTATACTTGAATGTCCATAGCCCGGTAAAAGGTTCATTTTAAGGAGATATGAAAGTAAGGTTTAGGTAAGCACACTTTTAGCTTAGTTGCTACTATATCTTTCAGTCTTGATATTTTTATGGACAACATTAGGAAACACACTTGCAGAGGCACTTTGATTCTGGTGTGCGGATTACAAGTGATGCTTGAATATGTGTGCAAATCGTATTTAATAAATTGTTAAAAACACAGGTTCCCTTTGCTAGCTTCAAATGAATGCAAGGTTTTTTTTTTCATTATGCATACTGTAAATATTGTCTTACATTGATATATATATATATATATATATATATATATATATATATATATATATATATATATATACATGTTTCATGGCTATTGCAGATGCAAACTCACAAAGATCTAAAGAAAGATCAGTAATATGTGCACAAAGGGTTTATGTAGTTTATCCAATTTCTGACATATAGTAAAAAAAAAAAAAAATGAGCGTGTACTCATATATTTTTTTTGCTATCACATCTTCAGTTCCATTGCAGCAAATACTTCTTATTTTTTCAGGAACTCTGACTGTGCAGGTTCTTCTTCCTATCTCATCTCTAAAAAATGATTTCTGTGGATCTGACAATCTTTCAGAGGACAAGATTAAATCTTCTCCAGTCTTTGTCCGGTATGTGAGGAAATGAAGATTTGATATTGCAGTGACACTAGATCTTCTCCCTCTCCCCCTTCACCAGTTTATCTTACCTTGTGAGTCCTGTATATCTGTACAGCCATCAGTCTCTTCCCCTCCTTACCTTACTCACCTCCCAACGCTTTCTCAGCCCCTCCTGCTCCTCTTCCTCCTCTCTTTACAGGAATCTTGGTTCCTTTCTCTCATCCCTCATCACTCACCAATCCTCCATTCTGGCTTTATCTGCATTTGATAATGAAATCATCATTCCATTATCCTCCTACTTCATCACTGTGTCCTGGGGTAAAGGAAGGTTTGTTCCTTGTGTCCCAGGTTCTCTGTTCAGTGTTGTCGATAATATGCACTTTGTGAAAAAAAAAAATTCAATTTGGAGTTCTCTGTTCTGCTTCCAGGAAGTCATTGGCATTTGCGTATCAGCTCGATCATTTGTTCTTTCACAGCCTAAGATGACAGCAACACATTGCAAAGGAGGTTAATCTTTCTGATCTTAGCGGGTTAATTAATTTTCACCCTGACTGCAGCCAAGAAGCTTTCTGGGGAAAGGACAGACATAATTTCTGGCTCTTCTCTCCAGCTAAGAGGCCTGCTGTAAACAAATTGGGCAATAAGAGATGCATTTATATGCCCAAATGGCGCACTAAAAAAGGCTGGCGACTTAATTCTCCTGCCTGAAAGAACCTTTACATAATGCAAAATCTTTATTATTTTCCTAATGCCACCTTTCAGCATGTTTATGGAAATATGCATAATCAAAAGATAATTTTCACAAGGATAATTATTGCTTTTTATATGTTTGCATATATCTCTGCCCCTTTTTTGTCAGCAATAAATGCGTATTGCCAGGAGCGCTACTGGCTGCGATTTTCCATTAACCCTTTACTATTGGTTTATCCTTGGTCTATAAACTATACCAAACACATCACCTGTCTCTCTAACATTGAATGAGTAGTATGATTGAATTTGTCTTCCTGACATCTTCCATAAGATGATACACGATGAAAGTTCTCATGAGAATGTCTACAAAGTCAGAGTCGAATGGGCCTTTGATGCAAAGAAATGAGGGATGATGCAAATGAGCACAAAGAATATAAAGGTTGGAGAGGAGGGTTGTGCAAAATATGCTTAAAGGATAATCCCATTAAAAACTGTTTATATCTAAAATGGCAGGCACAATTTTAGGCTGGGTTCACACTATGTGCGGCACGGGGCACAGCAGGGCTTCCGGTGCATCCTCCTTTCAGGTCCGAATTAGGTCTGAATTTTTTGCCTGAAGTTTGACCTGAAATGGAGCCAAAGATGCACAGTACCCGTCTGCGGTGTGCTCCGGGGCCACCCCGGGGAAGTAAACCGGTTCCATTGAAAGCCAGTCACACTCTCCTGTCATGCAAATTGTATCTTGGGAAACCTGCATCCAATTCGCATAAGTGTAAACCCAGCCTCAAACTATAAGGCCAGTTTCACACCAGCTACCAGGAGGTGGTAAAAACAGCACCCCCTTTCCCCCAGCCACCCACCTAAAAAGTATATTACAGCCGGAGGAGGCCACATGCCATGGTAAATTGAATGTGTCCTACTGAGTTGAGAAGGCAGCATCGCCTGTCAAACTCGGCCATTCAGGTCAATGTGGCTGCGCCACAACTGCAAGGAAAATGCTTGGCTCATAGTTGTGGCATATTTGCCACATTATAAATGTGCCCAATTATATATTGCTAATTGTAATTGCAAGAAGTCCTTTGGTGACGAAATGCGTACGGAGGTGCGGTGTGTCTGTCTATGTCATCGCGTTTACCAGAAGTGAGGGCGGATGCCATTGTTAGCTGCTGGATTTGTTTGGTGATATGTACATTCTCATTAAACATATGTGAGTGTGATTTTACCTTAATAAATCAGCCTTTTTAAAATGTTTTTCACTGTCCAGTGCTTCCTTATTTGCACGTTTCTGCGAGAGTATTGGCTTCTCAACTCAGTGTGACGCACTAAATTTAAATGACACATTAAATTTACCACAGCATGTGAACAGCCTCCTCCAGCTTTATGATACTTATTAGGTGGGTGGCTGGGGGAAAGGGGGTGCTGTTTTTACCACCTCCTGGTACCCCATGTAAAAGAGGCTTTATCAGATGTCTACCCCAATCCTGTTTACCTGAATGCTGATCTATAGGGGAATTTCCCTAAAGCCTGCCAGACATGCCTTTAACTAGGAGGTCCTGGCCACATGGTAAGCACACACCTGATCCCTTTTGGTGGTGGTCGGCCTTTGAGGTGAAGGGAGTTTGATGTGGCTCACGCTTTGAACTGTGACAAGAAGAATCCTCAACAATCTTCTATTGGGGACTCTGCATTTATTTTCACTTGGGACTATTCATTTATATTTTGATGTGTATTATTTAGTGCAACACATTGATTATTAATTCTTGTACTGTGGGAAATATCTCACGGGTGTGTTTTCAGCTTATATATTGTAAACTTTAAAGTGGTTGTAAAGACAGAAGTTTTTTTTTATCTTGATGCATTTTATGCATTAAGATAAAAAGCCTTCTGTGTGTAGCAGCCCCCCTCAGCCCCTCTAATATTTACCTGAGCCCCACCTCTGTCCAGCGATGTGCGCGAGTGCCTCGGCTGTCTGGGACTCTTCCTCCCGATTAGCGGAGACGCAGCAGCGGTGTCATTGGCTCCCGATGCTGTCAATCAAAGTCAGTAAGCCAATTATGAGAGAGAGGGGGCGGGACCGAACCATGGCTCTGTGTCTGAATGGACTCATGGAGCTGCTGCTCGGCTCAGGTGCCCCCATAGCAAGCTGCTTGCTATGGGGTCACTCGACAGGAGGGAGGGGTCAGGATCACAGAAGAGAGGCCAGAGAAGAGGAAGATCCGGGCTGCTCTGTGCAAAACCACTGCACAGAGCAAGTAAGTATAACATGTTATTTTTTTTTTTTTAAATATGAAACTTTAGTATCACTTTAAGGTAGACACAAGCGCAGTATTTTTTTATGCTTCTGTATGTTTATAAATTGCTGTTTGGAAAAAATAAAAATCGCCACCCGAACACCTGACAGCAGCTGCTTAACTGCATTCTGAAAAAACGATTCACTGCTGATCACTAGAACATTAGCAAGTATGAACCTAGCTTAAACCTTTTCATGAAAACACAGCTTAAAGCTAAACTCCAGGTAGAAATAAAGACAAGATTAAAGCATATTATGTGTCAATTCCCCCCTGCGCTTTAAATAAATTTCAATTTCATATAAAATAGCCAGTTTTTTGCGGCTGCTTAAAAAAAATATATAAATCAAATAAGTGAAAATACAAACAAATATTATATTAAATGTAAATCCACAGTAGTGCAACAAGATTAAAGCATAACTAAACCCAAAAAGTTCTGTGGTGTCTGCCTTCATTTTACTTTTTCAGTCTAAGATAAAAATGCTGATTTGGAAGCGTAGCTACCCAGGGACAGGAAGTGTGTTAATAATAGAGTCACAAGGTGAAAATAAAGATAAAAAAATCCTGAAAAAAGACAACGAATACAGGCACCACACCTTGGTAAGCCGCCATATATTACATTCTTTTTTTCTTTCCTTTTTTTTTTAGTTTAGATATATCAATTGCAAGGGTGTCTCTGTGTTGATATACATAGATTTTAGCATATAATATTTGTGTTTTTTGTCACATTGAGAGACTGCTGCTTTACTATTGACAAGTTTCAATTACAACAGTAATTTTATAAAGTACAAGCACAAAAAATATTTAGGACAAAAATTACTGTGGGCAATAAGTATATTATCCCACTGCTTATAATAGTTACATCTTTGTGGTAAAAAAGCTGCTTACCAGCCCACATCCTGTTAGCTTTTCTCATGTAACACTATGCTCCTTAGCCAGTCTGGTGGAAGAATGTGGGCCATGCTCAGCGCTAAGACTGACAGATTGGGGACAAGCAGTGTGGTGCAGGCTGGAACCTGCAGCCTGGCTATTATTTACTTTGTCAAAAGAAACCTATTAGCAGATAAATGAAGGGACAACTCTAGCAAGAAATCAAGATTCATCATATGTGACAAGTGCCTGTGATTGGAGGCCATAGTACAGGCGAGAGCTGGCAGCTGCAGCCTCTGAGTGATGTGCAATGGGAGCCTGACCTGATAACACGGGAAACAGGAATACCGGGAGGGGGGAGGCAGGTAACAAAGACAACATAGTACAACACACCGAAAAAAAAAATGCTGGAAAAAATGGCTTTATATAAAGGCATTTTTGTCTTATTCTCTGAAAAAATCTATAAGCCTTTTCCCTAAAAAATAAATTAAAAAAATACAATTCAAAGAAAAAAGTAGCAGTATAGGAAATGATGAACTTTAAATGGAAACTGTAATCATTATTGTCAGATTTAATTGACATTTAATTAGAAATGTTTCAAGTTTCTAAACTGATATTTTGTATCATTTTTCTCATTATACATAAACCAGCTGCTCACTTGTGGTCTGTCTCTCTCCGATTGATACTGCTTATATAGGAAGGGGGTGGGTGGCTCCCTGTTCTGATGCCTTTAGCTGAGTGTGCTCTGCAGAGTCTTAAACAGCAGGGAGTCAAATATCACCCTTTCATATGGAACAGAGGTAAAAAAAATGAAAATAAGTAAATAAATAGATAAATAAAGCAGTATTAAACCCAAAAGCAAACATTTATTATATTGCAGCTTACCAATCATTAGATGTGATGTCTACATTCGTTTTCGTTTTAGGTTTTCTTTCTTTTTCTGCACTGGCTACCCCTCAGGTTTCACATAGACTTTAATATCCTCTTGCTCACCTATAAGGCTCTTCATGGCTTGGCACCCCATTACCTCTGGACTATTATCAACTTACTCCACCCCTCGTAACCTTCGCTTCTCAAATTCTGGTCTTCTGTGTGTCCCCTCTACTCACCTACATTCGTTGGGAGACAAAGGCTTCTCCTGCTATGCTCCAAAACTCTGGAATTCACTTCCAAAGAGTCAACTTCTCTAAACTCATTTAAATCGAATCGAAAAACTATTTTCTTTAGACAAGCCTTCACGTAATTGTCCCTTTTTTCCTTTATACTATATAGTGTATTTCTTGTGTTATCCTTGTAAAGTGCTTTGAGGAGCTACCTTTAAAGGCACTATATCCAATAAAGTTTATTATTATTGTTATATTTATTCTACTTTCATCTGGTAATCCAACAAGCGAGCCTGTTGTTTATAAAAGCTGAAAATCTCCAGCAGAATGTATCAGTTTACATGGATGAGACAAACCACTTAACACTGGCAGGGGTGCTTTCAATGGTCAACTTTTATTATGAAAACCTTTATCCCAAAAGGAAAAAATGGTTTGCACTAACTGATTATAAAGTGTTAGCTGGAGTTTGTCTTCAATTAGTTACTGTTTTTAAATCCGCTAACACATTTAACACTCCCTCCTCCTGACTGACAATGTTGCTGTCTGCTGTTCCTCCTGTGCTCATTTCTCCAGAGTTGTGTCTCACTAATCAGGAGGGGTTTTACTGGCCAGATCCCCAGGTGAAAATAGTGGGGAAAAGCCACATAAAAGAAAACTGATACAGCCACACCATCTCATGATTATTCAGTTGCAATATATTACATTTTTGTTTTGGGTTTTTCTACCACTTTAAGTGAGAAGACTCTGAAACCCCAGACTTGCTGGTTGTTAGTGGTTGATAATTATTTAACACATTCCCTTAAAAAAAATGTACGTCGGATGTACCAAAATATATGCCCTAAAAAATCCCCTGCTCTATACACATATCTTTTTACTCAATGGCAGCACTGTTGTTTATGAAATTCAATTCAAAAAGGTATATAGTACTACTGCTCTGAGTACCTCTACAGTAGGTGTTTAACCTGCATTAACCCTTTTGTAAGCACAATATGACTCTATGAATGCAAATGTTAAATGTCCCTTGTGTGAGAACTAGGAATGTGCACCGGTGTTTGTGTTTCCAGTTCTCAGATCTGCTGTGAATCAGAAAAATTTGTTATAAGGCTACCGTTATGTTAACTGATATGCAAACAGGCGCTGATAAACCTGGTCTGGGCACCTAACCTTAAAAAGACTCTGGTCATGAAAGGGTCTAATCCACTACTTTATGGCTCTATATTCCATACCACTGCTTTATGAACACTAAATATCCCATAGTGCTTAGTCCATCTTGGGAGAGAGGAAGAAAGGGTGGCTACATTCCTACATACAGTGGGACTATGGAGAATGAATGTAGCCACCCTCTAAAAGGAAGTCAAAGCACAGAGCACAAAAAAAGATTTATAGAGATTTGAAGGAGGCTGAGAGCAATAGAAGGTAATTTTCTGAGTTAGGAAGTTAGGAATATTATATATATATATATATATATATATATATATATATATATATATATATATATATATATATATTGTGACAGCGCAGTTCCCTGTCGTGGTGTATGTGGCCCTGGATTCTCAGCTAGACAGGTTGAGGAGCTTCAGGATGATTGTGCAATTTGGAGGAACCACTTTTTTCAGTGGTTGGTAGAATCCAGTTCGGGACCTTGAGCCTGGATATTTCATAGTGATCCAGGTTGGATGAACTCTCCAATTCTGGGACCAGGATTTGTGAATAGCCAGGACACGGATTGTGCACGTGGGTTCTGGGTTTTTTGTAAGAGTTAGGACCAGGGTTCTGGGCTCCACTATCCCAAGGAGTCCAGGTGTGCAAGGGAGAAGCCACAGGGCTGCATGGTGCAGTCTGTGATGGAACAGAGGGCCCAAGTCTGTGGGCTGGAGCAGCAGTAAAGCTGTGGAAGAAAGAGTGCTAACTCAGGTATAGTGTTTGCAAGTGCATACAGGGACTCTGTTACATGATCAGGAAGAATGAGACACAAAGCCTGAGCAGTGGTGCTGCTAAAAAGAGCCAGGAGGCTGAACATTATTTTGTGTTAATGGTGAAAACCCCCTCCATCGGAAACCTAGATTGTTTAGACATTTTCTTTCCTATTAATAAATGTTGATCAACAAGCCCTTATATGGCATAACTGGCGTAGACTACACTGAGCTAAATACCCCCAAACATTTCAATATAATATACTCACTTTAATAGACTTCAACAAGTAGATCAATATGCATGCAAAGTGATGTAGTACATGTAACCTCTATTTTGGAAGCCCAATGTTTTAAATGCCTGCCTTCACTGTATAAATGACCAACAAAGTCTAATGAAAACAACAACCATAGCAGTATAAGTAATAATAATGATAATACCAATAACAACAACAATAAATGTAATGATTGTACATCTAAAGTCTGGTCACTCTGTCTTGGAATGTGGAACCTTACCTCTGCCGGTGCTGTAGTGTTGTAGTTTATCACTGTACACTGCTTCTTTACTGTACGTCCTTTTCCTGGAATATATAACAAAACTAAACTTGAAAAATTGTGGTGCAGAGTCATAGATGGTGTTTTGTCTTATACAAGTGAAGAGGATAAATGCTTAATGGATAACTAGGTGGATCTAGCCAGAGAGCAGAAAATGGATTTCAGTAGGAATGGTATAATGCAGACATAATGCATTAAGAACAATATCTGCTTTATCTGTTTTCTGCCAACTTACTAAATTGTTCCAAAGGACATCTAATTTCCTAAAGAAAAGATTCACATGTGATGACGATGAAATTCCAGAGCACCTAGTGACCTTTATGGTTATGGCCATGAGAAAACATTGTGGGATAGCTCCATAGAAAGACTACACAATGACCCTGCATTGTCAGAAAGTACTGGTTGGAAAATGTGTTTTATTTACCGTAATTGCCTTCTGTAAATTTCATAAAGCTACATTTTCGAGTAAAGTGCCAGTGGAAGTGGCTTTTGTGGAATAGGATGTGACTATGATAGAGGAGATCAGACCTGGCTTTGAAAAATTACAATATATTGTACAATTTTATTTTTTATTGTATCGTTACCATATAGAGAGGAAATGGAGTAAAACCTTTACAGAATAATCCTAGTTTAAATGAGCTGACAAAACTAGTTAAAATGTCCCTTGCAGTGAGGGATAAGCTCAATGCAGCCCAGACTTGACCCCCTAGTACAGCGGTCTCCAAACTATGGCCCGGGGGCCGGATGTGGCCCTTTGCTTGCCTTTATCTGGCCCTTAAGGCACTATTCCATCCACTGACACCAATAATGGGGCACCATTCTTCCCACTGATGCCAACAATGGGGCAGCATTCCTCCCACTGATGCCAACAATGGGGCACCATTCCTTCCACTGATGTCAACAATCGGGCACCACTCCTCCCACTAAAACTAATGACGGGGCATTGTTCACTCCCACTGACACTGGGGAGTTTTCTATTACCACTGACCACAGTCCGGCCCCCCTAAGGTCTGAAGGACAAGAAACTGGACCTTTGTTTAGAAAGTTTGGAGACCCCTGCCCTAGTATATGATGTGCCTCCCTCCTCCTCAATATCCTGCATCACAGCTTACACAGAACAGAGGAAGAGCCTACGGCATTGGGGTAGCTGAGTTTTTTTTTCTCTGGTACAGGCCTGCTGAGGACTATGAGATGACCGCTCACAGCAACCAAGATTTAAATACCTGTATTGGGACACAAAAAAAGTATATTGTTTCCATTGAAAGGCATTGCTTTTTTTTTTCTAAAATGATCACTGGTTCATGTTACAGTACATGGTATTTAGATACAAACAGAGCTTGGGGGACTTATTATTTTATACTGTTCCCTTTTAGGTGCTTGCCAAGTATTATGATGAGAAGCAGGTCTATTCTCCACTGTTCCTACAGATGAAAGGTTTCCCATGAATGACAAGTATTAAGCTAAACTCCTGACAAGTATAAAAAAACTTTTTAGCTTCTGTTACCTTTGAAACATCCATATATTTATTTGGTGGTAGGATTTGATGCAGGGTAAAACAAACATTCTGAAGCTTCGCTATGTGGAAAAATGAAAGCATTCCATACAGTGGTTCCTAACACTTAAAACCAAAAAGAAAAATTTTGAATACACGTAACCCTTATCCTGTCCAATAATGAGCAGGGCCCTCTGATTCCTATTGTATTCAATTGTATTGTAATTGTACGGTCTGCCCTTATGTTGTAAAGCATTGTGTAAACTGTGGGTGCTAGAGAAATCGTGTATAATAAATATAACAATAATAACACTGAACAGCTCCCCGGGAACTGGGCCTTGTTTTCTGGCAAGGACGCCTTTCAGTGCCGAACAGGACAAGGTCATCTAAAGCCCAGGGTGAACATGCCAAACTGTGCCCTCCTCCCCCCCAACATATATGAGCATTATGTGTCAGCAAAAAATCTCCCCCCCCAAAAAAACACTGAGTACTGATCTGTATGCTTACCCTCTAAGCATAAATCCCCCCTCCTCCCAGTACAAATCCACCTCCCTGCTGAAATCCCATATACCAGCACAGATCTTTACCCCATCCCCCAAATCCCCCCAGCTCAAATCCCCTCCTCCCCCCAATGAAAAAAACAATTCACCTCTCCTAGCACAAATTCTCTACCCCTAAAATTTCCCCTCCTAGTACACATGTTCTCCCCCTCACTTCAAATCCCCCCTCCCAGCAAAAACTGCCCCAAATTCCCCCACCTAGCACAAACACAAACTGCCCATCCCCCTCCCAACACAAATCCCCCCAAATCACCACTCTTAACACCTAGCCCAAATTTCCCATCCTAGAAGAATACCCTCTGCCACCCCCCAAATTCCCCCTTCTAACGCAAATCTACCCCCATCTCCTTGTGATGCCCCCCAGCTCACATCATACCACTGTGCCCAGGGTAGCCGTCCCTCCTGCCCACCCCTTGTCCCATCCCTGGATGCTGTTATCACAAGGCTGGCTGAACAGTTCACATGCATTTCCACTGTTTATTCAGCTGCTTACCTGGATTTCAGCTCCAATTCTGATCTGAACATGACCTCAGTTAGTAGAATGACAAGCTGAACATTATCCATAGAGACAACAATTCATCAAATGGTACTTACACTGATCCAAAATAGGAAATTTACAGATAGAATGGGGTGCTTAAATAAACCTTAAAAATGTAATATTCCAAAGTAGAAACCAGCACACCCACTTGTGGGTGTGACAGTGTTGATTTATACTTTTGAGTAGAACATTATCTATAAACTATAAAATAATTTGCTTCAATTGTGAATATCATATCATGTATGACCAGACATGGTACTTTTGTGAAGGAAACATATAAAGAAAGAAACATGTACTTACCTGCTGCACACAATGGAAATAGCCACCAGAGATACTATGAAGACAACACCCGCTGCTGCCGAGCCAGCAATCAGTGGAAGCTGCTCTCTCAGCTCTGATTTGTAATCCTCTAAAAGTGGAAAGAGGAGAAATTACACAGGATGGTGCCAGGTTGGCCTACAACAATAAACCTTTTGTAATGGAGCCTATAATTTGTGTCAAAAAGAACGAGTACATGAATGTGCAGATCCAGACCTTGACTCAGATCTTTATTATACATACTCCCTGTGTGATTCATGTTGAACCATCTAAAATGTCAAGTTTCCATTATGTGCCTCCACACTTTCCACCCAGCAAAGGTCAGAGAATCTGTCAGGAACCTATCTCCTACTAATTTCTTGTGTATGTACAAATATATTCATAGTTCATGTTGCAATAGAGAGAAATCTCCAGAATTTGAATCTATGTTCTTAGGATTAACTCTTTGTTGGGAGCTTTCACAGATTCTGATTAAAAATGGAAAAATGAATTGTCTCTGAACAGCCTTCAAATAGTTTTTTGCTTGTCCCTTTGACAATTCCAATGTTTTGCTGTTCTTCCTTTCATACTTGATTGCACTGCAGATTTATTTGTGGTACAAAACTGTTTTCCTATTGCTGTCTAAATCAACCTCAAACCCCTTTGAATAAAGAGATATTTGATTCAAAAATGAATACATGTCCTGATGCTACAGTATAAAAAAAACACAGATGCTAACCAGGTAGTGAAATTATAATGAAAAATGGATTCCCTACAAATCTATTGGTTGTTCAATTTATTTTAGTCTAAATAATATGCTGGGTCTACTCTTGGAAGGTCTTGTATAGTTATATGTCTAAAAAAGGCTAATGAGTCTTTTAGTACTGCCTCTAGCAATGCTACCTTGCAAAAAAGACTCTCCCCCACATCAATCTTCACCTCCTCTCAGTTAAGGCTGGATGTGACAGTATGGGCACTGGATATTAACCCCGATCTATTTAACTAGGAGATAAGTGTAGGGTTTCCAAACACCCCTTCAGATTTCATCACAACTATAAAGATGCGTTTCTACTCTCTAAACCCCTTCTTAAACAAGAAAAAATACCTCATCTTTGTAGATCCTCATTGGTCTAAGTACATCTATTCATACAATGTAACTCAGTGCCATGATCTTTGTAAAAATGGGCACAAGTCTTTAACTGCTAAAATCTGATACTGATGACTGCAGAGAAATAAGGTCTGTGAACGGAAGGACAGGACACGATGCTACATGAAGGAAAGGCTTATTTTCAAAATATTCTGAAACTTAAAGTGGATTTAAACCTGATTCATGAAATTCTACCTGGGCACATATATCTGTAGTGTTTACTTATCTCTCTCCAAAGCCCTAAGTCCAGTGTCTTACTGCTACTCTGTTCCTCTGTTAACAGCATGATAATTTCTGACAAGTTCTCCGACACAGGAGATAAAAGCAGCTGGAAATTTGTCTCGGGTATGCCAAGACTCCACTCCTATAACTAAAACTGGAAGAAAAAAATCTAACACAATGTGTACTTTCTAAACAGTATATAAAGCTGAAGACAGCAGATATACAAATAAAACTTATATAGGGAGATTTGTTTCATCTCTGTGTATCTTCTGAGGCTGTTCACTTCACTGGGTATAGGAGAGGGTTTACATACACTTTAAGGATCTGAACGGGAAGTGTCCCTATTTTCCATAACAAGTCAAAATGTTGTTTTATTTGTTCAACTCAAATAATTGACGCTGTATTATGACTTACTTAAGTATGAAATCAGAAAGATTATGCAACTTGCCCTATAGCCACCAGTCTTAAACCAATACACTCAAATTACACTTTCATCTTTTCGTCTATTTTTCTTCTACATTTGTTCACTGTTGTTGGGTGTTGCTTACCAAAGAAAAAAATGTCAAATTCTTTTAGATAAATCATTGTCTAACCATATATATTACTCCCTCCTGCACTTCCTGTACTTGTTATGTGTCCTTCCTGCCCCTGTTCTCCTTCTCAAACCTTTCTTCTCTATCACATTCCATAACAGACTCATCCAACCTAAAAGTCCAATCATACAAGATGTTATTCCTGTCATTATGAGACATTCACACTAATAAACACATTGCACTGGTAATATTATGGCTCTCTCTTGGTTGATTCTGTTTCCTTGTTGATACGGAAACTCAAAAAACACGATGGGCAGGCCTATTTCAGGTCTTTTCTGTATATGAATAATAGCTACAGGTCAAATACCATCTGAATGGAAATGGGTGTAATGTTTGCTATTTTTTTGGCCATCAATGTTTTCTCCCCCTCCCTTGGTCGTTTAAGTTTTAAACATATACAGATCTTTTACTTTAAATGCCTGGAAACTGAGCTTATGCAAGACATCTTTCACTAATTTGAAATACTATCTCTAACATATGATAAAGGCTAATAGCACCCAAAACTTTCTAGATTTAAGTGGTAATTTTAGATGTTCACTCCTGCATCCAAGGAACACCGGCCAAGCAATCTACCCATGAAAGGCAAGTGATTATCTCACACTCCAACTGAGATATGCTATGCTGAAAATATTATCTTGTGGAGAAGGGACAGGGAGGAAAACAAATATAAGTTTGTGTGTGTGTGTGTGTGTGTGTGTGTGTAGGGGGGGTTCAATTGAGAAGAACACAGATCATTGCATGTCTATGAGTAGTTTGTTGCTCATGCACATCTAGAGACACCATATTGGTTCCTGTAAATAAAGAGATTCCTGTCACCCCAGCTCAGGCATCAATTGGAACTCCAGTAACCATGGGAGATGCATTCAGATCATACAATGTCAACCATGTCATGCATTAAGAGTTAAAGCTCACCCAAACTCAGGGGCCTACGTTTGATTGCACCTGATGTAACCATAAGCGTTCTGCCACAGCTCATTAAAAAAGTACAATTCCACAAATGATACATAGTTACATAGTTAGTCTGGTTTTAAAAAAGACACAAGTCCATCTAGTTCAACCAATATGATATAGGAGTCTAGCAGTGCTTCACACACCGAAGATGCTAGATGTGGGAAATCAGTAATTTTATGCTTTACTGTCTCTTTTTATTTCAGAATTTCCAGGATAAGGGGCTGCCACATACCTGTATAATGCTTGTCCAAAGCATAATTAATTAATAGCATACCTAAATGCCCATTGAGTTCAACCTGTTCTAATTTGGATACAGTTTCATTGCTGCTGATCAAGAAGAAAGCATAGAAAACACATAGCCAGCCAGCTGACTATTACTTCACCATGAAATGATAATTCTTTCCTGGGCCAATCAGTTGTTAGTAAAAAAATTATTCAGTATCTGGATCAATCTCTCCACTGATGAATCCTATTAATTATATCTGGAGATGCCATTTCTAGTACTAATAGTCAAATTAAAATTCACTTAAAAATCTGGCCATCAGCACCTGCTTTTGCTGAGAATGCCAAACTGTGATCGCACTTGTAGCAAAGAACCCTTTCCGTGGCGGGGATAAATGGTTTTCCTTTTAAGTCTGAGTGGATATCCCTGTGTACCTCACACAGTCTCAGGTCTTAAATGCTCAATGAACAGTCTATAATCTACTGGAATACTGGTAAACTGTTTCACTTGTCAAAGGACTTGCAATTCTGTTCTGCCAGACATGTGCTCCAGGCTGAATAGAATAATAAATTCTTAAGGAGTTAAAAAGTTCACTCTTATGAGACAGCAAAGTCAGGTCCTGGAACTACCTGTAAACTACAATGCATAATAGTAGTACGGCTTGGTACAGGACCCACCCCAATCTGTAACTGCACGATGAAGAAACAGCACACCAATGAGGTCATCATGCATCAGTGTAAAGATGTGCACAAATTGGTGGCATCCTTACACTGTTTAATGCATTGTGAAGGTCAATTTGACAAGCCTGGAGGGTACATGCCTGGACAAGGGTACATGCCTGGACAAGGAAGCTTCTGACTTAGTGTCCCTCAGTGCCTAGAGAGGTTACAGTAATTGATATCTCTAGTTGATTCCTCTTTAGGACAATTAGTATCAGATATACTATATTTGTATATTACAACCACTTTTTGAGTTCAATACTTTTGGATTTTACCGATTAAAACATATTGATCTGCTGAACGCGGTGACGTAAAACATGTACGTCGAGACTATAAACGGGGCAGTAGCCAATAGTTTTCATCTCTTTATTTATTCTGAGCATGCGTGGCACTTTGTGCCTCGGATTTGTGTACACACAATCGGAAATTCCAACAACAGATTTTGTTGTCGGAAAATTTTATAGCCTGCTCTCAAACTTTTTCCGATGGAAAAAGTCCGATGGAGCCCACACACGGTCGGAATTTCCGACAACACGCTCCGATCGCACATTTTCCGTCTGAAAATCTGACCGTGTGTACGGGGCATTAGGGTGAGAGTTCAATGCTAGGGGTGGTTTAGTGCTAGAGATATGTCACCATTTAGGAAAAGTTAGAGAAGCTTTGGGATTTACACTTGTTAGTGGCACTTGTTATAATGAACCCCATTAAAGTCCATTAAACAATGGTTATAGGGGTCCGGGTCCTGCCCTGAGGGACATGTATCAATAAAAGAAAAGTTTGTGAAAAACATAATATAAAAAAGCAGTGATTTTTTGATTTTTAAAGTGAAAGCATAAAAATGAAAGATTCCTTCCAATATAGTGCCTGGGGGGGTCCCCTTAGTCTACATGTAAAGTGGCACATCTGTACCATGTCTAGAATCTGCTGCAGCAATAATTGCATTTATAAAGCCAAAAAAAATGACATTTTCCCTGCAAGCTGTCTTTATTTTGCTCAGCAATAGCTGGGGAGCCAGTGTGTATGATGAGGCCACAATGTAGTGCACTAGGAACAAGATTAGAGTTTTTTGGATACATTCTGGTGTCACTTTGACTTTGGATAGGAATAACGAGTGTGTAAAAATTGGTCTTTGGGTGTCGGTGGCGCCTTCCCTCCGTAATCCCATAGAGATACTCTTGATGAAAGCAAGAATTGGCCTTGCTGTAAAAAATTGCAATGACATGCACCTGTCAAACAGGTGCAGAAAAATTACTCTTTGGGTGTCTGGGGCACTTGATGAAGGCAAAAAAAATTGCAATGATATGCACCTGTCAAACAGGTGCTGAAAAATTGGTCTTTGGGTGTTAATTGTGCCCATGAAACCTATACCAAAAACATTCTTCCAGAATAAATGATTGAACACCCTCAAAGCTAGGCTGCCTCGAAGTCCTGCAGAGATTCCACATCCCAAAAAGACTTAATCAGTGACATCGGCATCAGGAGCTTCATAGCTGGTAATCCAGGACTGATTCATTTTTATAAAGTAAAATGGTCCACGGAGTCTGTGGACAGACACGTTCTATCATCAGTAACAAAACCTCCTGCAGCACTGAATGCCCGTTCTGAAAGCACGCTGGATGCAGGGCAGCCCAACAACTCAAAAGTATACTGGGCAAGTTCTGGCCAGTGGTCTAATCTCATGACCCAGTAAGTCAGTGGATCGTCAGCTGGAAAGCTCCCCATCTCTGTTTTGGCCCTGAGGTAATAGTCCACTATGTGATGCAGACGCTGGCGATGGGATGTGGAAGCTGACAGCCCTGGGCAGCGAGGACTAAAAAAATTCCAAATTGCCTCACTTAGACAGATACCTTCTCTAAAGCTCCTCTCTTGAACAACAGAAGACTCAAAACAACGTTTTCCACGACACTGCAACCTACTGGAGTCAGGAAAACCGTTCAATAAAATTCTCTTTAACGTGTCTTCAAGAGATTTTTATCTTCTGCACTCTCTGTGGGGATGGGAGTTCTGAGACCTTCCCCCTTGGTCAAGGAGGGTTGCCAACCTGTAATAATCCTTCTCCTTTATGCCACGTATTCTTGGGTCCTTTCGCAGGCTTTGAAGCATTAGGTTGTCCATGTGCCTCAAATTTGCTGAGGCTTGAGAAGCAGACTCCTCGGGGTCACTCGGGATGATAGCATCAGGAACTTCCTCCTCCCAGCCACGTACTACTCCCAAGGGTCCTGGGATTGGAACTCCATCACTTACAGATTGACACATGTCTTCCTCTTCTTCGAAGCCTATGAAAGTGCCAGAACCCTCCTCCTCATTCAGGAATGATGGTCTCTGAATAAAGTGGTCCTTGAGAGGAAAGGTATTCGTCCTCTTCCTCCTGCTGCTCTGCCTCCAGTGCCCTGTCTATAATGCCACGCAGAGTCTGCTCCAGCAGGAACACAACAGGGATTGTGTCACTGATGCAATGACTGTCATGGCTCACCATCCTTGTGGCCTCCTCAAATAGTGACAATACAGTGCATGCATCCTTAATGATCAGCCATTGGCATGGGGAAAAAAAGCAGAGGCGACCTGAGCCTGTCGTCGTGCCATACTCGTTGACAGCCCTCTGCTGCATGTATAACCGCTGCAGCATTGCCAAAGTCGAGTTCCACCTGGTGGGCATGTCACAAATCAGGCGGTTTATGGGCAGGTTGAATTCCCACTGAATTTCAGCCAACCAAGCACTGGCTGTGTATGACCGCCTGAAATGGCTATAGACTCTTTTGGCCAGCTTTAGCACATCTTGCAACCCTGGGTACATATTTAGGAAATGCTGCACCACCAAATTAAGGACATGTGCCAGGCATAGCACATGTGTCAACTTTCTAAGGGAGGACAGGAGGTTTTAGCCATTATCGCACACCGCCATTCCTGGCTCCAGCTAGCGTGGTGTGAACCACCTCTGGGCCTGTCCCTGCAGAGCTGCAAGAATCTCTGCTCCGGTGTGGTTCCCCTAAACACACCAGCTGAAGCACTGCATGGCACCTTTTAGCCTGACTCATGGAATAGCTCTCTGAACGCTTAGGGGGTATCTGATGTTTATTGGACAAATCTGCAGAGGAGGGCATGGATGTGGTGGAGGAGGAGGGGGTAGAGCTCACAAGTCTGGCATCATGACCACCAGCTGTATGGAGACGTGGGGGCACAACAAGCTGCAGCACCGAGCTCTGTCCTGCATCTTTTCGAGTTGCAACCCAGTTGGATTTTATGGCTGACTGCCTTGCCCAACGATACCAGAACATTCCCTTCCACGAGATGGTAGAGAGATGGAACGGCCTTATGTGAAAAGTAGTTGCGAGAGGGAACCTGCCATTGTGGTACAGCACATTGTGCGAATTCACAGAAGGGGGCAGAATCGACCAGGCTGAAAGGCAGAAGTTGGAGAGCCAACAGCTTTGACAAGCTTGCATTTAGACACTGGGCATGTGGGTGGCAGGGACTGTATTTTTTTTTCCACTGCAGCAGATGAGGCAGAGAAATTTGCTGGCTACAGTCTACAGCTGGTGGTGTGCTGCTAGCACCCGGGACACCCTGTGCTATACCATCATCACTGTCAGTGGAGGATGCTGAGAGGTAATGACTCGGTATAACTGGGGCAGACTGAAGTGGGTAAGCAGGAGGAGGAGGGACAGATTTGTGCCCCTTTTGTGTGGCTTTTAGGTGCTCTTGCCACGGGCTGAGTGGTTGGACGTTAACTGACTTGTTAAGCATGTGGTACCCAAATGGCTGGTGTTTTTGCCACATTTGATGTTCCTGAGACACAGTTTGCAGATAGCAACAGTGCAATCTGCTGCAGATGTGCTGAAAAAGGCCCAGACATCTGAGCTTTGGGGAGTGGGCCTGGAGATAACAGCTGCAAAATGTGATGGAATAGGGTGGCTGCTCTCTACTCTTTCTTGATGTCGGCCCCCTTGGGGTTGTGCTGCCTCACCTTTAGTTCCCTCACTTTCAGTTTCCTCCTATGCTCTATCTGGCACCCAAGTCACATCAGTGACCTCATCATCATCATCATCTCCTCCATCATCATCATTACCACTGGAGACAACATGGCAATATGGTGGGGGAACAGGAATGCCAATTTGTCTACCAGTGTTCTCCCCTCTCTCTATGGTTAATAGGGTGGCTGCTCTCTACTCTTTCTTGATGTCAGCCTCCTTGGGGTTGTGCCGCCTCACCTTTAGTTCCCTCACTTTCAGTTTCCTCCTATGCTCTATCTGGCACCCAAGTCACATCAGTGACCTCATCATCATCATCATCTCCTCCATCATTATCTTTACCACTGGAGACAACATGGCAATATGCTGGGGGAACATGAATGACAATTTGTCTACCAGTGTTCTCCCCTCTCTCTATGGTTAATAGGGTGGCTGCTCTCTACTCTTTCTTGATGTCAGCCTCCTTGGGGTTGTGCCGCCTCACCTTTAGTTCCCTCACTTTCAGTTTCCTCCTATGCTCTATCTGGCACCCAAGTCACATCAGTGACCTCATCATCATCATCATCTCCTCCATCATCATCATTACCACTGGAGACAACATGGCAATATGGTGGGGGAACATGAATGCCAATTTGTCTACCAGTGTTCTCCCCTCTCTCTATGGTTAATAGGGTGGCTGCTCTCTACTCTTTCTTGATGTCAGCCTCCTTGGGGTTGTGCCGCTTCACCTTTAGTTCCCTCACTTTCAGTTTCCTCCTATGCTCTATCTGGCACCCAAGTCACATCAGTGACCTCATCATCATCATCATCTCCTCCATCATCATCATTACCACTGGAGACAACATGGCAATATGGTGGGGGAACATGAATGCCAATTTGTCTACCAGTGTTCCCCCCTCTCTCTATGGTTAATTTCCTGTCATCCTCAACCTCAGAATGAACATCTGAATGCAGTAATGGCTGGGCATCATCAAGGGGCAAGTGGCTGACACTGTGGTCAAATAACAAGGATGCAGTTTTAGCCACTCTAGCAACTGCAGGGGACTGCACACTTGTCTCTGCTTGCATGACAGAGGATGAAGAGGATGAGGAAGGTTTAGTAAGCCAGTCCACCACCTCCTCTGCATGCTGTGGCTGGATAGCACGAGCAAACTCACTAAACAGAGGAAATGATACCCTGCTGACCACCACATCCACCTTTGCATGTGGACACATTTGTTGCTGGCACCCTTACAGTGCCAAGGGAATGTCTGCCTCTCCTTGTTGTCCTCCCAGACAATATTGGGAGGGAGGGGGCGATGTACTATAATCAATGTAAAGTGGTGTTTGGTGCACATTAATTTAAGTACTCACACTACACAGACACACTCCACGAATACACTTTAATATACTGCAATATAATGCACCAAACATACAGTGACGCACAGAACTATATGGCATTAAACTTGCAGTAATGCACACAGAAGTAAATGGCGTTAAACTTGCAGTAACGCGCACAGAAGTAAATGGCGTTAAACTTGCAGTAACACACAAAACTATATGGCGTTAAACTGGTAGTAACGCACACAAAACTATATGGCGTTAAACTGGCAGTAATGCACACAGAACTATATGGCGTTAAACTGGCAGTAGCGCACAGAGAACTATATGGCATTAAACTGGCAGTAACACACAAAGAAGTAAATGGCGTTAAACTGACAGTAACGCACACAGATCTATATGGCGTTAAACTGGCAGTAACGCACACAGAAGTAAATAGCATTAAACTTACAGTAACGCACAAAACTACATGGCATTAAACTGGCAGTAACGCACACAAAACTATACGGCGTTAAACTGTCAGTAACGCACACCAAAGTAAATGGTGTTAAACTGGCAGTAATGCACACAGAACTGTATGGAGTTAAACTTGCAGTAACGCAAAAAACTATATGGCGTTAAACTGGCAGTAATGCAAACAAAACTATATCGCGTTAAACTTGCAGTAGTGCACATAGAACTATATGGCATTAAACTGGCAGTATTGCACACAGAACTATATGGCATTAAACTGGCAGTAACGCACACAGAACTATATGGTGTTAAACTGGCAGTAACGCACACAGAAGTAAATGGTGTTAAACTGGCAGTAACGCAATCAAATAGACGGTGTTCAACCATTACTACACTGACGCTATCTGAACTGTCCCTACTCTACACCAATGTATGTATGAATGATACGGTCTCACTACACTACAGTGAAACTATCTGAGCTGTCCCTATGCTAGCTGCACACTATGCAAAGCTGAATGATGGTCCTCCTCACTACACTCACACTATCCCTAGACTGACACCAAACTAATATTCTACACTGGCAATTGAAGCAAAGTAGCACAGTATAGTACACTAACTAATAGCACTGAACAGAGCCCTGTTCTATCTCTCTCCATGCCGAAATCACAGTGAAAATGACTGCCATTGAAAGAATACTTTTATACTGTGGGCCGGAAATGAGCCATGATTGGATAAAGTCATGATGACAGTGTCCAATCATGACTCTGACAGTGCTCTGTGCCCTGATTGGCTGAAGCTTTCACTGCTTCAGCCAATCAGGGTTTGCAAGGCACTGTCCAGTGCCGCAATGCATTGTGGTTGGTTCGGGGGGGGGGGGCGAACAAGCCGTCAAACGACGTGTTTGTTCGGATGTTTGCCGAACGTCCAAACAATGAAAGTTCGGTCCGAACTAATGCTTGGTCCGAACCGTTCGCCCATCCCTACTAATAAATACTGATGCCAAGCTCCCTGTGCCAAGAGTAAACATACTGCATGCAGAGAATTATAGAAAGCCGATATCAAGGTATTTATACTCGTTTTGTGTAAAAATATATTTCATGATTTAATTGGTGTCTTAATACATGCCCGAAGCTCAGCTTTTAATAACTGTAGGTAAACTTTCACCACTTTCCCTTTAGCCAAAGATCAGTCTTAACCTCAATAGGGACACAGGCCAAGTAGAACTGGCAGAGAATGCGTTAAGAGCTTTGGAACAATACAGAAGCACAGCATCCCTCTTGGCTTCTCTACCTTCCTTTCTAATGCCCAGACTTGGTAAGGAAAGATGCCCAGCAGAGTTATGCATGTAACAGCCTGGCTCAGTGCCCCAGGCCAGTGTAGGAGGAATGTTTCCGCTCGTGGAGAAGAACCTGTGTCTTGCAAGCAGTGAAACATGTTGGAATCTGATTATTTAAAACATGGGGGAAATGAAAGGAAATCAAATAAACTAAAATAGTTTGATGAAGTGGAAACCATTTCCAAACAGAAGGGGTCAAATTAACAGATATTTTGCAATGCTGAACTGAAAGATCATGCATGTAAATACACTGTATGACGAGTGTGAAAGAGCCAGGACCAATCAGGCAGAACTAGTTTGCAATCTAATATATGTTCCTATTTTACACTTCATTGCTATTATATGAATATGATGTCATGTCAATCAATTATTCACATGAAATCTGACGGTAGCAAACCAGCAAATGACCCATACAGAATGCTCATTTTCATTAAGATGGCCCAATACATATTACATGCAATCTCAAAGCCTTCTGCTGGGATGTTGCATATTATCATTACAATGTTTGGAAGAACCCCTAACTGCGTGTTTTTGACACATCTTTATAGTTTGGGTATAAAATATGTATGGGACCCCTCATACATAGTATCATACAAAAACTCCCAATAGATTCAGCCTGCAAAACAGTTAAATGTCATCCAGCATTGGGGTTACTTTATTGGAAATGGAGCAACTCCACACTGGATTTGCTGCCATAACCACAAATTGAATAATTGCTGTTTATCTAAACATGCATTACAAGAATCAAGGATGGAACTTGGTCAATTTAAAGGGGAACTATACTTAGAGAGTGCTATCGTATAGGTAATATCTAGAAAAATTTATCATGCTAAAGAAGTGGAAGCCTGAAAAAAATCAACCTTTTGCCTTATTTAACTTCTGAGATGAACCAGTAACCTTTTTACACAATTTTTTGATGTGGTAACTGTGACGGGAGTCACTTTGGGCAGCTCCCCATTCACCTCCTATGTCTAGATCACCTTGTGTCTCTAATAGGGGCACAGGGCACGAGAAATCAAGTCTGATCTGTACTAATCGGATTCACTGTACAACCACACTGGAATGTTCTGTATATATATATATATATATATATATATATATATATATATATATATATATATATATATATATATGGTGTGGTTGTATTCCATTGTTATATTGTGTCTGTCTGCCTTGGGAGAAAAGTATATTATGGAATGTATGTCTATGTGGAGGGGGGATTCCTCCAGCAGCCCCTCTCTGCTGATAAGACTATTTACTGATGAGAAGTTTGAATACACTTGACCTGTGTGTCTATTGTTATTGGACAGGTTAGCCCGCCCTGAATGCAAAGGGAGGGGGAGAGGTTGTCCCTGTGTGTTACCTCTCTGTACATGTGTTTCCGTAAACAGTTCATGTTGAGCAACCAAACGAGTACTGCCTTGTTATTGGTTGTCAGCAGTTTGGAATATCTGATATCCATATTCAGACTGCGTTACAGTACCTTCAAAGTCCTATTTGGCTTTCTATGGTAGGGATTTTTGCCTTTAATGTCTATTTATCTGAAGGATGTGGTACCAGAAAAAACCCTACAGACACAGAGACTGTTGGTTTGCAGTCTCCCTCTTATTTTAAAATTACTTATTTAAGGGGTCTTCACTTACCATCAGTCAGTGTTTGGAAGCACATTTTTCCGCTGTACTTTCCATAACCCGCCACTGTGCGCGCCCTGACCTGTACCACATACACCACACCAGGCTTCAGTCCTTCTATGCTGGCTGTGTTGGTTTGGCTTCTCGCTATAGAAGAGTTAAATTCATTTTGATCCTGTTAGTAAGAAAATGTATAGAAGTGCATAAATATACAGTGCAGTAAAAAAGTAAAAATAAAACATAAACAGAAAATAAAACAGAATTTGCTATAATATATCTAGGCACAGAAAATTGCTTTGGCAATAAAATCTTGAAAGAAGAACACGAGTAGGAATCATTACATTTTATTCTGATATTTAGTACAGTATATACACTTTCGTTACTTGAAAAAATACTGGGTCCCTTTTGGTTTAAAATTCTTACCATATTTTATAGCTGCTAGTCTCTAACGGTTGCCTTATTCTAAAAACAAAGATATTTCCCTGAAGTGTAACTACTTTGCCCCTCCAATATGTTATTATGTGCAAAGACCTGCTGTCCTGTTGCTTTAGAGGACAGCAGAAGCAACAAATTGTGTTATTTTGATATCCTGCTGCTGGTTGCGCAGTGAAACCTTAAACTATGTGTGACTGAAACTAAATTAATGCACAGTAAAGAATCACAATCTCAACAAAAGCTACTGCCTAAATTTCTAAAAGGGGGTTGTTACTTGCACACGTTATAACAATGTTTCAGATGGCTTCCAATCACAGATGTTTATAATATTTAGCAGGAAATAATATGAAATCACAAAAAGAAAGCGAAGACTTCTATATCTACACTATATTACCAAAAGTATTGGGACACCTGCCTAAAGTTCATGTGCGTGTAAAGGCAGATGTCCCAATATTTTTGGTAATGAAAAGTATAAAGCAGTCTATAGGCTGCTGTTAATGCATTTTTTCTTAGTACCGTAGCATGAAGGTCAGTAAATGACCCTACTTAATTTGCTTGAACTGCTAATACAAGCAGTTTTTCCTTTTCTTCCATCCTTCCTTCCTGCTGCTAGTATCCTGTC
Organism: Lithobates clamitans; assembly: GCA_037952925.1. Classification (NCBI taxonomy): domain Eukaryota; kingdom Metazoa; phylum Chordata; class Amphibia; order Anura; family Ranidae; genus Lithobates; species Lithobates clamitans. The sequence goes on along the minus strand of JBBGZY010000925.1, from coordinate 1,354,326 downwards.
TGCAAAATGTTCCCTTGTTATTAATGCAGAGTGGGGTAAAGCCAGAAATTCCTTTGCTTTTAGAAGGTCATTATTCTGATCAGAGGATCCTGTGGGAGGAGAGGGGGTACGTTACTTAAATAAGTGTTAACACTAAGGTTGGGTTTACTGTGTATGTTAATGATAAGGTTGGGGGTTACAGAAAGAGTTAGGTTAGATGGTACAGAAACTGTTAATGTTGGGGTTACAGGCTGTGTCAATTTGAGGATTTCCCTCAGCTAAGGTCATCACTCCCTGCTCAGGAAGATCTGCCAACATTTATAGAGGGCATCATTAGGTAAGCTTGGTTAGTTAGACAGCCTCCTTAATAAAAACCTGTTAGCTCAAGGGCATATTTAGGAAAAAATTGTTAGATGAAATCTTTAAATTATGAACAATCTGTTAGAGAGCATTCGTGGATAATGTCTGTTAGGAAAGGCATCCTTAGGAAAGTTCTGTTATTTATAGGGTATCTTTATTTAAGGTCTAGAGTGCATCCTCAGTAAAGGTCCAGAGAGAATCCTTAGAAAAGGTCTGTTAGAAGATATACGGTGGAAAGGTCTGTCACTTAGAGGGTATTCCTAGATAAGGTCCGTTAGAAGGCATCCTCAGGAAAGGTCTGTTAGTAGGAGAGCATCCTTAAAAGAGTTTTTTTTAGGGGGCATCTTTAAAAAAGGTATATGAAATAGAAGTCATCCTAAGGTAAGATGTTTTAGAAGGCATCCTTATTACAAGGTCTATAGGGTAGAGGGCATGATCTGCTAGTTAGAGGGCATCCAAAGGAATGGTCTATTAGAAAGCATATTTAAAAAAGGTCCGTAAGTTATAACGCATCCTAAGGAAAGGTCTGTTAGTTATAGGGTGTCCTTAGGGCAGGTCTATTACAGTGCATCTTTAGGAAAAGTCTGCTAATTAGATGACATGTTTAATAAAGGTTTGTTAGAGGGAATTCTGTGGAAAGGTATGATAGAAAGAATTATTAGGAAAGGTCTATTTGTTTTAGGGAATTCTTATGCAAGGTCTGGTAGAGGGCATTCTGAGGAATACATCTGAAAGAAAGTAAAGGGATTTTTCCTAATAACTACCAATGGTGTTACTATCTCACAATAACACTACCTGGGTTCTTCTTGAATCGAAAAGCTACCTTTCATTCCATAAAACCAATGGTTTATCAACTTAAAATTAGCTGAAATGTACAACACTGTTTCACTCATATTAGGTAATTCAAGTAAGCTTAATGATGATTACTACACTAGCAGAGCAGAAAAATTTGGTCTAATCACCAGTATTGTTCTTTTAGTCAAAAACACAGAAATAAATGTATTGTCTGTAAGCCAGCGAGATCAATAAAAGACACATTGATCACCATGCATTCAGCCTTAATGAGAATGAAACTAGGAACAGAATAGGTAAGGTAAAACAGACCGCTGGGCTTTTCTTCACATAAATGTTGTGTAGCTTTGGAAACACTCTGAGGGTAAAAAGGCTCCAATTTTCAAAAGGACAAGCTAATCACCAGCAAGGACAAGGAAAACACTATTTGTGATAAGAGATTGACAATGACTTATTAGAAAATATTTTTGACTGATTTAAAGTAGAACTAAAGGCAAAACTTTTTTTTTCATTTTTTTTTTGCCATTTGTGTCCCATTTAGGGATATTTGCTGTTACTTCCTGTCCCATAGCCAAAACAAGAATTAAGAAGAAATCCCACTAAAGTGAGGGAAACCCTAGTTGTCGACAGGGTCACCAAAATGAGTGTCCCCATTGGAAGATTTCCTCTCTATTACTATTCTGGGGACAGCCTAAATGTGTGATTTTATTTTAATTTCACCTTTAATGATAGCCGTAAATAGGAATAGGGAGAATGAATGTCCCTACCAGGGGCACAGATACGCTCCACTCTTATCTAAAATGAAAAAAAAAAGTTTTCTCCTTTAGTTGTACTTTAAGGGTCATTCCGCCAATATGGATGTATCCGTTTTTTTGTTAGGGGTTTATTAGCTGATTCACCCTTTAACATCTTTAACTTTTAGGAGAATCCAGTGTTTTTTTTCGTAATTCTAGAACAAGTACTGAGGTGTTTTTTACCTTGATGCATAGAATGCATTAAAGAGGAGGTCTGCCCCCCGCATGAAAAATTAAAAGTCAGTAGCTACAAATACTGCAGCTGCTGACTTTTAATATGGGCACTTACCTATCCAGGGAGCCCACAATGTCGACACCACAGCCGATCTTCGGATTGGCTGTCGGGTGCAGCCGCCGCCATTGCCGGTAAGGGAGCCCGGCAGTGAAGCCTTTCGGCTTCACAGCCGGTTCCCTACTGTGCATGCACGAAGCGTGCTGCACTTTATAATTGGCTCGGTGGAGGAGGAAGGAGGGGGGGCGAAATTCCGAGAGATGGCGCCGCGGCCCCGTCTCCTGAAAGTGGGGAAGGGGACCAGTCAAAAACAGGTCCCCGTTCCCCCCGGAGAGGTGCCAAATGTAACATTGGAGGGGGAGAGGGGGAGACGAATAAGCGGAAGTTGCACTTTTGGGTGGAACTCCGCTTTTAAGGTAAACAAATTTAGACTTTAGAACCACTTTAAGCACCAAAGCCCACCCCCTCTCTGCAGTGGTCTGGTAGTCTTCCAACTTTATAATCTAACATAAACAGAGAGCAGGTGAACAGAAAAAAGAAGAAGCATACTGCTGAGACCTGATTTGAATTACTTCACTGCATCTATTGTAAGCTTTAAGGACTACTCCATAGTCTCTGTAGCTACAATGGTCATTAAAGGTTTTATTAAAATATTATTTACCTCTTGTTAAAAATATATAAATATTTGAACGTCTAGAGTCTGTTCACAGTTCTACTTTAAATATTGTTATTTTTCCATGATAAAGTAATTGAATTCTTTCCATGTGTGCTAAAATAAACAAAAGTTTCTTAAATAGGCCAAAAAGTTACAATGGGCCCTGTAGGTAAAGAAACTGTGCTGTAGTATTCAATATTCATTCGTAACATAAAAACAAAAAAATGTGTAGTGCCGATATTCAAGTGCAAACTGTAAAAAAAATGTGGGTAATAATAGGTGTATAAAGTCCCAAAATTAATATGCTTCAAAGTCAGAAAAGTGAACAGTGAGGTCAGCCATTCACTGCCATATCACATATGTTGACTCTTCCAAAGGTGCGCAGAACACCAGCCACCAGCACCTTTAGCTCCTTGTGAATTCAACACTCACCGGAACTTAGGCCGGCAATACACGGTTCAAACCGTTAATGGGCAGGCTGAATGTGCCAAGTACGGTACAACCAGCCAGCCAGATTCTCTTGCGATTATTGCTAGCGGCTGCTAGCAACGATCACTGTCTTCTTCTGGTGGGGACGGCTTCCCTCCCGCTGGGAGCAAGAAAGAAATTTGCACCGTGTATGGCCAGCCTTAGGGCTGTCATTACAACAGCATATATGTCTGTGGCACATAAGAAATCCCTCTGGAATCTGTGCAGCAACCCAGGGCGGAGGCGGAGTTTTTAGTGCTGACGTCACGCCGCTGCATGATTCTTGGTCGGCAGCGGCTTTCAATGTGAGTGATTTACACTTCTATATATAATACTTTTTTATTTGTGCTTTTATCATAATAAAATAAAACGACTGCACTATTGGAAATGACTTTTGGCCCGTGGTGAGCTTTGTTGGCCCTAGGAGTTCAGAAGGTGCCATTGAATGCTGGTTGTTGCACGGATTCCAGAGGGATTTCTTATGTGCCACAGGCGTATATGCTGTTGTAATGACAGCCCTAAGTTCCGCTGAGTGTAATTTTTACAAGATGTTGGTTATATACTTATTATTACCCACTTTTTTACAGTTTGCACTTTATTGAATATCGGCACTACACATTTTTTTGTTTTTATGTAAATTTGGGTTACACTGCCTTTATGTGAAAGCAGCCGCACATTATTTATTGGTCACAGCGCAGATTTTTTTTTACACTTATTTGTTTCATTATTAACAGATGATGTGGCCGCTTCGATCTTAGCTTGTTCCATATATTAAGTAACAGAGTTGAACAAAAATTGATCTCAATCACTTGGTTGGCCAAATTTTCATCCATATAAAAAATCTCTGGTGAAACCAGACAGTATGATTTTTGATTATACTCCCGTTAATCTACAAGATTGTCTGGTCTGTAGGTGCCCTACAAACTACAAGTCTCTGTGTGATTAAATGATTTCCAGTTACCTCTTCTGAAAGCACTTCAGCTGTAAGTCAGCTGCATAGAATTTTTCATTGGTTCCTGACTTATGACATCTTCTTATTCACTTAATAGACTATCTATAAATGCAATAAGCTTTGGCAGCAGCAGCCAAGTTTTAAATTATTGAGTCGGTAAAGACTGAACACTTTATGGCACTCTAATGCAAGCAACTTTTATATTAATTAAAGCTCTGAAGAGGGTATTAATGGATTGGTTCTGCTCACAAGCAATTCTGCTACCATTAATTTACTAACACCATTGCTACCATGTAAAAAAGAGTTGTCATTCAACATAAAATCATATACTTATTATGAACTTTGTTGATGTTACCTTCTCATAATACCGGATTTCATAGTCAAGGATAATACCGTTGGGCTGCTCTGGTTGGGGCCAAGATATAGTAATACTCTTCATCGTAGCTCTGACCTGGTGCATGATGGGAACAGTGGAAGGAGCTGGTGGGAGAGAGGCAAAATTGTTACTGCATGAACGTCATGTAGGAGAAAATGCAGCCAGTACATTTTTTTTTTTATCGTAAAGCAATTGAAGGCATGAAAGGTGTTTTTTAATTTACCACAAGGAGATGGAATCAAAATTACCCTGGAAAAAAATAGTTTATATGAAATGGCTGCTGTTTCATTCCATTACAATCCCATTTCAATTTTCCATCTTTATTGAAACCTTCCATTTATTTTCCAATTTTGACTTCACAATTGGACCAAATTCTGGTGGTCGATCACACTCATGGGTGGTGGATTGCTTTGTTTTTTGAGATGACTTTAGATTTTATTTGTTATTTCTGCTGGCTCAAAAATGGTTGAAATTGAACAAAAATGGCAAAGTTCTTGGTCAGCTTTAAGGGTCACAAAAAATGCCAACAGTGGTCCGTAAGTGGCATTATGTTTTGCTATGTGTATGATAAAACCCTTTATTTTCATTGAGATAATGGAGTTAACAAAAAATAAATAATCATAATCCAATGCTTTGCTGAACCCTAGACTCCCTGTGTGGAGGTTCATGGTACAACAAGAAAGCCTTGTAAAACCAATAATTTCCAACAGAAAACAAGCACGTTTTTCTTTAGGGGTCTCTTTATTTATACAGTAAAGATGAGATTACAGGCCCAGAGGCTGATATGCACAGTTCAGATTGCTCTTCAGACCTCCCTTTTAGAATTTCCTGCATTCTTAGAAACATGCTTGAAGTCATTGTCAACTGCTGTAACAATGTAGAAAGAAATATGATGAGCAGGATGACCAAGAACCCAATTAGATGTCACGCTTCAGCAGTTTAATCTAATCACAGAAACATTTTTTTTATTGGTTGGTATCCGTTACAATACAGTGCTCCTCTTTATACATAAATCATAATCCAAATGATGTAAAATTTCCCAAAAAATCAGTTCCAGGCAGCAGGTAAAACCCACCAGTGACCTGCTAATGCAATCTAGGAATCAGACTAAAGCCTTACAGTTGAGCCCCAGGGAAACAGCTAAATACACAGATGAAAAAAATATAAGGTAGCTGTGCTAACCTGCCAAAGGATTTGTATTTTTTGCTATGCAGTCCTAAGATTTACATATGCCATACCATGCAGTACAACCAGCCTGGTGATTGGGTTTTTGTTTCTGTTGCTGTGAAGTAACACAGCCAGATCATCTCCTTGCCCCAGCCTGTGATTGGACAGTGAAGTGGTAGAATCGGACTGATAAGAACATCTTCTTGTCCTCCTTTCTGTCAGGCCTGATTGGCCTCTAGTACTGCCAATCCCTCTGCCAGTCTCAGTGCTCCTCTACAGGGATCACAACAGGCCAAAAAATATGTTAAATCTCAGTGTATACTGTATACTAGTTGCATTAAAAATTTTTTATATATAAATACAGAACTGCAATAAATGGTGTTTTTTTTTAAGTTTAGCTTTAGTAAGTTCAGTTTCATACGATTTCTTAAAACTAGACTAAGCTGACTTCTTACACTGCTTACGTGAGACTTCAGTCTCTTGTCTAAGATTCCTGTGCAGCCACTGCCTGCAATTTGTGTGGTTGAGGCTGCAGAGCTATGATAATGGGGGCATTGCCTGAATTATCACAAGGTCAAATTTAGTGTCATACATAAGATACATATATACTTAACCACTTAAGGACCGAGTGTCTTTCTGAGATTTGTTGTTTACAAGTTAAAAACAGGTTTTTTTGCTAGAAAATTACTTAGAACCCCCAAACATTATACATTTTTTTTCTAACACCCTAGAGAATAAAATGGCGGTTGTTGCAATACTTTCTGTCACACCGTATTTGAGCGGCTTTCTTACAAGCGCACTTTTTTGGAAAAAAATACACTTTTCTGAATTAAAAAATAAGATAACAGTAAAGTTAGCCCATTTTTTTTTATATTGTGAAACATAATGTTACGTCGAGTAAATTGATACCTAACATGTCACGCTTCAAAATTGCGCCCGCTCGTGGAATGGCGACAAACTTTTACCCTTAAAAATCTCTATAGGCAACGTTCAAAAAATTCTACAGGTTGCATGTTTTGAGTTACAGAGGAGGTCTAGGGCTAGAATTATTGCTCTCGCTGCACCGATCGTGATGATACCTCACATGTGTGGTCGGAACACCATTTTTTTCATATGCCGGCGCTACTCACGTATGCGTTCGCTTCTGCACGCGAGCTCGTTGGGACGGGGCATGTTAACATTTTTTTCTTATTTAGTTTACCTTTTATTTTTTATTTTTACACCGTTTTTTTTTTTTTTTTTTTAAATGTCACTTTTATTCCTATTACAAGGAATGTAAACATCCCTTGTAATAGAAAAAAGCATGACAGGGCCTCTTAAAAATGAGAACTGGGGTCAAAAAGACTTTAGATCTCATATTTACACTAAAATGCAATAGAAAAAAAATAAATACATTTTGTCATTTAAATTTTTTTTTTTTTTAAATGGCCCTTTAAGAGCTGTGGGCGAAAGTGAAGTTTTGATGTCACTTCCACCCAGCAATTGTATGGAGACGGGTGGGAGCCATCTTCCCCTCACTCGTCTCCTTACTGAGCCAGTAAGAGGACGCGATCGCCTCCACTGCTGCCAACAGCTCCGGTAAGCGACGGAGGGCACCGGATCACAGCGGGGGGGTCCCTCTCCCACCACTCATAAAAGTGATCTCGCGGCGAATCCGCCGCAGAGACCACTATTATCTTGTAGCGGACCACCCGCTGAAAAGGAGGATACCGGAGTTTTGGCAGCTAGCTGCTGCCATAACAACGATATCCTCCTTCAAATAGCCGACGTAAAACTGTGGCGGGCGGTCCGTAAGTGGTTAAAAATGATAGCCAGGTCCAAGAATTGAAGACTATGAAATAAACCAAAGCCACATGGCAGGTAACTTTCTAAAACACCTCTGAAACAACATGAGTGCAAGTTCTGGACCATATTGGCTGCTCTGCCGTTTTAAGAAAAAAGAAGTAAACATATTTATTGGGTACACATAATTCTTTTATTAGTTCTTTGTTTATAACTACATCCTGAATTTTAATTAGACTAGACCTGTTGTAACCCGCAGAACCTAATAAAATGTCTATATGTATCACTAATGCTGACTAAAAAGTAGTTATCTGCTCGAGATGGCTGCTTATGCTCATTTGCTATGCAAAGCCGAAAAAGTCCCTTACACAAATATTGTTGTATGTTTTGCTTTTCACATGGAGGAAGCAGATGTAAACGTACAGTCTTCCCTATGGAAAAGCCATAATGTACAGTGTTCTCTGTGGAATAGCCAATTTGTACATTGCATCACAAAGCCTTCAAATGATCTTATGGAATGAAGGTCTAATCACTGGAGTCTGGGCCTCCCTCCCTCTTGCGCTTCCCAGAATAATGCTTCATTTTGGAGGTCAGCTCTGTTTACTTCCCCTACACGAGGTCCCTCTTTCGAGTGCATGCAGGAGGCAGAAAGCCGTCGCTTCTTCTGTTTACCCAGCTCTCCTCTAATCCGCCTTTTTTGTTTTCTATTCCCATCCTTTTGGAGAAGGATGTTAATTTCCTGAAATTAAGCACTTAACTTGATTGCTGTTTTGTTAATTGCAGGCTTCATAGCTATGGCACTGTTGCGTGGTTAGCATGGATAATGTAGCGAGGATCCAGGAAGCTTCAACAACAAGATCACTGCTTGGTACAGCTCATTATCCCATAAACCTGAGTACTAAACATCTCAGCCAGAATACCTGGACATGTTTGTTGATACTTAAAGGAAATCCATCAGTAAAGAAGACAGCTGTATGAATATGTTCTGATGAAAGTAGCCATTTCATGATTATGTGCAGCATACTAGTTCTAAGGAATAAATAGTTCTAAGGAATAAAGTAATCACTGAGTTAGCACCCTGGATCTAGTTTGTAAAATGAGTCAAGGAATGGCTGCTTCCATCACAGCCTAATCACAAAGGTGTCTTGCTCTTTGACAGAGTTAGTTAACAATTACAGTTTTAATCAGGCAGAATTTACTAAACCACAATCAAAGGTTAGCAAACATGAAGCTGACATTAATGCAAAGTGATGACCTGAAACAAAGTGTTTTCTACCTACTGGGGTGGGTCATGTTTAAGAGGCTGACATAAGCATAGTTTTAAAGGCACTGGGTATCATTTACTTATCATATAGTTATTTTTTTTCTCTTGTATAAGCAGACATAACTTTTTTAAGTGATTTTTGCAGAATTTCTTGGAAAATTTTTCGGGGCTCTTAGTTTACAATCTCACAGTCTAATCTTGCAGCGTGGAAGATGTAAGATGAGGTTACAAGGAGCTGACACTGCTATCTGAGCTGACGACTCTAGCAAGTCTCTCAGTCTCACAGTTATTAAGTCAGTTCATATAACCAACCGGCTCCTTGTTTTCCAAACCTCTCTTTCACTAATCAACACATGAATTGTGTGCAGGAAAACCTTCACTGGAAACACAAAACAAAGGGGTATTGGTGACACAGTATGAATGAGTAAAGGATTTCTGCCACAGACTACCCAGAACTAATGTCTATTCTCCATTAAACAGCCTAATTCCTCCACCACACAGCCTAATTCCGCCATCAAACATGCTAACTCCTCCACTACACAGCCTAATTCCTCCATCACACATGCTATTTCCCCACCATACAGCCTAATTCCTCCAGTACACAGCCCAATACCCCCACCACAAAGCCTAATTCCTCTACCACACATCTACTTCCCGAACCACACAGCCTAATTCCTCCACCACACAACTACTTCCCCCACCACATAGCCTAATTCCTCTACCACACATCCATTTCTCCCACCACACAGCCTACATTCCCCACGATACGGCCTAATTCCTCCATCACACAGCCCAGTTCCTCCATCACACAGCCCAATTCCTCCTCCACACATCCAATTCTCCAACCACACAGCCCACATCCCCCACCATACAGCCTAATTCCTCCATCACACAGCCCAATGCCTCCTCCACACAGCCCAATTCCCCCACCACAAATCCTATTTCCTCCACCACATATCCAATTCCCCTACCACACAGCCTAATTCCTCCACTGCACAGTCCAATTGCCCCACCACAAAGCCTAATTCCTCCACTACACATCCAATTCTCCCACCACACAACCTACACCCCCCACCATACAGCTTAATTCCTCCACCACACAGCCCAATTCCTCCACCACACATCCAATCCCCCCACCACACAACCTAATTTCTCCACCACACAGCCTAATTCCCCCACCACACAGCCTAACTCCTCCACCACACAACCTAATGTCTCCACCACCTAATGACTCCACCACACAACCTAATGTTTCTACCACACAGCCTAATTCCTCCACCACACAGCCTAATCTCTCCACCACACAACCTCACTCCTCTACTACACAGCCTAATTCTTCCACCATACAGCCTAATGACTCCACCATGCAGCCTAATTCTTCTACCACACAAACTAATGTCTGTGCAACACCGAATAATTGCTCCATCACACAGCCTAATTCCTCCACCACAGACTCTACAGTCTAATGCCTTAACCACACAGCCTAATGTCTCCACCACACATCATAATTATAATGCCTCCATCTCAGTCTACACTAAATTTTGCTCCAATTATTTTATTAAACATGGCTAAATCTGGCACCTCACTGATGCTTATTGCAGCAAACAAATCCTCTCAATCACACCTTTGTGCATGGGTTACGCAAGTATCAATCTGGGACTGTAAAAAATACAAAGGCTGCCATTGCTGACCTTTCCTTCTGCAAGTGCTAGCTGCTTTGCTGTCATTTTGATCTAGTGGCTTCAACTCTGCCAGACTCATTTATACAGATCAAACATTTCTTAAAGATACAGAGAATTTCTGACTTAAGTCTGCCTCCATTTGCTGCATATTCCTTTCAGGTAAGTGAAAGAAAAAACATTGAAATCAGAAGCAACCAGGAAAGTAATATTTTCAGAAGGTCAGCAATGGCAACACCCATAATTCTTACATTAAATATATAACTATAGAGTGAACCATCCAGTAAGGAATGAGCCAATACAATAAGTCACCACTGTGAGTTTCATCTGTGTAAAAATTACAGCTTGTGTGTTTTTTTTTTTCACTGGCTCTAACTAGATTTGTGAAAATATAAAACGTGACAAAAAAAAAATAAACCTGGTGACTGGAAAAAAATACATTAAAAATACATAGATACATAAAAAAATACACTAAAAATATATTTTATAGCCATGACCACAAAAAAAAAAAAAAAAAAATTGTACAAAACCACTCCAACTTCTGTCTGGTTCCCTTTAACTCAGTGGTCATCAACCCTGTCCTCAGGGCCCACTAACAGGCCAGTTTTGCATGATAACTGAAATACATCACAGGTGACATCATTTGCTGCTCAGTGATTGCAGTATTCTAGTCTGCATCTCCCCAAGGTAATACATAAAACCTGGCCTCTTAGTGGGCCTTGAGGACAGGGTTGATGATCACTGCTTTAACTGATTGGCCAGGCAGCAATATAAGATTCACCAGTAGGTGGCACTGAAGGCGAAATAAGAGATTGCACTTCCAATAAAGCCATGGTGCTAGAAGTGACAGGTCCCCTTGATGTTGCTACAATGAGGGGTTTTAAATCTGGAAGGATTTTAAAAAGTATGGAATCTCCCTATAAGTAGATCTGCATTACATCATCCTAGACATTGAGAGGGAAGGACATTAGACAGGCATGATGATCTTAAATAAAATGGACAGTCTGAGGACAGACAGAGTTAAAACAGAAATGGATGTCTAGAATGAAGCTTACAATCTGCAATTTCATGATATAAAACAGATAAATGGCAACACTGAGGTGCTTTGACTGCTCCTGATAAATGCATGTGTATTAATGGATATTGAAAGCAGTTATGTATGTGACACAAATAAAAATATGAAGAGACGACAAAGTCCTAGATAATATGGATGGATGCTGGACTGAAAAACATGACGGGGGAGATAAGCAGCTGATAGGCTGAAGGTGAAGGAGAGCGGAGAAGACACGTGCTTCATCGCTTCGAGCTTCTCTGGGCTCTACGCAGATCTCTGGCCAGAATCCAACAACAGTCACATATTCATAATCACTCAAAACCTGTCAATTACCTGATGAAAGTTTAATGCAGTTACTAGAGACTATATAAATTAAGTGGGTTTAACACACACAATGAATTATATAAAACACAAGCTCACCCTTATACCTGCAGCCATTTGCTGTTCATTTTCTCAATTAAAGTGAACCTGAGAGGATAAAATATGGAGGGTGACATCATTACTGACTTGTTTTTAAATGGCTTTGGGGCTGTAATCCTCCTCCTGGTTTTCTTACATTCTGCAAGCATGCAGCCAGTGAAGTGTAGGGATACCTGATTTGCACATACCTATTTTATATCAGTGAAGCAAATAAACAGAAGAGGGCAATGGAGCCCATATAAGAGCAATGACAACTCTTATATTCTTTTATTTAGATTACTTACCTTTCTTACCAATTTTAGAATTCTCTATTTGTGTCCTTCCAGCTCCTATACAGATACATAGGTGTGTATATACAGAGGGGACGGAAAGTATTCACACCCCCTTAAATTGTTCACTCTTTGTTATATTGCAGCCATTTGCTAAAATCATTTAAGTTCATTTTTTTTCCTCATTAATGTACACACATCACCCCATATTGACAGAAAAACACAGAATTGTTGACATTTTTTCAGATTTATAAAAAAAAGAAAAACTGAAATATCACATGGTCCTAAGTATTCAGACCCTTTGCTCAGTATTTAGTAGAAGCACCCTTTTGATCTAATACAGCCATGAGTCTTTTTGGGATGCAACAAGTTTTTCACACCTGGATTTGTGGATCCTTTGCCATTCCTCCTTGCAGATCCTCTCCAGTTTTGTCAGGTTGGATGGTAAACGTTGGAGGACAGCTAATTTTAGGTCTCTCCAGAGATGCTCAATTGGGTTTAAGTCAGGGCTCTGGCTGGGCCACTCAAGAACAGTCACAGAGTTGTTGTGAAGCCACTCCTTCGTTATTTTAGCTGTGTGCTTTGTCTTGTTGGAAGGTAAACCTTCGGCCCAGTCTGAGGTCCTGAGCACTCTGGAGAAGGTTTTCGTCCAGGATATCCCTGATTGCAACCAGTTGTCCTGTCCCTGCAGCTGAAAAACACCCCACAGCATGATGCTGCCACCACCATGCTTCACTGTTGGGACTGTATTGGACAGGTGATGAGCAGTGCCTGGTTTTCTCCACACATACCACTTAGAATTAAGGCCAAAAAGTTATATCTTGGTCTCATCAGGCCAAAGAATCTTATTTCTCACCATCTTGGAGTCCTTCAGGTGTTTTTTAGCAAACTCCATATGGGCTTTCATGTGTCTTGCACTGAGGAGAGGCTTCAGTCGGGCCACTCTGTCATAAAGCCCCGACTGGTGGAGTGCTGCAGTGATGGTTGACTTTCTACAACTTTCTCCCATCTCCCGACTACATCTCTGGAGCTCAGCCACAGTGATCTTTGGGTTCTTCTTTACCTCTCTCACCAAGGCTCTTCTCCCCCGATAGCTCAGTTTGGCCGGACGGCCAGCACTAGGAAGGGCTCTGGTCGTCCCAAACGTCTTCCATTTAAGGATTATGGAGGCCACTGTGCTCTTAGGAACCTTAAGTGTGCGCAGAATTTTTTTTTGTAGCCTTGGCCAGATCTGTGCCTTGCCACAATTCTGTCTCTGAGCTCTTCAGGCAGTTCGTTTGACCTCATGATTCTCATTTGCTCTGATATGCACTGTGAGCTGTAAGGTCTTACATAGACAGGTGCGTGGCTTTCCTAATCAAGTCCAATCAGTATAATCAAACACAGCTGGACTCAAATGAAGGTGTAAAACCATCTCAAGGTTGATCAGAAGAAATGGACAGCCACCTGAGTTAAATATATGAGTGTCATAGCAAAGGGTCTGAATACTTAGGACCATGTGATATTTCAGTTTTTCTTTTTTAATAAATCTGCAAAAATGTCAACAATTCTGTGTTTTTCTGTCAATATGGGGTGCTGTGTGTACATTAATGAGGAAAAAATGAACTTAAATGATTTTAGCAAGTGGCTGCAATATAACAAAGAGTGAAAAATTTAAGGGGGTCTGAATACTTTCCGTCCCCACTGTGTGTATATATATATATATATATATATATATATATATATATATATATATACACACACACACACATATATATATATATATAGAGAGAGAGATAGATATATATCCATATATATATATCTATCTATATCTATATAGATAGATATATATAAATATCTATCTATATAGATAGATAGATATAAACTTTGCAGAGCTATTTGCTCTGTAAAACTGTATGTGAATAGGGACAAGACCAAATATTACTAGGCTATTTTCTCGCCACATTTAATAGTCTTTATAGAATGAATTAGGAAAATAATGCATTGGATGGAGTGTATGATCATATGAAACAAGTATTTATCAGCTCCATCTAGTGCCCATAATGTGGTATTTCCCTAATTCACTCTAGCCTGTTTGAACAATAAACATTTGACCTAGAGAGAACATATTATTATTATAATACAGTATTTATATAGTGCCAACAGTTTGCGCTTTAAAAAATGAAATAGCCTAACAACATTCGACAGGTGTCACCAGGTGCTAATTGCAGGCTTCCTGTTACATAAACCTCACATGTGAAAGATTTGATTTTCTTTTGTTTATATGTGATATAAACAATTATATATTCATGGGTCTCTCTTTCACATGTGAGGTTTATGCAACAGGAAGTCTGCAATTAGCACCTGGTGACACCTGTTATAGGTGGGACTATATAAGAACTGTTTTGTAGACATACCTGTGTAATGACTAAGCGCACGTGAAGTGTGCGAAACGCGTCTACCCAGCATTCTGATGCCTGTAATTTTTGGGATGTTCAAATAAATAGGATTTTGATCTATAGTGGTGTGCGGCCATTTCTTCTAGTTTCAGCCACTCCTGCCCCTGCTCATTGAAGACAGAGAACTGAGCGATCAGCGGTCATTTGATCGCACTGTTCTTGGTCTTAGAGCAGGCGTGGAACAGCTGCAGCATCAAGCCAATGCTGCAGCTTTATAGGTGAGTATGTATTTTTTTTCCCTGACATCCTGTACTTCTCCTTTAATGCTAAGTTATTCTCTAGAATAGGGTAATAAAATGGCAAGCAAACTTTTCCTGACAAAAATGCTGGTCCAGACTCCCTCCAGTGCTGACCACTTGACCTTAGAGCTTAGGCTTTTGTTCATATGATCACTGCCAAAGGGGAGAATCAGTCATTGTTTGAAAACTGATCATCCTCCCCATCAACTGAGATTACATGGCCTAAAGCCAACTGTTTTGGTGACATTTGGAGCACTGCTATAGGGAATCTTCATTTTCCCCAGGAAAGGCAAGCATTTGTTCCCTTCTTTTACTCTTAGCTTATCCAATTCGGCATGCTTGCCAAAGTAAATGCCTTCACTGATATTGAATAGCAACACAATGCACAAAATGCTATGCATTACCGTGTGTTACATTACTCCAATGTATAGGTGTGAAGCGGGCTTTAATAGATATATACCTATGGATCTTCCTAACATTTAACAAACAGTTGACAGTGAGGATAATATCTTCAAATTCAAGGTTTGTGATGATTTTTTGCTGTTTGTGGCTGTTTTTAAATAAACCTGTATTTGCTAGTACATGAACAACTTAATCCCAGCAGGAATCTGGGAAAAATAAGCATGGCGTGGACAACATATTATTTCATGGACTAAGGACGGGACCAAACAGTAGTGGAAGAATTGCGGTTTTGTTGTCCTACATACACCGTAACCATTCTGATGATGCCCTCAGTGAAAGCATTCACTTCATGGAGGCTCACACTTAAAAATATATAAATAAAAGGAAACAATCTTCTTAGCGTCATTAAGCATTACATTTTATAGCTATCACTTTCCAAACCTGCCATGTCACCGCTAGTCCCTACCATTATATACACGGCGTTCTGCTCTCTTTACTGCCTACCGCATGTGTAAGCAACCCAAGTTCATAGGTTTATGAAGCTAAGACATTATTACTGCACTTATGTGAACAAGCTTACAAAAACAGCCACTGACCTTTTGTTATTTAATTTAACAGTTGATATTAAGCCATAAATCACACATTGTATGAGCTTTTTGCTATTGTCCGGCAATAGGCTTTTTTATACTTTAGGCTCTTTAGATAAGAAAATATATATAATCAGTGCTAGCCTTTTGTGAAAAGTGAAACAGAATATAGCAAAGGGACTCACCTGCTTGGTTAGTGGTTATATTGACGGACACATGTTGGGGAGGGAATGGGCTTTTATTGGTCACTCCATTCACAGCCTGGATCTCAAACGTATATGGTGTGTGGGCCCATAAATTGCTGATGAAGACACGAGTGTCTGTGAGCCCCATTTGTCGGGGAACGAAATCTACATTATCATCACACCGCGAGCAACTCCTCCGATCAGAGCGACACTTCTTGCAGATAATGTTGTAGGTGACATCGTCCCTGCCTCCAGTTTCACGAGGGGGGTGCCACTCCAATGTGATCGACGTCTCATTCACTATAGAGATAACATTACGAGGTCCAGAAGGAACACCTATTAAATAAAAAAAAAATAGAATTAATTAAAGTATAACTAGCATTACTACAGGAAAACTTTTTTTTGTTTTAGACAGAGTGGAAATGGATTAGAATACCTGACAGGTTTAACTGCTACTTCTGCACCTGTTAGGGAGTATTACCCTCTCTATTTGTCCTATTTACCATTATCAGTGAAAGTGAAAGTAAAAGAAAATCCAAATTTTAGGTTGTCCCTAGAACAGGAATAGAGAAGAAATCTTCCAGTGAGGACACTAGGTCTGATGACCCAGGGAGCCCCAAGAGATTCTCTTAAATTGCAGGGATTTCCTCTCACTTCTTCTTTTGGCTATGGGACAGGAAGTGAATGGAAAGAGATGGCAAAAAAAAATGACAGGAGTTATACCGCTCCCTAAGGCTGGGCTCACACTAGAGCACGAGCAACTCACAGGAGGAGTTTGGTGCCTCTCCATTCACCGGTTCAGGTCCGATTTCAGCACAAATTTTTGACTATATTTGGACCTGAAACAAAGCAAAAGACGCATTGGACTTCTGTGCGTTTTCACACCGGAGCTGCTCCGGAGATGTGTGAACCGGCTCGATGGAGAGCCGGTCACAATCTCCTGCTATGTGAATTGGATGCGGAGAAACCCGCATCCAATTCGCAATAGTGTGCACCCAGCCTTACTCTATCCAAAATTAAAAAAAAAAAAGTTTTGCCTATAGTTCTAATTTAAATTTTACTACCATGTTTTTCTGAGTTGAGAACACACTAAAGCTTGTTAGACAATTTCACATTCATGCCAACGGTAGACAAACTGCACCACAATTCTGGTTAAAGGCATTAAAGAGAACTGTCAGGAACAAGCATTTTAAATAACCTAACTCTCAACCATTAAAATGTTATAATAGTGCAGTTCTGCCTTTTATAGATGGTTTGTGTGCTGTTATTTGTAGTGTCTTCTTGTTACAGCATAGACAATAGTCCAATGTAAAGCCATAAAGCCCCCAAGTAGGCTCACCTATCCCCTGCCTGACCTAATACTTTGTAAGGGCTGCCAGAAGGAAGTAAAACTGCCAATTAACAAAGCCTTTAGTTTTCCTAACAGCAGGCAAAGTGATAAGACCCACACTGACACTTCTGCTCAGATGGGAAGCGAATACAAGAAATAATAAACAGTAATTCATGAATGTAAAAGAAGCCCTATTGTAACAAAGATTCACACTATAACAGAAGGCTTTTGGTGACTGATTCTCTTTGAATATAGACAATGGATTGGTTGTTCTGTGCAACCTCACTACTATTCCTTTATCATTATTATTATATAACAATATTTATATAGCTCCAGCCGGTTCATGAAGCACTTTACAATATAAAGAGAGACAGTACAGTTACAATGCAATTCAAAAACAAAGGGGTTAGGAGGGCCTTGCTCTTGAGGGATTTACAGTACTTTTTGATATAAGATGGCCTCTAAAGCAGGCCACAGACAGAACGAGAATACTAGATGATATAGGCAGACAAATCCAGTTGGTCATGTTGCATGGAGAACAATTGACTGTATAGGGGAGATCATTTTGCCCTATCCCTATTGTTCTCCTGGAGATAGGTTGGTGCTGGTAGTGGCTCCTCCATGCTCCCTTCCCTTTCCTCCCCAATAGGTAGAAATGTGAATGCTCAAGTGACCTCGATATTCAAGTTTATTCATCTAGTCAACAAGACTGCTTCCATTGATTAGATTATACCTAAATGTCAGGCTGTCCCCAAAGGTCTATAGTCTTCTAAACCGAAAGTTAAAGTAGACAAGCCTTAAGAGAAATACAAGACTGTCCTTGCTGATCTCCTTTTGAAAATGCTAGTTGTTTCGTTTCACTGACTCAAAACAAGTTCTCCAATCACGGAGATCAGAGAAAAAAAACAGAAAGCATTTTCTTCATATGCTGAAAGGACAGCAGTGTTAGCCTCCAAGATTCTCTCAGGGCAGCCAGAAACAAACACAATACATCTTGGTAGGTATACACTACAATATTCATACATATTGTCTGACCTAAGGTAGGGACAAAAATTACATACAATAGAGGGACCAAGGAGTTTGGATTCAAGAAAGTTATGATATTCCACAAAGCCTAAAAGCACTCTGCTAAGCACTAGTCACGTATCAGAATGAAGTAAAAAATAAATAAATATATATATAAATAAATATATATATATATACATATATATATATATATATATATATACATATATATATATATATATATATATATATATATATATACATATATATATATACATATATATATGCCCCACAGATGTTCAATAGGGCTTAGGTCTGGCCAGTCCATCACCTTTACCCTCAGCTTCTTTAGCAAGGCAGTGGTCATCTTGGAGGTGTGTTTGTTGACGTTATCATGTTGGAATACTGCCCTGCGGCCCAGTCTCAGAAGGGAGGGGGTCATGCTCTGCTTCAGTATGTCACAGTACATGTCAGCATTCATGGTTCCCACAATGAACTGTAGCTCCCCAGTGCCAGCAGCACTCATGCAGCCCCAGACCATGACACTCCTTGACTGTAGGAAAGACACACTTGTCTTTGTACTCCTCACCTGGTTGCCACCACACACGCTTGACACCATCTGAACCAAAAAAGTTTATCTTGTTCTCATCAGCCAACAGGACATGGTTCTAGTAATCCATGTTCTTAGTCAGCTTGTCTTCAGCAAACTGTTTGGGGGCTTTCTTGTGCATCATCTTTAGAAGAGGCTTCATTCTAGGACGACAGCCATGCAGACCAATTTGATGCAGTGTGTGGCGCATAGTCTGAGCACTGACAGGCTGACCCACCACCCCTTCAACCTCTGCAGCAATGCTGGCAGCACTCATACGTCTATTTCCCAAAGACAACCTCTGGATATGACGCTGAGCACGTGCACTCATCTTCTTTGGTCGACCATGGCGAGGCCTGTTCTCAGTGGAACCTGCCCTGTTAAACCACTGTATGGTGTTGGCCACCATGCTGCAGCTCAGTTTTAGGGTCTTGGCAATCTTCTTATAGAAAAGGCCATCTTTATTTAGGACAACAATTCTTTTTTTCAGATTCTCAGAGAGTTCTTTGCCATGAGGTGCCATGTTGAACTTCCAGTGACCAGTATGAGAGAGTGAGAGCGATAACACCAAATTTAACACACCTGCTCCCCAATCACACCTGAGACCTTGTAACACTAACGAGTCACATGACACCGGGGGGGGATAGCTAATTGGGCCCAATTTGGACATTTTCACTTAGGGGTGTACTCACTTATGTTGCCAGCGGTTTAGACATTAATGGCTGTGTGTTGAGTCATTTTGAGGGGACAGCAAATTTACACTGTTATACAAGCTGTACGCTCACTATTATACATTGTAGCAAAGTGTCATTTCTTCAGTGTTGTCACGTGAAAAGATATAATAATACATTTACAAAAATGTGAGGCATGTACTCACTTTTGTGAGATACTGTATATATATATATATATATATATATATAGAGAGAGAGAGAGAGAGAGAGAGAGAGAGAGAGAGAGAGTATATATATATATATATATATATATATATATACACACAACAATCAGCCATAACATTATGACCACTGAAGGGTAAAGGGAATATCTCATTACAATGGCATCTGAAAATTGGTGGGATAAATTAGGCAGCAAGTGAACATGAAGTTGATGTAGTGAAAGCAGAAAAAAATTATGTGCATCACAGTTTGTTGTGTATGGGGCTGTGAAGCCCATAATGACCCATGTCCATAGCCAAAAGCTTCTACAATGGTAACTTGCACCATAGAACTGGGCTACAGAGCAATGCAATGGAAGACGGTGGCCTGGTCTTCTGAGTCACGTTTTCTTTGACATTATGTGGATGGCCGGGTGCGTGTCCGTCACTTACCTGGGGAAGAGATGGCACCTAGATGTGGTATAAGAAGGCAAGTCGGCAGAGGCAGTGTGATGCTTTGGGTAATGTTCTGCTGGAAAACCTTGGGTCCTGACATTCATGTGGATGTTACTTTGGTGTCCATGCCTCAATGGGACAGAGCTGTTTTAGCAAAAGGGGGCCATACTCAATATTAGGTGGGTGGTCATAATGTTATGGCTGATCAGTGTGTGAGTGTGTGTGTGTGTATACAGTATCTACAGGTCACCGTGCTGCAGCTCAGTTTCAGGGTCTTTGCAATCTTCTTATAGCCTAGGCCATCTTTATGTAGAGCAACAATTATTTTTTTCAGATCCTCAGAGAGTTCTTTGCCATGAGTTGCCATGTTGAACTTCCAGTGACCAGTATGAGAGAGTGAGAGCGATAAAACCAAATTTAACACACCTGCTCCCCATTCACACCTGAGACCTTGTAACACTAACGAGTCACATGACACAGAGGAGGGAAAATGGCTAATTGGGCCCAATTTGGGCATGTTCACTTAGGGGTGTACTCAATTTTGTTGCCAGTGGTTTAGACATTAATGGCTGTGTGTTGAGTTATTTTGAGGGGACAGCAAATTTACACTGTTATACAAGCTGTACACAAACTACTTTACATTGTAGCAAAGTGTCATTTCTTTAGTGTTGTCACATGAAAAGATATAATAAAATATTTACAGAAATGTGAGGGGTGTACTCACTTTTGTGAGATACTGTGTGTATATATATATATATATATATATATATATATATATATATATATATATATATATATATATATATACACAATGTAGTAGATGACTGCTGTGAGATGGATGTCCATCTCGCACGTGTCTATTTTTCTATTTATTTTTTCAGTGAACTGACCCTTTAAATCATATTACTTGCACTCATAACAAATAGTTCAGTTTTTTTAGAAGATCAAATTCTTAGCCTTCAATTTGCACAGAGATACAGATAAAGCCCATGAACTAAAGCCATGTTTGCTACATAAAACCCAGACTCCCAAAATAAGCCTGCTAAAAAGGAGTAGCAAGGGTTGTGCAACCATGAGATGCCCCCCTTAAGGCCATACATATCTATTATAGGCTGTCACTATCCAGTGCCCTATTTTGGTGAAAAAAAGAGGACCTGAGAACGATCTGCTTTTTCTTTCAGGCTATAAAGCTTTCACAGACACAGCCGTTCTTTTATACTATTTTACTTTACAGTTATCAAACATGTCCGCTGGGATTCCTTGTCTAACATTTACTATCCGTTCAATAAAGTTAGACTTTGTGACTTTGTGAACTCTTTCTATTTTAACACTCAAGTGCCACAGCATGATCTTGCCTCCCTCTCTATGGAAAATGTTGTCGTTTTGAACCTTGCTGTAATGTTAATGTAGTACTAACGCATCTGTGGTTCTGTCTCTGTAGAATGTAACGCGGACACAATGAAACAATGACAATTTACACAAAATTCTATAGTTACTATGATGAGGAAAGTTCAATTTCAAAAGCTGCTCACAAAAAAGGATGATCCCACTGCTAGGTTAGGCTGTCTCCAAAAAATCCTGTTTTACAGAAATGCAAACAGATTACTTCTGGTTTTAAATATTACTCCTCCCAGGGTTGCCAGCCTCCCAAAGTGAAATTTTCTGACATGACACAACAAATTTACTGACAGAGCCAAATTTTTGCTGACAGTTCAAAAAGTTATTCAGCTCCGAAAGATTTTTTATCCTTCATGACTAGGCCATTTTTTTGCTATGCAGCACTGCACTTTAACTGACAATTGCGCGGTTATGCAATGCTGTACTCAAACAAAATGTATATAATTTTTTTTCACACAAATAGAGTGGTATTTGACCACCTGTTTTTTTTATTGTTTATTATATAAATGAAAAAAGACCGACCATTTTGAAAAAAAAAAAACATTTTTTACTTTCTGCTATAAAACATATCCCATAAAAAAAAATGTAAAAATCTAATCTCAGAATAAATTTGGCCAAAATGTATTCTGCTACATGTCTTTATTTAAAAAAAATCCCAATAAATGTATTCTGATTGGTTTGTGTGAAAGTTACATCATCTACAAACTACAGGCATACCCCACTTTTAAGTACGCAATGGGGTTTATTTACTAAAGCTGGAAAGTGCAAAATCCGGCTCACTTCTGCATAGAAACCAATGAGCTTCCAGGTTTTATTACCAAAGCCTAATTGAACAAGCTGGGGTTAGAAGCTCATTGGTTTCTATGCAGAAGTGAGCCTGATTTTGCACTTCCCAGCTTTAGTAAATAAACCCCATTGTGTACTTAAAAGTGGGGTATGCCTGTATAGTATAAAACACTGGAATTTTTTTTGTTTTTATACTTCATTGGTGGCAATCAGCGACTTAACGGGACTGTGATAGTGCGGCATGAAATCTGACACTAACTGAAGCTGGGGGGAACTGACTAGCTCCCACTGACATCACCAGTGACATTATTACAGTGATCAGTGCTAAAAATATACACAAATAAACATAAACCACCGCTCTGTTTTTTATGTGCATTTATTTTTGCTGATGTTTGGTTGCCTTGATGTAAGTTTTTAGTGTGCTGTTTTAATAAACCCCTTTGTTGAAACATATTGCACTACAAGGCTATCCTCTTCTTCCGTTATGCTCTGGGATGTATCCTTGAGCTGGCAGATTGGATTTCAGCTTTTCCAGAGATACAGTGATTCCTGCGTCCATTGAAAAACCGGGTCCACTTTTACAGTTTAAGGTGCTGGAGCCTGATGGGATCATTGTCCAGTGTCTGATATCGCTTCTATCTGGAATTTGGTTCGTTTTTACAGCCCAGTCTGTTGGAGCATGGTGGGATTAATATCCAACGCTTGAAACTACTGCTATCTGGTAAGAAGTGAATCTATGTGATGATGGGATATTAAAGTCTTTGTGTTTTGAAGAGCACTGAAGTCCCCTTATATTTGGTTCACCCAATTCCCTTGAAGGGCACAGAAGTTTTTCACATATTTGGTTCACTTAGTTCCCTTTTGTATAAGGGTTTGCCAGTTGGACATTTTTTACGCACATCTTTGTATGCACATTTTTTTATGCACCTTTTATGAACTGAATCGTATATTTTTCACTTTATGAGTCATTTCATCAAATTTTTTTATTTATTTTTATACACTTGTTTTTGCAGGAGTGGACTTTATGCCCTTACATTTTTGTCATGTGTATTTTTGCACTGTGAATATTCTTATGTATTAGCGCACCTGTTTCTTTTAATATTCTTTTAATTATTAATAATATGCACTGTCACTATACTACTGACACTGGGCAGGAAGGGGTTAACATCTAGGGTGATAAAGGGTTTAAATGTGTGCTTAACAAATGTTTTTACTGTGCAAAACCATTGCACAGAGCAGGTAAGTATGACATGTTTGCCATTTAAAAAAAAAACAAAATTGTCTTTAGAATCACTTTAAAGTGGTTCTAAAGCCCAAAGATTTTTTTTTACTTTAATGCATTCTATGCATTAAGGTAAAAAACCTTCTGGGTAACAGAATTCCCCCTGCCTCCCCTTAATACTTACTTGAGTCCATTCTTGACTCAGAACTGTGCATAAGAGCCGAGAATCCCATCTCTGTCCCTTTTTCTCTGGGAAGATTGATAGCAGCTGGAACCATTGGCTTAGGGAGCAGGGAGTTGGCTGAGACACAGACAGGGCGGCTCAGGAGAGAGTCCGCACAAGTGTCCTCATAGGAAACGGCTTCCTATAGGAGCACTTACCAAAGAAGAGGAGCCAGGAGCACCGGCGGGGACCCCAGAGAAAAAGGATCGGACTGCTCTGTGCAAAACTATTGCACAGGGCAGGTAAGTATGACATGTTTATTATTTTATATATATAAAAAAAACCCTTAATATCACTTTAAGGAACACAGCTAGTCTGCTGACAGAACAGTGAAAGAGCAGCAGTAGACTGATGAGATCACACTGTGCTGCTCACTCTGCTTTTACCTCCTCACTCACTGAGTAGACTGTCAACAGATTTGCATGTAGCACATCTGATGTGCATTAAGCCTTGGCCTTTCCTCTCTCTTGTATAGGCCTACCTTCTACCTTCCTGAGATGAGGAAGAGGGAAAAATACACACAATGTAAGTTGGCAAAGGAAACACTCCTGCCACTCCTTCAGTTACTTGATTTATGAAAAATGAATACACAAAAAATGATTGGTTAAACCCAAAAGTGCTTTTATTCACCACTATTTTTCTGTATACTGTTGTCAAACTAACAAATACAATAGTTTAGCAGCCCTCCTAAACCTATTTAACATGAAAAAATACTCAACATAACTTTCAGGTCTCAGGAAATCCCTGTTAATATTTACCATATCTACAGCTCATGATACATTAGCATACAGTAAACAGTAAGCTGAGATATAAGTATAAAAAATAAAAAGGAATTGTGGGATACCTAGCGTACTTAGTAGAGGTGTGCATCTTCACTGGTCTCACGATTCAAATACGATTATCTGGTCAACGATTCGATAAGAATCGGTACACGATTCGATTCCGCGATGCATCGCAATGCATCACGATTAATGACGATGGTTTCCATCAAAAAAGATTCAAACACTGGATTCCTCTATCCCCAGACTCTTTCCTTTACTTATGGATTCTTCCTCTATCCTTCTGTTCCTACCCCTCCCTCATATCCTCGACCACTCCCTGCATATAGCAGGACAAGGACATGGAATGTTGGAGGATATGAGGGAGGGGTAGGAACAGAAGGATAGAGGAAGAATCCATAAATAAAGGAAAGAGTCTGGGGATAGAGGAATCCATGGATAGAGAATGGAAGGCCAGAGGAGTCTGGAGATAGGAACTGAAGGATGGAAGACTCTGTGGATGGAGATAGAGGAGTCCATGGATAGGAACAGAAGCATGGAAGAGTTCAAAGATAACAATGATGGTGGTGAGGGGGTGGGCTGAAGAATGGAAGAATCAAAGGGAGGATGTTAAGATGGTCATCACAGAGTCCTGCAGGTGAGGAACATCAGAGGTAGAGGATCCCCTGTGCTGTGTACATGGCAGGGTTTGGGGGGTGATGGTCTCCTCCTGGAGTCGAGGGTTAGGGATGTCATTGTGCTTTCTCTATAAACACATTTTATTAAAGTGGAATTCCACCCAAAAGTGAAACCTTCGCTTTAACCCCCTTACATGCCACAACTGGCATGTCATTTTTTTTTGGGGGGGGAGTGGGTACCTAGTTTTGACAGGTACCAAGATCCTACTTCCGCTTGGGCCGACATGCGCACCTGGCTGTGAAGCTGCAAGCTGTCCCAGCCGGATGCCCACAGTAGTATTGCCAGTGCCGTGGACAGGCGGTGGAGAGAACAGAGGGTTTGGGCGGCCACGTTGCTGGACCGCGGGACAGGTGAGTGTCTTTTTATTAAAAGTCAGAATATACACTTTTTGTAGCTGCTGACTTTTAATACACAAAAAATTGACTGGAACTCCGCTTTGAATTAAAATTTACCTCACTCCCTTTAAAAAGTGCACTAATCCGGTGCACTACAGGGTACAGGCATTAACAC
This sequence comes from Lithobates clamitans, assembly GCA_037952925.1. Lineage (NCBI taxonomy): Eukaryota > Metazoa > Chordata > Amphibia > Anura > Ranidae > Lithobates > Lithobates clamitans. The sequence goes on along the minus strand of JBBGZY010000925.1, from coordinate 1,328,385 downwards.
ACACTGCTGCTTGGAGGTCAGGAGGGATTAGAATCCACAGCTGACAAACAACCCTGTGAAGTTCCCTGCTCTGTCTCTGTGCTGACAGTTCCCTTGGGCTTCCCCGTTTGCACCTTCCAGCACACTAGGAAGCCGAGGGAACTGTCATCACGGAGAGTGTACGAGGTGTAAGTAGAGTACAAACACATTTGTATTCTACTTACTGCTGTTAAAATAACTGTGTCTTAATAAATCCTGAGTTACAATCCATTAAGTTCCCCGCTGCATGTGCTTTTAAAAAAATCTGGAGCTATGTACCGCGTTTCTCAGTGTGTGTACAGTGTACATGCCACTCATGTGACTGCCCGGTTTCCCTCTCTCCTCTCACGTCTCTCCTGACATCAGCGGGGATTTCTCCGCCCGCTGACTGTAGCTATCAGATCAGAAGAGAGGTGGGCGGGGCTTAAAATTCACCGCTGATGTCAGGAGAGACGTGAGAGGAGAAAGGCGGGCCGGGCAGTTAAATGAGCGGGGTGTACACTGTACACATACTGAGAAATGTGGTACGTAGCTCCAGATTTTTTTAAAAGCACATACAGCAGGGCATAGGATTTATTAAAACACTTATTTTAACAACTATACACTCGGAGCACTCTCCCGGGAGGGGCGGGGCAAGTCGGGATGATGTCACCGGCAATCGATTTCAAGGGTCATATGCATCGATGCCGCATCGGGGACACCCGAATCGTGTTGTATTGATGCAGCGATTAATTTCAGCACCCCTAATACTTAGCATATTTTATACCCATGGCTGCTTTTTTTTGCTAAAAACAAAAATGTATTAAGAAAACTGAAATTATTAAAATACTGAAATTAAAACAATAATAATTATGGCTAGAAAAGAAATGCAGACCACAAAAATTGAAGTGTTTTCTCACATTGGTGCTAAGCGGAGAAATACTTGTTGACATTACTGGTCGGTGAAAAAGTTTTTCTTTACATTTGTGGTCAATGAAGTGCCCCTTTATACTAATACTTGGTGTTGCACCCGTTTATATTTGTGAGCAGTGAAATACTCCACTACATAGGTGATCAGTGTGACAAGACCCTACTAGATTTGAAGTCCTTGGTAGAAGGACTCCTTTACATTAGTAATCAGTAGGAAAATACTCCCTACAGATAGGTAAAAAGATAATCAGTGTCAGCAATCACTTATCTGAGAGTCAAAAGTTGTTCATAGTTCAGGTAACCACTAGAAACCTCTGGAGGGACCCCAGGCTTACAGTATACCTTGGATGGGAAAGGTTAGTTTAGAGACTGAATGAAAGATTCAATACAATTTAACACGTTTTGCAGTTAAATAATACATTTCTATAGACCTGTACATCAAAGCAAAAAGAGAGACATTTGGGGAGGAAGCAGAGGCATTTGGTTTCAAATTAGGGACAGTCCTTCCAAATTAGGGACAGTTGGGGACCATGTGTATAGGGGATTGTATGATGCTAATAACAAGTAAAACCCAAGTACTTTACATAAATGTAATCATTTCCTATTGAATAAATGATTGTATTCAGTTGTGTCTTTTACTGTATATCTGTCTAGAGTTCACCTTAAACCCATCACCCCTTTCACATCCAATATAATATATGCATGCTTGGAGTTAGGAGGATGTTTTGTGGGTCACATTAATAATCATGTGCAATTTATTTTCTGAGTTATGACCATGAGACTTTCAAGGGGTCTATTTTTCCATGCAGAACAATTAATTCCACTCAGTGTACTGATGCTGGCTATATCTCCAAGCTGGCTTTTCTCTTTCAGGAGGCTTTATGCGAGGATCATGCTCCCTTTCTGTTCTACTTGAAGCATATTACAAGGCCCAGAGATGTTGCATATAAATCCCCAAGGCTGTAAGCACAGTCAGAGCTACAAGGTGACTTCTTTAGTTTATGTATGACAATTGTGTATTATAAAAATGACAGCCATCCAGTAAATCTCTGTATTCCTCGCATAAACCCGCCACATTCTGCTCACAGACTGCTATAAGTAGGTTCCCAATCTACAGATCCAATCTTCTTCATTAAAAAAACACTGTCCATTTTCAGATTGGTATAATTCAAAGGCCTGAGTGAGCTATAAGATGAGAGAAATCATATGGACAAACCGACTTTAAGAGCTTGTTATGTACATTATAAAATGAAAATGTATATATAGAACAATAGTACGCTGGTATCTCATACCTAAAAAACTTTGGAAATTTAAGCCATCAATCTCAAACATATCCCTGAGATTTATGAATAATTCATCTACAATATATCATATAAACTAGACCTGCCAGAGATTGTGTCAGTCTACAATCCAGTAAAATCCCTTATTTATACTGTCATATGAATATCACTGAAACCGTTGGACGGTGTACTAGTCTTACCACAACAGGGTCCCGTAAATCCCCTAGGAAACCAATGAACCATATTCTTACAAATGCTAGATGCAAATGTATCTATAGGGATTTTCAGAGAAGAAATAATACATCATATACAATCATAATTGTAATGTTAAAATTACATATTACAAATTACATATTGTTAAAAAAAGTGCAGAAACTTTTTGAAGAACCCTCCTACATCTATTGCTACTGTGCACTAGAGGGCCGAGCATGATACCATCATTATGTTATTTCACTCTTAAAATAAGTGATATTTTTGTCTGCCACAGACAGACTCCCAGAGTCCAAAGCTGTGACTTTCTTGACCCTCCAGAGCTTACTAAATTAAAGGTTAAAGTGGATGTAGGACAAGTAACTAGAAGACTGAAGATTCACATCTCATCTTCACCTCTTTTGAGCCAATCTGATTCAAACGTCCAATAAAAAGCTTTTGCAAAATCCCTTTTTCATTAAAGAGCTATTTTTTCCATAAACGATGAAATCTGCAGAGGACTGTAGAAGTGAACATCTGTCGCTGCCAGTTGTTCGTAGAAATACTAATTATTTTTATCTATATTTTACAGTTTAATCATAAGTTTGGAAATCTAGGTGTTTAAACAACGGCACATTTATTCATCTTTTTATTTCATGTTACACATCATCTGGAGAGTAATATATTTATTGACTTAAAGATTCGGGGAATTCATAGATTAGAGTAGTATACCACAGAGTAAAGGAAATCTTCATTACAAAGAAATGTATGTATATACCGATTCAGTCATTTCCCACTCTCAGTGATTCTTTTGGCCAGCTCTTTGGGCACCATGTTTGAAAGACTTTTCTATAGGTAGGTAGCTAACACAAAAAATGCTGCTCCAGGCATGTTCAAAATCGGGACTCCACCTGCTCGGCTCAAAATTGTGCAAGTGTAGCTCGCAGCCATATAGCACAAACAACAAAATCTGGATAGCTGCACACATAGTATCCTACCAAAAATCACTTTATTCAGACACAGATAATAAAAACAGCCTCAATCCATAAGAAGGGGAGAGGGAGAGATGATTGACACGTTTCACGCTAAATTATCGCTTCTTCATAACAAGGTTATGTGATTAGGTGATTTTTGGATCTTAGGAGTGCAAACATTCAGGTTTGGTTGTTTGTGTTAAGATAGGTAGCTAGGTCTTTCCTTAACCCTCCCCAGTAGCTTGGGCTTGGGACCAGCATGAAGAATGTGATAGCACTTAGTCAATTTGTACATACATACTAGGGCTAATTTAGGCAGGAGTCCTTTAACCTACAAACATATCTTCGTAGTGTGTGGAAACCTACACAAATACGGGGAGAACATGCAAACTCCATACAGATCGTATCCTAGCTGAGAGTCAAGCCCAGGACCCCTTTGCCAATTGGCTGAAGTGCTGATCAGTGTATTATGACAACAGAGGGTCCTGCTGTCAGAATACAATATCACAGCGGGTAGGATTCCTCCATCCACCCCGCTTGTGTGGATGGGGGAATCTATTCAGTTTTTTTGTGAACAGCCCACTGACTGATCAAAAAAACTGTCCTATATATGCTGAGCTTTAGCCACTGTGTCCTATATATGTCCTATATATATTTTGTCCTATATATGCTGAGCTTTAGCCACTGTGCTACTTGGTATAGAATAGTAGTGTGCAATTTCTTGCACATTCATTTACTTTTTATCATTGTGATCAATATGGCCTACCTGTGTGTTTCAGCTCTGCTGGGATGGGGAGATCCAGCAAAAGGCTGAGTCAACTGAACGCCATAGGAAATTACCGAAGCCACAGGACATTAGCAAAGCCAAAGGAAGTCCTTTGGGAGCAATGTGATTGTGTCACTATGTGGAATAATCATAACTCTAGGCACAACAAACAAACTCTTTCACCACCACTCTGCAATCAAAATTAGGAACTTAAATTAAAGTTATGATGTCTTCCTTCCGTTATACCTTTCAGAAATGCTGCAGGGTGATTTGACGTAGATTAGAGGGGGCTCCTTATAACGCAATCAACATCACTGAAGTGCAATATTAAAGTATGGATTTCCATTGAAAGCCCAACTCCAGGATTTATAAAAAAAAAAAAAAACTAATAACTCTTGGGGATGAGGAATAAGATAAGCTATCACTATGGGGAGTAGTGTGGGTAATGCTGCAACCACTGCAGGAGTGCTAGTAAAGGATGGAGCTTATCCCAGCTCTTGTAGTCACTGGAAGGAAGAGAGGAAAGATCCCTGGTGCCACAAATCCACGGAGACCTATGGTGGTATGAGAGAGACATAGGCTCCCACCAGGCTACGCTCAACCCGTTTCACTCTGCCCCTCAGAGCTTAGTCATGGGGATCATGGTCATCCGAGGAGCTGAGTGAACCGCGTTGGGGCAAGGCTTGGTGGGAGCCCAGGCTGAGGTTGTCTCTCTCATACCACCATAGGACTCTCTGGATGTGCGGCACCCGGGATCTTCCCTTCCTTCCAAAGTAAAATCCCCTGTTAGATACAGTAGCTGTCCCCTCACCTTCTGTTCTCGTGAGAGCTCAAAAATGTTGGTTTTACCATCACTTTCTGTACCAAAGACAATAGTTACCAGGACAAACAGAGGGGGTGACGCTCCACAGTAGGCAGAGACAGTAATGAAAACCTGACAAGAGTTCTAAACCATCACTTTTCAAAATATTGGTTTTTATATATATTTAAAAGAAAATGTGTCAAATGCTGTAGCTGTAGGGCAGGCATCAAACTTCCATGTATGGGGAAATGTGCACACTCCCTCTCCCATTTTTGAGGCAGCACTCGTGGTGTTTGGTGCCTATGCAACCTCTCGAGTTGTGGTGAAGTAGGATTGTGCCTTCTTATGTCTGTATATTGGGTCCTCAGTGGCACATAGGAGAAGCACTTGCGTTGGCCCTCTGATAAGCAATCAGTGGTGAACCATTTTGACAGGTGGTGAGGAGATCAGGGTTGCCAACCACCAGTAAATTTACTGACAGTTTGTAAAAATCTGTGATTTTTTTTACAACTGCCAGTAAATATCAGGGGCTGATCATTTCATGCTGTGTTGACTTTTTAAGTGTAAATCAAGCAAATTACTTTGTTATAGGTATTGTCAGTGTTTCCATATCACGTTTATACTATTCAAATATTCACTGTGTTCGTTTTCAATAGGAGTTCTGTAATTTCTCAAGTTGCCAGTAAAAACTGTGCTCCGCCAGTACATTTTCCATGTTTTGTCAGTAAAAAATGCTGTGGGGGGGTTGGGAACCCTGGAGTAGATGTTATGTTAACTTTCATGGCCTGTTATAACCCCTTAAAGCCTGCACCACCATGCCAAAACTGCATGCATTACAAGCAGTTGTGGCAGCTGGGATAATTTTGCTGTGGCATGTGAGTCCCCTATATGACTGTGTATGCAGCTTAGGTAGAGCGGGTGCGTTTACAGTATATACCTGGTTCAAAATTATTTTTCTTTTTAAGTTTATACATACGTACATTTTTATATTGAATTACATTTTTTTATTAAATTAAATTTTTATATCATATTTACTATTTAACATGGTAAAGATGTGAAAAAGAGACCAGAGCTCCACCTTATGGCAAAAAATGTATTATTTTCTTTTTAAAAAATAAAGAAAAATAATACAAAAATACTATACTTTATACTTTAAGCCCACCCATGCAGGTCTAATAAAGACAACATGAATTCAGTCAGATGGCAATGAACAGTCAATGATAACAGATTTCACCTGTCTCCTGAACTAAGTTACAGCTCTCCCTCCATGTAATGACAGAAAGTACAGAACTGACAGACAAATGTCTCGTACTTGTAGACAGTAATATTTCCTCTTTACAGAAAATAAACAAGGTATTCCAAGATGATTCTAGGAGGAAGTAAAGGCAACATATGTTCAATTACACATATCTATTCAATATGCAGATTTGTACTCGTACTTCTTTAGGCAAAAAGAAAAACCTTTAATTAGTCTGATCCATCTGTCCATGTTTACCTCAAATTAGGTCCAAAGATATACACTTGAAATTGGTGATGGCCATGACACTATAAGGGTCAATGTTAATGAGCTTCAATTGACCAATGCAGAGTGCTTTTGACAATAGTTTATGATGCTTCAGAGATCATTCAGAATTAATTAGAGGTGTATTTGATCTGCAGTTGACTTGCATTTGATCTGCTTCACTTGCTTTTGCATTCCCATAGATTTGTACGGGGGACAGAAGCAAACAAAAGCCCATCAATTCTGCCTCTGCCCCTTAAAGTAAACCTGTCACTCATAAAATTTAGCATGTCATGGAAAAACTTAAGTAAAGGTTACCTTCAGTGAAATCCACATGTCAGTGCGAATAACGTTTACTATGGTACCCCACATTCATTTCCTCATGTTCAATTCATAAACATTGCAAGTGTGGAATTGTTTAACATAAAATGTTTATTCTCTGTTTCTTGTAAATGGGTATTCATGCCACCAGCCCTGTTCTCCAGAGACATCTCATAGGAACTTACACATTTTGGCACTCATATGGTGCTGTTTTTAAGTATATTTTCTTTACCTATTAAGGCCCTCTTCACACTGCCATGACTTGAAAGTCACGTGATTTTGCACGAATTTCGTGACCGCAATTTTGATGCAATTTCAGGAAATACCTGTGTAAACTTGAGGTCTATGGACCTCAACTCGCATCAAAGTGGGGTCAAAGTAGTACAGGGACTACTTTGAAGTCGGTGCGACTTAAAGTCACACAGATATGAATGGTAATCATTGGAAATCATGGGGTACAACTTGTCATGCGACTTTGCAGTCCCAAGTCGCAGGGCAAGTCGCACAAGTGTGAAAGGGGCCTAAGTAGTGGAATAAAAAATACATATTTTAAAACTATTTTCTTCATTTATTATATTTGTCAAGTAAATGTTAACTACTGCATATGAATATTGTATTTATATTTTACATTTCCTGCCAACAGTTGAAGCTACATGCTCCTTGTCAGGTCTATTCTTAGCTGCTCTGTTGAAAAAAGCCATTCAACCAGACATTCAAATTAAAACAGAGTGGTTGAAAGGAAATAGCTGTGCCCTCACCCAACTGTGGGTACTGAACTTTGACAGAAATTAGCCTGGGTGCACTGTTATTAAAAAAAAATTAATAGACAATGTGAATTGGGGAATCCTTTCCATTGAGCTACTGTATTCTGACAGTGGGGACACTTTCCTGCCATCAGAATACACTGATCAGCTTTGAAGGCCACTGACTGCAGTGCTGATTGAATGGCAAAATCTGATCCGTAGATTGACTTCTGTACAACCACCCTGCCCATACATGGATCAAAATTCAGCCAGTCCTTGCTGAACCAGCTGAATTTCAATCCATGTATGGCTAGCTTTAGTTGAGGCACATACACACACACACACACTGTATATATATGCATATATATATATATATATATATATATATATATATATATATATATATATATATATATATAGTTGAAAACATGTAAACTAAAATGAAATAGACCCAATATATTTCAATATATTTCCTCATTCATGTTTTGATAGCTTGCTGGAGCAGCGCAATATGTAGACATTGTACTTCTGTTTTGATTACTTAGAGAGTAGAGTTGACAGGATGTATAAGTGCGGATGGGTTGTATTTCTAATGATTATTTACTTCCTTTGAGTAATACCTTTAAACACTGCCACTGAATAAGTATTGCTACTTTTCTGTATTGACTGAATTTAAATGTATGAACAGTAGTCAGACAAGGCAAACTTAGGTCAATGATCACCTGTCCATCAACACCTAGATTGCCTTATCATTATGCAGCAGACATCACCTACCCAAATGCTTGAACAGTTAAAAAAAGATCAAGGTTGGCAGAGCATCCGTAAGCTTGTTTTTTATTAATGTGCTGTAGTAGTTGGGGAATTTTGCCTAAGAATTCATAAATGCAGCTAACAATGTGGCAGGTATTTCAACAAGGAGATTAAGTGGCTCTAGATAGAAACGGAAAACTAAAACTGTTATGCCGCGTACACACGAGCGGAATTTCCAACAGAAAAAGTCCGACAGGATCTTTTCATCGTATATTCCGATCGTGTGTATCCCCCATGGGACTTTTTAAGTTGAAAATTCTGACGGATCTAGAAAGAGAATATGTTCTAAAATTTTCCGACTGAACCAATTCCTATCAGGAAAACTGCTCGTCTGTATGCTGTAACGACGTACCAAAAACGATGCATGCTCTGAAGCAAGTACGAGACAGAAGCTATTGGCTACTGGCTATTGAACTTCCTTTTTCTAGTCCCATCGCACGTGTTGTACGTCACCGTGTTCTTGGCAGTCAGACTTTGGTGTGACCGTGTGTATGCAAGACAGCTTGAGCGGAATTCCGTCAGAATTCCGCCTGCGAAACCTTCAGAGTTTATTCCGACGGAAAAAACGCTCGTGTGTACACGGCATTAGTGTCACCGATCCCCAACTTCCCCTACACTATCCAAACACACGGACTACAGGGGCCAGTGAAAAATAGAATACACATTGCCCCAGCTCCTGTAAAAATTCTAAAAGAAATTGTGCTTTTCACAGCTGTCTACAAAGGGTTTTAGTTGTCCAGGTCATCCTGGTCATTATATATTTTATGGTAGTAAATCACACACAAAAGAACTTGCTGTTTCTCATTGAAAATAGTTCACTAGGAATTCAAATAGTCTGTTTAGTGGGATGGAATTCCCTATAGATGCATAATAACTTAGATAAGTAGATAGATGCTGGTTTTCAGACAGCCCACCCATACTAGAGGAGCCATATAGGATGTGTAAGTGCATTATTTATAATCACTTATGCTAGAGTTCAGCTTATTAAGATGTTTTATAGCCAAGAACTTTATTTACTACCATCCAGTATGTAAATAACAGCATCATGACAAGATGGCTCAAGCTTAGTGTGTTTGTCATTGTTCACATTAAAAACAAATGATCTGACATAGTAAATTTATATACATTATATAATCCAACATTATATATATATCTTTATGTAGCACAAAAGTACTGGCTGTGGTTGTATTTGAACAACTGTGACTCCTGAGGGCAGAAATACAGAGAGTTCTGTAAGTATGCAGCCCTCTGTGACCTATGTGAATGAGCCCCAATAAGGTTTAGATATTTTTATGTGGATATTTCTAAACAGGTAATATATTCCGATAGTTGGAATGGTATTAGCAAACTTTCTCACTGGCAATAATAAATATTGCCTACAGAAGGCTCTAAAATGTATGCGTTCATTTCCTTTGCAAAATATCCCTTACAAAAGATGGCCAAGAGAAACAAAAAAAATCTTACAATATGGAGACCTCACAGAATATTTGCACTACTGCATAATTCCACTGCACTCATGAATCCTCCACATTCCCAAACTCAATTTCATGCCATCCTTAAAGCAGTAAATACACAGTATCTGAGCACCACAAAACAAAAACACTTAAGTTTTTAATATTCAAAACAAACTCAGCTATCAATCCATGTCTCCATGCTTTTTTTCCCCCCGAGAAATCACTGTAAAAAACACCACAAGCATTTCTGGCCATCACTGGTCACTGTCTCAGCTTTTTCAAATAAATAATGAAGGAGTACCAACATGCCAGCGAGGTCACCATTCTGCCATCATTCCTCTTAGCAGGTTTGTGGTGACCAAAATAGCTGTGCACTCCAATAGAGATTTTTCCAATGAATACACAGCTGGATTAAATGGCACTTTCAAATAATTGGCCTCAGTTCTTTTCATTGTAACTCCACCATTCAAGTCTAGTATCTTGTATTATAAACGGGCGAGGTTTAGAAACGGAGGAAATACACTTGTGGGTAGGTGTAGCATAGTACAGTGCAGAAAAACAGAAATATATTGTAACTGAAGTTCGACCATTCAGAACAGGCCTGGCAGAAAGGCAACCCGGCCAGGTGCATTTACATCATGAAACAGCCATGTGTAGTAAAAGTAGACCTCAGTTGTGCCAACAGTGTCTGTCTCAAGGGGTGGAATGCAGCCGAGGATCACCGACGCTATGACGAGGCATCCAAAGGAGCCCACACAGCCGCACAAGCTATCCAGCTTCTTCCCTACACTCTCCTCCATGCCACAACAAAATGGAGGTGGTGCCTGCTCCATCCGGCCAGACGATAAGGCCATGGCCTCCCACAGCACCACCACCATCAGCAGCAGGGGCATCAATCAGCCCCTGGACATAGTGGTTCCTCATCTGGAGCATCTAGCCCCTCCACCAGGAGTCCAGTGAAGACAAAACCTTGCAGGGACTCCCCAGGCTTGCCACAAGCTGAACACAGAATGGAGGTGAGTGGGGCCCAGTCAGCCAAAGCAGCTTTCCAACCTCCCATCAATGATCCCATTGCCTTCTTCACCACTCTGGGACAAACTTTAATCAGACACAGTGCTTAAGGACATGCTGCTTTCCCTACGGGAATCATTACATGCTGATATTGTTTCAAGGGTGACACAGTGCCAAGCAGATGTCATGCCATGGGAGAAAGGATAGACCATATTGAAACCACAATGAGTGATTACTCCATATCCTTAAACACACTTGCTGATGCCCACTCAGACCACAAGGAAGAAATTACCTGGCTAAAGGACAAAATAGCTGACATGGTCGAGAAGGAATAATATTAACATTAGGGGTATTCCAGAAGCAGTGAATGCACCTCAACTGCAGCAATATGCACACACCTTATACTCTTCTCTTACTCCGTCGCTTTTGCCCATAGAGCTCACAATTGACAGAATTCAATTCAATACCGAAACCCTTCTTTCTTTCTGCTGACAGGCCGAAGGACGTCCTGCTAAGGGTGCACTATTATCACGTGAAGGAGCAACTGATTGCTGCCTTCTGCAGAGCTGACACCACTCAAGGGCAGTATGCTTCAATACAACTACTCCCAGACGTTTCCAAGCATACCCTACAGAGACACCGGAACATGGCGACCATCACTAAGAACTAATCCCACACAAGTGGAAATATCCAGCCACGCTCTTTATCACACACAATGAGCTACAACTACTGTCTCTTCTATGAATGAAGGGCTTGAGGCCCTTCGCCAGTGGAACATCATCCCCGAAAATACACCACCCCTAACATTCGGGGGCTCAGTCGACCTTGCTTCAAAACAACTAGCAATGGTGTCATACAAACGGTTCTCTAAGAAAAAAAACAGCGGAGGCTCATAATGATTGACCTGCAAGAACCGATCGTCCCGGAACACCAGAGACTTTACCACCTTGGAAGAAGAGCTCCCCTGTGGCCCTCTTCTCTACCACAACAATGAGTAACACACCAGCACTACCACACACCCCCTCAACACACCTCCTATGACAATTAATTGTCTTTCATTGAATGCCAGGGGCTGAATCATCCAGCTAAATGATTTGCCCCATGGAAAAAAGCAGCCAAACAGCCAAAAAACATTTCTCAGCATCTCAAACCCCCCAGTGCTCCCACAGAGACCACCCACATGTGTTATTGGTCTCTGCTCAAAAGAAAAAAAGGGGTGTTCCCCTAGATATGAAGAACAATCTAGCCTTCCAACTCATGGAATCAGTGCTTGACGCAGAGGGCAGATACATTATCCTTACCTGTAATATCAACGAGCAACCCTATACCCTAGTAGCAATGTATGCTCCAAACTCACACCAACTCCGCTTTCTACGTAAACTGTCGTATCAACGCCATCAGATATGGCAACCTCCTCATGTGTGAGACTTCAACCTGACCGCAGACCCACTTATAGACTCTACAGCCGTAATTGGGAAACGTGTAGTCTCTTTACGTTCGCTGCTTCACAAAGAAGAAGTCTATGACGCCTGGAGATGCCAACATGCGAGTGAGAGAGACTACACCTTTTTCTCCTCAAGGCACCGTACTTACTCTCGCATTGACATGTTCCTCTTGGACAAGTGGTTGCTCCAGCATGTATTTATGACATGAATCTATTATATAACATGGTCAGACCACGCCACAATATTTTTGACCTTACTAAAAAAGGGCCCCCTCAGCGACTCCCATGTTACATTGCAAAACCAGGCTCCTCTAAGACAAATACTACTTCCCTGTGATCTCTTAGCATCTCCAAGACTTTTTCAGTCTCAATGCAGCATCAGTCTCTGATCCCTACATCCTTTGGAATGCCCACAAGGCTTACATTAGAGGCATTTTAACTCAGCAAGGACCTAGAGCTAAGAAACAGTATACTTCCAAACTTAACTCACTCCTTTCTCAAATTCACAAATTAGAGTCCTGCAACAAACAAAACGCTACCCCTAATGCGTTTACCATGCTCTCACAACTCAGGAAGGAACTAAGAATCCTACTTACACAACAATATGATAAACCCCTCCGTAGGCTTAAATGGAGACCCAACTTCAAACTTTAAATGAGCCCTTTAAAGAGCCAGAGATCAGAAAGGTGGTCACTTCCCTTCCCAATGGGAAATCACCAGGCCCAGATAACAGGCTTCCAATGAATACTTCAAAACTTTCATTACTACTCTTGTACCTTATTTACAACAGGTTTTCACCAAAGCTGCCCTCACTGCCTCCTTCTACTTGGAGATGCTGAGAGCTTATGTGGACACGATCCCTAAGCTGGGGAAAGACCCCGACACCCCTGCCAATTTTAGACCGATTTTGCTCCTAAATACTGATGTCAAGATTTACGCCAAGCTTATTACAAAATGTCTAGTGGACATAATTCCCTCCCTGACCAGATGGGATTTGTTAGGGGGCCGCAAACCTCTGATGCTACTAGGCGGATTCTCAATATTATGCATTATGCTGACAAAACCCGAGCGCCTTCTCTGCTGCTATCTATAGATGCAGAGAAGGCATTCAACAGGGTTCACTGGTTATATATGTTAAAAGTCCTGTCTAGATTTGGGTTTGAAGGTCACATCTTATCCGCAATTCAAGCACTGTATTTGTGCCCAACAACGCAAGTTTACACCTCAGGCCTCTTATCCAAACAGTTCACCATTTCCAATGGGACCCGACAGGGATGCCCCCTCTCCCCTACCATCTTCAACTTGGTAATAGAACCGCTTGCAGAAGCCATCCGCTCTAACCCTTCCATCAGTGGTTTTAAATTTTGTTCCCTAACATACGTCATCAACCTATTCGCTGACGATGTTATACTTCTTCTAACCAACTCAAGTACATCTCTCCCACAAGCCCATCAGATCATATTTCAATTCAGCGTCATTTCCTACTACAAAGTAAATTACACTAAATCTCTTATCCTGGACCTAGGTGTCCAAGTTAAAACCAAACAAATGCTCCAATCTACCCTACCTTATACGTGGAGTCCGAAGGGGATCCCCTACCTGGGTGTGACTTTAATGCCCACCTCCTCCTCCTTTTCCTCATCCAACTCTAAACCCCTACTCTGTAAACTAGAGGCCCAGCTAAATGACATCTCAAAACATGAGCTCTCTTGGTCATGGAGGCTAGTGGCATACAAAATGACTATACCGCCTCAAATCCTCTATATTTTCAGAACACTACCCATCCCCATTTCATACTTGAAATCCCTGTCAGGTCAACTACGGAAATTTCTATGAAAGGGTAAAAAAGCCAGGTGCCCTAATTTAAACTTAACACTGCATAAGTCTGTTGGTGGGGCAGGATTGGTATATATCCAGGCTTATTATTGGGCAGTCAGGATGGAACAAATTCGATTTTGGTTTAAGGGAATGCATGGTCCAATCTTGCTAGATGTGGAGTCAGCCATGGCACCCATGGAAGCCTTTCCTCATGAGCGATCTCTGGAGGCCCTGATATATCGCTGTTTTTTCCCCTCCGATCCAATCAACCCTAAAGGCTTTGAGGATGCTACTTAACCAACCTCCCCCCACTAAATCAAAAATAGTATATAACTTCCCGGTTAGCTCACTGGAGGCCATGATTCCTTCACTCTCCACTAAGCCATTCACCTTAGCTGGCATTAATTATGATCATGAAATTATCTATCTTCCTTTACCAAAACTGTGCCAGAATTATTGAACAAGTTTAAGCTCTACATACTTCACCTGCACACGAATTACTGTATTTATCGGCGTATAACACACACAGGCGTATACCACGCACATTCATTTTAATAGGGAAGTTTCAGGAAAAAAACGTACATTTTAAATAAGGAACTTTGAAGCAAAATAGGGGTCAGTGCCCATCTGCAGCCTCACCATTGCCATCAATGCAGCCTGATCAATGCCCATCTGCAGCCTCACAAGTGCCATCAATGCAGCCTCATCAGTCCACATCAATGCAGCCTCATCAGTCCACATTAATGCAGCCTCACCAGTCCACATCAATGCAGCAGCCTCACCATTGCCATCAGTGCAGCCTGTTTGATGCCCATCTGCAGCCTAGAGTGGACAGGGAGGGTGGCGGGACAAGCGCCGACAGATTATAGTGAGAATCTCCTATGATAGACAGAACAGTGGTCCAATGGCAGCCCAGGAGATGGGACTTCCTATTACAGAGGCCACCAAGTAAACAGGAGTTTCTCACTGTATGTAATCTGATGGCGCTTGTTCCGCCTCCTTCCCTGTCCCCTCCGAAGCAGCTAAAATTGAAGTATTGGTGTATAACACGCACACGCTATTTGCACCCAATATTCATGGTGAAAAAGTGAGTGTTATATGCCAATAAATACAGTATGCGCTTCCTTCGCCGCCACCCTATCCCAGAGATTTATGTAAACCAAAAAGCCTGGCAATTCTTTGACTCCACTATAACCAGAGAAAATGGTATATCCCTTTTCTATAACATTCTACAGGATAAGGAACAATTATTTAAAACAGATGCTATCCTGAAGTGGAAAACAGACCTTAACTTCTCATTTGATCCCAACCAATGGTTATCCGCATTCAGATAAATCCACAGAGCGACACACTGTGTCAATCACTGGGAGATGATGCTTAAGATACCCAACAGATGGTACTACACTCCCTATAGGCTAGCGAGATTTTCTCCTAGCAACTCCTCCCTTTGCTGGTGTAATAGTGGGAAAGTGGGACACCTGCTGCACATCCTTTGGGAACGCCCAACCCTGACTAGCTTTTAGAAGCAAGTATTCCAACTTATTGCCTCCCTCACTGGGATTATCTCTCCCCCCAACCCTGCCCTAGCAATCCTACATATTTGTATTGATTCCTATCCAAGTGCCTTCAGAGTAATAGTCACTCACGTTCTAATAGCAGCTCACTCTCTAATACTCCGCAATTGGAAGTCAACTGACTCCATCAACATCTCTGACCTTAAAGCCATGGTCCAGCAAAACTACACTCTTGAGCACATGATGGCCATCAATTCCCTAAGTTGTGACAGATTTGGGAAGGTATGGGAAATATGGACTGCTAGGCAGTCCAAGTCTTACTGAAACATATTACTACTTGTTGATTTATATACTTACTCAAGACATGTACCTTACCCCTTTTCCTGTTTAATTGTATTCTGTATTTTACAAACATTTCAATAAAAAATTATTTAACAAAAAAAAAAACACAGACCAGTAAAGCACACTACAAGGTTCAGCCCAACAAATGGCAGTCTATGGTGTCAGCATGGTGAGGACAAGGGTTCATTCCAATACACACGGATCCTGCAGCTTGTCAGTAAGCACTTTCCCTGCCAGATGGATGACCTGTCCCTACTCTAGCGATACGCAAAATACGCGCCAAGCCTGGGAGCCAGAGTTTTAAATAGACCCTGCTTGACCCAAGATGACCACCTAGTGTAACATGGAGTGCCAGCATCCAATCGGATAGCAGCCCCTGTGACCCAGGAAACCATAGAAAAACTATGTTCCAAACGCTTGCAGTTGTTTTTCAGATCTTGCGCATGTAAATAATGCTACTAATATTGTACAAACTAACAAACTAACAGTGCCACTGAGAACCTGTATTTAGTCTAATGCCGCATACAGACGATCGGACATTCCGACAACAAAATCCTGGATTTATTTCCGACAGATGTTGGCTCAAACTTGTCTTGCATACACATGGTCGCACAAATGTTGTCGGAAATGCCGAACGTGAAGAACGTGGTAACATACAACACGTACGACGAGCCAAGAAAAATTTAGTTCAATAGCCAGTGTGGCTCTTCTGCTTAATTCCAAGCATGGGTGGAATTTTGTGTGTCGGAATTGTGTACACACGATCGGAATTTAGGACAATGGATTTTGTTGTCGGAAAACTTGAGAACCAGCTCTCAAATTTTGTTTGTCAGAAATTCCGACAAAAAATGTCCGATGGAGCCTACACACGGTCGGAATTTCCAACAACAGGCTCACATGAAACATTTGTTGTCGGAAATTCCGATGGTGTGTACGCGGCATAAGGCTAATGCATGCATCCAACAGTAGCATCCTAGAGACCACTTGATGCATGCAGGTACAGCCATCTCTTTAATACACCTACAGGCTACCCCAAATTGCTCCAATATTTGATAATAGGTAGTAGCAGCAACACCCCCCCCACACACACACACACACACACACGCCATTCATGGTACCTGAACAAACTTTGAGGAGCCAAGGCATTGCTGTGCAAGAATTGGAACACTTGGCAAATTTCTGAAAGTCAGAATTTGCATATACAAATTGAGGATATTCTGTAACCCTGTTTGGAGAAGCTAGTTGTACCAACAAACAAATGACAATATTTAGGCTGCTATTCAAAGTTTAGCTCAAAAATCTGTGACCAAATACAGTATATAAATATCAGTCTGTCTGTGTCCACTTTGTAGACCCAGAAGGCACAGCTTATTGTGACCAGCATGACAACTTAGGAATATCCAGAATCATCAGGGTTAACCAGCACTGAGCTTTCCTAACACCCCAAGTAATAATAATACTATTAATATTAAATGAACGCAGTGGCATAATCTTTTGGGATGGAAGCAGAAAAGATGGCTCTGGTGTTATTTGAGATAGTATATTTGTGAATTCCTTTTCCCTGATAATTGTACAAAGCAATAAAATGAGGTAAGTAGAGTCTTCCAGGGCGACACTAAATGTATTTCATCGTGGACCACTAGCCATTCTCCTTGCATCTGCAAGAATAATTTCTCTTTCCCCGGTTTTGTGTTAGCAACCCGAAAAGAAAGTTTTGAGCAAAGCTAATCTGGTTACAGAATGTAGACATGATTTATCAGAAACACATACAAGTTCTTATGTACTATAAGCAATTATTGGAAATGCAGCACCAAAACAAGGTTACAATGCACCACTTGTTGAAATACTATATGTTGAGACTGTCCAACTGACGGCCCATGGTACCTTCTTTTATGACCTTGAGGTTGTTAATAAAAGATAATTACATTTATTTAATCAAATATTGTTAGATGTCAAAAGTAAAAAGCCCTGAAACTGCTTTCGAGACATTGGATTACTGATTCTACAGTTGAGGCCAGGCGATTTACATGCATGGTAAGCTTGACTTCAGATGTCCCTCTAAGCCCACCAACTATATAGACTACTGCGCACATTATGCATTTACAAGGACAACAGCCTCACTTTGTTCTTGCAGCATTTGTCAAACTTTATTAGACCAGGTTCTTGTAGATACTGCATTGCCAATTGTCTCTATTATTACCCTGGAAGAACGCAGTAAAGCTATTATTCTTGCGCATACATTCTGTTTGGGGAATAGGGACAAGTGCCTGCAAAGCCAAGCATCAGTAAGTTACAGTTACCAGGAAAGCTAATTAAATACTATAAATTTACCTTTGCTTCAGAATTAGGGATGAGCTTCGTGTTCGAGTCGAACCCATGTTCGACTCGAACATCGGCTGTTCGACCGTCCGTCGAATTGCGAACGATATGGGCCGTTCGCGCCAAATTCGTGTGGCGCGTCACGGCCCATAATTCACTGCGGCATCGCAGTGCATTGCTGGCTGATGATTGGCCAAGCATGCACTATGACCCGCATGCTTGGCCAATCACAGCGCCGTCAGTAGAGAGAGCTGTAATTGGCCAAAGCCAGGGTGGCTTTGGCCAATTATGGCTCAGGGATTTAGTACACACCCCACACTATATAAGGCCGCCTGCACGGCGGCCCTGTGTAGTGTGTGTTCCGGTGTGCTGAGCGATAGAGAGAGAGAGAGACAGTGTCATTTGATTTGAGTTAGATAGATTAGGCAGAACAGTCAGTCAGTTAGCTGCACTTACAGTGTATTGTGTATATATATGCATCCCAGGTGTTGCATATATATATATACACTGTATTCAGTTTAGCTAGATCCGTTCCTGTTATCTTCTATCTAGACTATTTACATTCAGTGCAGTGTGTCCTGCTCACAGTGTTCAGCTAGATCCGTTCCTGCTATTTACATTCAGTACAGTGCTTCCTGCTCACAGTGTTCAGCTAGATCCGTTCCTGCTATTTACATTCAGTGCAGTGCGTGCTGCTCACAGTGTTCAGCTAGATCCGTTCCTGCTATTTACATTCAGTGCAGTGCGTCCTGCTCACAGTGTTCAGCTAGATCCGTTCCTGCTATTTACATTCAGTGCAGTGCGTCCTGCTCACAGTGTTCAGCTAGATCCGTTCCTGGTATTTACATTTAGTGCAGTGCGTCCTGCTCACAGTGTTCAGCTAGATCCGTTCCTGCTATTTACATTCAGTGCAGTGCGTCCTGCTCACAGTGTTCAGCTAGATCCGTTCCTGCTATTTACATTCAGTGCAGTGCGTGCTGCTCACAGTGTTCAGCTAGATCCGTTCCTGCTATTTACATTCAGTGCAGTGCGTCCTGCTCACAGTGTTCAGCTAGATCCGTTCCTGCTATTTACATTCAGTGCAGTGCGTCCTGCTCACAGTGTTTAGCTACATCCGTTCCTGCTGTTTACATTCAGTGCAGTGCGTCCTGCTCACAGTGTTCAGCTAGATCCGTTCCTGCTATTTACATTCAGTGCAGTGCGTCCTGCTCACAGTGTTCAGCTAGATCCGTTCCTGCTATTTACATTCAGTGCAGTGCGTCCTGCTCACAGTGTTCAGCTAGATCCGTTCCTGCTATATACATTTAGTGCAGTACGTCCTGCTCACAGTGTTCAGCTAGATCCGTTCCTGTTATCTTCCTACTGACAGGCAGGCTTGTCTGGTTACAGTATATAAAGCTACCTGAAGAAAATTACAGGTGTTCTTTTTGATCCTATTAGTACCACGGTCAGGCAGCTAGACTATTTACATTTAGTACAGTGTGTCCTGCTCACAGTGTTCAGCTAGATCCGTTCCTGTTATTTACATTCAGTGCAGTGCGTCCTGCTCACAGTGTTCAGCTAGATCCGTTCCTGCTATTTACATTCAGTGCAGTGCGTCCTGCTCACAGTGTTTAGCTACATCCGTTCCTGCTGTTTACATTCAGTGCAGTGCGTCCTGCTCACAGTGTTCAGCTAGATCCGTTCCTGCTATTTACATTCAGTGCAGTGCGTCCTGCTCACAGTGTTCAGCTAGATCCGTTTCTGCTATTTACATTCAGTGCAGTGCGTCCTGCTCACAGTGTTCAGCTAGATCCGTTCCTGCTATATACATTTAGTGCAGTACGTCCTGCTCACAGTGTTCAGCTAGATCCGTTCCTGTTATCTTCCTACTGACAGGCAGGCTTGTCTGGTTACAGTATATAAAGCTACCTGAAGAAAATTACAGGTGTTCTTTTTGATCCTATTAGTACCACGGTCAGGCAGCTAGACTATTTACATTTAGTACAGTGTGTCCTGCTCACAGTGTTCAGCTAGATCCGTTCCTGTTATTTACATTCAGTGCAGTGCGTCCTGCTCACAGTGTTCAGCTAGATCCGTTCCTGCTATTTACATTCAGTGCAGTGCGTCCTGCTCACAGTGTTCAGCTAGATCCGTTCCTGCTATTTACATTCAGTGCAGTGCGTCCTGCTCACAGTGTTCAGCTAGATCCGTTCCTGCTATATACATTTAGTGCAGTACGTCCTGCTCACAGTGTTCAGCTAGATCCGTTCCTGTTATCTTCCTACTGACAGGCAGGCTTGTCTGGTTACAGTATATAAAGCTACCTGAAGAAAATTACAGGTGTTCTTTTTGATCCTATTAGTACCACGGTCAGGCAGCTAGACTATTTACATTTAGTACAGTGTGTCCTGCTCACAGTGTTCAGCTAGATCCGTTCCTGTTATTTACATTCAGTGCAGTGCGTCCTGCTCACAGTGTTCAGCTAGATCCGTTCCTGCTATTTACATTCAGTGCAGTGCGTCCTGCTCACAGTGTTCAGCTAGATCCGTTCCTGCTATTTACATTCAGTGCAGTGCGTCCTGCTCACAGTGTTCAGCTAGATCCGTTCCTGCTATATACATTTAGTGCAGTACGTCCTGCTCACAGTGTTCAGCTAGATCCGTTCCTGTTATCTTCCTACTGACAGGCAGGCTTGTCTGGTTACAGTATATAAAGCTACCTGAAGAAAATTACAGGTGTTCTTTTTGATCCTATTAGTACCACGGTCAGGCAGCTAGACTATTTACATTTAGTACAGTGTGTCCTGCTCACAGTGTTCAGCTAGATCCGTTCCTGTTATTTACATTCAGTGCAGTGCGTCCTGCTCACAGTGTTCAGCTAGATCCGTTCCTGCTATTTACATTCAGTGCAGTGCGTCCTGCTCACAGTGTTTAGCTACATCCGTTCCTGCTGTTTACATTCAGTGCAGTGCGTCCTGCTCACAGTGTTCAGCTAGATCCGTTCCTGCTATATACATTTAGTGCAGTACGTCCTGCTCACAGTGTTCAGCTAGATCCGTTCCTGTTATCTTCCTACTGACAGGCAGGCTTGTCTGGTTACAGTATATAAAGCTACCTGAAGAAAATTACAGGTGTTCTTTTTGATCCTATTAGTACCACGGTCAGGCAGCTAGACTATTTACATTTAGTACAGTGTGTCCTGCTCACAGTGTTCAGCTAGATCCGTTCCTGTTATTTACATTCAGTGCAGTGCGTCCTGCTCACAGTGTTCAGCTAGATCCGTTCCTGCTATTTACATTCAGTGCAGTGCGTCCTGCTCACAGTGTTTAGCTACATCCGTTCCTGCTGTTTACATTCAGTGCAGTGCGTCCTGCTCACAGTGTTCAGCTAGATCCGTTCCTGCTATTTACATTCAGTGCAGTGCGTCCTGCTCACAGTGTTCAGCTAGATCCGTTCCTGCTATTTACATTCAGTGCAGTGCGTCCTGCTCACAGTGTTCAGCTAGATCCGTTCCTGCTGTTTACATTCAGTGCAGTGCGTCCTGCTCACAGTGTTCAGCTAGATCCGTTCCTGCTATTTACATTCAGTGCAGTGCGTCCTGCTCACAGTGTTTAGCTACATCCGTTCCTGCTGTTTACATTCAGTGCAGTGCGTCCTGCTCACAGTGTTCAGCTAGATCCGTTCCTGCTATATACATTTAGTGCAGTACGTCCTGCTCACAGTGTTCAGCTAGATCCGTTCCTGTTATCTTCCTACTGACAGGCAGGCTTGTCTGGTTACAGTATATAAAGCTACCTGAAGAAAATTACAGGTGTTCTATCCCAGCTTAGTGCAGCTACAGGCCATTAGTATGTCTGGAAGGCCAAGAAGGAGAGGCAGACAGTCACAAGCCAATAAGAGAGGGCAAGCAGGCTCTGTGTCTAGTGCTGGTCGTGGAGACGGTGCATCCTCATCAGCACGTGGCCATGGGACACGCTTGGCCTTTTTTTCGGCAGCTGGCCGTGTTGAGCCGCAACATGCGGAAGACTTGGTCGAGTGGATGACCAAGCCGTCCTCATCCTCCTCATCCTCTCTCACCCATGCCCAGGGTGCTTTGTCTGGCAAAGCAGCGGCCTCTTCCCTCAGCTCAATGTCATCAGTGACTCCTTCCCTAGCCCCACCATGTCCTCCTGAGGATTCCCTCGAACTGTTTGACCACAGTGTTGGGTACATGCTCCAGGAGGATGCCCAGCGTTTGGAAGGCTCTGATGATGATACTGAGCTCAATGAAGGCAGTAACATGAGCACGGACAGAGGGGGTGCCCAAGAAGGACAGCAATCTGGCAGTCATGCTCCCCCTGCTGCAGCATACTGCCAGGTTTGCTCCAGTGATGAGGAGGGAGGGGATGATGAGGTCACTGACTCAACGTGGGTGCCTGATAGGAGAGAGGAGGAGGAGGAGGAGGAGGAGGAGGAGGAGGTGGCACATCACCAACTAGGCAGGATGCCCTCCAGGGGCCAGCCTAAGGGCAGCACATTGACTGCATCACACCCCAAAGCTCCACATGTGCAGGGCGCTGCAGTCTCTGCGCGTTATTCAAAAAGTTCTTTGGTGTGGGCCTTTTTTGAGACGAGTGCATCAGATCGCACCGCTGCTATTTGCAATATATGTCTCAAGCGTATCTCGCGTGGCCAAAACATCTCCCGCTTGGGTACCACATGCTTGACCAGACATATGTTGACCTGCCATGCAGTTCGTTGGCAAGCGTATCTAAAAGACCCACACCAAAGAACAAAGACGATCTCTCCTTGCTCCTCATCAGCTGAGATTTCCAACCCCACTAGACCTTCAGTCCTCTCTGCGACCTGCAGTGAGAGGAATGAAGGTGTAGAATTAGGTGTGTCACAGCCAAGTACTTATGGGCAATCTGCTTTTGGTACACCGACGTCAGATTGTACCAGGCAAATTTCCCTGCCCCAGCTGCTGCACCGCCGAAAGAAGTTTGCTCCCAGCCATCCACATGCCCAGCGGTTGAATGCTAGCTTGGCAAAATTGCTAGCACTTCAACTGCTGCCTTTTCAGTTGGTAGACTCTGCCCCCTTCCGTGAGTTTGTGGAATGTGCGGTTCCTCAGTGGCAGGTACCCAAACGCCACTTTTTCTCACGGAAGGCGATTCCGGCTCTCTACCGGCATGTGGAAGGCAATGTCCATGCCTCGCTGGACAGGGCGGTCAGCGGTAAGGTGCATATTACCGCTGACTCATGGTCCAGCAGGCATGGACAGGGACGTTACTTAAGTTTCACGGCGCATTGGGTGACTCTGCTGGCAGCTGGGAAGGATGCAGGACAAGGTGCAGTAGTGTTGGAGGTTGTTCCGCCACCACGCCTCCAAAATGCTGATTGTGACACACCTCTCTCCTCCACCCCCTCCTCTTCTTCTTCCTCCATGGCCTCTTCCTCGGAACCAGCGGTGCTCCGTAGGCGTTCAAGGGGCTACGCAAGTACGCAGGCCAAAAGATGCCATGCGGTGCTTGAGCTGGTGTGCTTGGGGGACAGGAGCCACACTGGGGCAGAGGTTCTGTCAGCTCTGCAGGGGCAGGTTCAGAGGTGGTTGACGCCACGCCAACTTAAGGCAGGAATGGTGGTTTGCGACAATGGCACCAACCTCCTCTCTGCCCTCCGACAGGGACAACTGACCCATGTGCCCTGTTTGGCTCACGTCCTTAACTTGGTGGTGCAGCGGTTCTTGGGCAGGTACCCGGGCTTACAGGATGTCCTGAGGCAGGCCAGGAAAGTCTGTGTGCATTTCCGCCGGTCATATAATGCCAGTGCTCGGCTGACGGACCTCCAAAAGGAGTTTAACCTGCCCAAGAACCGCCTAATCTGTGACATGCCCACCAGGTGGAACTCGACGTTGGCCATGCTGCAGCGGCTGCACACGCAGCAGAGGGCCATCAATGAGTACCTGTGCGACTATGGCACCAGGACAGGGTCAGGGGACCTTGGTTTTTTTTCCCCACGCCAGTGGGCCATGATCAGGGATGCATGCACTGTCCTGTCACCATTCGAGGAGGCCACGAGGATGGTGAGCACTGACAGTGCATGCATCAGTGACACTGTCCCCCTTGTCCACCTGTTGGAGCACACGCTGCGTGGAATAATGGACAGGGCACTTGAGGCAGAACAGAGGCAGGAAGAGGAGGACTTCCTTAGCTCTCAAGGCCCCCTTTATCCAGACAGTGTTCCTGCGTGCCCGCCGATCACACAGGAAGAGGACGAGGAGGAGGAGGAGGAGGAGGAGGAGGAAGATTGTGTCAGTATGGAGGTGGAGCCTGGCACTCAGCATCAGCAGTCTTTAAGGGATCAGTCCCAAGGAACACATGGACTTGTACGTGGCTGGGAGGAGGTGGCTGCGGACGTTGTTGTCCTTAGTGACCCAGAGGACTCCGGACCGAATGCCTCAGCAAACCTACGCTGCATGGCCTCCCTGATCCTGCAAAGCCTGCGTAAGGATCCTCGTATTCGTGGTATCAAGGAGAAGGACCAATACTGGCTGGCAACCCTCCTTGATCCACGTTACAAGGGTAAGGTTGCGGACCTTATCTTGCCATCGCAGAGGGAGCAGAGGATGAAACATCTTCGGGAGGCCTTGCAGAAAGGTCTGTGCAACGCGTTCCCAGAGACTGGGAGGTTACAAACTCCTGTTTCTGGACAACGTGTTGCTGAGGCTTCGGTCAGTCAAAGAAGGAGCGGTGGAGAAGGTGGCCGTCTGACCGATGCGTTCAGACAATTTTTTGGTCCGCAGCCCCAAGGTATGATCGGTTCCAGCAACCATCGCCAGCGTCTGTTTTACATGGTGCAGGAATACCTAGGGGCAAGATCAGACTTGGACACCTTTCCCACCGAAAATCCTCTGGGTTACTGGGTCTTGAGGATGGATCACTGGCCAGAGCTTGCACAGTATGCAATTGAGCTACTGGCCTGTCCTGCATCCAGCGTTCTTTCGGAACGCACATTCAGTGCTGCTGGAGGCGTGGTAACCGATCACAGGGTGCGTCTGTCCACCGACTCGGTCGATCGGCTGACCTTCATAAAAATGAATCAGTCTTGGATCACCACCAGCTACCAAGCACCTGATGCAGATGTAACCGAATAATTTTTTTTGAAATCTCAGATCCCTTCAAAGACTGCCTATGCTGATGCTGAGTGACTATCCCTGAGTAATTATCCTCTTCCTCCTCAATCATCACGCTGATAGCTTGTAAGAACATTTTTGGTTCTGGGCGCCACCACCAGTGCCTAAGGCACAATTTTTCAGCCCCTGTTTAACAGGGGCGTGTAATTACAATTTTTGATGTAATACTTTGCAGCAGGGCTCGTTCCTGCATTCCAACTAGAGTGTCTGTGAGGGGTTGCAGTGTTGTGGCACCAGCACCAGTGCCTAAGACCCAATTTTTCAGCCCCTGTCTAACAGGGGCGTGTAATTACAATTTTTGATGCAATACTTTGCAGCAGGGCTTGTTCCTGCATTCCAACTAGAGTGTCTGTGAGGGGTTGCAGTGTTGTGGCACCAGCACCAGTGCCTAAGACCCAATTTTTCAGCCCCTGTCTAACAGGGGCGTGTAATTACAATTTTTGATGCAATACTTTGCAGCAGGGCTTGTTCCTGCGTTTCAACTAGAGTGTCTGTGAGGGGTTGCAGTGTTGTGGCACCAGCACCAGTGCCTAAGACCCAATTTTTCTGCCCCTGTCTAACAGGGGCGTGTAATTACAATTTTTGATGCAATACTTTGCAGCAGGGCTCGTTCCTGCGTTCCAACTAGAGTGTCTGTGAGGGGTTGCAGTGTTGTGGCACCAGCACCAGTGCCTAAGGCCTAATTTTTCAGCTCCTGTTCAACAGGGGCATGTAATTACAATTCTTGATCTAATATTTCACAGCAGGGCCCTGTGAGGGCTTACAGTGTTTTGGCCACAGCAACACCTAAGGCCCAAATTTCTGCTGAGTATATAGGGCAGGACCCTACTTTCAAACATCTAACTTACAAACGACTCCTACTTGCAAACGGAAGGAGACAACAGGAAGTGAGATGAAATCTACCCCTAAGGAAGGGAAATTCTCTCCTGTAAGAGTTAATATGGGAAAACAATTTTTCCTTTCCACTGATGCTTTCCAATCCTTGTTCCACAAAAAAACACAAATTTTCAAAAAACATTTTTCATTGGGACAAAAAAGTGAGGTGAAATCTTCTGAAGAGGAGGAAAGACGCAAAACAAATGTCACAGGGGTGATAACCCTTCCCTATGTTTTCCAAAAAGCTTAGAAAAGATTTTTTGGCTGGAGCTAAACACATTAAAAATGTTCAAAATTACAAACAGATTCTACTTAACAACAAACCTACAGTCCCTGTCTTGTTTGCACCGCCTGTATACTGCTGTTCAGAGTATATAGGGACCTTTCCTTATTTTAATTTGGGTGCGGGGTTCCCCTTAATATCCATACAAGACCCAAAGGGCCTGGTAATGGACTGGGGGGTACCCATGCCGTTTGTCTCACTGATTTTCATCCATATTGCCATGACCCGACATGACATTAAACCCGCAAGCAGTTTTAAATGAGATTTTTTCCTTTAAAAATGACATTTGGTGCAGGGACTGTTCTAAACATGGGAAACACGCGTCACTTTACAGGCATACTATAGACACCCCCCAGGTACGATATTTAAAGGAATATTTCACTTTTTTTTTTTTACTTTAAGCATCATTAAAATCACTGCTCCCGAAAAAACGGCCGTTTTTAAAAGTTTTTTTTGCATTGATACATGTCCCCTGGGGTAGGACCCGGGTCCCCAAACCCTTTTTAGGACAATACCATGCAAATTAGCCTTTAAAATGAGCACTTTTGATTTCGAACGTTCGAGTCCCATAGACGTCAATGGGGTTCTAACGTTCGTGCGAACTTGCGGTCCGTTCGCGGGTTCTGGTGCGAACCGAACCGGGGGGTGTTCGGCTCATCCCTATTCAGAATTATACACTTTCCTAATTTTTATGTAATTCAACAAAAAATTGAATGTGGTCCACCACTCAAAATGTGAATACATTTCTAGCCCATGCTCTTTTACCTTGGACAACACTGTTATTGATGTTACTCAAACATTGGAAAGTAAACCTGTCATAAACCCAGGCACTTCAAACTGAGTTTATAAGGAAAATAATACAAATGTGGAGGCTTTGTTATTGAAAGCCCCAGGAGAATAGACAGCTAACGTTAAATGCAAATTTCAAATTTTAAGCCAAGCAACTTTCCACCTTCTTATTGGACAATGAGGATACCCAGTACATTAAATGTCCAATGGATACGGTTTTATAGCATTTCTATTATCAACCACGTTACACTACACTATATTATCCAGGAATAAAAATACCTAATAGTAAAATTTTACATATTACCTTGTGTCACCATGATATCTTATCTATTAATCATACAATATACAAACATAGAACACAATACTATTTATGAAAACTTGTTATATAATAATAGATATATTCTACTATTGTATTATACTGTATGTTATTGTAGTCTATGTTTGTCTTATATTTATGCCATAAGTTGTATTGCTTTCCTTGACATTTTTACATGTATTGTATTTTATTGTTTACCGTAGAGTACCCTACTCCTGGGGAAGCAACAAGCAAAACACGTTAAGGAAGGCCTCATCCATACCTAACATTTCATATATGTATACTTACACTTTAGTCCAGCATACTATATTTTCTATGTTGTGGTTGGCTTTAGGCCCCCACAAACATTATAGGCCATGCTTTGGTTGGACTGATGGGGGTCTGAGAGGGGATCTATAAAGTACATGTGTGTACATATGTGATCCTAATTTTTAAATTAATAAATTAACCAAATAATTTAATTATTAAATTAATCTTAAAATTTTAATTTTGGTTGTGTATTCATAAAACTATTTGATTGTAAACATGTAATTTGTAATTGATTTCTTTGGGATGACGCAACAGTTATTAAAAGGAAGTCTTACAATGGGAGCACTAGTTCTGGTGACCCTGGTGAGGAACTTCCTCTCTTTAGAG
The DNA here is from genome assembly GCA_037952925.1 of Lithobates clamitans. Classification (NCBI taxonomy): domain Eukaryota; kingdom Metazoa; phylum Chordata; class Amphibia; order Anura; family Ranidae; genus Lithobates; species Lithobates clamitans. The sequence goes on along the minus strand of JBBGZY010000925.1, from coordinate 1,300,115 downwards.
GGATATTCTTTCACTTCCAGTTTTTTGGGATAGAAAGTGAAGGGAAATCTCCCTAATGAGACACAGATAGAAAAAAAACTGTTTTGCCACTTTAAAGTGGCTTTAAAGACTCAAGATTTTTTACCTTTATGCATTGTATGCATGAAGGTAAGAAACCTACTGTGTGCAGCAGCCCCCCTAATACTTACCTGAGCCCTATTGTGATTCAGCAATGTGTACGACTGGGCTCTCCAAGGACTCTCACTCCTCATTGGTCAATCACAGCCAATGAGGAAAGAAGGGGAGCGGGACCGAGCAGCAGCTGTGTGCAGCTTGCTCTTGGGGCACTCGGCAGGAAGGAAGGGCATGGAGGAGGGGACCTGAGAGGAAGAGGATCTGAGCTGCTCTGTGCAAAACCATTACATGGTAGGTAAGGTAAGTATAACATGTTTGTTTTTTGTTTTTCTTTAAAACAACAAGCCTTTACCATCACATTAATGTTTAAGCAGCTAAACTGGCCTCATAAAGCAAAAGCAGGGGCCCTTAAGTGCCAGTAAATACATTTGTACAGGTTTACGGGGTCTTTAGAACCCCAGAAGGCCTCCATGTTCTATAAAAATGGGGAGGAGGAGGTGGACCAGCCTTTAACTTTTTAAAATAAAACGTCACCGCTTAGAAGCTTGCATACAAATTGAAAGTGTTTAGGTTTGATCTCATATTTTATGGTTTTGGTAAATCTAAAGGAAAGTTGTACAACAAAATTGTATAATATATGGCCAGCCTTAGTCATCATGACCATCAGTACTGACCATTAAACACAACTACATAAACTACTGGTTGATACTTGGTAGTTTGAAGCAACACCTATGTAATTTTTTGTCTTTTACAGTCAATCAACATTCACTTGAAATCAGTAGCACCACCAGTATAACATTAATGTTAATGTCCAGGGCTGACAACGCTACACCTCCATAGATACTGTACGGAGAATGAGCGTTGCCATTATAAGTTAATCACAGAATCACCAGGTGAAAACAAAGGGAAAAAGCCAGACAAAAGAAAACAAATGCTATATGCCTAGAACATGAATACTGCTCAGGTGTGCTTACAGCACCCTACAATCAAAACATATTTCAGGCTGTCTTTGATTTTGAAAGGCTGCTGACAGCGAGCTGTACGCACCACCTGATGTAGCATGCACACAGCCCTGACCGCAAGTGCTGCTTAGATGTGCTTACGAAGCGTATTTCAGCTTTAACAGGCTTACAGCAGCAGACTGTACACACCACCTGCACCTCCTGAGCGTCAAAATACATCCAGTTTTTATACCGTACAGGGAAATGCGCCCATGTGCATGTGGCCTAAGTGAAACCTGACTTTAAGGTCTTTGCTGCAATCTTTGAGGAGCTTTGGGAAAGAACTACATCAAAGTACAGGTTGTTACAGAGGTTAGGGTTGGCTGGTTTTATTCTGAGCACAGGTAAACGTTAAAAGATGAATGCAGGTTATGGCAAATATACCAACAGTGAAATATGGGGCCTGCCATTGCGTACCTTCTTTGAAATTGTTAGTTGTCAAGGTCAATTGTTAGTTGTCAGGTCAATTGTTAGTTGGCAAGGTCAGAAAAAAAAGAAATAGCTCCTATTTGTATGGTTGCACTAGGTTATAGGCTTAAAGTATTTAAACCAATGTATTATCATCACAGGTACACCTAGCATTTTCATTAGGAGAGGTCAACCTCCATGGTTCTGTCATGACAGGTTTGCTTTAAATGAGAAGTACAGCCAAAGATCGTTTGGCTGTACTTCTCCTGAGTATCATTCGGCACTCCTGTGACCAGTTTTCAGTAGACAGCGAGCTGAAGCCCGCTGTCGGCTGATGTCACAAAGCCATGCTGGGGCAAGATCCACCCACAACCCTGGATCTGCACCAAGCTCAGCCTTTCAATCCTGAGTCGGCCCCTCCACATCCCAGAACTCAAGTGAGCGCGGGGGGGGGGGGGGGCAGAGCAGAGAGCCAGTGACTGACATTCACCAGCTCTCTGGTCACAGAGCTCTGAAAACTGAGCAATCAGCAGTCTTTGTTCACTTGGTTCTCAGCCTTGGAGCCAGCAGGGGACAGATTCTGCATTGACCTAGGTAAATATGATTAAAAAAAAATAAATAATGCTGAACTGATTTCAGTTTAGTCTGCAGATGACCCTCATAACAAAAAGGGGTCAGAATCAGTGTTGCTATCATTGTAAATCCAACTTTGAATACCTAAAAGGGAATGTACATACACATTAGACATATTATAATATGCGTACTTATTATTATATAATACTGAGCACTTACTTGTGCACGTTGCCTCTGGTGGATCAAAATCTGCTCGATAGTAGCCATTGCGGCAGATACAGATGGGAGAGGCCTCCGCCGTGGAGCGACTGTTCGCAGGACATGGAGCACAAATCCCCAATCCTTGATTGGCTTTAAACATGCCAGCTGGACAGGCTAGGGAAAAGGAGACAAAATAAAACCTGTATTAATTCATGTATAAATCCCACTGTGTCTGTGCTGCTAAAAGAAATGAATCATCGACTTAGAACATTTCCGCAGAATGAAGAAACAAGGAGCAAGTCAGTGACTGCACAACTGTATTTGACATCTATCAATAATGGCCACCTTCAGACCAAAAGCCTGAAGGTCAGAAAGAGTCAGACTGTTGTGTCTGAACATGTATAGGAAGTCAGTCAGCCGGCTCCCTCCATTCAATGACAGTATCAGAATCAAGGCAGGTGCGCCTGACAGACTGAGCTTGTGATATGTTTACTTGTGTTCCTATTGATTCCACTCCACTGGCTGTGTCAACACTAGAACATGTACAGCGAGTTAACGCTACTTAGTAAATAAGCCTTCTAATGCAAAGAACAGACCTGCACTGTCTGTAACCCTTTAGATGCCTCTTGTTATCCACGTTCCTACTCTGCTATCTCTCATATAGACAAAAAAGACATGGCTGCTAAAATGCAAAACTTGGGCTTTACATTTCAAAACTTCACAATTAAAGCGGAACCTCACTTTCTCAGTCAATATTGACTATTTTTAATACTTGTGATGCTAGCATTGGTAAATAGATAGCAAAGTACTTGTTTGAAACTTTTTTTTTTACATTTCTTCAGTTACTCCCTGGTTTCCAGGCCTAAGCAAATGGTGTCATACATCCTAGGAGTCTTCGGGAGGAGAGGGGCTGAATGGATTCTAGGAAGTAAATACTATTTCAGGGGTGTCCAACCTTTTGACTTTTCTGGGCCACAGTGGAAGAAAAGGAATGGTCTTGGGCCACACTAACAATAAGGATAGCTGAGGAGCAGAAAATGTCGGGCAGATTACAAGTTAAAGATCACTGATGTACTTATCTGAGTAATAAAACTTAATTTTTTTGTAAGCTTTTTTTATTATAAAAGTAAAAGAGGGCAACATTAAACAAGTGCGATATCTGACCCTGCTTTTGATAAATTAACGCATTAATATCTGGTTCAATGAATGTAGTAGCAATTCTCAATTAATTTTCAAGGTGCTCATCAGATGTTTTGGTTCTAATTTTGTCCTTCGCGTGCTTCATCCTTGAAAATAGATGCTCACAAATATAGGTTCTGCTTAAAACTGATGACATGAATAGGGCGTGATTGTGAAGAGTGGGATTATTTTTCCTTGGCAAGTTAAAACTTATAAAACTCCAGTAAAGAGCTACTGTCAAATTTTTCTTTGGCCTCATGTGTTTGCTAGAAGTGTAAATGCTTTTTTTTTGTACAACCCCCCACCACAAAAAAAAAATCATCATTTTTAAGTAAGTTTACTATTTTGTGTTGGGCAGCATTCATAGTTGTAATGGGCCACAGGTTGGACACTCCTGTGCTACATCTGCCCTTACTAAAGATGGCCACGGCCAGAAACGCTAGGGAGTGTTTTTAAAGGTGATTTCTCATCAAAAGCATGGAGACATAGATGGATGGGTGATCTTGCTTTGAATATTAAAAATGAATTAAATAGCGTATTTGGTTTGTGGTACTAAGATGCAGTGTAGTTCCGCTTTAAAGACTCTCTACATTTCCCTACACCTACACAAAGTCTGTCCTGTAAAATTGTTGCTATTATGGAATATTTCATATGTAAGGGCACGCATTAAGTCTTATTGCTAAAAGTATCTAACAGAATACCGTTGCCTAAAGCAAGCAGATTATTCCATTAATTTTCACATATTGCTCCAGATAAATGGAAGGTAGACTTTGATTGGTTGCTATGGGAACAAGTACAGTTATTTGAGACACTTTGATAATGTGGCTGTATTTAAATTCTCTTCATCCATAGAGCTACCTTGGAAAGAGGGGGTGACCCACATAGGGTCCCAAGAATAAACGACACCTAAGCAGAACTCCCCATCAGTTCCATTTGGGGAAGACTGGAGACTTCTGCACGCTTTTCTTAGAGGAGAATTTATTGAGTGTAGGTTGTTGAGTTTTTGAACGTCCAGTCAACCCAAAACTTGTTCTGTATAATCAATCAGCTTCTCATATTTCCTGGCAATGGAGACTTTGCTGCTGCTAGAGAACTGGCTTTACATGCACCACGCTTCAAGGATCATGATTTTCAGACTTTGCCTGGTCCTGGTATATTCAGCAAAATTCCAGGAAAATGAAACCGCTTCAATCCCTTGTTTGTCTTGCTTGACTGTGAGATTTATTGTGAGGATGTACAGGCATGCACAAATAAACAGACATCAGAGAAGAAACCTTGATGCATGCCTAATTGTAATATTTCTTAGTTACCCAGGCAGCAAGGTCTCTGCTTCTGGGTTCCTGGTTACCACCACATGCTGCAACCATTCACCTGGTAGGATTTTTTTTTATTTATTGTGCATTAAAAAGACTCCAGTAGGAGAAGTGGCACTGCTTTGACAGGAATAGCAAAACTCGGGGAGGTAAGCAAATTTAGTATGTCTGCTAAGGACATCTTGTTGCTACACACACTAAAAGAGGCCAGTTAAATATTTAGTCTTAGTGAACCCAAACGTGGTGCACTGAATAGGACATTTAGGACAACAGAACTGACTAGAGAACATTTGTGGTACTAGGACACTCTATATCAACATCACACAGAACACAAGTTGTTTGCACAGAGGAAGCAATTTTGACTGCAATACCAACTTTCATAATGAAACCTTTGGCCAATTGGAAGGCAGTGCTCTCCTAAACAGTAGCTTAGGAAGTAAAGTGCCCACCATCAATGGGTGCATGAGATGGGTTCTATATACAAGGAATAGAAGAATAGTGACCATATAGAACAGTCTGTTTTCCCAGTCTTGAGATTATGTTCTTGCCATTTAAACTGCATTTTGTCTTCGACCCTGATGAAAGGTAGAAAAAAAAAATCCTGCCAGCAGCAGTCACTCCCGACACAGCAATCAATTTCTCCTCATCATCTGCTAATATCTAGAAAGGAGCGGTGAATGACAGGTTAAAGGGCTTCAATAAAGATTAGAAAGACCATATCTCCAAAAGGAAATTGCTTGAAAAAGTGGTTATTCCACCAGCTTCTATTAATTTCCTTTCCCTGGTTACCTCAAGGAGACTCATATCCTGACACAGAGGAGATGGGGAGTGCGGACTCTCTGTCTTATCCCAATCAGAGACATAGAAACACTCAACACTTAACCCCATCCAGGTAGCTCATATCTTTACAATCAGCTGAGCTCTCTGTGCAAGGACATTGGGGGGTCACGTTTAGCTACATCTACCAGAGATGAATTAAAACTGAAACTTGCTGCAATCCTTCCTTACAGCTTTCTGCCATAGCAAGTACATTTCAAGGAGTACCAATGTTAGATAAAGCAAATACAGCATATGTTAACTTCCATTACTATCTCCATTGCAGCCAATCTTTGCATGGCTTGAATCTTCAGCATCCGACGCATTTGGGTGGGTGGGATGCCTTTGTCCTCCTGCTGCCCACTATGGCCCCTATCCCGCTGATACATTACTAGTCTGTCCCACCTAAATAATATATGTCATCACAACAGCAATAAGCTCATCTCCAAGTAGAAAGCTTCTTTTATTGCTTGCTCATTGCTAGATTATTGTGCAATAAAGAAGCTTTTCACTTGGAGACAAGCTTGTGAGTGTCCTGTGTCCACTGTAACTACTCAGGAATTGTTGCAGCAGCCCATTAACCATATGGTTAATTCCAGTATGGCGAGGTAGATGAATCTACAGTTTTGTTTTTTTTAATACATTTTTTTCTCACTTTAAGAAATTTAATGGAGAGTAAAGATTGCCTCCAAAGGAGGTAGTAATAGTAAAGCTGGCCATACACTGTTCATTTTTTTCAGCCAGATTTCTCCATCCATACAATTAAGGTGGATGGAGGAATTTCTCCTGCTGAGACATTGTATTGTGACAACAAGACACGCAGCTGTCAGAATAGAGTGATCAGTGGATTGGCTGCAGTTTTCCAACATGTCTATTCAGCAGAGCCTTGTCCAGCATGTCACTTTGAGCAGGAAGTGTCATACACTGATCGAAATTCAGCCAGGCAGCAATGAGAGTCATAGGCTCCTGCTGCTGTCAGTCAAATCCAGTGAGGAGGGCGCAGGGAATGTGTGGAAGCCTGGCACTCTATAGAGGCACTCACAGGGGGAAGATGCGGACAGAGCTAGTGGGGGACCACTAAAGAAGAGGTAAGGGATCACTTTGTGAAATATCGTAGCACAGAGTAGGCAAGTATAAAAAAAATAAGCTTTAGTATCACTTTAATGCTGTGTACACACGGGCGGACTTTTCGGCATCAAAGGTCCGACAGCCTTTCCGACGGACTTTTGACGGACTTCCGACGGACCTTCGAACGAACGGACTTGCCTACACATGATCACACCAAAGTCCGATGGATTCGTACGTGATGACGTACGACCAGACTAAAATAAGGAAGTTCATAGCCAGTAGCCAATAGCTGCCCTAGCGTCGGTTTTTGTCCGTCGGACTAGCATACAGACAAACTGACTTTTCGGCCGGACTCGAATCCGGAAAGATTTGAAACATGTTTCAAATCTAAAGTCTGTCTGATTTTCGACCGAAAAGGTCCGTCAGAAGTCCGATGAAGCCCACACTCGGTCGGATTGTCCGACGGATTCGTTAGATGTCTTATATGCTACTGCAGCCTGATAAATCATGCCAATGAAGTTATAGCCCAACACTTTTATTACTTTTTGGAAAGAGAACTTTTGGTTTATGTTGTTGACTGTAAACCCACTAGGGACATTTACACTCATTTCTTTTGTGGTCACGCAAAAAAAAAAAGAAGAAATGTGCTTTTCATTGCTGTCTGTGTGGCCATTAAGTTTATTCCCCTCACAGGAAATTTCTTTGCAGTCTTCAGGACAGGAAATCTCCCCAGTGAAACAAAAAACTGACAGAGGTTCTAGCCTTTACTGACTCTCTCTCTAAAACATAATAAAATACTTTTGGCTTGAGTAGGGCTATAAAGAGTCAGAAAACCTGCATTATAACAGATTGCATGTACTCTGTAAAACTTTGTACTGTAAAAAATAGAAGTCCATAAATTGAAAATACTGTGTGGCCTATTGGAGACTGCAAGCGAAGAATGTGTGAATTCAGGTGTTTAGACCCCTTGCACACAGATATAATACTTTATTGATGTTTATACAAGGGAGTTTGCAAATGGAGGCTGGCAGAAAGATTCTAAATAAAAAAAAGTTATGCTCTGGGACCTTGCATGTGTACACGTTTACAAGCACATAAACGTGTTCTCATATACACACTTAAAATTATTCTTCTTCCTCTTCTAGCTGCCATTGTTGCAATATATGCGTGTATATGCTTGCATATACACGCACGCGCGCATAAATTACTGCACTGACAGCTCTGAATGTATCCCTGCATTGCAGCTCTTTTATGCAGCTGTGTGCATTGTCCTGTAGACAACAATGCACCTGTGTTTGGCTTCATAAGAAAGCTACATGGCAAAACCTGTGTGCAAGAGACTTTAGGCTTTATTCACACCCATGCCGGTGCAACAGTGTACATGCATTTTCTGCATGATTTCACATATTTATGGCAGCTCATTCATTTCAACCATAAAAGTGAAAGACCCTATTTTTAACATCACTGGGCTAAAAGGCATGTGCCATCAAAAATTAATAGCACCACCACATGCCTGCAAAAGGGAAATGTGTTTTTTGTGTGTCCCTGCAATGCACAAATATGAACCTAGCCCTACACTGCTGGACATAGGTGTGCACAGCATACATTGCATTAAGGTGTACACCCCAAAGCTCAAACACATATAAATATGTGTGCGTATATGGTGTCAGTAGAGCAGACAAAGTTCACTGCCCTGCTGACACCATCTACTTCTCTACTGACTGACACCACGCAGTGTCCTACTGACATGTCCACTGCTCTACTGACACCATATACGCACACATATTTATATGTGTTTGAGCTTTGGGGTGTACACCTTAATGCAATGTATGCTGTGCACACCTATGTCCAGCAGTGTAGGGCTAGGTTCATATTTGTGCATTTCAGGGACACACAAAAAACAATTTCCCTTTTCGCTGTCAGTAGAGCAGTGGATGGTTTAAGTAGAGCAATGGATGGTGTCAGTAAGGCGATGATTGTTGCCTGTAGGGCAGTGGACGGTATCAGTAGCTTTTTATTTATTTATTAATTTTTTTTTATTTTTCACAATTTTCATTTTCTTTATTATTTTTTACAATATTATTATTATTTTTTTAATTTACATTTTCTTAGGAGCCCCGTTAGGGGTGGTTTGGTGAAGTATCAGGTGTCTAGACCCCTGATGTCTCACTTTTGAATCAAAGAGGATAGACATTCATTCACTGGACAATGAATGAATGGGAAGTGTTCTGTGCTGAGCGGCTTTTTGTTTATTCACAAACTGAAACATAGTAAACACAGTACCAATCACGCACTGTGTTTATTCAGAAAACACAGTCTAGACCCCTGATGTCTCACTCTAGACCCCTGATGTCTCACTTTTAAATCAAAGAAAGGGACTGAGGATAGAGATTCATTCACTGGACAGTGAATGAATGGGAAGTGCTCTGTGCACGCCTATGCTGCTGGATCAAATTACATTGCGTGCCATGGTTAGTCTGTATACATATCACACACAGATAAGATGGGGTCACAAATAGACCCAAACATTACTTTTTGCATACTGGGCTTTCTGAAACAAAAAAATAAACACAAGTAGCAATCCATTGGGGTCTATTTATAAAGGTTCTCCAAGGGTTCTCACATTTTTCCAGTTTAATCCAATTAGTAAAATAGGGGAAAACTGTGGGAATCTTGTGTTAGAACCTTTATGGAAAGACCCCATAGTGTCTTCATTACTTCTTCTCATGTGTTTTAACAGCAGAAATAAAAAGTACACAGACGGCAGAGGGGTGAGAAAACTGCTCTTATCTGTCATGCAACTCTACTTTCAGGAACTCATTAAAATAATAAGGCTTTAAAAAAAAAAATGAAAAAAAAAACCCCCAGAGAAAATACTTTTCTTTTTCCCCCCTTTCATTTATGGCAGTAGATAGAATGATACTTTCGTAAAGCTAAACGGGTTGTATTCCCTATACTGACTGAGAGCTCGGAGAATTCCTATTTGCAGATTTCACATGGCATCTGTAAAGATAATTGTATACTGTACACCAAGCTGATAATAGAAAAGGAAACAGCTGAAGTGAAAGAAAATAAATAATAAATAGGAATGGCAAAAAGAGTCTAATTAGCTGTACGTAGACTCATATTTACACCGAATGCTACTTCATTATGTATGTGAGGCTGTAACTTGATAAAGCAATGGCCTGCCATACACTCAGACAAACATGCTCACAATTAAGGGCCATCAACTCATAATCGCTATAATGGAGATGACTGTAGAAATGAGTGAATGGCAAATAAAAGGTGATTAGTGGAACTAGGGGGATTGTGAATGTAGATGGTGAAGGAATTTAGAAAAGCTATTGACGAGGTGATGAAAAATGTTTAAGTATGTCACAATGAGCGAACAAGAACAAAAACATGAAACTTTTCACATTGCAAATAGATTATAAACTCTTTAACATAATGCTCTTCTCGTGTACTACTAAATGTATCTGAGGATATATATGTGTTATAAAAATAACAGGCAATTTTCTGTTGTGCTCTCATGTAATTAAAAATCTTCCAGGCAGCTGAACATGACTGAATGATAACTGTAAAACAATTAATGTGGATCTTAAAGCATAACTAAACCTCACAATTAAATCTATGTATCCTCAGGCCTTTATCTAAATAAAAATATCTACTCCTTTTTTTTAAATTAAAGCCCATCTTTAGGTAAAAACTTCCCCTTAATACTTCCCAACACACATGCCTGTTCACAATTTTATTTTAGAGCCCTTTCACACTGGGGCTAGCGGTAAAGAGCCACTAGCTTTAGCAGGACTTTACCGCTATTATAGTGGCGCTCTTTGGTTTTAACCTCGCTAGTAGCCGAGGAAAGGGTTAAAACCTCCCGTAAAGTGTCGCTGCTGAAGCGCTTTGCTGGCGCTTCGGCACCGCTGCCCATTGATTTCAATGGCAGGGGCGGTGCGGGAGCGGTGTAAACAGCGCTGCCTGCAGGACTTTTTTTTTGGTCCTGCAAGCGCACCGCCCCAGTGTGAACGCACTCAGGCTTTCACACTAGGAAGGCTTGAGAGGCGCTTTTCAGGCATTTTACAGGAGCTATTTTTAGCGCTAAAATGCCTGAAAAGTGCCTTCAATGTGAAAGGGGTCTTAAAGCCTTACTCTGGGCTAAAACCAAGCCTTTCTCAATAAAGGTTCTGTGAAATCCTAGGGTTCCTCTACAACAGGGTTTCTCAATCAGGGTTCCATTAAACTCTAGGGTTCCTCCAGAGGTTTCTAAGGGTTCCTTGAGCAATGGACAATTTCTGCCTCTCAGATAAGTTCCCACTGACACTATTGATCTTTTTGGCTATCTGTAAGGGGGTAATTTTTCCCAATGACCACAAGTGTAAGGAGCATTCTTCCCACTGACCATCACACTAATCTATCATGAGGTGTAGAAATAGGAATTTTTGGCAGGGGTTCCCCGAGACCGGAAACTTATTTCAAGGGTTTCTCTGTGTTGAAAAGGTTGAAAAGGCTGCTCTGTAAGTTGCTAGGGAGTAGTGAACAACTTCTGCCTCTCAGATGTGTTACCACTGCCAGCAATGATCTTTTAACTACTGTACCTGTAAGGGGGAATTCTACCCATTGACCACAAATGTAAGGATCATCACAGTACCCTGAGGTGTAAATAGAATAATTATTATCAGAGGTTCCCTGTGCACAAAAAATCATTTCAAGGGTTCCTCTATGTTAAAAAGATTGAGAAAGGCTGTTTTCACCCATCCTACTGTATATTTCCCTTCATCTTGTGAAGTCAGATATACTCACCCAAGTACTCCCTCCAGGTCACTCACTGCTGCCAGTTCTAGTTGGGGGGACCACTGATCCAATACTGCAATGACCCCCTGAGATCACCAGTCCCCTGTGATAATACAGACAGTCCCCGGGTTACGAACACATTAAGGACTGTAGGTTTGTTCGTAAATGGAATTTGTTCATAAGTCGGAACACTGCTTGTAAGTGTAACTTCCGCCTGTGCAGGGATGTTCCAGCGTCTGCCTGTGCAGGGATGTGGGATGTTCCGGGCGCTTCTGGGGCTCTTCTGGCCATGTAGTACATGAAGTACTGCAGTGTGGAATGTGGCAAGATAGCTGCTGCTCGGAGGTATCCAGGACCAGTGTGGAGCACAAGCAGCCGGCATTGAGGCCGTTTGTAAGTAGGAGTCGTTCGTAAGTCAGGTGTTCATAAGTCGGAGACTCCCTGTATTATGCTCTTCTGGATCCTGAGAGAACTCCACTGATGGACATCCTAAAGGAAGTTTCCACATTGCACAGACACCCAAGAAAGGACCCTTTCAGGAAGTAAGCAGGTGAGGGGAAGTCTCAAGAAAAACATTCCTGGGGTGGAACTTTAAACCCTAAAACCCTAACTGAAGTCTGCTCTCATATGATCCTCTGCAGTGCCCCTTCTGGAAGTGGACTCAGAATTGTTGCCCCGTGACTCAGGATTTGAACATGAGAAAGGATACCATTTTGGTAGTGTGGATAACGTCCAAATAGCCACTATGCAGGCTCTGAACGCCATCCCACTTGAAGACTTCCAGGGATGATATGAAGAATGGAAAAATCGCTGGGAGCGTTGTGTACACTCACAAGGTACATACTTTGAAGGAGACTATGTTCAATTGTACATTTTTTCAATTTTTCATTACTTTCTGGACATCATATATATCGATATATATAGATATACAAATATATCTATATATAGATCTATATCCATAAATAGATATAGCTATATATGTGTGTGTGTGTGGGAATCACTGCATTAATTGACGGCGCTATATAATATATATATATATAAGTATCTGTAATAAATAAATAAAGCCTTATTGCTGCTAGCATTAGTAAACAAATAGTAAAGTATATTTACTTGTTTTATTTTATTTTTTACATTTATTCATTTATTTAATGGTTTCCAGGCTTAGGCAAATAATATCATACATCCCAGGAGTCTTTGGGGAAGTTCTCAACTAAGCACACCCTCCTGCATGCGTGCCTGTGCTACTGACAAATGGATTCCAGGAAGTAAATGCTACATAAATCATCTGTCCTTATTTAAGATGACCATAGCCAGAAATGCTGGGGGTGGGGGTGTTTTTCATCAAAATAAAGCATGAAGTCATGAATGGATGAGTGAGTTTGCTATGAATATTAAAAATGAATTAAATAGTGTTTTTGGTTTGTGGTGCTCAGATGCAGTGCATTTTCACTTTAAAGTATATCTGATGTACCACACTAAGTTAGCATCATTTCTACAGGCTGAAAATGAATAACTGCAACGTAAGAGGTTTGTAATCCACACCTGTAATAGGATGGTTTGTAGTTGTAGAATACCAGAAATAGTTTTAAAGGCACTGTGTTACCAACTGAATAAAATGCAGGTAAATTCACACAAAAATTTTAAACGCTTACTTGAGGTGCTTTTCCTTTACATAAATTCATTTTTACTCACTTGCAATGTGCCTTTAAACTTGCTAGAAAAATAGGCAAATCCATTCCTTAGAACGGCTCCCAACGCCCCCCCCCCCCCCCCTTACTTGCACATTGTGCTCTCTACTCTTCTGGGAGTCTAATTACCCAGCACCTTCACCCCTTATTTCACCTCCCTACAAAACTTTACATGCAGGGGGAGAAACAAAGGGGAATACTCTTGAGTAGGGGTAGGCAACCCCAGAAAGGCGGTGACCTACTTCAAAAGGAAAAGTGAAGATCTATTTTAAAACCACAAGAGAAACCAAAAATTATAGTGTCTCCATTTTACTTTATCTCCATTACAGTGCTTCTTATCATTACAATATTAGTTAGTACCCGAAGTACCATCATTATGTAACCCCAATGCCACCATTTTTTCCCCCCATTACCCCCATCATAATCTCCATTAGAGGTGCTTTCCCTCTTCCTCCTTCCAACCACATGTAGAGCAGCACAAGGAAGCAGTAGCAAGACACAGCTACCTGTTCTGGTCCCTGCCCAGCCACCTCCTGTATCCATTCCATACAAGCACCTGGGATGGACAAAAGAGAAAGAAGGCTGGAACCAGTGTGGATGGTTAGCTTCCCTTGGCTCCGCAATTCCTCTTTGATTTAAAATCAGAGAAGAGGTGGGTGTGTTTGGAAGCTGGCAACACATTAGGGTCAGTCACGATCAACCTGTCACATGCCCACGATCAACAGGTTGTCAACCCTTGCTGTACAGTGTCACTTGAGTGAGAGCTTTAAGTCTGTTGGGACTGCTGACACCATATCTAAAATAGCAGTGCCCAGAAGCAGTCTCAGGGCTTTTGGATGCCTACACTAAGGAGGTTTTTACAGGTAAATAACATGCTTTAAAAAATAAAAAACACATACTTTCTTAAGGGAAGAATTGTTTTTCAAATAATGGTCTAAAGAACAAGGCATCATTGTATATTTGTGTGTACTATGTGTAAACTGGGAATCAACCACAGCTGTTGCAAAGAGTGCAAATACATTAAGATTCAACCCTCATCTTGCTGTGTATACAAATCTATTTACTTAACATGTAAATACAATCAATATCCTTTCCACAGATTAGCAAGTGACTGCAACCACATAAAAAAGCGCTGTCAGCCAAAGAACAAACAGCAAACCATCCAATTCTTTGACAGCACAACTGTGGTTTCCACTCGCTGCAAGAATCCTTGTACAATCTACATAGCAGCTTGCGTACTTGGAACATTTGTTTTTACATTGTTTCTACATTATTGCACTGTGTGGGTAATCATGGCTAATAATCCAAATGTTTCCATCAATCAACACCCAATTTATATATTATATTACCTGCTTTGTATGAGCCTGGCCTATATACAGTATATAGGAGGTCTTGACCAGGCAGTGTTGCTTCCACAGATTTTTTATTTATTTCAGGTATATATATATATATATATATATATATATATATATATATATATATATATATATAGCGCAGTCAATTTACGCATCACTTTATATATACATTGGACAGTCACATCAGTCCGTACCCTCAAGGAGCTTACAATCTAAGGTCCCTAACAGACATTCATACATATACTAGGGCCAATTTAGACAGGAGCCAATTAACTTACCAACATGTCTTTGGATTTCCAAATATATGCTACTAACACCTCTGTTTTTAATACTAACACCATTATTTGTACCGTGAAACTCCATGTACATTCATTCTGTGTGAATTGGGCATAAAAAGAATGTTCTTTAACCTATTTTCTCTTGTGAAGGAATGTTAATTTTCATTGAGTGGTAGTAAAATACTCCATTATGGCCACTAGAGGGAGCTGAGAAGCATAAGAAATATATATGTCTTTGTAACAAATGAAACAGTTATAAAGAAAGGTAAGGGGAGTTATCAAACAAATATATACATTGGTTACATTTATGTTTCTCCTTCTTGCATTCTCTAGAAGTGTTACACTGTATCTCTTGTTACAAAGATGCATATTTCCTGTGCTCCTCTTGCAATTGTTTTTAGAAATAGACCTCTTAAATTTTCACCTATATGTAAGACACAAAGCATAAAAGGCTGAAGCATATTAGCTACATTGTATATCAAAACTTCATTGTATTAACAGTTTAGTGTAGTCTGACAGAACTGTAGGCATTTGTAGACAGCCTGATCCCTGTCTTTGAATAGCTGTTTTTCCAACACAGAGGAACTACACAAATGCCACCATCTTTTACTTTGTGGACTGTCAAGATGATATGAAAGTGACAAGAGTTGGGATAAACTATAACCTTTGTCAATGTCACTTTTTATGGACAATTTGGTTTGCTTTCAGATCATAACTTCCAACTGTCCCTCATTTGAAAGGAACTGTCCCTCTTTCTTTCTCATTTGTCCCTCTGTTTGGTCTGATGTAAGGATCCCTATAACACATGTATTCATTAACTGTCAAAGGTGTTTAGACACTTTGAACCCTTTTTTTTTTATTTTGAAAGGCCAAAATAAATTAAAAGTAGTAATACCAAACTAGGTTAAAGTGATCATTTATTTGTGCATTAGTCCTCTTGGTTCATATTATTGGAGGTATGGAAGGGGAGTGTCATTCGCCTATGCACTTCATGCTACAATGTGTCCATCTTTCCCATCTTACAAGGTTGTTACATATGTGAAGATGTTGAGAAAAATATAAAAAGAAAAACAAAAATAATATATAGGAATCCATGTACTTAAAGTGGAATTTCACCCAAAAGGGAAAGTTCAACTTATTTACATCTTCCCCACCTTCTCAGTCACATTTGCCACTTTGGTCAAAACGCCGTGATGATGCGAGCGGAAGTTCGCCTTTTTTACTGTGGGTTTTACTTGAAGAATCGGCTCGGGTGAGGTCAGCGCTGGATCCTTGTACAAGTGAGTGTCCTTATATTAAAAGTCAGCAGCTACAGTATTTGTAGCTGCTGACTTTAAATGTTTTGGGTGGGAGACTGGAACTCCTCTTTATTTAATCATTGCTTGTATTAACACATACAGTTATCACAATATAAAATTTTCTGACATAACGGTCATTAAAGCAACATTTGGGACTGGAATATCCTTAGGTGTGGTTAGTATATTATATGTAGACATGGTTTAAAGCGGACCTTCAGTCATTTTTTCATCTTTCCATTTTAAATCTTCTGCCCTTGTTGTTTTAACTTTGAAAAAAAAAAAGTTTTTTTTTTTTTTTGCCAGTAAATACCTTATACAGCCCACTTCCTGTTTCTTGTCTGGAAAGCCTAGCCTAGGCTTATGAAATCATTATGAAATCATGCACAGCTCTCTCTCTCCTGAGAGTTTGCCAGGAAGGGAGGGGGGTGAGTCGTAAGAGAACCAATGAGAGCTGGAGGTGTGTCTGTGTAAATCCAGGAAGTGAACAGGCAGCAGCTTCAGCTGCCCAGAGTTAAAATGGCTGCAGCCAGACTTAGTGGAGGGAGATTTCTGCAGCATATTTGGCAAGTACAGAATTACAGTACAGTGGAACCTTGGATTACGAGCATAATCAGTTCCAGGAGAAGGCGTGTAATCCCAAGTACTCGCATATCAAAGCGAGTTTTCCCCATAGAAGTCAAAGGAAACAAAGATAATTTGTTCCGCATTGACTTCTATTGCATGCAATACTGCATGTGGCCAAAAAAGGGGGCACCGGAGAGCCTCAGAAATACTCAGGGATAGCTCAGCTGAACTCAGAAAGCCTCGGAAAGGCTCAAAAGCACTCAGGAACAGAGTATTTCCGAGTGTTTCTGAGTATTTCCGAGTGCTTCCGAGTATTTCCAAACGGCTCCGAACGGCTCTGAACTTTTCCGAGTGTCAC
Source organism: Lithobates clamitans (assembly GCA_037952925.1). Classification (NCBI taxonomy): domain Eukaryota; kingdom Metazoa; phylum Chordata; class Amphibia; order Anura; family Ranidae; genus Lithobates; species Lithobates clamitans. The sequence goes on along the minus strand of JBBGZY010000925.1, from coordinate 1,283,110 downwards.
TGGCGCCCCCACACCTCTGGCCAAATGCGGTACTGCACACCCCATTAGCTTGAATTCTGCTCGTTTTGCGAGACAACACTCGAAAACTGAGTCAGAATTTAAAAAAAAAAAGTTGCTCATCTTTCAAAACGCTCGTTTGGCGCGTTACTCGTTAACCAAGGTTCCACTGTGTATATAAAATAATATAAAAAGTGTTTGGAGGGAATCTTCAGAAAGGCAAAGATGTTTTTATTAATAATTATGTGAGCAGACTGCAGTTCCTCTTTAAGTAGAAGGGAGAGTAAAACGTTCTTGTCCTGCAATCCAGGAGCAATGTGAAATACACACTGTACACATCAAAATATGCTACTTGTATGCTCGCTTAACATGTTACTAAACCCGCAAGAGTAAAATCAGTCTGTATATGCAGTAAAGCATGCTTATAATACTCACTGTGGGAACTAATGGGGTTAATCCTGCACATTGTATAAAAAGGCTCTTTGATCCTGTCTTCTCTGATCCTTTCCTTCCTCCACTGTCCCCATCCATTCCCAGATAAGACAGAGCCTTTCTATACATGCTCAGTTTGGTGTGTATTGCTAGAGAGTTTTTTATTTATTTTTTTTTTTTTGGGAGGTTGCATATGATCAGCACAGGGTCAATTAGCACTGTCCAGACAGAGGGTCAGGGGTCCTGCAGCCACATAGGACAGTCAGAATAGAATGAAAACTCCTCCTACAAGCTTTAACCAGACACTGATAATAGGACTGCTCATAAGACTGCTATGAGAAAAGGTATTTAGCAGTTTATATTTATTAAAATAATTGCATTTCCATGTTCTGTGTACTGTGGGAGACCAGATATAGTGAATGCAGGGTCCTGGGTTTAGAGAGCATTAGCAGGTTAATGTATGGTTGTAACGTTGCATTTTCTTTAACCACTATGCACTGCAGAAAGAAGTGATTTTTGTAAACTCCCAAGCACATTCCATGTGTCTGTTTTATACCTGCATGCCCTTTATCTGCTTATGCCTCCAACAGCTTCTGTAACTCCATCAAACCCCAACAACACCCCACAGATCACTCTAACACACAAGACTGAGTAATGCTGTGAAAACACTTTTCTCGAAATAGGCATCAGTGTCCCCGATACCGCTGTTCTATAGTCGGGAGACCTCATAGAATGTACACAGTCAGTGCAAGTAATCAATGAGATGATGAAGCACGTCGTCTTCACTGACATCTCGTTTCTTCCAAGTAATTCAAGTGTTGATTTCTTGACAATCTGCAGAGCTCTTCCCTTGTGATGATAACCTCTCCAGATCTTTTCTTATTGATCAAACCACATAGATGAAATGCTACTCCTTGCCTCAGACACACACCATTGGGAGAGAGAGGAACATCCAAACAACTTGGACTGTGAAAGCAGCATCCTGTGATGGGGAGAATTTACTGCCAGCAAAACCTGTTACAGTAAAGACTAAGCAGCTTGCAAATGTCACAGTAATAAAATAACTTCATAACTCCAAGCCAAGTAACCTGTAAAAAAATTTATTTTATTGTTTTCATTTTCTGCTAATAAGAGGTACACGAGAAATTTTACTGGTACATCTATAGAGGCCTTAAAGAGCTCTGCTAGTCACCAATTGTACCTAAACTGGACACATAACATAATTCCAGTCATAGGTGTGCGCAGGGGGGTGTCAGGTGTGCCTGGGCACACCCTAATGCACACCTTCTGTGCACATTAGCACTTTGTGTGTCGGTAGGGTGATTGGAAAGATCTCCAATTGATCTCTGCCATAAGAGTATGTGTGTGTGTATACAGGGGTGGACTGACAACTCATGGGGCCCCCGGGCAATAGGAAATTATGGGGCCCCCGGGCAATAGGAGATTATGGGGCCCCCGGGCAATAGGAGATTATGGGGCCCCCGGGCAATAGGAGATTATGGGGCCCCCAGGCAATAGGAGATTATGGGGCCCCCAGGCAATAGATTATGGGGCCACGCAGTATACACACACACACAGTATACACACACAGACAAACAATATACACAGACAGTATACACACACAGAATACACATACACACACTGAAAAGGTACTGGAAAGGCAGGACAGCTATAATCTTGGGATTTTTAGAAAAACACAGATTTTTACATACTGTCCCTGGTTTTATTGAGGCTGGCAACCCTGATGGGGCCCCTTAGTGGCATGGGGCCCTCGGGCAGTGCCCGAGTGCCCCAATGGTCAGTCCGCCCCTGTGTGTATATATTATATTATATATATATATATATATACACACACACACATATATATATATATATATATATATATATTTATATATATATATATATTCATGCGCACTCATGTGTGTCTGAGCTTTGGGGCGCACGCACTAATGTAATAGGCCGTACACACCTATGCTTCAATGTTCAATGTATGACAATGTAAAAAAAAAAAACAACAACAGTATAGAAAATCGCTCTAATAGTGCAACTGCCACACACACATGACAGCATACAATCTAAAAGGAAGGGGGAAGTGATACAAAAGGTAATAACTGTGAGGGGTGTGCTGATGGAGAAAGTAAGAGTTTATTAGATGATGGCAGGATTTGGACTCCCTGAAGAAACAAGGTTTCATAGATTGCCTATAGCTGGACAGATTGGGGTAGTGGTTCCAGAGGATGGGAGAAGTTTGGGAGAAATCCCACAGGTGAGCATGGGAGGTGGTGACAAGGAGCTAAAGACCAGGAGATCGTGGGAAAGGCAAAGAGGGCAGTTTTTCGTTGAATTTTTCAGCTGAACTCACACGATTTCTAACCTGCTGCAATGTGAACCTAAGCTGAAGGTCAATATCTGATATATTGAAAGTGACTTCACCTTAGTTAGCCATCAAGGTTTTGGCTTTAAAAGTTTTATCAATATTTTTAATTGTAACCGTTGAAAAAGACAGTATAGATATAAAATTAAGGCAGCATGAATGATGTCATAAAAATGCATTCCTTTGGACAGAGTTATGCCCCGTACACAAGGACGGATTTTCCGATGGAAAATGTGTGATAGGACCTTGTTTTCGGAAATCCCGACCGTGTGTAGGTTCCATCACACATTTTCCATCGGATTTTCCGACACACAAAGTTTGAGAGCAGGATATAAAATTTTCCGACAACAAAATCCGTTGTCGGAAATTCCGATCGTGTGTACACAAATCCGACGGACAAAGTGCCACGCATGCTCAGAATAAATAAAGAGATGAAAGCTATTGGCCACTGCCCCGTTTATAGTCCCGACGTACGTGTTTTACGTCACCGCGTTCAGAATGATCGGATTTTCCGACAACTTTGTGTGACCGTGTGTATGCAAGACAAGTTTGAGCCAACATCTGTCGGAAAAAATCCTAGGATTTTGTTGTCGGAATGTCCGAACAAAGTCCGACCGTGTGTATAGGGCATTAGAGGTTCAATCAGATCTGAAAAGAAAGGGCATATAGGTTGAGATGTACTAAAAATGGTGCACACAGAATCTGGTCCAGCTGTGCATAGAAATCAGTTTCTATTTCCAGCTTGTTTAATTAAATTTTCACAATAAAACCTAGAAGCTGATTGGTTACTATGCAAAGCTGCACCAGATTCTGTGTGCACTTGGTTTTAGTAAATCTATCCCCTTAGAATCAATGGATGTTATCCATTTCTTGATGTCCTCCAATGGCCTTTGATGAGATTGTTAAGTAGAGATCTGGGTAAACTAGTCAGAGAAATATTATGACATCTCAGATAAAGGTCAAGATTAGACAGGGTGGAAAAAGAAAGGAGAAGTTTCGGACCACGATAACCCAGACACCCATTTTCCTTCTTATGTTACTTTGATGTTACTTTACTATATGTTACTAAGACATTTGATATTCTGGTATATAATTTGCTTATGAATATAAGCAGACAATAGTGACTTTTTTTTTACTACTGGTAAAAAATATAAAGTAGGTGATTAAGATTCTCTGCAGGTGCAGAGAATCTTATCTACCTTTAGGTTTTTATGGTATATTCATGATTTTTTTATATATATAATGTGAAAGCTGTCTCCTGCTTTGAATGGCAGCAGTATACAGATAAAGACAGTACTGTAGTACTAAAGGTTACAGGACTGCCTGTGCCTAGCTCTGTTTGCACAGCGGGATCACAAGTTATTCTATGGTGTTATTATAGAATTATGTTAATGCCATCACCGAGGCTGGAAAAGTCCCAGCTAATGCACAGGGAAGGCGCTCGCCTACAAAATGGGAAAAGCCACTAGCTTGTTGACTAGGAACACTGCCAATTAGTGGCTCTGGAAAACACCCAACTGGGAAGGGATTCAAAGCGCTGATGAAGGAGCAGCTCTTTCCAGTAAACTGAAGATGCACCCAACTGTGGCGCTGAAGGTAAAAAAAAAAAGGACTTGATGTGCTTGAATCGACAGAGCAAGCCTAACTCCTAATCATGTGTAAAATCACTGTGGTGCATAAATATTATATCTCAATCCCCAGGTGTCGTGTAAAACCATTGATTGCAGCCCACAAACTGTTTTAAAGAATTAAATGTCCTTAGTCATCTATTTTCACATCTGTGACTTGGCCCTAAATTGAAAGAAGTTAGGTAGGGAACATAATTCTGCCCATTATATATTACTGTAAGTCATGGCTTTAAAAGCTCTGTAACATTGTAGACTGTTAGTGAAGATGTCTTCCATGGTAGAACGTGTTTCCTATCATAATTACCCATGTTGTTGTAAGGAAATGGTGTCATAAAAATGTGAAATTGAGTGACCACACGTGGTTTGCTTTTGTATGAATTTATTGTTTACTCAATTCAGATTCTAAACAGAAAGACCCTCTTGTCTACTTGGAAGCATGGTTATTTAGTGGAAAATCAAGACAGACCACTGCTAAATAATAAACAAGTTGATGATAAGAAAGCTCCCTCATAATCCAAGCCCCCTGTCCACAGACCTCACAACCACCAGCCAGGGTTGGAGGGAAGAGGCCATTGACCTCCTCAACATGGGTGCATTGCTGGGGGGTCCCCACTGGCAAGGCACCTCAAGCCCATGTTGAGGGCATATTGCCCCTTTGAATCCACAGCAGACTTAAAGGGTCTGGTATGTACTTTGTGGGGGACTCTATGCCATTTTCTTTCATTTTTTGCTGTAGGATGTGCTAAAGTGACCCTGTCTGCGTGCTGTTCTTTTTTTTTTTTTTTTAATGAGCTGTCAGTGACATGTCATTTCTTGGCAATTTTAAACACTTTCTGTACATCAGCGGCACTTTCTGTACATCACAGAGATGTTCCCCTTCACAGGCAGGATTAGAACACCCCCAGGCAAAATCACTGCTTCTGGCTGAATGGAATTTTTAAAACATTTTTTTTTTTTGCATTGGGATATGTTCCCCAGGGCAGTGCCCACCTTTCCATTCTATTTTATGACACCTTCTGGCCTATTAGCTTATAAAATGGACATTTTTCATATAACAGCTTCAGCTCCCATTGATTACAACGGGGGTTAGGTTCAGAATCCAAACTTATTTGAAGTTCACTGAACCCTGCTAGAACTGAACCCAGAGCAGTTCAGCAAAGCCCTACTCACCATAATCAGAGGCAGGTTCTTCTCTGCACAATCCCTTGGGTTCCCACAGTCCCCTGGACTCTAATGCCCGTACACACGATCAGATTTTCACAAATATTGGATGTGAGCCTGTTGGCGGAAAGTCCGACTGTATGTATGCTCCATCGAACATTTGTTGGCGGACTTTCCGCCAACAAATGTTGGCTAGCAGGTTCTCAAATTTTCCGATAACAAATTTTTGTTGTCGGTTCCGATAGTGTGTACACAAGTCCATTGCACAAAAGTTCACACATGCTCGGAATCAAGTACGAGCCGGAAGTGCTCGGTCTTGTAAAACTAGCGTTCGTAATGGAGATATCACATGACTATAGAACTTCCTTTTTATCGGCTCACCGTACGTCTTGTATGTAATCACGTTTGTAATTGTTGGCCAACATTTGTGTGACCATGTGTATGCAAAACAAGTAGGAGCCAACAACCTTTAAACAAAATTCCACTGATTTGTTGTCGGAAAGTCTGATTGTGTGTATGGGGCATAAGACATTCCCAGGGGATATAAGGTTACCCACTCTCGAGTGCCTAAAGGAAAGCACCTGATAAGGCAGAGGTGGCTGGGCATGTGATCTGCAACTGTGTTATCAGTCCCGAGACTTCTGCAGCCACTTACCTGTGTTACCAGTCCAGGGATCCCTCCAGCTGTTGACCTGTGTTGCTAGACCTGGCCTGGACTTTCACCGTGAGAGATGCTGTGTGTGAGGATAAGCACAAGTAACTGTTTGTGTATAGTACTGTTTACTTAACCGCTTGCCGACCAGCTACTGCAGTTGTACTGCGGCAACATGGCTTGGCTGCGTGAATCGCCGTCATGTTATGTCGGTAACATAGACGGCCACTAGGGGGCACGTGCGCGCCCCCTGCTTGCCCACAGAGCTGATGCGAGTACCTGGCAGTCGCGATCACCGCCGGGCTTCCGCGATCACTCGGGGCATGCCGAGACCCGGGATCTGTGTGTATTTCCGGTTCCCTGAGGGGAGAACAGACAGAGTATGAACAGCGATCTGTCATCTCTCCTGCACAGTCTCATCCCCTCTTTAGTTAGAACACACACTAGGACACACTTAACGCCTTCACTGCCCCCTAGTGGTTAACCCCTTCACTGCCAGTGACATTTTTACAGTAATCAATGCAATTTTATAGCATTGATCACTGTAAAAATGCCAATGGTCCCAAAAATGTGCCAAAATTGTCCGACATGTCCGCTATAATGACGCAGTCCCGCAGATTGCCACCATTACCAGTAAAAAAAAAGCCATAAATCTATCCCCTATTTTGTAGGCACCATAACTTTTGCACAAACCAATCAATATACACTTATTGCAATTTTTTTACCAAAAAATATGTAGAAGAATACATATCGGCCTAAACTGAGGAAAAAAAATGTTTTTTATATATTTTTGGGGGATATTTATTATAGCAAAAAGAAAAAAATATTGCGTTTTTTTCAAAATTGTGGCTCTTTTTTTGCTTATAGCGCAAAAAATAAAAACCACAGAGGCGATCAAATACCACCAAAAGAAAGCTCTATTTGTGGGGAAAAAAGGACGTCAATTTTGTTTGGGTGCAACGTTGCACGATCGCGCAATTGTCAGTTAAAGCGACGCAGTGCCAAATCGCAAAAAGTTCTCTGGTCAGGAAGGGGGTAAAATCTTCGGGGGCTGAAGCGGTTAAGTAGTAATTTTTCTCTATTCTCAGTTATTATAGAGCCCTATAGAGACTGTGCTATGCGGTGCTTCCACTTAGTTCCTGATTGAGCCACAGGGACATTGCTTTGAGGACCTCCTTTTTGCACAGCTTCACAATCTGTTTAACATCACTTACTGTACTCTAAGCATATTGTTTGGAATTAAAACCATGTTTGCATTGTTAATCTTACTCTCTAGCTGTTCATTTACAGTTATCCACCGATCATTTAGACGATTACACAACCTGTTACACATATATGAGGCAGCCTCTCAACATCATTAAAATAGAAGTTTTTATTTGTCAGAGTTTCCCCGTAACATAGTTTTATTACCTGTATATTCGGACAGTTATTTTGTTTTCTTCCTTTAACCACTTATCTACCATTGTATGTTTTCCAATGATGTATCAGAGGTCCTTTATTTACCCAATGCTGTTTATGAACAGCACTGGATAAATATCCGTCAGGCGGACCTACCCAATGATCGCTGTGTTTCCAGCTGGTGTTAGACAGCTCAGAACACAGAGACACTGTACCCAACTGACCCAACCATCAGCTTGATTGACAGCTGGCTTTGCCTTTCCTGCCCCCTCCTCAGCCTGGTGCTCCAGTGAGCACCGGAGGAGCAGTGTGGAGAGCAGTGACTGACAGTCACAGTTATCACCTGCAAGCAGAAAAAGAACTGGCTGATCTAGTGGTCAGGCGATCGCTCAGCTCTCAGTCTTAGAGCTGGGGTGGGACAGCTGCGGTATCACACGGATGCTGCAGCATGGAGATGAGTATGTAAGCTGTCCAGCAAAGTTTCAGCCACAGCGATTGAGACAAACCATTTAACACTGACAGGTCGCTTACTGCGGTCAGCTTTAATGCATATGGTTTCTTTTTTTTTTAAACGTTTTTTATAATTGTTTAAAATATCTTGGCTGGAGTTGTGCTTTCATTTTTTTGTCTTTTGTCCATTTAAAACTAAACTAAAATTTGTATTTAAGAAAAATCTGCCTAAAGCTGCTGCGTGATTTTCCTGCAGAACAAAGAGCAATGTCACACTATTAAAGGTAATAGAAAAATAACAAGTCTACTGTCAGGATCAACAGTTAATAAAATGACATTACAGAGGAACACAGAAAAGCAAAAACTGTGATGTGTCAATGCTAGTGACAGACAGTGGCGACTGGTGAGGGCATGAACACTCTCCCCACCACCCGCTGTCCTTACCCTGGATGTGGGCAGTGAGAGCATGGCAGGCTCAGGAAAAGCTGCTCCGGTGTCCTTTCCTGAAGCAGCTTCCACAGAGTCTCCTTTCTCCTCCTTCCGGCTCTAGGCGTCCAATAGGATCGCCTGACGTTTTGGCCAATCAATAAACAGGTTTTATACCTGCTTCCCGATTGGCCGGAAGGAGGATCAGTGTTGCAACAGCAAATTTTAATTTGCTGTTGCAACACACCTGGGTGGGCTCCAGACGCAATGCTCTGCATCCTGAGTCCACCCTATTTTGAAGCCTATTAGAGCCTATGGCTCTAATCAGTTTCTTCAAAAAAAAATGGCCATTCTAATTCATATGCCCGGAGAACTGAAAGGGGGAGGACACATGAATAGGGGGCGGCCGCAGATATTCATGCTATGCATGAATCAATCCACTGCATATAGGGGGTGGCGAGGATATGGGGGGGGGCGATGCCTGGGCGCCCCTAATGGACGGGCCACCTCTGGCAGACTGTATAGTGTCATTTTGACCACAGTTCCTCTTTAACCACTTAAGGCCCATCCACAGTATATATACTGCAGACAGACGACTCCGCTGCACCAGATCACGTACATGTACATGATCCAGCATTTCCGGGCATAGGGTACACGTGAATGCCACCCACCCAATTTGTGCTGTCATTTGGTACAGCACAAGTCACTCAGCAGGTCCTGGCCAATGATTTATGGCTGGGACCTGCTGATCGGCTTATCAAATTACAGCACAGAGCCCTGTGTTTACTAACAACACAGGGCTCTATATAGAGAGCAGTAATGTGGCTGTTCTTTTCTACCTGCAAAGCAGCAACATCTATTAGTAAAAGCAGAAAATATTGCACACATTACACTTGTTAGGTGTACAGTAAAAAGAGAAGTCAGGTTTTTTGGAAACATACTTACCTAGCTGGATGCATCATTCCGTCCCATGCCGGCTATAAGGCTGAGAAACAGAGCGTTCAAACACTGCTGATCACTCAGTTCTCAGTGCCCCATGAGCAGAGAACCAGTGACTGTCAGTCACTGGCTCTCGGCTCTGCCCCCCCACGGGGATCCTGACCATATGGCCGCAATCTTTCCCCATCCCGGACTGACTCTGCGATGTCAGGTGACAGTGGGCTTTAGCCCACTGTCTGCTGAAAAGGGGTCTGAAGGGGTCACAGGAGTGCAGAACTAACTGCACTGCTGTGGTCTATAGGAGAAGTACAGTCAAACGAGCTTTGGCTGTACTTCTCCTTTAATCCTTTCATTGCCCCTAGATGTTAACCCCTTCCCAACCAGTGTCATTAGTACAGTGACAGTGTCACTGGTGATGTCAGTGTCAGTTAGTGTCAGATTTTCCGCCCCACTATCACAGTCCCACTATAAGTTGCTGCTCACCACCATTACTAGTAAAAAAAAAAAAAATTGTAGACACTATGGGGTTGATTGACTGAAGGCAAATAGACTGTGCACTCTGCAAAGTACACTTGCAGTTGCTCCAGAGCTTAGTAAATGAGGTAACTCTTCACTTTGCAAAGAGTACCCAATCAGATGCAAGGAAAATAAAAAAACTGCAATTTTGCTTGCACATGATTGGATAGTGGAAATCAGCAGAGCTTGTGCTCATTTACTAAGCTCTGGAGCAACTGCTCTTGCAGGGTACAACTGCACTTTGCAAAGTGCACAGTCTATTTGCCCTTAGTAAATCAACCCCTATAACTTTCACACAAACCAATTAATATACACTTATTTGGGATTTTTTATTTACCAAAGACATGTAGCAAAATACATTTTTGCCTAATTTTATGAAGAAACTAGATTTTTTAAATTTTTTTTTTATTGGATATGTTTTATAGCAGAAAAGTAAAATATAAAAGATGTAAAATGTAAAAGAATGAAAAAAAAATTATTTATTTCTTTATTTATTTATTTCCAAAATGTTTATATAATAAAAAAAATAAAAAAACACAGTGGTGATCAAATACCACCAAAAGGAAGCTCTATTTGTGTGAAAAGTTATCTAAATTGAATTTGTGTACAGTGGTGCATGACCGCACAATTGCCAGTTAAAGTAGCACAGTGCTGAATAGCAAAACAAAATGCTCTGGTCATGAAGGGGGTAAAACCTTCTGGCACTTAAGCGTTTAACATACAGAAAAGAGGAATGTGTAGTAAGTGTGATTAGTATTGGAAACAAGGAAACACATTTCCGGAACACATTTTTAAAGTTTGGAGTTGTCAGAGCGAGTTAACAAGGACACTGTTGGCAGCTAAACTGGATATTTGACTTCAGAGGCAAGCTGGACAATATTCAGTAACGCTGTTTGTTTACAAGGCTCATATTTGCAGAGAGTTCCAAGCGTCAAGCATCATCTGCATACTACCAAACTTTATTTTTTTCCCAGTATTAAATCGTTTTAAACCAGGCTGTTCTTTCCTTTGTTTCTGCAACCTATTTCTATTTGTTTTTTTTTCTTGGCTCCTCTTCCATATTCCTGTTGGAAAAGTTGTGGTAAACAAGCAACAGGATGTTTGCACACTTCTGGTCCTCGAGTTGAGGAAACAAATGAAATTTCTATACTGTCTGCCAGCCAACGGGAACCCCTCCACATCCTCAAATCCATTGAAGCTGCAGGAGTTTATAAGGAAGATCCCTCTGAGGGATGCAGGAAAAAGGAAGGAAGTGTAGGGATAAGTATTTATTTGTGACTGTAGACAGATGCCTGACGTCTGGTGCACATGAACTTGTTGTGCGTAGGTTCCTAGATCGCTAAGAGATACATAAGACCCAGGCCATACATTCCAAACACCCTTACACTTCATCTTGTTTCATAGCCCCCCTGATGACATCTGAAAAGGTTGCGGGCTCAGGCTTCTTCTCAGCCAGCTCGCTCCTGCTAACCTCTTATTGCAGCCGAGTCACATCTGTGCAGGTTGTGCTATCCTCCTAGGATCTGACTCCATTTTGATATGCAGTGACATGTAACAAAGAGCAGAGGCCATTAACTCACTTACTGCCAGATCAGCTGTCACTGGGGACAGTGTGACACACTTCTGATTATTAACTCAACGGCCACCGTGGCTCCACTTTTTTTTAATAAGCGTAATACAGAACATGACCTTTGCACTATTGTTCACGTTCTGAATGCGCATAGTGGGTAGAGTCTCCCGCACACCAGATGTGAAATGCTACCTTCATTTGATGCTCAAACAGGCATCTAAAGATCAATGTGATGATTCAGTGGGCTTTAGCAATATCATAAATATGCCATGATGATCGTGTGATGCTTGCTTGAAGCAAGCAAATCAAATCTGAAGTACAGGCCCATGTGCCTCATTCTAAAACGGCCTTTCCCCACACACCAAAAGCCAATGGGAGAACAAAGAACTTCACATTTATTGGGTTTTTAATAAATAATAGGAAACAAGTGTGTGTTATGCCCCGTACACACGGTCGGATTTTCCGACGGAAAACGTGTGATAGGACCTTGTTGTTGGAAATTCCGACCGTGTGTAGGCTCCATCACACATTTTCCATCGGATTTTCCGACACACAAAGCTTGAGAGCAGGCTATAAAATTTTCCGACAACAAAATCCGTTGTCGGAATTTCCGATCGTGTGTACACAAATCCGACGCACAAAGTGCCACGCATGCTCAGAATAAATAAAGAGATGAAAGCTATTGGCTACTGCCCCGTTTATAGTCCCGAAGTACATGTTTTACGTCACCGCGTTCAGAATGATCGGATTTTCCGACAACTTTGTGTGACCGTGTGTATGCAAGACAAGTTTGAGCCAACATCCGTCGGAAAAAATCCTAGGATTTTGTTGTCGGAATGTCCGATCAATGTCCGACCGTGTGTACAGGGCATTAATATTTTTAGAATAGGGGACTGAAAAGCTAGGTTTTCAATGCTTATGTCCCCTAGCCTAAGAGTATTACCATGCACTTGTTCCCTTTATTTATTAAAAACCCAATAAATGTGAGGTTCTTTGTTCTCCCATTGGCTCTTGGTGTGTGGGTATACGCACCCCCGTTTCTTTGTTTCTAGTGTACTTACTTGCCAGATTAAGGGAGTTTCTGAAGTGTAGAAGGCTATTTGTTAAATAAAATGGCCTTTCCCCCCCAGACAATTTCAGACCTATGTGCTGGCGAATATTTGTGCTGGAGAATATTTACATATTGCATTGGTTCCAGTATCCAGCTGGCTGTCGCTCATAGGCGTGCGCACAGGGTGTGCCGGGTGTGCCCAGGCACACCCTAATCCCCCCATGCGCATTAGTGTTATCGTTCTGTGTAGCAACAGGAACATGGGAAAGATCTCCCTCTTACCGGCTCTGCCATAAGAGAAGTGTTTATCCTTTTCTCTTTCACTGTGCCAGCAGGGAGATCAATGTGCCGGAATCATATATATGTAGATACATACACATGCATGTGTGTTTGAGCTTAAGGGTGCACACCCTAATGCATTAGGCTGCGCACACCTATGCTGTCGCTACAGCATCCAATACCTTTATAGCTTATTCCAGGAATGTGTGCGATGGGAATATGAACTGAGGAAGGAGGAGAAGACACAAGGGAAGCCTGGGACACGGAGGAGAATTAGGGAGGAAGCCATTGCCTGTCAGCAAAGGGTGAGTGAGCTGGCGATGGGGGTGTGGGTGCAGTGCGGGCTGGATCAATGGGGGGGGGGTCAGGTCTGTCTTCCACCCCCCAGACCAATGGAGCACCAGCCGCCATTGGTAGAGGACAATAATAAAGGTAGCCACACGTCAATTGTCTCTTGCTCAACTTTTTCTTGATTCCCCTATTCACCTTAATAGCGTGGATGGAGGAATCTCCACACACCCCAGACTGAATACAATGGTCCTGATGAAAGGAGACTGCATCTGATAGGATACAGTCACTGTTTGATAGATAATTTTCCACTAGACTCAGTTAATATTTAAAGGGTAACTCCACTTTCAGGGAAAATAGCAAATAAAAAAAAAATAAAACAATATAGCATATACAATTGTGACATTGTGACACAAGTTATATTGTAATTAAATGTTTTTAAAAACTATCTTTATTTTTCAATCTGAAGCTTTGTAATTTTCTGTAAAATACAATGCAATATGGCTACCTGGGGGTGTTCTGTATACAGAATGTGTACAGAACACCCCCCAGATATGAAATTTCCTGCTTGTGTGATTGGCTCACTGATTTTCATAGAAGTCTACACTAAGATACAAGTCAGATTTAAGGGCATCCCCTGCAACAAAAATGTCATTGTTGGTGAGATACTCCCAATAGGAAATCACATCTAAAGGGATGCAGGCCCTGCAATTTTGCTCATTAGAGCTCTGCACGTGCAGCAGCTGGTTGATAATTAAGAAACCACTCCCATTAGGCTGGCCATATATGTTTAATTCTCTTGTACAATTTTCCTCTAGATTTACCAAAAACCTTATAATATGGGGTCAAAACTAAACAACTTTCAATTATATCCAATTAGGCAGGCCTTTGCTCTACATTTAAGGTAAATCTAAAGGGAAATTGTACAAGAAAATTGAACATGTATGGCCAGCCTTAGACTCACTTCTGTTCATGGGCACAGACAAACACACAGGGATTTCTTCAGAATTACAAAAGATAGGAATCTGCAACAAAGTTTGGCAAAATCCTTGTATTGTACATAGATTACCCAGAGGGGGATGTTTTTTTCTCAGCAAAAGTGGATTTACTCTTTAAATTGACTTTTGGCGAGCCAAGTTGCAGGTCCACCCAGCCCCGAATCAGCCGAAATTGGAGCCACTATAATCAGCCTAAGGTTAGCTAATCTAGAAAATGTTTCCAACATTTCTGTTTAACAAAAGTCGATTGTTAGATCGACTTCTGCTGAGCAGGAGCAGCCGACCATACATGGATCAAAATTTAGTTAGCCCCCGTTAAACCATCAATGTCCAGCTTTACACCTATGTCAAAATACAGTGTCAAGGTGGTGATAAGGTAGACAAACAAAAGATAAAGAAAAGAGGAGATAGAATATGAATGTGCCAGAGAATGGGGATGTTAATGGCTCTCTAGGGAAAAGCTAAAACCACAACATAGGCGGCTGCAGCTTGTGCGAGCACCTGTCACAGACGAAAAGACGCCCAGGAAACCCAGGAGACTCACATACCTTCAATATGCTACTAATGAAAGCCTTCCTACAGAGGTCTCTCATGCACCTTATCCCTTTGTCACACACACTTTGTCAGCACTGAACTGTATTCTGCAGCAGTAAAGCGTATAAGGGTATAATTAAGGTGAAGAAAAAGAAGGAGTAAGAATGAAATACAAGAAAAAGATCATTAACTCCTTTTCTCTTCTTACCAATATTAGGAATACTAATTTGTGAATGGGGAACAAAAGCTCAGAGGAAAGACAGGAAGGTTTAAAAGCATGAAACTAACATCTTTAATTCTGAATCTCTGATTTGCTCCAATAATTACACTGTGGCATATATATGAAAGCAGAAAATGTCTGATCATCAGATAGAACAGGAGCACTGGCCCTGATCCCTACCTCCCCCCACCTCCAGGGGAGGCTGGAATCCCCGCAGCCATAAATCTCAGCCCACACTCATAGAATCTCACCTGCCTGCAAATCAATTCCCGAATGCTTACATCTACAGAGTAAGCATATTTCATGTACACCATTGAGACTGGGAATGAGCGTGGGAGAAAAAAAATGGGAAGCAGAAGGAGAAATAAGAACAGGTATCTTATGGATAAGCCCGCATTTAAAGGAACATTTTTCTTTTGTAGACACGGGAGGTTTGCGGTGATATTATTATAGCTTGCTCCACCTTCCTTTTTGCATACTGTACTTATTTTATGTTATAAGACATGCAGCGGGGCTTTTTTGACAGACTTAGATCAACTTTACTGAAAATACTGTTGAGAACAGCAAGAACAAGCCAAAGCATTACCTGGATTAAGTACACTGGATACAATGTTCTTATGATTTTGTAATAAAAATATATATGTTTCAAATTGAACTTCTACATTTGATACATCTGGAGTAGTTGAGTTGTCTTCTCTACAGTGTAAAAGTCAATCTTAACGCTCATAAAGTGACGGACCATGCTATGATTGGGACACTGCATGTAATGTCCAGGTTGCAAGTCAAAGCGCAATCTAATTGCTTTTGTTCCAAAGGTTTTTATTTTTTTGTACTCGTGTCACGCTTGGGGAGATGTTCCCAAACTTCTTGTCTGGAGGAATCAAGAAAGCAAGAGGAAAACAGCTCAAAGTCAGTGAAGAACCCACTAGAATGGGTGTCGCCAATGGAAGATTTCCTCAAACCTTCTGTTCTGATGACAACTGTAAATTGCTACAGTTTATGGGAAAGACACGTATCAGAGAGATGTTAAAGCTGCACACTCCGGAACAAGCAATATGGGAAGGTTCCCCCAAGGTTTTTTTTAGCAGCAATATAATAAATGTGAAAGAAGGTAATGTGTATGAATAAAAAATGTCTTTATTTTGAAAAATATCCAATATCATGTGCAATTAAAATATGAGCTCTGGTTAGACAGAACATATTCCATGATAGACAATGCAAACATCCATGTACACAGCATTGCATTACATAATGTTGGCTGTGAGAATGCCCCAACGCGTTTCAACCTGTGCAGTCACGGTCTTCTTCTGGGAGGTAGTTTGCTCTAAATTGCTACATTTCCTTTCACTTTCCATCCTAAACATAAGATTAGTAGGTGAGAGTGAACATCTCCAAATGACACAAAGAAAGCAATAAAAACCCAGGAAAGTTTGCAATCCTTTCTCATATTTGGGTGAAGTTCTATTTTTTTACTTATTTTCCTGAATGTATGCACACCACCAACTGCGATCAAACTGAATACCTTGATACCTATTATATAATCTTCTGTTCTGCAAACCAAAGGAAGTGAAAAGGCATTGAGTGGAATGCATTGTGATCTGTAATTCAAGGCTGATTGTAGGTACAACTCATCTCTATGACTAAGCCCAAAAGAGAGGGGCAATCACCTGGTGGGGATGAACTATGTTGGTTTTATGCCTAAATAAAATTTGACTGAGCCTAGTGACATCATCTGTGAGTTGCTTTTCCTTCCCTGTATCTTCAAGGAGCAAGGACGGCCTCTTTAGGCCAGCATCCAATCTGGTTTGCAAAAGTAGAGGCATGACAACTTTAACTCTGTTGTTATCTTAGGCCCTTTTCAGGTCAGTTCAGGTTCACTTTAAAGTAAAACTATAGGCAAAACTTTTTTTTCATTTTGGATAGAGCAATGGAGGGTTATAACCCATCAGGTTTTTTTCTTTCGTCATCTGTATCCAATTGAGGAGATTTCCCTTCATTTCCTGTCCCTTAGCCAAACAGGAAGTCAGAAGAAATCCCTGCAAATTAATTGGATTCCTTGGGGACCCCAGGTAACTAGAACTAGTGTTCCCATTGGAAGATTTCCCCTCTATTACCTTTCTGGGGACAATCCAAAATTTGCGATTTTCTTTTACTTTCAATGAAAATGGTAAACAGGTCAAATACAGAGGGTGACTCTCCTTAACAGGGGAACAAACACCAATAAAAACTACAAGTCTACCTCTCCACTCTATCCATCACAAAACATAATGGAGCAGACTAGCTCCGAGGCAGTATCTCAGTGCATAGATATATCTTCACTGCCCCAAAACTATTTTGTGTCACATGAGGTAGGAAGTAACAGATTTAACCACATACCTACCAAGCAGCTGTTTTACTTTGTGACAAATTCCCTCTAAGGGATCAGTGCACCCACAGGAACACTTTGGTTAGATACTGTTGTGGTGAATATGTCTGTTTATAGCTGAACTCTGACACTGAGGTTTCTGAACATGAGTTCCTACTGCTGCCCATCTGCATCAGTCCTTACAAGCGTGTATTATTTTTCTTGTTCTTTGTTTCCTTCATCACCATGTCTTTCACAATAATCTACAGAGAATATAACAAGTGACTCTAGATGCCGTAGAGGCAGGTAGACTCCATGGACTGCTAAGGACTCCATCAAATACATGTCACTGTTGGAGCTCCTGGGGCATTTAAGGATGTTAATGAGTTAGTTCACAAGTGTCTACCCTCAGATATCAGTTTTGTAGCTATTTCTCTATAATTCAACAAAGCAAATATGCTACCTCAATGACATAGTGCTGTTGATTTACTAAAGGCAAATATGCTATTAATTTTGGTAAGGAACCTTCCATAAGCTTAGTGAACAAGGCTAAGCTCTGCTGATTTCTATCATCCAATCATGTGCAAGCAAATATACCATTTTTAAAATTCCCTTTCACATGATAGAGTATTGGTTGCACCACATTTACTATACTACAGGAAAATGCCCTTGTAAAGTGAACAGCCTTTTGCCTTTAGAAAATCAATCCCATAATGACAGAGCAATGACTTAAAAATTGGAGGCCAAACCTGGATTGTGCTTATTGAGAGACAGGGGCTCAGCATGTTAACTGATATCAGTCTGTAAATAAACTAAGGAATAGTGTTATTTTGGGAAAACACCATACCTACCATCACTGTACACTGAAAGCTAGAATACTGAAACTTCTGCATATAATTGTGTTACCCACAGTGACCCATGACATCCATAGCCCCAATTTACCCCTATAAACAGCCGGCTATGATCTGGTTCTATTTGTCAAGGTCCTGTCTATCACTGTCTGCACCAATGCCTTCTTTGTTGCTCAGCTCATCCCACACAGCATGTCATTCCTCTTAGATTAATGTTATGTGACAGATATGGGAGCTCCGATGGGGCACTGAGAGACACAAATACCATCTCATCAGCTGGCAGGCTACATATGGTATCCCGACTCTTCTCCCTGCTGACCAGCTGCTCCCTGGTTGACTTCTCTCCTATGCTGTCATTTCTCCTTGTTGTCACTGTGATGCCAATTAACCTGTTAAATGGGACAGGGCTGGAGAAGAGAGCCACTGCAATCATATACTGAGCTTGATGTATTCCTCCCACTGTTCAGCTATGACGCCTGCTACAGAGAGTCCGATATCGCACTACAAATATGAGTTTCCTCATTAAAGCACATATAGATTGTATATTTACAATATACATTCATAATTATTTAATCCTATCGTATTAGTTAAATAAGACCTTGTAAAGTCAAGAATGTAAGACTTGCAAAGGTACATGTAGACTGTATTCAAGATTTCATGGTAGATACAATAAGATATTAATGATCCAATTATGTTATAATTTAAAATAACATTCATAAAATAATTTGAACAGAATACCTCACTGATTGGAAATAAATGTTTCTGTTTATCCCAGCCCAAGGACTTCAGATGTGTTCTATCAATGTGGTTTTTTGTGGAAGCCATAGCAAAAATAAGACATTCTAGTTTGGTACAGTCCAGGGAAATATGAAATGTTATATTCATAGTAGAGGTGAACGCTGACTGTATGACATTTAATTGCTATGTGCCATAAACCATTACTATGTTTATGATTTATTCTAGAAAATCATTTCCACTTTTTTCATCTTTTGTTGCGTCTCGGTGCTCCTTTTTTCCTCTAGCTACTTCCGGCCACTTCCTGTCTACATGCACTTGTTTCAATAGCTGACTGCAAATCTTTGCTCTCAACAAACTTCCTAAAAAGGAAAAAGGGTGGATCAAAACTGTGCAATAGGCGTCAGCATGGTTATTTAACAGTTCCTACCTGAACTACATGTAAGAAACTGACGGCAGACAAAAGCAATTGGTAAATAGGGACAGAGTGTTGTCAACCTATAACAAAGTGCCTGGACATAGACATTCATAGCAGGATCATCAGGTATTTTTATAAAAAGAGTATAAAAAGAGTTAAATCGAGTTTTGAAATGACATTAACATGTTAAAGATTATATGAAATGTTTGTGGTTGGCTTTACGCACTGTATGTTTTTGGGCAGGACAGCGGCTAAGCACCTTTCTCGTAGCAGCACTAGGATTGGCAGTTCAAATCCCGACCATGGCATTACCTGCCTGGAATTTGCATGTTCTCCCTGTGCCTGCGTGGGTTTCCTCTGGGTATACTGGTTTCCTCCCACACTCTAAAGATATGCTGGTAGGTTAACTGTCTCCTGCCTAAATTGGCCCTACTATGTGTATGTATGAATGTGAGTTAGGGATCTTGTATTGTAAGCTCCTTGAGGGCAGGGACTGATGCGAATGTATAATACATATGTAAAGCACTGTGTAAATTGATGGCACTACAGTATATGTAATGTGCTGTGTAAATTGATGAAGCTATATAAGTACCTGTAATAAAACATTTTAAAGCTGAAGTCCTGGTATGATAGGGTTGCCACCTCATCCCTTTAAACCCAAACACATATGCATTACACAGGTTCTGAGGCTAATTTAATGCAAATAAGGCACCAAGTGAGTTTAATTACCACCTTAATCAGCCACAGAACCTGTGTAATTAATATGTGTTTTAAAAGAGATAAGGTGGCAACCCAAGGTATGATCTTTATTTCACAGTTACATGGTTCAGCTTGGACTAATGTAAGTATGCATATCTCATACCTGAGGGACCACTGTGGAAGGTGACAATCACTGTTGTAGATGGCACTACTACAATGATTGCCACAATTTTCCTTTCTGCACAGTGACTACATGGGGTCACTCACTCAATACTGCAGTCATTCACAGGAGACAAGCCCCATACAGTACTACTACTGTACTGTGCAGGTATGGCCAGGGAGAGAAGACTTGCAGTGCTGAATGTCAACTAACACAGGATGCTGGAGGCTTCATATCTTGGCAAGTATGCATTTGAGAAAGGAGGAGGTTGGGATCTGTTAGGCTGGCAAAGAGAGCACAAAAAAAAAATGCAGTTTACCTGAAAGTGCACTAATTCTTTAGACTGACCCTATTAAACTTCACTGAAGTTAATGTTACTACTGCTTGTATGCTACCTGTGATTGGGAGGAATGGTTGCTTTTTTTCAGCGGCTTATATAACTTGTGTTAAATTCCCTGTAAGTATTCATTACATTCATTACACAATTTAGACTGGGAAAAGCTAATCAGTGGTTCAGGAGTCAATTCTGGCTTTTTACTGCTTCTGATGTTGCTTGCAGAGTATTCTGTACAGCACAGGTGCTGAGCAGTAATGCAACCGCCTTGTCTGGACACCTCCTTAATTTTACACTTTCACAGGCCTGGAACCAGCCTAATGCCCCGTACACACGGTCAGACTTTGTTCGGACATTCCGACAACAAAATCCTAGGATTTTTTCCTACGGATGTTGGCTCAAACTTGTCTTGCATACACACGGTCACACAAAGTTGTCGGAAAATCCGATCGTTCTGAACGCGGTGATGTAAAACACGTACGTCGGGACTATAAACGGGGCAGTGGCCAATAGCTTTCATCTCTTTATTTATTCTGAGCATGCGTGGCACTTTGTTCGTCGGATTTGTGTACACACGATCGGAATTTCTGACAACCGATTTTGTTGTCGGAAAATTTTATATCCTGCTCTCAAACTTTGTGTGTCGGAAAATCCGATGGAAAATGGAATTTCCGACAACACGCTCCGATCAGACATTTTCCATCGGAAAATCCGACTGTGTGTACGGGGCATAAGGCTGACTAATGTTTTCCTCAAACCGTATATTATTATTACTTCAACATTTTTAGGTTTTATTAGAAATAATAAGTTGAAATTTGAACAGATCATGTGAAATGCAATGCCGCAAGGGTACAGTAATCTATAACAGGGAATCAGATTTAATCTTTTAACAGTTTTGTGCAGACAGAAGAGAAGACTACTGATGACTCATTGCTATGGACTGGTGCATTTGCCTTTTACCTTGTGAGCCTCGGTTCACACCAGAGGCGACCTGCACAGGACAGCCGGGGCGACTTGCAAGACGACTTCTGCATAGAAGTCTATGCAAGTCGCCCCCAAAGTAGTACAGGAACCTTTCTTCTAAGTCGGAGCGACTTGTGTCGCTCCGATTAGAACGGTTCTATTGTACAGAACGGGAGGCGACTTGTCAGGCGGCTAGGTCGCCTGACAAGTCGCCCCCGTGTGAACCGAGCCTAAAGGTATTAGCGATTTGCCCAATCTGAGTAAAACAACGGGTTTGCTTTACTCCCCCTTTTAACCCCAACAGTCATATATACTATCCTGTAACTCCATTCCCTGTTTAGAGCCAAAAAAAAATTCCAGGTACCCAATGCATGAGTTATGATTTATGGCTTACAAATAGCTTTGCACTTATTCCTGGAGACTAGATGGATCAGTGGAGGCATAAGAGGAAGGTAGGCATAGGCTTCTACAAGTCTAAAATCAGCAAAACCTACATCTGCTTCAACAATTTGACAACCGTTGGGTCCCCCAATGGCGTTGGCATCTTCACTTTGGCTCTTTCCATGGGGGGGGTTCATTCTTCAGCCATCTTGATTGGCCAATGTGGGATGACGTCACTCCGTGCCTGCCTGTGCAGGAGTTCATTCATTCTGGAACACAGGCACTCTGTCTCTTCTGCGGTAAAGAGCCTGCCTGCTCGCAGTTTATTCCTTTTTTCCTTTAGTGTCACTTTAAAGTATATGCAAACTCTAACAATAAACGTATATTTTTGATCCCTTTTGGTCTGGTAATATATAGAGATGTAGCGAAATTTCACCGGCAGAAACATATCGGGCCAAAATGGTGTTTTTGCCAACAGAGGAAAAAGGCAGTGGGAATAGGGTCTTAAACACATGCAATTTTGCCGTGATTTTACCTCTATTTTATTGTGCCTATGGTGTATTTTCCATCGTGTGACTCAAAAAACACTCCAAAAACATAACACGGGTGTGTTATTGATGAGTTCTTGCTGCGTTTTTAAAGCATTTCAACGGGGAGCTGTGTTTTTGGTGCATTCTTTTTTAACTGACTAAAAATCCAGCAAGCAAGATTTTTAACACCACAAAGGTAGCCCAACGGACCAGTGTGAAGACATACATAGAATTTAAAGGGATGCATTTTTCCTTAGCTAAAGGTGCCGATAATGGCTAACAATAAATTCATATTCATTTAAATTCATGATATTAATTAAAATGTTGAATATAATACAATTATATATAAAATATATATATTTTTTCAAAACTGTCATTTTCAGTTTTGGTTTTCGGCCAAGTGCTTCCTGCATTTTTGGTACCAAAATGTCCATTCGGTACAACTCTAGTAATATACCATTGAAGGTGTTTTGATATATCTGTTCAATAAGTTAAAGAAATTCCTGATAAGGCTGCAAGAATTCTTGTCAACTAGAAACCTCCCGTGCTCTATACATGCACTTCAATCATGTTAGTTACCTTGTTCCCATCTATCTCTAAGGTTTACAAAAGACCTCCCCTCTATGTTATGGAGAAAAGGAGAGTGGAAGGTGTTTGCAGTCCTGTCCTATGTAGCCCTTGCTGCATCTCAAAAGATATATTACAGTGAGTGGACATTGTCGCCAAAGGACAGGAACTGTGTTACTGGCAGGGTTACCAAGTGATAATAAAGTGAAAAAAAGCCTGAAAAAGGAATATAAATGCAGCCACCACATAGAAGGACTGTTCTTGGGTTTATACAACCTTTAAGGTGAACCCATGGGTCTGCCTTGCAAAGCCATAGCATAGATTTACTTTGTTAGCCACACAGCACTTTGATATTACACCAGCTAAATGAGCTGTGTAGAGCAAGGACCTACCTAAACAATTCTTTCATTTATAACCAGTCAGGTCGGTCAAAGTACTACAATTAGAAGAAATGTTCATTATATACCTGATCAAATCTAATGCCGCGTACACACGAGCGGACTTTACGGCAGACTTTGTCTGGCGGACTGGATTTCGTCAGACAATTCGATCGTGTGTGGGCTCCAGCGGACTTTGTTTTCTCAAATGTTGGACAGACTTAGATTTGAAACATGTTTTAAATCAATCCGTTGAAATCGAGTCCGGTCGAAAAGTCTGTATGCTAGTTCAACGGACAAAAAGCCACACTAGGGCAGCTATTGGCTACTGGCTATGAACTTCCTTGTTTTAGTCCGGTCGTACGTCATCACGTACGAATTCGACAGACTTTGGTGGATTGTGTGTAGGCAAGTCCGTTCATTCAGAAAGAACGTCGTAAAGTCCGTCGAAAAGTCTGCCGGGCAAAGTCTGCCGTAAAGTCCGACCGTGTGTACGCGGCATAAGACAAGTCAGTTTTAATTGTCAGACCAGGAGAAAATCTAACGTCTAGGAAGCACCAGCAGAAAGCATTGGCCAAGGCTTGCTTGGGAACAGGTTGGAAAATGCTGTCTAATTGCTATTGCTTTCACCATGATAAGCCTGCCCTTAAGGAGCTTGCAACTTGTATCTTCTCACTCTCTCTACAGCTTAAACATGAGTGGCTGCATGTTAGGACCATTAACATAGGTGTGCGCAGCCTCTTGCATTAGGGTGTGCACCCCAAAGCTCAAATACATATGCATGTGTATATGTACTGATGGTGTCAGTAGGGCAGTGGACAGTGTAAGTTAGTTAATTTTCTTTTCCCCAAATTTTTGGCCTTGTGTAACATTTTTTTTGGGTGGATGAAATATCAGTGGTCAAAACAGGGGGGAATATGCAGCACACAAGGCAATTAGGGTGTGCCCAGGCACACCTGGCACACCCTGTGCGCACGCCTATGACCATTAATATTTAAGACAACAATGGACTTCTCACAGGCCTGAGACCTCAGCACTACTTTCATCCCTTGCATGGACACTGATTATCTTTCCTACACAGAAAAGAAAATTAAAAAAACTGTGCCAGTAACAAGTATTTTCAATTTTCAGAAGTGTCCACTGTCACTTTACAGTCAACAATGCTTGAATGGGTTGTACCATATCTGGCCAAACTTAGCATAGCTTACCTCCACCTGTTATATTTGAATGTGTCTCACAGGAGGTCTTATGATCTTATGGTCTAACACCTGAAAGATGTCATTTGTACTCATGAGAAAATGATTCAGAAGCTTGTTAGAAGTGAGGGCAGGGACACATTTTTTACTCTATTAATATGATTACTTGACTGCATGTCTCCTGGTTGATAGACTGGTGCTCTGACCTTGGTCTTTATACTAGCGAATACACAGGGGTAATGTTCCGCTGCACCTGGCCTCTCTCACTGCCTCACCTCCCACAGCTTGTCACCTATTTAACATTTCAATGTGGCGACATAAGGGCTCAATAATCCACAGGGTCAATAATTCATTAACGTTCAGAGTGATTAATGGCAGCGGCTAAGGATTGGTAAATGCAAGCGGAAAGCAAGCAGAGCCTGGATATCAACGTCCATCTATCCAGATGACCCTGCTGCAAGGTTGTTGGGATTAATGGAGGGTTGGTGTGAGGAGGGAGCTGTATGTTTAGTGAAGCCCCTAATAGCTCTGCCAAGGGGATCCCAAGAGGGAAAAATGTTTTAAGTGCAAATGGGAATGAAATTCTGAATATGTGCATTTTAATATGACTCTATAATAAGCACTCAGCCACAGGCAGCCATATGGGTGTATGCTTGTGACAGTTCTGTGTGCAAAGAGCAGCGACTTACAATGGTACTCACCATCTCTCGAGTGAAGGATCACATTAGTAAAATACATATGTATGTCCACAGGAGATGGAAGATGTGTACATTTATATATTCTGAATGCACAATACATGTAATGCTCCCAAAGTGCTATCATAAATTCAATGTCCAACCAACAAAATCCACATAGCATATTCTGACTTGAACGAATAAAAATGATAATGTGGTTGATACGGCAGGGGGGGATGGTGCAATAGGGGAACAGATTATATATGATTCTTCTGGAGGGCAATGAAAAAATATTGCTTTAATTCTTGTGTGTTCCTGAAACTGGTAAAGGGGATATAGTTTGAATATACAATACATACTGTATTTACAGTATACTATAACACAGGCACTGTAATGTCTATATAAGACACTTAGGGGCCTATGCCCAGGGAGTGGGGTTAGATGCTTGTGGCATAAGAATAGGTTTACAATCTGTAGTTATATATTATGCTTTCTCTGGACATTTTTTAGTTCATCCAGAAGCAGAATGGTTGCTGGGAGCAATCACAAATAACACGCTGGCTCTCTTCTTTTTCTGGAATTGCACATAGAAACCAGACAGTGCACCACTTCATTAGCATATTCTCCCAGATATATTCTGATTTAATAGTCATGTGATATGGTAAAAAGCAAAATCAGTGAAATCTATATTAAATATGTGCTATTATTATAAAACTATGTTAAAGCGGTATTTAATTCTGCTATATAATATTCTTTTTAGGGCCCCGCCAGGTGGTTTATGTCATATATGTCACAGTATATTAGTACATTATGGCAGACTTAACTGTCAAACAGTGCCCTCCAGCGCTGCGGAGGGTTTGATCCAACGGGCTCATGGCGTTTCCATCTTCGCCCCATCTTCCTTACGGGTTTTGTGCCTTTGGCCATTTGAAAGGTGGGGTCGCATGGATAATGATGGGTAATTGAAAGTGACAGAAGGGCCTAAAGCTGTACTTCAGGTAAATTATTGCAGCTCGGCGTTCAAGAATACTTACCAAATGTATTTTTAAACGCATGCAGTTTAGACACCTGAATTTGACTTGGTATCAGACTCTTGCAGTCCCTGTACAGCAGAGCTCAGACTGATGGAAGCAAAGAAGCAGCAGAAGCAGCAAATGAGTTGTGCTGCAGAAGCATGCTGATAGGGAGAGAGAGCAAAGAGCTCATCAGTCTGCTTCTTCCCTTCTCATTGTCCAGTCACAGGATGTGGAGGAGACATGTACAGTATCTCACAAAAGTGAGTACACCCCTCACATTTTTGTAAATATTTTATTATATCTTTTCATGTGACAACACTGAAGAAATGACACTTTGCTACAATGTAAAGTAGTGAGTGTACAGCTTGTATAACAGTGTACATTTTCTGTCCCCTCAAAATAACTCAACATACAGCCATTAATGTCTAAACCGCTGGCAACAAAAGTGAGTAC
Organism: Lithobates clamitans; assembly: GCA_037952925.1. Classification (NCBI taxonomy): domain Eukaryota; kingdom Metazoa; phylum Chordata; class Amphibia; order Anura; family Ranidae; genus Lithobates; species Lithobates clamitans. The sequence continues at coordinate 1,256,499 of JBBGZY010000925.1, read as the reverse complement.
ACCCCTAAGTGAAAATGTCCAAATTGGGCCCAAAGTGTCAATATTTTGTGTGGCCACCATTATTTTCCAGCACTGCCTTAACCCCCTTGGGCATGGAGTCCTCTTCCACTCCTCCATGATGACATCACAGAGCTGGTGGATGTTAGAGACCTTGCGCTCCTCCACTTTCCGTTTGAGGATGCCCAACAGATGCTCAATAGGGTTTATGTTTACCCTCAGCTGCTTTAGCAAGGCAGTGGTCATCTTGGAGGTGTGTTTGGGGTCGTTATCATGTTGGAATACTGCCCTGTGGCCCAGTCTCCGAAGAGAGGGGATCATGCCCTGCTTCAGTATGTCACAGTACATGTTGGCATTCATGGTTCCCTCAATGAACTGTAGCTCCCCAGTGCCGGCAGCACTCATGCAGCCCCAGACCATGACACTCCCACCACCATCCTTGACTGTAGGCAAGACACACTTGTCTTTGTACTCCCCACCTGGTTGCCGCCACACACGCCTAACACCATCTGAACCAAATAAGTTTATCTTGGTCTCATCAGACCACAGGTCATGGTTCCAGTAATCCGTATCCTTAGTCTGCTTGTCTTCAGCAAACTGTTTGCGGGCTTTCTTGTGCATCATCTTTAGAAGAGGCTTCCTTCTGGGACGACAGACATGCAGACCAATGCAGTGTGCGGCGTATGGTCTGAGCACTGACAGGCTGACCCCACACCCCTTCAACCTCTGCAGCAATGCTGGCAGCACTCATACATCTTTTTCCCAAAGACAACTTTTGGATATGACGCTGAGCACGTGCACTCAACTTCTTTGGTCGACCATGGTGAGGCCTGTTCTGAGTGGAACCTGTCCTGTTAAACCTCTGTATGATCTTAGCCACCATGCTGCAGCTCAGTTTCAGGGTCTTGCCAATCTTCTTATAGCCTAGGCCATCTTTATGTAGCACAACAATTCTTTTTTTCAGATCCTTAGAGAGTTCTTTGCCATGTGGTGCCATGTTGAACTTCCAGTGACCAGTATGAGACAGTGAGAGCGATAAAACCAAATTTAACACACCTGCTCCCCATTCACACCTGAGACCTTGTAACACTAACAAGTCACATGACACCGGGGGGGGAAAATGACTAATTGGGCCCAATTTGGAAAATATTTACAATATTTACAAAAATGTGAGGGGTGTACTCACTTTTGTGAAATACTGTAATGCCCCGTACACACGGTCGGATTTTCTGATGGAAAATGTCCGATCGGAGCGTGTTTTCGGAAATTCCGACCGTGTGTGGGCTCCATCGGACATTTTCCATCGGATTTTCCGACACACAAAGTTTGAGAGCAGGATATAAAATTTTCCGACAACAAAATCCGTTGTCGGAAATTCCGATCGTGTGTACACAAATCCGACGGACAAAGTGCCACGCATGCTCAGAATAAATAAAGAGATGAAAGCTATTGGCCACTGCCCCGTTTATAGTCCTGACGTACGTGTTGTACGTCACCGCGATCAGAATGATCGGATTTTGCGACAACTTTGTGTGACCGTGCGTATACAAGACAAGTTTGAGCCAACATCCGTCGGAAAAAAATCCTAGGATCTTGTTGTCGGAATGTCCGAACAAAGTCCGACCGTGTGTACGGGGCATAAGTGTTATTTAACTGCAGCTGAGAAAAATCAGGTTTCTGCCCTGCCAATTAGGCCTGCGCTGTGTGGAAGAGGTGTGTTAATCTTAGAACTGGATGCACAGAAACTAAAATCCTTTATCAGGTAAAACAGCTCTACTTTATGTCTTTCATTTGTGTACAGCCGTTTGGCCACAGTCCATCCTTAAATACATACATTTCCTGGAGAACCGCTGCTTCTGACTTTCTCTAGCAGTGGTCACAATAATAAAAGCCTAGCCATTTGATCATGATATCTATGATAAAGGGGAGTATCGGACGATTTGAACTCTGATGCTCCCCTTTAACCAAAATGCTAAGGCCATTGGTAATTTCATCAGCACTGGAGGAAAGTCTAATAATAATAAGCACTTCTGCTCTGCATTCTTTTTTTTTGCACACATGTAAAAAATCTGCATTTTTAGCCACATAACTACCTAAAACCCCCACAACAATATATATTGTCTGAAAGTAGATACTGTGTAAAATAAAAAGATGTTAGTTGCCATTTTTTATGCAGCACAATATTTGCGTGTGCATTTGTGGGTGTGTGCAGAGCAATGGGGTTTTTTGTTTTTTGGCTATAATAAATTGTATTACATTCTTTTTAATTATTTATTTTTAATTAACTTTATTGCTGTCACAAAGGGGTTAAAGCGGAGCTCCAGGCTCCTTCAGAAAAAAAAAGTCAGCAGCTATAAATACTTACCTGTCCATGAATCCATCGCTGTCTTCACCTGAGCTGATTTTCCAATCAGTTCTCGGGTGCTGCCACCGCCATCTCGGCTAGTGGAAACCAGCAGTGAAGCCTTGTGCCTTCACAGTTGGTTCCCTACTGAGCATGCGTTGCACCTTTTGAATGGCCCCGTGGCAGAGCAAGGAGGATGGGAGACGAACTTCCTGATGAGTTTGCCGTGGCGAAGTCAGACAGAAGTGGGAATGGGTACCCGTCAAAAACAGATACCCACTTCTCCCCTTCCCCCGAAAGGTGTCTAATGTGGCAGTGGAAGGGGGAGGAGGAGGCAAGGCAAACAAGTGGAGCTTGCCCTTTAGGGCTTTAACAAACCCACATGTCAAAGCATTTCGCAGGTGACAGGTACCCTTTATGGAGACACTGGGGGGTCTATTAGAACCCAGTGTCTCTCTTGAACTCCAAAGCAACTAACCAAGCACAGAACCTCTCTTCTCAGATGTTCCTTGGTCTCTTCCTGGATGTAGTCCTGCGCTCCAAGAGATAATGCACATAGGGGGGGGTCACTTGTGAAAGTGAACAAGAGGCTATACAGCTGCCCAGGTCACTTTCACTTTACAGTACTTTTGAGGAAAACAGGCACAAGCTGATGGTGGCTAATGCAGCCAAGAACAAAAATGTAAAGTATTGCAGCTTACCTGTCTTTAGATGTGGTGGCTGTAGTCGTTTTCTTTTTTTCCTTTATTTAAACATGGTATTCCTGAGATTAACTCACTTGCTGTACTAGGGTGACAACCGTACTAAGCAGTGCTGTCACCCTAGGACAGGGAAGGTGTTGGGACAACATAACACTGTGTTGGGACTGCATAACCCCTGCCTCTTATCACAACAAGAGGAGGTGTTTGTAGTCCATGGAGATAGCAGGGAACAATGTTAAAGCAGAAGTATAGGAAGTATAGGAAGTTATCAGCTTACGAGTTTTCTATCTGGAAGAACAGCTATTTTTTTCTGCACTTATTGAATAAATATAATAAAACACTTCCAATTGTATATTTAACAGACCAAAAGGAAGAAAAAAATAGAAATGTATTGCTAGAGTTTACATACACTTTAAGCAGCATTAAATAGATGACAAGTGTACTTTACCTCACAATGGAATACCATTTAAAGGTTGAATACATGGGTAGCGGGTTCACAAGCAAGCCATGAGAAAGCAATGAGGTGCTTTCAGGAAAAAGAGATGGCTCTTGAGACGTGTTCACCATACCTTTACCATGTTCTCACATTGCATTTCCATTGCCTTGTAAAGAGACATAAAAGCACTTTAAATGCAACAGAGAAAGATGTGCCATTTACAAAAATATAATGTATGAAAATCAATGATAAATGTAAGGAAACATTGCTTTCTATGATCTATTCTAAGATACAGACCCATGCAAACAGTGTCCCATGTTGGCAGTGTAAGACACACTCCCCCATTGTTATCTGGTATACAAATACACTCTCATTGCGGCTGAGGAAAACCTGGGGTAGGCACATCGTGCCACAATGCAAAGAAAGTGTTAACAGCTTACACCATGACATCTGCTGAACACTCCGTGTGTTTCTGTCCATAATTGGTAATTAAAAATCTCCATTAAAAGTTCATTGTGCTCGCCTGAAACTGGTAAAAAAAAAAAAATGGTTTATTCTTGGAAGTCTGCCTTGTAAAATTATGACAGCGGTTAATGGGAATCTTAATTAACAAAACACAAAAGTACATTTTATTTTTTCTACTTCCTTTATTTCTGCCTGCTTCTCCTCTGCCAAATGTTTAGTGTGTTTAACTGTGGGGTCTCATCTGGGATGTCATGTGACCAGGATGAGGCAACCTTCCCCAGCCGCCACTGTAATCTGAGAACTTTACATACACGCTTCACTGCCAAAGAGCAAACTCATAGGCTGCCATTGCTGCCCATCTTCTGAAAATACTAGTGGCCTGACTGTCTTTAGCTTCTAGCTAAGAACCCTTCATTTTACAAGGCAATGTAATAAAACTCAGCAACATCATTTGTGAGAAGCTTTGTGCCACTCCTGGCAGACCTGTCAATCTGGACCACAGCATGCCCTGGCTATGCAGAAATCCAACCCTGGCAAGGAGGCACAACAGAGTGCTCCTCCATATGACCTGCACAATGATGAAAAGTCAGCAACATGCCAATCTTCTGAATACCCTTTATAAAAATCTGTCAGCAATTCACTTTCATGAGTCTAAGCTCTCAGGTACCCTTTGGCTTACACCCAACACATCTCATGAGTACCCTTTAATTCACACCAAACACATCTCATGAGTACCCTTTAATTCACACCAATCACATCTCATGAGTACCCTTTAATTCACACCCAACACATCTCATGAGTACCCTTTAATTCACACCCAACACATCTCACAGCTTTTACCTCACACTCACACCCTTTAACTCACACCCAATATATCTCACAAGCACCTTTACACCACACCAAACACATCTAACAAGTACCCTTTAATTCACACCACACACCTCACAGATACCCTTTAATTACCAACATAGCACATCTCACAGATACCCTCTAAATCACACCCAACATATCTCAAAGGTACCCCTTAACTCACACCCAATATATCTCACATGTGCCCTTAAACTCACACCCAACACATCTAAGAGGTACCCTTTAACTCACGCCTAATATATCTAACAGGTATCCTTTAACTCACGCTCAACTAATCTGATAGTCTATTTGTGTTATCAAACATAGTGTGTAACTTTGCCACATATTTTCCTTTTGCTTAAGATATGTCCAACCAAGCACAGCGTTATACTCTGAACTGTGTGTTCAGCTGCTAAAATGAGGTAGATGTGAACCTTTACACATCCCACAGAGCAGCAAATAGATTTTCTTCCTATCTTTAATAACATTACCCTATTATCTGCTCTACCTCATCAATTCTGCAAGCCGTTCGGCTGATATGGCAAAGTAGGAGAAAGAAAGCGATCTTTATTTAATGAATATAATAAATGCACAGTGCAGTTAGTGGACATAATAATATTAGAGGCTTAATTCAAATTACCTATTAACCTCTGTGAGGTTTAATACTTTTAATTGCGATGATTCATTCTAAATTGTTGGCGTGGGTCCAGGCGTGGGCAAAATATCTATTAAATTTTACTATTGTTAAATTAATATTACAAAGGGTGGGGGTGGGGGGGGGCAATTTAAGCAGCCATTCTTACCTCAAACAAAATAACCACAGGTACCTGGTGTAGATGTGTTTTAGAAGGATTGTTCTGACCCGTGTTCACGTAACGTGCCAGTCCATTTAGGAACTTAAAAAATGGAACTGCCACAATAATTTTATTCTAAAAATGGACCAATTAGACCACATTCCGAGAGGTAATTCTGAAAATGTCCTGTCTATTATCACCTGTTTTTTTTTTTCATTTGAGCTACTTTTTAAGATAGAACTGCAAACATTTTTGGTCTTAAAGAGAAACTGTTAGTTTTCATTTGTAGAATACATCACAAATGGTTATAATACCACAAAGCATCTTGATACTTTTCTGCAAACGAAATGACTTGAAAAAGCTTTGGTCTCTTGGTGTGTAAAGGTGCCCTACTTCAGTAAGACGGACCCGTGTGCTAGGGCTGATGCAGACAAAACTATCAGTGGACTACAGGCAACACAGGTGATTAGTCATTTGCCCTTCTCCCAACCTTCAAATATCAGTTCCCCTCCAAACTCTTTTTCCCAACAGTTAGAGGATGTTCACTTAATTTTCATCAGGCAGCCCGTTAACTTTCATGATGCGTGAAGGACTGTTTGAACTTTCACACCTTATATGTGACCTGAAAGGTCAATTTGAGACACTTCTGAGATTTTTTAGAATTCATTTACACGTGCACTTACCTCCCTTTGACCTGCAATTTACCTTTTTTAAGTAGGTTTTGCATCCCCATAGACATGTATGGGAATGCAAAGCAAGTTTAAAGTGAACAAAGGCCCTAATGCAAAACAGACTATTTATTAGGGGAGCTTTTAGGACAGATACTCGTAGAACAGAGTAGGTATCTGTGGTAGCCCCACACCTAACAACTAGCCTCAGCAGTGCTAATCACAAATAAGAAACTGTCCTCTTTTTTCTTTCTTTTTGATCTGGCAGGGTTCAGAAAGCTTCTCTTCTCCCTGATGTTCAGGGCTGTGGGCTGTTCCTCTGCATTCTTGTGTAGATTGCAGTGCTAATGGCCCTGCATTATACATGATGAAGTCAGCATGCAACCCCAGGCTGGAGTGTCTTAGAGAAGAGGCTTCAAGTGTTGCACAGATGGAGCATGCCAGAGGAAAGTTTATGTGTATATGTTGGATACTAATATTTATAGGTAATCCATGGATAATTTAATTGCCTCTTGGGAATCAGAAAGGAATTTTTTCCCCTGCTGGAGCAAATGGGATCATGATTTATTGTTTTGGATACTAATATTTATAGGTAATCCATGGATAATTTAATTGCCTCTTGGGAATCAGAAAGGAATTTTTTCCCCTGCTGGAGCAAATGGGATCATGATTTATTGTTTTGCCTTCGTATGGATCAACTGTGGGTATATGGAGGTCTTGTGTGTGTGTGTGTGTGGTGGGGGGGGGGGGGTTGTTTGATTGTTTTTGTTTTTTTTTTTTGTTTTTTGGGGGGTTGACCTGGATGGACTTGCAACTTCTTTAAACCAGATTAACTATGTAACTAATTACACCTTACTGTTACACCTTACTGTATTACTCTACCCACTATACTTAATGAGCATATACCCCCTGCAGGGGGGGGCACAAGGCAGGGGTAATTGTTGCGTGACTCCTGGAGTTGGGCTTTAATCTTGAATGGCAGAACAGGCCATTACTAATGAGGTAAAACTAGTTTTTAAAGGCACACAAATGAGGGTTAAGCAAAGCTCCAGGCAAAAATCATAATCTCAGCAGGAATTCAAATGTATGAAGAATGCATGTGCTAACACTCGTAGAGGTGAACATCCTTTATGTGCACCCCCTGAATCATGGTTATGATGCTTAACCATCTCATAAGTGAATATAGGATATGGCTGCTAAAATTCTGCTTCCTCAGTCACTTCTCCAACCTCAGACCCTCAGTAACCTCTCCCCCCTCATACTCTAGCAGCACATTAATAAGGTCTTGTGTGTGCTTTCTCTCCTGTAGGCATGTTCTAGTGTTAGACTGGCATCGCAGTGATAAGCAAAAGATCCCTAATTGGCTTTCCAACCCATTTTAAATTCTTCAGAAAATTACAAGAAACTAAGATCAGGATACATTCACGTACTAGTTGTATTTAAAAGTGTTTAATAATTGAATAAAAACATGCCTGGATCTAAAGGTATTTTATTTCTATTGGCATTGAATTCTATGTTAAAGTGTCAATCTAATTACTCAATCTTATGTAATCTTAATATGTTAAAGTGGAGTTTCACCCACTTTTACAACTCTTCAGCATCCCTCACTAAACCGTGCGCTGTAAACACATTGGATATTTTTTAATTTTTTTTCTCAGCACCTACTGTATATCTGCTGTATTAATTTTTCACTTCCTCCTCCCTGGCCGCGGCCCATCGCATCATTTCCTGTTTGCAATGCCTTCTGGGAAGGGGCGGCAACTTCCTCTGAAACTGCCGTTGCTATGGAAACCTGATCTGAAACCTATTACACTGCTTGTGCTGCACTGAGCATGTGCGAGATCTGCAAGGATGAGATCCAGGAAGAAATACAGTCTGGCTTCAGATGCCCACACTTAAGATGGCCACGGCCTGCTGTAATTTTATAAAATAACAAACTACTGCTATAAACTAACAAAACAGACCTTAGTTTACAGACTAACTTTACTAGAATACATTAAGCTTGTGTATTATAGGGGTATTTTTATTTAAAAAGTAATTTTTAATCTTTTTAAATCTAAAGCTTTCATTAAAATAATGGTGATCCCACCATGAAGGTTTGTGTTAGGGCACTTCCTGCTATATGAATACAATGCTCTGTCCTTCTCTCCAAATTGTTTCCTGCATTGTCACCCTATCACACATGTCACCATTAGGCAACTCGCCCTGAGAAACATTATGGAGATATCACTGGAGTGCATGTACAGTCAGGTCCATAAATATTGAGACATCGACACAATTCTAATCTTTTTGGCTCTATTCACCACCACAATGGATTTGAAATGAAACGAACAAGATGTGCTTTAACTGCAGACTTTCAGCTTTAATTCGAGGGTATTTACATTCAAATCAGGTGAATGATGTAGGAATTACAACAGTTTGTATATGTGCCTCCCACTTTTTAAGGGACCAAAAGTAATGGGACAGATTAACAATCATCCATCAAACTTTCACTTTTTAATACTTGGTTGCAAATCCTTTGCAGTCAATTACAGAAGACTGGAACGCATAGACATCACCAGACACTGGGTTTCATCCCTGGTGACGCTCTGCCAGGCCTCTACTGCAACTGTCTTCAGTTCCTGCTTGTTCTTGGGGCATTTTCCCTTCAGTTTTGTCTTCAGCAAGTGAAATGCATGCTCAATCGGATTCAGGTCAGGTGATTGACTTGGCCATTGCATAACATTCCACTTCTTTCCCTTAAAAAATTCTTTGGTTGCTTTTGCATTATGCTTCGGGTCATTGTCCATCTGCACTGTGAAGCGCCGTCCAATGAGTTCTGAAGCATTTTGCTGAATATGAGCAGATAATATTGCCCGAAACACTTCAGAAATCATCCTGCTGCTTTTATCAGCAGTCACATCATCAATAAATACAAGAGAACCAGTTTCATTGGCGGCCATACATGCCCACGCCATGACACTACCAACACCATGCTTCGCTGATGAGGTGGTATGCTTTGGATCATGAGCAGTTCCTTTCCTTCTCCATACTCTTCTCTTCCCATCACTCTGGTACAAGTTGATCTTAGTCTCATCTGTCCATAGGATGTTGTTCCAGAACTGTGAAGGCTTTTTTAGATGTTGTTTGGCAAACTCTAATCTGGCCTTCCTGTTTTTGAGGCTCACCAATGGTTTACATCTTGTGGTGAACCCTTTGTATTAACTCTGGTGAAGTCTTCTCTTGATTGTTCACTTTGACACACATACACCTACCTCCTGGAGAGTGTTCTTGATCTGGCTAACTGTTGTGAAGGGTGTTTTCTTCACCAGGGAAAGAATTCTTCGGTCATCCACCACAGTTGTCTTCTGTGGTCTTCCGGGTCTTCTCGTGTTGCTGAGCTCACGGTGCGTTCCTTCTTTTTAAGGATGTTCCAAACAGTTGATTTGGCCACACCTAATGTTTTTGCTATCTCTCTTTGTTTTGTTTTGTTTTGTTTTTTTCAGCCTAATGATGGCTTGCTTCACTGATAGTGACAGCTCTTTGGATCTCATATTGAGAGTTGACAGCAACAGATTCCAAAAGCAAATAGCACACTTGAAATTAACTCTGGACCTTTTATCTGCTCCTTGTAAATGGGATAACATGGGGAATAACACACACCTGGCCATGGAACAGCTGAGCAGCCAATTGTCCCATTGCTTTTGGTCCCTTAAAAAGTGGTAGGCACATATACAAACTGTTGTAATTCCTACACCGTTCACCTGATTTGGATGTAAATACCCTCAAATTAAGGCTGAAAGTCTGCAGTTAATGCACATCTTATTCGCTTCATTTCAAATCCATTGTGGTAGTGTATAGAGCCAAAAAGATTAGAATTGTGTCGATGTCAAAAATATTTATGGACCTAACTGTACCTAGAGTGATGGTGGCTGAAAGCGACTGCAGGAGACCTGTGGAACTGAGATGCAACAAAGAATGAAAAAGAGGTATTCTCTAAGTGACAAAGTGGCAGTTGTTTATGATACACAAATAAAATGTCATCTGGTATGGGTTTTACATCTACATTAAAGAAAACGTGTAGTATAGCCTATCATTGCTCTGGGTAGGAAAGGTATAACAAAAACAGCTTTGAAAGGCTACAGGTAGCCCAAATAACAGCTTTGCTAGGTAAAAGAATGGTAAAAAGTACTAGATCTGAACTACTTTCGAAAGCATCTCTGTGTGATATTAATTCCTAGGTAAGGTCAAAGAGCAGCCAAGCTCCAAAGCCTGACAGCCAAAAGGAAAATGGCAGGGCTTTTAGCAAAAAAGCATCATCCATGAAACAGAGCGAGACCAAGGGCCGAAGGGCATAACAGCACGACAGTAAGCATACAAGAAATTAAAGAAGAGATGAAAGAAAAGACTGTAGATACAGCGGAGAAGGGAGGGCCAACCGACAAAGAGCAATTACTTTGATCTGCTGTAGAGGTAAAGGGTGGGGAGGAATCAATAAATAATTCAATTTCCAAGTGAATGAAGGCAGACCGCAAAGTGAATGGATGAAAATGAATAAAGTCAACATCACCTTTGACTCTGATAAGACGATCCTGCACTTAAAGATTTTGTTTCCCCACCAACATTTAATCTGTCGACTGGAAAATCTGTAGATTTAACCTCTAAAAGCCCAGGATGGCAGAATGACCACTTATAAATAATCCCTGATTTAATATTTTAGAAAATGGAGTTACCACAGCTACTGCACTACAGGAGTTTGATGTTACAGGTGCAAGTTTCCTCCATAAATGCTTTAAGGTCTGCATAAAGCCTAAACTACAGAGGAAATTTAGGTACATGTGGCCCTCCAGGATCCATCCAAAAGGCAATCCCTCTTAAAATAAGTCAGAAGGTGTCAAAACCTGTGTCTGTTTATTTTTTACTATTCTTGTTCTGTTGGTAAGATTTTCCTTCACTTTCTAGAGATGCAACAGGAAGTTAGCCAAAACCTCAACAAAGTAAAAAAGAATTTCCCTCTTAGGCCTCTGCTGGCTGTAAACATACTGCAGCCATGGTGCCTTGTGCCGTGGAAAATTTAACGTGGCTTGTCAAGTTGAATTTGTATAGTACATACATAGTGATAGTAGAGCAAAAAACTTATGTTGACAGATGTGTCATTTTAATAGGCATACATTAGCATATGCATTAAGTTATATCCCGATGAAACTTAGGTTTGATTTCTCTCTTTATGGCTGAGCAACTGTCCCAATCATTGTACCCCTCATGGGAAATGCCCTGCCATAACCTCTCATGCTTCATGCGATCTATGTAGGTGTTGTCGAATGGGTCATGGGGAAATGTCTTGCCATCATCAGCCGGGTTTGATCTTGTGTCAGCCATGCTGTTGCCTTTTCACTTCCTTGTTATGTGCAGCCTGTAGGGTAGATCTTGCTTGGAGGAGGTGTCATGTTGTAGTGCTACAAAACCCATCAAAACACGCCAAAACGCATGTACATGTGTTTCTGATGTGCTTCTATTGATGTTTATGGACCCACAAATGCCCCATCCTGTACCAAAAGAAGTGCCTATATCTCATCCAAAACTATAATCATAGGAAATCACATGTGAACAGCCCAAAGAAAATAATGAGAAATGGCATTTTGTCTGTTGTTACGCTTCATAAAACATGGAACAAATCTCACAGGTGTGAATGGAGCCTAAGACCCACCATTTTTTATTAATTTACTATTAATAAAAATGGGAAAGACAGGCATGATTGAAAATTTGAAATAAATGAAAGTTATGAATAAGGTTTAGGAGGGCAGTATTTTCAATATGCAGCTAAGGAACACAGGGACATGACTTCAAACTAGCAGGAGGAAAGTACTATTTTCCTGAAAGATGATTCTTGGACTAGATTTGCAACAGAGGTAGTGCGTTAAGCAACAGTAGGTGAATTCAAACATGCTTGGGAAAAACATACATAGATCCATACTCCATGGACCATTTGGTATTTTTCTGCTGTCACACTTCTATGTTTCTAAATTAAAGGTGTCAGTACCATTAAGTAACTGATCAGGTTCCAGAAAAACAATAAAGGAACCAAGTGATGCCCGCACATACAGTACTTTTACACCCTTTCTTCAGCACCCCAGAGGCACTACATTTCATATTGCGATTAAAATAGAATTATAGACAAAACTTTTTTTTTTTTCTGTTTTGGATAGAGAAAGGGAGGGTTATAACCCCTGTTATATATTTTTTCGCCATCTCCTATAGCAGAGATTTCCCTTCACTTTCTGTCCCATAGGCAAACAGAAAGTGAGTGGAAATACCTGCAAATTAAGGGAATTCCTTGGGTACCCCCAGGTAACCACAACTGGTGTTCCCATTGGAAGATTTCCCCTCTATTATTTTTTGGGGACAACACAAAATTTAGATTTTTTTTTTCTTTCACTTTCAATGATAATGGTAAACAGGACAAATAGAGAGGGTGAATCTCCCTAATGGGGGCACAGGCAGCAATAAAAACTGGCAGGTATTCTAATCCCTCTCCACTTCATCCAGAACTAAAAATAAGTTTTGCCTTTAGTTATATTTTAAGGACAATATTCTACACCACATGTGTCAAACACAAGGCCCGCGGGTCGAATCCGACCCTCCAGGCCATTTCATGTGGTCCTTGCACCCCTTCTGCAGCTCCGCCCCCAGATTCTTCCCGGCAGCAGCACAAGGTAAGGGGGTTGCACTGTGATGTAAGGGAGGGTGTGGGACCCTTGACTTCTAATGGATGGAGGGCTCGTAACAGCTGATGTAATTATTATTATGATTACTATACAGGATTTATATAGCGCCAACAGTTTACGCAGTGTTTTACAACATGAGGGAAGACAGTACACTTACAATACAAATCAATACAGGAGGGATCAGAGGGCCCAGCTTGTTAGAGCTTACAATCTAGTGGAGGGGTCAAGTGGAAACAAAAGGTAATAACTGTGGGGTTGAGCTGATGGAGAAAATTAAAATACAGTTGTTAGGTGTGGGTAGGGTAGGGTAGGCTTCTCTGAAGAGAAGGGTTTTCAGGAATCGTCTAAAAGCCAATAGAGTAGGACATAAGCGGACAGATTGGGGTAAGGCATTCCATAGGACTGGAGAGGCTTTGGAAAAGTCCTGGAGGCGAGCATGGGAGGAGGTGATGAGGGAGCTAGAGAACAGGAGGTTTTGAGAGGAACGAAGAGAACGAGTAGGTTGGTATTTAGAGACTAGGATAGTGATGTAACTGGGGGCTAAATTGTGGATGGCTTTGTAAGTAGTTGTTAGTATTTTTAATTTCATTCTTTAGCCGAGCCAGTGGAGGGATCGACAGAGAGGGGTAAATAGGGAGTGGGATGCTCTGGACAATACAATTCTATGCCAGTTGAAAAGGAGGGTCCCACACTGTTGGTATCATCCACAATAAATTTTATTGGAGACAGGACACCATGGCAAAACCATGTTCTATCTGAGCGGTCTCCAATAAAGTTTCATGTAGATGATACCAGCAGTGTGCGACCCTCCTTTTCAGACTTGCATCATCTGGTACAGGAGTATGAGTGGGTTTCTGTGCCGGTCTGCACCTGCCCTTTACAGCATAAGTCCTAAGTTTATTAATAAAACCAATAATAATCTAATGCAGAGGCAATTATATAATACGATTAAGAGTAGATATGTTTACTGTATAAAGTCTTACTGATACAACAGTCACTTTGAAGGCAACTATAATGCTGATGCAGCCCGCAATTGAATTAAGTTTGACACCTCCGTTCTACAACTACTGGTATTGTGGAGCCAGGAGTGATCTGCCTCCTGCAGCTTCCTATTGAACAGTAAAGCCACACATCATGGTGTTGGGCCAACAGGAGGTTGGCTGTTTTAGAAAGGGTCAAACCTTGCTTGTTACAGCACATTGGGATTTGGGGGCCAAAAGTATTAATAAAAAGCATGCAAAGGTACATCTAGGCAATGTGCCTAAATGATAGGTAGCATCAAGTATAGTAAAAACTCTAACAGAGAGGACTGGCATGAGCCTGGCATGAAGTAGAAGCTTTATTTTCGGTTATTAAGCTGAACGGTAGTCTAGTTAAACATATAGGCGACGCAGAAAACTCCTTTAATGTTCTATCTATATTAACAGGTTGTACTTGGGAGAAATTGCAAACAAACAAGCATAGAGTGGTTGTGTATACTTAACGGGATAAAATAAAAGAAGGAATGGGTGACTGACTGAGAGAAGGAAAGGGAAATAGCAGACTATGACAAGCAGAGAAGGGCACAGCCCTTGGGACTTGTTGATGACTGTTGTGCTTTGCCATGTCTGTGCATTAACACATGTTCACACAGTACATCAGTAATTCAAAGGGAACGCCTGCTGGGTATCGGCCCCTGTGGACTGTCTTTAATCGCACTCTGCTGAAATTACAGGCAGCATCGAGCCTACTCAGTCACCTTTCCATATTGCAAGGTGTTTCTGATCTGTCTGATGGCACTTTCCTTGCTAAAACAATATGTTCATTTAGCAACAAAATTCACTTACAGAAAAGACAGATTTCTACAGGGTATAGACAAGGCCCGCCTGTGGGGATTCTGCTGCTTAAAGCTGTAAACTATTTTATTAAAATCAGCAATAAAGGAATAACAGGGGGTTGATTTCACTTGTTAAACGTTGTCTGTTACAAATGCAGTCACAACCCCTGAGAGATCTTTCACATAGTGCTTTATGGTCACATAGAAAGAAAGAAATTAATAGACCCTAAAAAGCATATTACCTTGAACAATGGTGTTATATTTCATTACTAGATCTGAGACACTAAACATTACAAAAAGAAAAAAATAATGTTGAAATTATCAGGTGAAGCTTTTGTGACCTACAAGTTAATTTCTATGTGAAGCCTGACTTATTGAAGCTTACTTACAAAAATTGGAGCCCACCAGATCTGTTTCTCATGGCAATAAATTTGGTTCCAGGCAGAGGAGGAGGGGCCACAAGGGTCACAACTGCAACCTGACCTCTGCTCTTTGGCCTTCACCAACTTACTCTAACACCCAAATATCTGTTGTTGGTACCGTGTTTTACGATTATCCCTACGCGTTGGCAAGATCACACAATGCAGAGAGAAAAGCAATAAAGTACGCCTGTACCCCAACTTTGGACATTAAAATATTCACATATTCCTAACAAGCAGTAAAAGAGCTTAAAAAAAAAAACATCACTGACCTCTCTAGCTGCTTGTACTGTGAAGTAATTAATGCCCAAAGGTCACAACAAAGTCTGACATCTGGTTCAGTCCATTTCTAACATCTTAGAAATAGCTGCTTGATAAGGGTAGATAGGAACATCATCAGACCCTTTTCTGCATCTCATCCAATCAGAGAAAGCCTTGAATCCATTGAAAAGAATAGAATACAACACTTATTCTGAATGGAACAGTTGCCAAGAGGACAACTCCCCGTGTACCAGAAGGAAAGTTGCTCTAGCACCACCTGAACAAGAAAGTTCTTCACATATGTGGCACAGACTACTACAGAAGTTTTGTGACTCCCATACAACCTTCTGAAATCATATTTTTACTATGAAAGTGGTAGGATAGAATACACCTGTTTACTACTCTCCTATGTGTTACACCACAGTCTCTTGCTCTTTCAATCTTTCAGAGTTGATAAGTGACCTCGCATAGCCTCTAGCCATAAAATTCACTGACAAATCCATCAATCTTGCCTCCTTGAGTGAATCCCCACTGGCAATGTGCTGAACTTGCATCATCCAGGTTCTAATGATAGATCTGAACGTATGTGGTGGATGAAAACTATTGTACAAAAGTAGCTGGTTTTTATCTGTGTGTTTCATGTATGTTAGTGTGTAATAATCCTGCTTCTATATACACAAAAGCAGTATAAAAGTCCAAAGTACAAACACGCATGCTCGGGAAGCAAGGACGAGCCGGAAGCGTTCGGTCTTGTAAACTAGCATTCGTAACGGAAAATTAACATTCGTGACGTGGCAAATTATGAAATGTTGAAATGCAGCGCACATTCTCTTCTTCTTTAATGGGATAATAATGAAGCTGCTTTGCTGGTGATACTGATGGAGTTCTGCCAAAGGTATTTTAAAAGGCTTTTATTTTCTAGTGATATCAAGAATAATATTATTATGCTTGTTTTTTTGTTTTTTTTGGGGCAAGTTATCACCACACCATTATCCTGTAGTTTTTAAGATCATAAGATACAACTATGTTGGTGTCCCTAGTTTATATTATATTGTATTTTTTTAAATGTAACTGCCTACTCCCAAACTGTCATATGAAGTAGAACACATAGCCAAGTATTATTCTACACAGAAAACAAATAAAATAGGACATGCTATCTGCCAATAGAATTTTATTTAATTCTATGCATCCAAAAGAATAGAAAATATACCAAATCAAATCATTATTCAACCTCCTCCTCCTGTTCCTGGACTGGACTTAAGTCAAAGCAATAACTCCAAGGCCAATAATAAAGAACACGTTATCTCCTCCGATTCCGCAACATGGCTGGTTGACGAACAGGCATTCAGAAACAAACTGAAAAGCACAAAATGAAAAGCCCAAAATGAAAAGCACGAAATAAAAAGCCCGAAATAAAAAGCGCAAAATGGAAAATGCGAAATGAAAAGCGCAAATCAACACTCACCAAACTTCTACTAACACGAAATTAGCAGAAGGAGCCCAAAGGGTGGTGCCTGACAATTGAACGTCACTACATTCATGTTTGTTGGCCAACAATTGTGTACCGTTTGTATGCAAGACAAAATCCAGGCACACGCCCTTCGGACAAAAGTCCGACGCTTTGTCTGCGGAAAATCCGATCGTGTGTACGAGGCTTTAGTCTATATGGTTCAATATTGAGTTGGCCCACCCTTTGCAGCTATAACAGCTTCAATTCTTCTGGGAAGACTGTCCAAAAGGTTTAGGAGTGTGTCTATGGGAATATTTGACCATTCTTTCAGAAGCGTATTTGTGAGGTCAGGCACTGATGTTGGACGAGAAGGCCTGGCTTCCAGTCTCCATTCTAAATCATCCTAAAGGTTGAGGTCAGGACTCTGTGCAAGCCAATCAAGTTCCTCCACCGAAAACCTGCTCATCCATGTCTTTATGGACCTTGCTTTGTGCACTGGTCCTAATCATTTGTTAGAGGGAGGATTATGGTGTGGGGTTGTTTTTCAGGGCTTAGGCTTAGCCCCTTAGTCCCAGTAAAGGGAACTCTTAAGGCATCAGCATACCAAGACATTTTGGACAATTTAATGCTCCCAACTTAGTGAGAACCGTTTGGGGATGGGCCCTTCCTGTTCTAACATGACTGCGCACCAGTGCACAAAGCAAGGTCCATAAAGACATGGTGGAGGAACTTGACTGGCCTGCACAGAGTCCTGACCTCAACCCGATAGAACACTTTTTGGAATGAATTAGAGTGGAGACTGTGAGCCAGGCCTTCTCGTCCAACATCAGTGCCTGTCCTCACAAATGCGCTTCTGGAAGAATGGTCAAACATTCCCATAGACACACTCCTAAACATTGTGGGCAGCCTTCCCAGAAGAGTTGAAGCTGTTATATCTGGAAAGGGTGGGCCAAATGAATTTTGAACCCTACAGACTAATGCCCCGTACACACGGTCGGACTTTGTTCGGACATTCCGACAACAAAATCCTAGGAATTTTTCTGACGGATGTTGGCTCAAACTTGTCTTGCATACACACGGTCACACAAAGTTGTCGGAAAATCCGATCGTTCTGAACGCGGTGACATAAAACACGTACGTTGGGACTATAAACTGGGCAGTAGCCAATAGCTTTCATCTCTTTATTTATTCTGAGCATGCGTGGCACTTTGTCCGTCGGATTTGTGTACACACGATCAGAATTTCCGACAACGGATTTTGTTGTCGGAAAATTTTATATCCTGCTCTCAAACTTTGTGTGTCGGAAAATCCGATGGAAAATGTGTGATGGAGCCTACACACGGTCGGAATTTCCAACAACAAGGTCCAAATAACACATTTCCTGTCGGAAAATCCGACCATGTGTACGGGGCATAAGACTGGGATGCCATGAAACTTCAAGTGCGTGTAAAGGCAGGTGTCCCAATACTTTTGGCAATATAGTGGATATATATTCATATATATATATATATATATACACACAAACACATATATACACACACACATATATGCACGCACACAGTAAATCAAGGACAGCATTAGCCTGCCTACCAGCATCTGCTGTATCAGGAGAAGCACGAATCATCTCACTTCAAAGAGATTCTACAACTCTTTCATGTTTCAGTTTAATTGGCCGGTGTAAAGGGAGCTCTGATTAGCGCTGTGGTGATTGATACACTGTTTTCGATGCACAGCACTTTTTTTTCTATATATGTATGATTCTATTTCCTGAGTTACCATAACGCAGGCAAAGATTAGTGCTCTAATAACTGCTGAATGGGTTGAAAGCTGTCAGGAAGCATTTAAATATAACAGATTAAAGAAAAACGTGTCTCATTTGGAAAGTGGAGTAACTAATAAATACATATAAAACAGGCGAGACTTTGTGTGTGCACAATGTTTACTGTAAATTACATCTGACAGAGAAGAATACAGCAATCTACAATGAACTGTCCTGATGGCCTCTATTCCTGGGCTGACAATCTGGTAAGTCTGGACTGGTGTGCTCTACAAACAATAATGGTAATCCTCCCTTTGCCTCGCACACACTTTTCTTGCTTTTATTTTGCTATTGATAAACCTAACTCTCAAAAAATGCATTAAATAGCAATAAATGCAATCGGGTATCTGTGTCCCAGATATTGTGTGTATACCCAAATGTATGACTCTAGTGTGCAAAAAAAAAAGAACTTCACCAGCTAATGATGAATGAGGCAGGAGGTGGGTATTGCCTGGCATGGACCATGTTTTATAGTGTTTTTTTTAAACTGGATTAACTGTGGGTATAGGATCCTTTATATGGAGGTTGTCTATTTAGTTTTTTTTTTGTATTGGGTGAGCTAGTTGGACTTGTGTCTTTTTTCACCCTGAGCAACTATGTAACTATGAGAATGATGTGTCTTAGATTGTAAGCTCTAAGGAGCAGGGCCCTCTGATTCCTACTGTATTAAAGTGTATTGTATTTGTACTGTCTACCCTCAAGTTGTAAAGTGCTACGTAACCTGTTGGCGCTATATTAATCCTGTATAATAATAATAATACTAATTTAAAAATGTGATGTGACGGCAGCATGGTGGGTTAGTGGTTAGCACTTCTGCATTACAGCATTACAGCATAGCGGTCCCTGGTTTGAATCTTGTCCAGGGTACTATCTGCCTGTTCTCTCTACACTTGTGTGGGCTTTCCCTGAATGCTCTGGCTTACTCCAAAGACATGCTGGTAGGGTAAAGTATATATATTTTTTCAGCATCTGATTTAATCACTTACTGAGTATCCTTTAATTTTTGGCAAAAAATGGAAAAAGGATGGCCGCACTCCAAAATAATGCCTTTACTGAATAAAGCTTGATCCATACATCAATCAGAGATACAGGTCCAGATGATAATTGACGCGTTTCACACCTTTAATGGTGTTTAATCATATGATTAAGCACCATTAACGGTGCGAAACGCGTCAGTTATCTTCTGGACCACTGAGAAAGCAGGAGCCAGCAGCACTGGAAATTGCTGATGCAAGTTTTTGATATTAAATAGTTTACTAGGGATTGCTTATTTTACTGTGCTCAATGTATTAAGCTAAACAAAGGCTCCTTTTCAGGTTGGCCCTAGTATGCGTATGTATGTGAGTTAGGGTCTTAGATTGTAAGCTCCTTGAGAGCTAATAACTCATTTATTTTACTCTTTTACACTAGAAATTCTTCTGCATTTGCAGAGATCACTGAACCATTTACATTAGTGCTTATAGGCAGAAGGAGCTCACAGTCTAATGCCCCTACCTCACACCACAGGGACAATTCTGCAAGAAAGGCCAATAACATTACTAGTATTGTGGGGAGGGGGCAGAAGCCATTATCAGCAAATCCACAGAGACAACATACAAACTCCATGCAGTTGGTGACTTTGCCTTCTTTTACAGGCTTTTCCTTTGTGTAAAAGTGGCCCCATGGTGTCGCAACTCCAGTCAAAAGGGGTTTTTTTTGTTTTGGGAAGCTTGGAGAAGGGTTAGAGACTCTGTTTGTGGTTTGTATGATCATCTGTGTCCATATTCTGCAAATTTTCCTATGACAGGAAGTGATGGGAAGTCTTTGAAATGTGGCTTTAGACAAAAACACAATTTTAGTAGAGAAAGGTTAGAATTTCTGACAATGTTTTTATTGCTGTCTGTGCTTTCTTGCCTTGGTGACAACCATGTACACAATGGGGGTTATTTACGAAAGGCAAATCCCCTTTGCACTACAAGTGCAAAGTGCACTTGAAATTGCACTGAAAGTGCACTTGGAAGTGCAGTCGCTGTAGATCTGAGGGGAAGATCTGAAATAAGGGGAAGCTCTGCTGATTTTATTATCCAATCATGTGCAAGCTAAAATGCTGTTTTTTATTTTCCTTGCATGCCCCCCTCAGATCTACAGAGACTGCAATTCCAAGTGCACTTTGCACTTGTAGTTTGCACTTGTAGTGCAAAGTGGATTTGCCTTTCGTAAATAACCCCCAATGTCTTCTATAGACATCACAGGCGCATAAAGTATGGGAAAGTCTCCCCAATGGGATTACAAACAAAACTTTAATTTCTTACCTATTAAAATTATGTTATCACCCAATGTCTATTAAATTACTAAATTTTTGAAATTACCTCTTAAAAAAATGTCAGGATCAGGCTTTAACTTACCAATACTATTTCACAGATTGGTGAACAGCTTCTTTTAAATAAAAATGTGAAAATTCTTAGGAGTCTTTCAGCATTATACAGTTGTTCCTCTATGCTGCTATGATAAACAGCTCATATATACAGGTGTAGGCTAGGTTACTTTTATATGCCAGGATAACTTTTCATTTCCAGCCTATTACTGATTGCAGCAGTCTGCATGCACATGAGTTGAGAAAAAACATGCTAAGGGGAGGAGCGAGTAGAGGGATAACCTCGTTATTCTGTTGCTGCGTCTTTACTGCCCAATCACAGGTTTGGGGCAAGGAGGTGACCTAGCTGTGCTGCCTACTACAGTAGCGAAGGTCACCGAATTGGTCCTGGAGTTTGGCTTGGCTGTGCAAATCTCAAGACCGAAGGACCATAAATACAAATCATTGAGTGGAACAGCTACCTTATACCTATTTCAAAAGTGTATTGTTTTGAGCTGTTTGACCGCAGTTTAGCTTTAACGTGAACATGTGAAGGCGTTATGACTTAAAAGGAGAAGTTTGGGGTATATAAAACAAATTACATTCATACACACCTCTATGCTGCAGCATCAGTGTGATGCTCCAGCTGTCCCTCACTAGCTCTAAGACCAAGAATGACACAACCTTCTTGGAGCTGAGAGCAGTAACTCTCAGTTATCGCTGTGTTCTCTACCCAACCAGCTCCCACTAGAGCGCCAGGTTGATAAGGGGGTGGCACAGCTGGCACCAGCTCTGTGCCATGCACTGAGACCCAGAGGCAGCTGGTAATCAGGCAACTGGGGGGATCCCGATAATATAGTTGGGATCCTTTCCGAGCCTGGAGCTGTTATGTGATGTCAGCTGATAGTGGGCTATAGACCACTAAAAGCCTACACTGGGTCATGGGAGTGCAAAAGTAAGTGCACTCCTGTGACCCAGAAGAAAAATATGACCAAAAAAATATTGGCCAAACTTCTCTTTTTATAAAGTTGTAGGCTTTAGAGCTGTCATTAGGAATGACTGTCAATGACCGTTTAGATAGTGAGGCTAGAATGACAGTACAACCCTGAAGCGTGCAACTTTCTCAGTAATTGAGCAGTGGCAGCTCCCATGTTCTCATAGGTTTTCTGTTAGGCCCTACACTTTTTCTGGGGTTGAGGAACTAGCGAATTGAGACAACTTGAGTTTAGTGAAAATAAAGGATTTTTTAATACTATAAAACTTGGTAATCCCAATGATGCCATTCCACGGCTCCCAGATTCATATGAAATCAAACCAGCACAATATAAGCAAATATATTCTAAAATCCAAGACCTATCACTCTCATAGCTTCATTGCCTGAGAATGAATCAATTTTTAATAACCTCCCTCCTGACACCATGGTTATGAGAGCACAGCATGCAGTACGCTCCTCTGGGCCCTGCATCGGACATCACCGAGGCAGCGTGGCAGAACCTTGTGCAATGTTTACCCTTATTAAATTGATCGCGTCGTGTTGTTTTCAGCATTGAGTGCCTGTAGACCTGCTGAGATCTCTTCTTCCTGCCAGTGTCTGAAATTCATCTTATTTGTAGTGGAGGAAGGACGTTTGCGGAGCTTCTTCTGACTTGTAACTTTTATGAGTGTACAGAATTTCAAGTACGGAATTCACTGCATTACAATATTCTGCCCAGAGCCTGGTTCCTGTCCAGCTGCTTCTGTTGGTTGGGTTAGGTTTGGCTCTGCAGAATTTTTAAATAGAACTCTTTTATCCCCTCAATGCCTGCTATAAAAAAGAGATAATCCTCCAGATGGATTTAGCCAAATATATTCACCACTTAACATATTTACCGACTGCCAGTTTCCAGCATGCAATTAATAGCACTTAGGTTGGTTTGCTCAGACCTCTTTATGCTGAGATCTGAACACACGCTTCCGATATCAAGGTAAAATATGTATTTGTTCCCTCTGCTGAGGAACTACAAGTTTTGGCAAGATGACGGAGATGATTCAGTCATTCTAGCATTCACTACAATGCCCACTGCAAAGCTGGAAATCACATTTTTTTTCAACATCAGAATGGATTAAAACTAACAGTTGATAGTATTAAGCCCACAGAATAAAATAAATAAAACATTACTCAGCTGGACCTCCACAGCTAATGGCAATTTTGGTTTTACGCTTTTAGTAGCTAAACACAGCTAGGACTTCAATAAAAACCAACGTACTGTACACTTTCGGGAAATCCCAACCCAGTCATTGAAAAGTCTTGCCTGCGTTTCATCCACTCCAACAAGGGTGACTACATGTGACGGAATGCGTATAGATCGCAGGGGTGGCATGGCTTATGATTGACTAAATTGACAAAAATCTCTTAAAGCGGTACTAAACATTGGAAAAAAAATCCTCCTGCAAGGTAATATCATAATGTGGATATACAAGTCTTAACAGCGCTAGTGGAATACATATTAAATGTGTAAACACGATTAAAGTGCAAAGTGCAATAAACAAATACTAAATGGTGAATAATACAATAAAGGTAAAGTGCCAGGTGCTTCCAACGGCAATACAAGTATCCAGGTTTGAAAGGGAGTTTCAGAGAACACGCTCAAAGAATACAGTAACAGAGGGGAAATGGAGCGCTGACAGGTGCTGCTAGTGGGTAGATAAGGGGCAGTAGCGTGGGGGATAGGATATGTCCAGGGGGTATTAAACATTTAAAAACAGTTAAAGATGGTTAAGGCTTCTATGATGAGCGGCAGCCGGCTTGTCAGAGTAGAAGGGACTCTGCGGTATGAAAAATCAAAAAGAAAAGCAGCGCTGCTCTAAGAGTAGTAAGTAGTTAAAAACACTATTTTATTACAAATTGTACACTCACATTTGTGTGATAAGAAATAGGCATAGGTAGGTTCTCCTGGGCAACGCAGAGTCACATCACGAAACAGCTGGGCTGTGGCGGGGCCGGCCTCGGCCACTTGTGGTGGAGTCCGTAGCTTCCGATGGCTTGGGGTTCCCTCAGACAGCATGTCAGCAGGTTCCTAGGAAGATGACGTCATGATGCCTGAGGAAGTGCTCCGAATGTGAGCGCGCTACAGCCACGCCCCCCGCTCTCCTCCACCTGACGTCATCTTCCTAGGAACCTGCTGACGCGCTGTCTGAGGGAACCCCAAGCCATCGGAAGCTACAGACTCCACCGCAAGTGGCCGAGGCCGGCCCCCCCGCAGCCCAGCTGTTTCGTGACGTGACTCTGCGTTGCCCAGGAGAACCTACCTATGTCTATTTCTTATCACACAAATGTGAGTGTACAATTTGTAATAAAATAGTGTTTTTAACTACTTACTACCCTTAGAGCAGCGCTGCTTTTCTTTTTACACGCTCACAGAATACGCTCCCCTCTTGTGACCCCACTCACCAGAGCTTATGGACCCTCAGCTTTGCAGTCCAGGGGTCACAAAACGCTTAATGGAATCGTGGTGTATGGCTCCAAGGTCAGAGGGGCTCCCACAAACAATTTGCATACAGACCAATGAGGATGATATATGTTCAAAAGAAGGGAGAAAAAAGCATATAGTGACGTACTGCCGGCACTGGGTAACTGCGTATTTACAAAACGCCCCTCACGAGATGGCTTGAAAAAACAGGCATCAGTGTGTTCTGGGTTCGCATCTGCAGCATGCGTTCCACAGATATCGGATGCATTTCCGGTTTTACGTACCAGTGACGCAACTTCCGGTATCCATGGAACGCACCAGTGTATGACTTGCAGGCAGCAAGAGGGGGATCCAGCCTTCCCTGCCTGCTTAGCTGCTGCTGCTGGCTCAGGTGGCATGGACAGGGTTAACCCTGCCTGGGTAGTCCAGTAGTGCCCTTTGCTGATGGATGATGTGAGCTCCTGCCAACCAGGGTTACTACAGCTCTCCTGTAATGTTGGTGTTGTTGAGTTTTGGGGGCAGATGGACAGAGGCAGGTTCTCTTTCATAATGATGTAGTTCTTGGCTGTTGGGGATTGTTATGGTGGCTCTGCTGGGACTTGTGGTTCTTTAGCAGTTGTGTTGGGTTTGATGTATTCAGTGGGGCTTTCAGCTCATTGGTGGGTCATGAGTTTGAGCTGTGGGGTGCTAAGATTGATTCCCGTTTGCACAGTTTATAGGTTGTTGTGTTTGAGCTGTGGGGTACTAGGTTAAATAGCTTCCTTCATGGAGTTTGTAGGTTGTTGTGTTTGAGTTGCAGGGTACTAGGATTGATTCTTGTCTGCATGGAGTTTGTAGGTTGCTTATGTGTGAGCTTGGAGGATATGGTTCTTTGTAAGGTGCCACGGAATATGTCAGTGCTAAAAGCCTTTGTGTGTGTATGTGTGTGTTTACAAGGGCACTTCAAAAAGTTTCCACACTTTTTTTAACTCCATTAAATGTATTAAAAGTGCAGAAAGATTTGAAGACCCCTGGTATGTGTGTGTATATATAAATATAGTGAGTGTGGACCTGGAAGTGTTTGTTTGCGTCCCCCCAATTTTTTTTTAGCACCAGCTGCCACTGATCCTCAACATTGTTTTACTTGATGTACTGTAATAATAATATAGTCATCCTAACTTAAGTAATCTATTGGTATGAGGGTCTGCTTATTTCTTATATTTTCTTGATGTTTTTTCATGTGTACTTTTAAGATCCATTGGATTTTTTTATGTTGTTTGTTTCTATATATGCCAAAAAACTTTATATTTTTCAAAGAATGTATCCTTTAAGTTGACTATAACATTGAATATAACTAGAACAGCTGGATCCTATGGCATAGCCGGTTGGTACTAAAAACCAGGGATATTTCCAGGGACAAATAGACAACCTAATTGCACAACATCCTTAATATTTAACAACTATGCAGTTTGAGGGCCTATCTAAATAGCAATGCACTGAACAGATTATTTATATAGGCACTCCCCATATACTATAATGCCACGTACACACGGTCGGAATTTCCGACAACAAATGTTCGATGTGAGCTTGTTGTCAGAAAATCCGACCGTGTGTAGGCTCCATCGGACATTTGCTGTCGGAATTTCCAACAACAAATGTTTGAGAGCTGGTTCTCAAATTTTCCGACAACAAAACTTGTTGTCGGAAATTCCGAGCGTGTGTACACAATTCCGACGCACAAAATTCCACGCATGCTCGGAATCAAGCAGAAGAGCCGCACTGGTTATTGAACTTCATTTTTCTCGGCTCGCCGTACGTCACCGCGTTCTTGACGTTTGGAATTTCCAACCACATTAGTGTGACCGTGTGTATGCAAGACAAGTTTGAGCCAACATCCGTAGGAAAAAAATCCACAGTTTTGTTGTCAGAATGTCCGATTGCATAACAGTAATAAATAAACAATCATAGATTGGATTACTTTTGTTCAAAAATGTAAAGCAAATACTCTATTTGGTTCAATTTGACTTTTGTGTAGGCCTGAAAATCATAGTTTACTGATTCAACCACTTAGCAGACTGGATTTTTTAATCAAAGCGAAGAAATGGTCGTATTGTTAGGTGCATGGACAGCATCATGATGCAACTATACACCACTACTTAGTAAACTTGGGCTAGCGTGTCTTTTATCAGTATCTGGGAAGCTGTTATATTGACCTTGTCTAAATGCTTTCTCACCATTTTGTGCTACTCTTTAATCCTCTGAATGAGTAATTGGCTGTTTTTTCCCAAAAGGCCAAGGTGCATTTAACAAGAAAATAAAGAACCACTTTGCATTATGCTGAATTCACGCTGCAGTCGACAGGATTATGGATGGAAAAGCACTTTTTTTTCTTCTTGTCCCAAGAGGTTAACAGCGAGGTGAGACCTTGGCTTGATTAGGTCTGAGTGCAGCACCCTCATAAATAAATAAGCAAATATTTCTATATTACCTCTTTCACAAAAAATAAACAGGCCTAAAAATAGGCTATGTGTAAAATTGCTTAAATTAGGACTGTTGGGTTGCTGTAGAAGTGCATTTTATGGCTTCAGGCTTGTTTCTTGATGATATTAGTGAAGTTGTTCTTTAAATGTTCCCCCACTCCCCTAAGTGGAAGTGACATAGCTAAATACTTAGCTCTACCCCTGATATAAGTCCCAGCTGCATCCAGCTCCTACTGCACACGCTCACCGCTTGTCTTACTCAATCCTATGGCTAGGTCCATATTTCTCCGGAAGCCATGATGTGATTTTGGACCTAGCCATAGCAATCAATGGATTGAGTGGTGGGCATAAGCAATGGCATCCCTAGGGGGGCAAGAGGGGGCCCTGACCCCCACAACATTATGCTGTGCCCCACCATTTGCCCCCCCCCCCAATTAAAATTTTTTTTAATTTATTTTTTACAAAAAGGCAACGTCATTTTGTTTGCATTCGTAGCGGATGCACCGCATCTTACTCGGGCCCCCACTGGAGTAACACAGTCTCTATTGAGAGGGAGAGTGTCCCCAGTCAACTCCTGCGGGTGATTCCTCCCCCCTCTCTCTGCTCGCTGACACTGCATAATGCAAGCGCTCACACAACCACGGCCGCCCGATCTGCTCCTTCCCCTGCATCCTCATTGGCAGGGAGAAGAGCGAGTTGCAGGAAGGACTCCACCAGGACTCTCAGTTACTGAAAAAACAGACTGATTTCTCCCATCCTTAGGACAGGAGAACCAGCCTGTAAATTCCAAGAGATGCCAGACCAGCGCTGTCAATAGCAGGGGAAGGACAGCAAGAGGAGGCTGGGGAACCCCACAGTGGCAGAACACCAGGGCCCGGTGACAAGACAACCTTTGCAACCCTGATAGTTCTCCCACTGCTTTGGACCCTTATATTTTCTTGGCATGCTGGTGACATATATATCTCTTGTTTTCTGCCACCCTGGGGGGCCCCAATACAGTAGGAAGGGAGCTCACTGCAGAACATGTGAAAGGGCCCGTTGTGGGATTGTAGTAAAGGGCCCCAGGATATATATATATATATATATATATCTATATATATATATATAGATATATATATATATAGATATATATATATATTGCATTTTATAGTTGCCCCCTACTTTTGTCCCTGTCCCCCCATGTGCCCCCCCCCTAAATATGAAAGCTGGAGACGCCACTGGGCGTTAAGGACCAAAAGTTGGACATCTGCAATGGGCCCATAAAGGTTTTTTAAAGTATCACCATGTAAAAAAAAGTAGTACAATTAGCCACTGTGATTTGAAAGGTTTATAAGCCATAGATAAATAAAGCTTAGAAATAAATAAGCTTAGAAATAAGCTTAGCTGATTATTATTATTATACAGGATTTATATAGCGCCAACAGTTTGAGCAGTGCTTTACGACATGAGGGCAGACAGTACAGTTAAAATACAGGAGGAATCAGAGGGCCCTGCTCATTAAAGCTTACAATCTAGGAGGGAAAGTCAAGTGATACAAAAGGTAATACCTGTGGGGGCGAGGTGATGGAGAAAGTTAAAGTACAATTGTTAGGAGAAGGCAGAATAGGCTTCTCAGAAGAGAAGGGTTTTCAGGGATCGTCTAAAAGTAAACAGAATAGGAGATAGTCGGGCAAATTGGGGTAGGGAATTCCATAGGTTGGGAGAGGCTTGAGAAAAGTCCTGAAGGTGAGCATGGGAGGAGGTGACGAGTGGGCTAAAGAGCAGGAGGTCTTGGGAGGAACAAACAGGACAATTTGGTTGGTATTTTGAGACAAGGTTAGTGATATAGCTGGGGGCTGAGTTGTGGATGGCTTTGTAAGTTGTTAGTATTTTGACTTTAACCACTTCAGCCCCAGGAGAATTTACCCCCTTCCTGACCAGTACGTTTTTTGCGATTCTGCACTGTGTCGCTTTACCTGACAATTGCGCGGTCGGGCGACGTAGCTCCCAAACAAAATTGATGTCCTTTTTTTCCCACAAATGGAGCTTTCTTTTGGTGGTATTTGATCACCTCTGCAGTTTTTATTTTTTGCGCTATAAACAAAAAAATTGCGACGATTTTGAAAAAAACGCATTTTTTAAAACTTTTTGCTATAATAAATATCCCCAAAAATTATTTTAAAAAACATTTTTTTTCCACAGTTTAGGCCGATACAAATTCTTCTACATATTTTTGGTAAAAAAAAAATCGCAATAAGTGTTTATTGATTGGTTTTCGCAAAAGTTATAGCATTTACAAAATAGGGGATAGTTTTTTGGCATTTTTATTATTATATATTTTTTTTACTAGTAATGGTGGCGATCAGCGACTTTTATCGTGACTGCGACATTATGGCTGACACATCGGACATTTTTGACACATTTTTGGGACCATTGTCATTTATACAGCAATCAGTGCTATACAAATGCTCTGATTCCTGTGTAAATGACACTGGCAGTGAAGGGATTAACCACTAGGGGGCTAGGGAGGGGATAAGTATGTCCTAGGGATGCGTTACTAACTGTGGGGGGCGTGGCTACATGTGACACATCACTGATCTCTGCTCCCAATCACAGGGAGCAGAGATCAGTGCCACTGTCACTAGGCAGGCTTGTTTACTTTAACATCTCCCCGTTCGTCTTCTCCGTGAGGCGATCGCAGGTATCCCTGTGGCAATCGAGTCCGCGGGACCCGCGACCCGATTCACGGAGCTCCCGCCGGTGCACACGCAATGGCACAGCGGCAAATTCAAAGGGACGTACAGGTACGCCCATTTGCCCAGCCGTGCCATTCTGCCGACGTACATTGGCGTGCGCCGGTCGGGAACCGGTTAAAGTAGTTGTAAACTCCTATTGATTATTTGTACCTATAGGTAAGCTTATAACAAGGCTTACCTATAGGTACTGTAAATATCTCCTAAACGTGCAGGGTTTAGGAGATATTTACTGTATATGCAGCCGACGACATCAGCGCATGCATTCTGAAGGAACGGCATCTGTGCCATTTTTCAGAGCCCTGTGCCATGGCAGGCGGCATGCGCAGGAGTGACGTCACACGGCTCCGGCCAGTCACACAGCTGGAGTCTGCAGACCCGGAAGGAACATGGGTGAAGATGGATGTGGCCTCCAGCGGTGACAACGCATCAATGGAGGGCTTTGTTTGCAGGTAAGTTTCACATAATCTGCGTACAAGCACATTACGCACACTTTACTTTGCAGGTCAGAAAAAAAAGCCAGCGGTTTACTTCCCCTTTAATTTGTTGGGTGAGCAGAAGGCAGTGGAGGGATTGGCAGAGAGGGTTGCAGATGCTGAGTGGTTTGTAAGATGGATGAGTCTGGCAGCAGCATTTATAACGGACAGAAGGAGGAATAGTCTATGTAAAGGTAATCCCATGAGGAGGGAGTTGCAGTAGTCGAGGCGAGAGATGACCAGGGAGTGAACTAGGAACTCTGTGGTGTCATTGATTAGGAGGAACTTATTTTGGAGATGTTGCGTAGGTTGAAGCGGCAAGATTTGGACAGTGATTGGACTTAGGGTAGAAAGGATAGATCAGAGTCCAGGATAACACCTAGAACCTTGGCATGTGGGAACAGGTTGATAGTTGTGCCATCGATCTTGACAGAGAAATCAGGGGAAGAAGCACATGGGGGAGGAAATATTATGAGCTCAGTTTTGGATAGATTGAGTTTGAGGAAGTGGTGTGACATCCAGGCTGATATGTGTTACCTCTTGATAGCTGTTTATTGAGCATTACATAAAAAGTGTCAGTGCATGTAGTGAGCATACACTCCAGAAGAGATGAGACAAAAAAAAAAAAAAACTGGGCCCAAAAACTTTTATGTCAAATATAGTCCTCAATAGTCACAAAGGATATAAATTCACTTTGTTTATACTAAATGCCCTTTCAGTTATTACCTTGTAAAAGTGGTAGTGACATCATCACTATGCTGTACATTGTCTGTACAGAGAGCAGAGCTGAGGGAGGGGCCCAGTAGATCCACCCACTACAAGCTTCCTGCAGAAAACTACAGAAGGGGGTGGAGACAAGACCAGTCACGCTGCACAAGAAGAGAGAGCAGCAGTGACTGGTCTTTATTGTAGGAAGTTGCATGCCGGATTAGTGCACATATATGGAAGAAATGTACAAAGGACACTACAATTCAGCTATCAATGCACATGATTCTTGTATTTGGCCAATATTTGTTTTTCTGGAGTTGAGCATTACATTTCCTCCTAGTGTTCATATATAAATGGGAGGGAATTATAAAGCACTTTCTGCTGTAATAGAAGCAGCAGCACCTGGAACAGGAAGCAGCAATGCTAACCACTGAGCTTTCATGCTGTCTTTTATTTTCATCACTGTCACTCATTAACAAACTCTGGCACTTTATGAATAAGTAAATAAATAGCCCAGTGCTAATTAAAATTGTTTTTGTAAGATCACCACAGAAATATTTGTGCTCAATCATTTTCCAAAATAAACAGCTGCATCCCACGCCTGGCAGCCTTCTTTCCTGAGGACACAGCGCCCTGGTAGGTTACCATCTGATGATCCCGCTAGAAATATACTACAGCTCTTACCCTGCCTAGGTCAGGGCCTAGATCTGCAAGGGAGGTGTAGACTCTTCTCTTCCATGACCATTGACAAATACAGCCTAAAAAAGATAGATTTGTCTAAAATACTGGAAGTGTATTTTAGTCATTGTGGGGGATGTAAAAAATGGAAATAAAAAAAGGAAAAGTGTACAGCAACTGAAAATTAAAGAAAAACTGTGATAAGTGCAATAACAAACAATATTACAATATATCATTAATAATGTCCAAAATATTCTGTGATAAAGTCCACTTGAAAGAGCTGAATAGTTTGTGATTAACAAGTGCAATCATAACTATGTAGTCATACTCCACTGAAAATATACAAAATGATCGCTGATAAAGTTCAATCTAAAAACACTCTCCTGGATCGCTGTACCTCCCAGGAGAGTGTGAGACTAACTGAGGGCTTGCTGCATCTGATCCATCCCTGTGCGGTTTTCTTGTGGGACAGCAATCCTGGGCTTGCAGTGGTGTATTGGTACAGTGTTTGCTCATGCTTCCAAATACCTGTTCAATGTGAGTGCATATGTTACCTACTTTTCAATAAAATAGTCCGTGGCAGTGAGCACTATGATTTTTTTTTTCTTTGAGCTTTTGGTACCGACAGCACTGTATTTTCAGTGGCTGAGTAACCCATGCAGCACTGAGCGTTATTTGAAAGTGGTGAGAGAGGGCCTCCATTATCTCTGGGAGTATCCAAGAAGGTGGTTGCCTGGATATCTATCTGTTCATGCTTGTTTGACCTTTCGTAATGGAGGTGAAACCATAAGATGAGAGCACACCCTGGGGCAATTGCTGTTGGAGGTGTCACCGGAGTAGATTGGTTTCACTATTAAAAGCAGAAATTTGTCCGCCTTAATCATAGCAAGGCTGTAATGGCTGAAACATGTCAGCATTGATCCTGTGTATATGATGTAGCCAAATAAAGGATAATACTAACGAGTTATTGATTTGTAGGCTGAATTTCTGCTTTGGATGTTCGTATAGGGGAGTGGGGATCCCCCCAGCCTGAGCACCGAATCTCAGCAAGTATTTCTCAATTGTGCAGTTGAGCTTGGTTATTTTATGCTTATGGTTTCACTGTTAATATGAATATTTTCAGCAAATGTTGTTAACTTTACCATATATACACCATTTAATTAGTTTTTTGATTGGACCTTATCACTGATCATTTTGGATACTATCAATAGCTACATAGATATTATTGCCCTTGTAAATGACAGGCTATTCAGACACAGAATATTTTGGATATTATTAATGATATATTGTAATATTGTTGTTATTACATTTGTTTATCACACTTTTTGTTTTATTTTCAGTTGCTGTAAACTGCACAATTTTTCATTTTTTTTTATTTTAATTGTATTGTTTATTTTTATACAGTGCAGCAATTTTTGTATATTAATATTTTTATTGAGTACACCTCTTAGTGCATGCAGCTAAATTTTGATGGCTTGTGCCCAGTATTTTTGGTATTTTTATATTAAAACTTGTAGTTTCACCACCCGCTCCTCCAGCACCCGATTGGCAAACCCGCCTGAAACCGCAGTCCTCCAGCCGGTCGTCAATCCTGAAACCCTGGCCTCTAGTATGGAGCCTTCCCCACCGCTGCTGTCTGGTTACATGGATTCCCCATCATACGCTGAGAGCCTGCCAGAGACTTTGCCATCCCACACGCCACCACCTCTGCAGGATGCTGACCTGTTGGCAAAGTTTAAAAGCATGCTGCAGAATGAACTTTCTGCAGCCACATCTAAGTTAGCAGCCAACCTGACTAGGGAAATCAGGGAGCTGGGGAATAGTACCAATGTCCTAGAGGACAAGATGGACGCTGCCACCACAGTAATATAAAACCATGAGGAGGATCTCTCTGACTTAAAGAAGGAACTTGACACTGCCTTACTGAAGTTAGAAAATTTTGAGAACAGATCTCGTCGGGGCAACCTGCAACTGCGTGGTCTGCCTAAGTCTACTGAGGATCTTGCCTCCACTGCCACCACGCTTTTCCAGGAGCTGGTGCCTGCTATTCCAATTGAATTCGATCGCATACACAGGGGCCTGGGGCCAAAGAAGCCGGAAGGCCCCCCCCCAGGGATATTGTAATCAAATTTAACTTCTACCGCATGAAAGAAACACTTCTGCGAGTGGCCCGGTACAAACGTGATCCCTGCTTCCAGGGCCACCCGTATCAACTTTTTGCAGATCTGGCATCCTCCACCATACAGAAACGGTATCAGATGAAGCCCTACACATTGGCCCTTCTGGATATCATCGCGTCAAATATCAATGGGCCTTTTTTTTTTTTTTGATGTGCCCTGTGCCTTGGATGATGCGCAAGGTGGCGGCTGGTGCCACCCTCCTGGAAGTCACTCTACTTCAGGCTACTGGATTACCACTGCTTGCAGCTTGAACTGCCCTTCACCTGTTCCAGTTGGACTGCCCCTCCTTTATAGATACTTCCCCTCCATTCCTTTTCCTACGCCTGCCTCTGGCATTCCACTTTTCCAGACTTTGTCCTCCCAACATGTGCAGACCCCCCTCCTTCTGGTCCCCCTGTTTGCATGTCCCCCCACCTCACTTTCTTCATGCCTTAGCAATTATTGGACATTTTACCAAATATATTGCCTTACCAACCGGAGATCAGGTGATGCTGAGGCCCTATGTCCTTCTGCCCTTAAAATGCATGCTTGGGAACTAGGTGGTCTCCCGGCCTCACGGGCATGCATTACCCATTACTTGACTGTTTTCTTGGCCGGGCGGCCCCTGACTGTTTATTTTGTGTGTTTTTTTTCTCAAATTTTTTATGAAAAAGTAACTGTCATTTGGGATCATTCTTCTACTTATGTTATTGAACTAGTGCGTTCTCTAATGATCTTGATTGTGCAATTATGGTCCTTTGTTTTTTTCCCTGACACCTTCCCTCCCCACCCCCCTTCCCTCTTCCTTCCTCTCCCACCCTTCCTCTTCCCCCCCCCCCTTCTTCCTTCTCTTCCCACCTCCCTCCCTTCTTCTCCCTTTCCTTTTCCCTTCCTCCTTTTCCCTCCCCCACTTTATCCTTAGTTATCTACATGACTGCTCATTTTTACTTTGGATGCCTCATTGTGTTTTATGACACAGCCATGTGCCCAGTGGTTGAGCTACTCCCAGTGTGTGTGTCCTGACCTTTAGACCTTTAGGATGTGTATTTCACATGTTGTGTTACTGTTGTACTATACGCTTGTGCACCAGTTTTCTTTTTATTCTCTGTTCTCTCTTTCCTTCTGCTCTTTCTCTTTGCTCTCCTCTTTCCACGAACTCGGAACCTACTGTACATTAATGTTTTATGATGTTTTGGCCTCTGAACATTGTCCATTGTCGCGGTCCACATTCCTATGTTCAATATGGCTCTGAGACCCTTGAACATCTATTCCCACAATATTCATGGCTTTAACTCCCCGGTTAAACGATCCAAAGGGTTTCATCAACTTAAATCCCAAGCCGTGGACGTAGTCTGCCTGTAGGAGACAAGGTTCTCACAGTCCTCCGCCCCCACCGATACCTCACCTCTCATTACCTGACCTTTTTCTCCGCTTCCACTCCTGAGAAACATAGGGGAGTGTTGATTGCATTTAGGATAACCTGCTCTTCACTTGCTCTTATGAAATTGCTGATCCTACGGGTAGATACCTGCTCCTGCAAGGTACAATTGGGAAACAGGAAGTGAACTTGGTAGGGTATTGATATTATGCTCCGAATAGGTTTCAACATAGATTCTTTTCTCACTTACTGCAAGTCAACTTGTGACACCAGCAGGGTGTTCTTCTCCTTATGTGGGACTCAAACCTAGTGCTCAACTTTTCCCTTGCCAGATGCTCCTTGAGTGGGGGGGCCCATCCTATGATTCCTCATCAGAAAAGAGTGTATGCTCTTTCCTGCGGAACTATGACCTAGCAGATGTCTGGCGGGAACTCCACCCCAGTTCCCGGGAATATACTTTCTATTCGAATCCACATCAGAGCTCCTGCAGAATCGACCATGTATTCACTCATTCTTGACATCTGTCATTAGTGGATAGGATCTCTATCCCTACTTCAACCTGGTTGGATCACAACCCTCTGGTCTTGCTGATGTACCTTGTGAATCTCTCTTGCCCTACCTATCAGTGGAGGCTGAATGAATCCCTGCTCACCACTCAGGCTTCCTGTCTCCAGATACACTTCCATATTCAGTGATGTCAGCTGTATCTCCATGAGAGGCTCACAAGGTCACTATTAGGGGTCACCTGATCCACACCGCTACCTCTAGAAAACGTGACAGGGAACGGAGGGCACGAGATTTGACTTCTCTCCTGGCTTGGACGGACGAGGCCTAGAAGGCACGACCAACTTTGGTCAACCATAAGGCCCGTAATGCCTTGGTCACTGAACTTGACCTTCTTACCACTGAGCAAGCTGAAAAGGCCTTGGGCTGGACCAGGCATAAATTTGATACAAGTGCCAATAAACCTGGACCAATGTTGGCCAGGAAGCTCAACTCTTTGGGTCACATTCACAGGCCCGTTCAGCTATGTGCCAGGGGTGGTGGTCTTACCTTCGACGCAACTAAGGTCACGGCAGAGTTTGCAACTTTTTTGTCCTCATTATATCGAAAACCAAACCCGTTTGATCTAGAACACTCCAAGAGCTTCTTTCAGCATCTAAGTCCCACCTCTCTATCTACACTTGGATGACGTACTCCTGCCCGTCCCTGCCCCTGACTAGCTATGGTCGACTGTAAACTTTGCTTGTGCAGGTCCCGCATCCGTGGTACTCACCCTCTCCTGGGGCCTTTCTCTCTCTTTCTTTTTCTTCTTTTCCCTTTTTTTTCCTCCTCTGTCTGCCTTTCTTTTCCTCTTAATTCTTGATATGACAGCTATTATATGCAGACTGATTTCCCTTAGGGGACAATACAGTATAACTTGTCCTATTTGCCTTACTTCTACCCCAACCCTTTTGGGTCCTGGCAACATTCTACGTACATACGCTGTTTCTTTTGTATGTGCCTGTTCAATATTGCCCCTGCGTGGGAAAACCATGGCTTGTCATACTCTCTGGAAACGTAATAAAAATATTGAAAAAGAAAACTTGTAGTTTCACTGGATGCTCAAACACACATAAAGCTGACTGTGTGCTGACAGCTAACCAGTGGACTAATGATGACTTATCAGTATGCTGATACTCCTTCACTGCTCAGTCAGCGGGCTGTGATTGTGTCCTTGACCAATCTTTGCTGGTGCTACTTAAAGCAGAATACTGCTGTCCACCACAAAAAAAATATCTCAGGAAACCAATTTCTTAGTTCAGCAAATGACTCATAAATGTCTTGTATTTTTTACCTTACTTAGCTTCGTGCTGTAGGCCACACTCAACCCCGCTATTGTTGATGTTGGTGTCATCTTGTCTGA
The DNA here is from genome assembly GCA_037952925.1 of Lithobates clamitans. NCBI lineage: Eukaryota > Metazoa > Chordata > Amphibia > Anura > Ranidae > Lithobates > Lithobates clamitans. The sequence continues at coordinate 1,219,499 of JBBGZY010000925.1, read as the reverse complement.
GTCTCAGTCTCCTCTATCCCTTTTTCCAGCCTTACTGACATCTTCAAAAGGAGCCAAGTACCCAAGTGAATATAGTAAGAACATGCACCTAAGCTGGGGATAGTTGATAACGTCATCCTGGCATAGGCGCTGTGTACAATGCAGCACATTTAAAATACAGCTATATTGTACAGTTTTTCATCAGTTACACTGCTGTATCAGTTACTATTAGCTAAAAATTACTATATCAGGGTGGATAAAAATCAATGATTTTTTAAAAAATAAATGAATAATTATTGTTAATTGATTTTTTTAATTTAAATCTATTTTTTTTTATTTTTATTAAATTTATTTTAATAGAATGCTTTTGGAGTAAAAATCTATCTAAACATATTTTTCTCTTTAGGATACATTAATAATTGAGTTTATTCAGTATGAAATGGAGTTTAGTTATGTAGCATGAGGCTGTATATTCTGCAATATTTATATTTTTGGTAAACTCATTCAATGAATCCAAGCTCTGCAAGCTGAGAAAATATGCACTGCATTGATGCATTCACACAATGTCACAGTAACCATGAGATACAACAAAGTTCGGGAATATTCCTTTATCCCATTGTTTTGTAAATCTATGTACACTACAAACTGTATGATTGAATTGGTTCTGATATTGCTGTTTTACTAACCTGACAGCTTATTATCCTAAATAGGAAACCTTAATTTTGTTTGCAATTATTAAAGATTCTAACTACCAGCAAGAATGAGTCCTTACATTTAAAGAGCACCTGTCATTTCAGATCCATCATGGCAGCGCCTGTTAACGGGCGTCCACTCACCTGCTGCCGCCACGTCTCTCTCACCTTGTTGTGTCACTGCCGCATCACCAGCCATCCCACAAGAGTGAATGGGACTGTCGGTGAGTCAACAGCGGGTCAGAGGAGGAGCCACTGCCGGACAGAGATGACAGTTGTTCTTTAAAAATTATGATTTAAATCGAGTTGATCAAAATCAAGCCTTTTTACTAATGATTTAAATCAAATCTACCCTGTTAAATATACACAATGTTTCATTATAAAGTAAGAAAGGATCATGAAAGTGGAAGAGCAATTCATTTATTATTATTATTATCATCATTAATATTTTATTATAGTATTTACTATATATAGCTCTGACAACTTACACAGGATTTTACATATTGCACATAGACATCAGTCCCTGCCCTCAAGCAGTTTATAATCTAAGGTTCTCTAATTTACATTCATACATACATGCACACACATACTGGGGTCAGTTTAGACAGGGGGCAATTAACCTACCAGCATGAGCTGGGCATCAAGAGAAAACTCATGCAAGCACAGGGAGAACATGGCAGGTAGTTGTTATAATAGGGATTACCCTGCTGCAAGGCAGAAGTGCTAACTACTGAGCCACTGTTCTGCCTATTTTAGGGATGCATATTACAGGCACAAATGGAAGTGGCAAGAATTTTAATTCCCTACCTATGGCTAGAAGAACCCCTGCATCAATATGCCATTATCCCATCTAAGCCACACATCAGTGTCAAGGCAATAAAAATAACAATTACACTTCCTTGATCTTGAACTAGCATACAGTTCAAAGTTAAAGCGGAACTAAACCCATCGATTTAATGGTTTCCAAAAACAGTTACATTCCTGGCATGCCTAGAATGCTAGCTGTCACATTTGCTTGTGCTCTCAACCGAACCGTCAAAGCATCAAATGGCTGAAGAAGTCATAACTGATCACATGTGCCGCCCCAAGGCTGTTGAAGATCAAATAGAGGCATAGAAGGGTTTAGTTCCGCTTTAATGAGAATGTCATATAGCTTGGAGGAGCCTTGGAGCTGTGCACTCCATTATGTTATACATTCAAGAAAGGATCCCTTTAAAAGAAATGCATATGATGAAATCCAGGTGGTGTCTGATCGGTTAGCAGTGGCTTGGATCTAAGCGTTCACTTTCTAAAAGTCGAACATATTGCGAGAGCGAGGATTTAGACGCATTTCATCACTGATATTAACAATGAATACAACAGCAACTTATACTGGAAAATTTTACAACATGTCAACATTTTATTGCACATCTACACTTTACAGCTGAACTAATTATGTAAAAAGAAATAACGAGGCTCTAGAAAAAAAAAAATCATAAAACACAGTCTGCTGGGTCTTCAGTGCAGCTGGGAGTGTGAAATTAAAACTTTGGGAAGCTGGGCCCTACAAGCTTTTCAGGCAGTTATACATCTAGACTGTAATCTTAAAGTTATATTAAAGGCAGTTTGTTTTTCTTAAAAAAATAAAATACATGTCATATATACTATGCAGTGGTTCCTATTCTCAGGTCCCCCATTGGCGCTCCTGACCTCGCCCTCCTGCCAAGTGCCCCCAGAGCAAGCAGCTTGCTTGCTTTTGCTTGCTTTCACACACAGAGCATGTCTCAGCCCCGCCCCCGCTCTCTCCTTATTGGCTAACTGGCTGTGATTGACAGTAGCGGGAGGCAATGTCTCAGCTAATAAGGCAGAAGAGACCCACGAGAGACGCTGCTCTTGTGCACATCACAGGATCGAGATTGAGCTAAGGTAAGTATGAGGGGGGGGGCTGTTGCACACAGCAAGTTTTTTTTTTCATGCATAGAATACATGAAGGTAAAAAAACTTTGAGTCTTTACAACCACTTTAATGTTTTTATTTCATAATCTAAGGTGTATCAATATGTTGTTATCCATAGAAACCACTTAAATTTCACCTATTTAGTGTAGTGTTAGTGATAAAAATCATTTATGGTTGGCCTGATAAACATTACTTGGCTGAGATTCTCATGCCTTACTCAATCCCATTATTACCAGTGCCTGTTTTTTTTTTTTTTTTAGGCTTCTCTCTCTGAATAACAATGATGTTCCACACATACAAGACTTTGGCCACGTAAGGCCTGTCTATGAGGTCAATTACTCATTACAGTCAAAATAATTTTATCCAGTGAATACTCCTTAAAGCTGCTGACATACTTATTTTTCAAGCATGACTAAGACCTCGTTCACATGGGCGTACTTCGCCCCCTTTGCAGGCAGTCCCCCATGTAGGCAGTTTGGGGCCGGGCACTTGCATAGCTGTCAAAATGGGAGCAGTGGCTGTGTGTGTCTGTGCAGCCAATTTGACCCAACTGAAATGAATGGTATTGCCTGCACTGGGATGCACAGGACATGTGCATTCAAGTGCGGACAAACGCGGTCTTCGCACAGGTTTATGCTGTAAAATGCCTGTGTGATTGAGGCCTTAGTACACCGATCTGAACGAGGCTTTAAAAAAAAATTAAAAGGAACGAATAACAGCTCAAAACCTAAAATATAATTTGAAGAGACTCTCCACAAATCTGTAGCAAGGTCATGCTGGTAGGTAGGGATCGGCGAACAGTTCGGCCCGAGCATGAGTTTGGGACGAACGTTTGCCTGTTCGGCCATTAGCCGAACACCGGCATTTGCAGGGTGTTCGCCCTGATGAACACCCTGCAATGCACTGTGCCGCACAGTGCATTCTGTGCCCTGATTGGGCTAAGCTTTGCCCAATCAGGGCGCAGTGTAAGCTGGTTATTAAGGAACGGGGCTGGGAACCTGGCCGCCGTGTTCTTAACAACCGATGAGTCATCAGCTGTCAATGGGTTTCCCCGCTGACAGCTGAATAAAAAAAAAAAAATGTGCCGGTTAAAAAAATTAAGAAAAAAAATGCATTATTTGCAAGTAATTGGCCATAAAAGGGGTAAGGGGGTTTGGTTACTGCCCTGGGGGACAATCAATAAAACAATCGTTTTTTCAGAAGCAGTGATTTTAATGATGCTTAAAGTGCAACAATGAAAATGAACAATTCCTTTAAATATCGTGCCTGGGGAGGCCCCCCTTAAGGTACCTGTAAAGTGGCGCATTTGTGGGGTTCACTGTTCAAATTAGAACTTTCCCCCTGTTCGGGAGTTCTGCTGCAAAACGAACAGGGGGTGTTCGACCCATTCCTACTGGTAGGCCTCCTCACTTCATTTGTATCTTGTTACATAAACTCATCATTCAGAATCTTCTTTATTATTTTTATTACCTGTATTATTCATGTTGGTTTGTATAAAATACTTTGCAGAAATCTTTAGGGGTGATGGTGCTATATACAGTACAGTACCATTTTACTACTACAAATACTAAAAATAATAATAGTATTGCACCGCGGCAATGTAAAGTCTTGCTATAAATAAGCAATACCCCAGAAAGTGCCAGTTACCTTAGCTCCCCAGTGCCACCCCATTGTGTCAGTTTGGAAATTGGGTTGGTCATCAAGGACCCTGTTGGCTGAAGACCAGCCATCTGAAGCCTCTACCACACAGCTACAACTTATGTAGGAGGTTTTGTTTCATCTCTGTGTATCACCTGAGGCCAACAAAACTAAAGTGAAATTCCAGTTAAAAGATAAGTTCAGAATATTGGAGAATGTTACATGTTACACACATATGCTGAGCTAACCCTGGGGATTCTGAGGTTTTAATCATCCAGGCAGACAGACTTGCCTTGGAGGGGAATTTTGTAGGCAGCCCCAAATGGCCTAACAATTACAAACTATGGTTACAATTTGAGCATTGCTTGCAATGATCGAGGCTTCCTGGCTATTCTTAGGTACACAGTAAGCAAACAATGGCTACTGGAAATGTTTGTGGTTACATAATCCAGCTTTGTAGGGGGGAATAAAGGGGAAGAATCAAAATGCTGTACAAGTGCAAAGTCCCAGCAAGTACTGTAAAAGGTCCCATGTTCCAGCAACTCCAGGAGCAAATAATTCTCTACCTTCAACGTCAATGAGATATCTCTTTATAGGTGGCCAGAAGCACAATCACAGTGGATCACAGCTTAAATATATAATGACTATACACAACTGGAAGGTATAAAGTTACATACTATATAGAAAGTAGGTTTGTAAACCAACAGCCATATCAATGAGATTATTTATTCAAGATTATTATTAAGTCGTCCGGATTCTCATGTATGTATTAAAAAAAAGAAATAAATAAGGCTTTTAATTAATTTAAAGTGAAACTAAAGGCTTGCCGCTTGTGTTGGGCAGCTTGGCCTGCATGTGAATGTAGAAGAAACGAAGAATAAGGGCATGTAAAATAAAAAAGGAATTGATATACTAATACTATCTTTACAGATCTTAAAGTGTTACTAAACCCACAACAGTAAAATCAGTGTGTATATGCAGTAAAGCATGCTTGTTATACTCACTGTGAAACCTAAGGGGTTAATCCACTGCATTGTGTAAAAAGGCTGTTTGATCCTGTCTTCTCTGATCCTCCCCTTCTTCCACTGTCCCCAATCCATCTCTTGATAGTACAGAGCCTTGGAGGCACTCTGCATGTGCTCAGTTTGGTGAGAGTCAGGTGCAATGCAGCCTCCTAGGACAACCAGAGGAGAATGAAAACTCCTTCTACAAGCTTTAAGCAGTGCTCGGCTGGACACTGATAGAAGTCACAAGACTTCTATATACTGCTGATGAGAAAAAAGTATTTAGCAGTTTATATTTACAAAAATAATTGCATTTCCATGTTCTGTGTACTGTGGCAGACCAGATCTAGAGAATGCAGGGTCCTGGGTTTAGTAACACTTTAGGCACATACAGTTACCATAAAAAAATATTTTCTACTATAGTGAGCCAATCCATTAGGAATTGACACTAGGTAGAAACAAGAGCTTACCTTTGCAGACAGTATGATTTTCAGGTTCATATCCAGCTTTGCAGGTACATCTGCCGATGGGCACCATCCATTCTCCATCACCATTGCAGTACAGTTTAATGTGTACATCTACTTCCTCTGCATTAGGGATACATGTTCCTCTTGCTATTACCAACGATGTGCTCTCTGCCCCAGTCATGGTTTCCGGGAAGACTGCAAAATTCTGAACCACAGTGGGGCACTTTTTGAAGAAGACACGGACAGACAGGAGTGACATACATGCTCCATAATCCTGGAAGGCTAAATAGAAGCCACTGCGAGTCAATGGGCCAAAACTACGAACTTCAGTGTTCACTTTCATCAGCCTCCCACCAAAGTCCACCTGTGAGAAGCTTTCATCAGCAGCTATGGTGTCTACTTTAAGGTAAGGAGCATCATTCCAAAATGCTGAGTCTTTATTCGGAACGTGGGAGTCCGACTCATAGTAATACAAGTTAAAAGTTTCTTTACAAGACCCTGGCACATTAGGGAGGCTACTACAGTCTCGGACAGTAAAACGCATCTCCACGTAGACGCGCTGGGCATTCCGCCGAGGAATGAAGGTAGTACGAAGCCAGTTGTTCTGGTTGGGCCCAAAAACATTGCACACTTGGTATGTGCGTATTGTGTTGAGGTTTTCATCATAGCCGCTCACTTCTTCCCACTGTAAGAAAATAAAAATACAGATGTATCAAACAGGAAGTCTATGAAGCAGCACAGGAACTGTTATTTAGCCCACAAAAATGTGACATTTTACATATGGGGAAATGCTGAAGTGCTGAAAGCCCCCCTGACTTTTTATATAGCTTGGGTACTTCAGCCACATAATTCATAATTTCAATTCTTTTTCTGCATCCTCTAGTAAAAAATAAATAGAATAAGACTTTATGGGGTGGATTTACTAAAGGCAAATAGACTGTGCACTTAGGGAGTGCAGTTGCACAAATTTTTCCCAGGGCTTAGTGAATGTGGTGAAGCTTCACTTTTTAAAGGATACCCAATCATGTGCAAGGAAAAGAAAAAACACAGCATTTTTGCTTGCACATGATTGGATGGTGAAAATCAGCAGAGCTTTACTGCATTCACTAAACTGTTTGTTTACATCTTTCCTCCCTGGCAAGGGAGGTACAATTTATCTTTCTCTCCATTCAGAGGAAAAAGAGAACACACAGTCATCAGGTGACTGGGAACTGGGAGTCCTGGGTCCTGATCGGTAGTACAAGACCCGGGGCTCATTGGAGAGTCCAGTCTCTGTGCTGGGAGCACGTTGTGCGGCACTCTCCCAGCACAAAGACACATATAAAGACCAAGTTTTGTGAGGCCTCATATATGTGTACTGCTGGAGGGAATGGGTTATAAAATGTTATATATTGCAGCTTACCAATCCTTAGATGTGGTGGCTGCACTAGTTTTCTTTTTTTTATCTTTTAATTTCACCAGGTGTTCTGGCCAGTAACACCTCCTATGTAAGGTTGTCTCCAATCTATGCAGGAGTAATGGAGCCACCCCTGGAAAGTAGCATCATCTATCTTGGAAGAGGGGAGTGTACTAGCAGCTTTAGCTGGACCTGCCTACCAAATTGAAGCTGAACTCCAGATAACACTTTTTAAGCAGTTACCACATACATTTCTTTCTCTATGGGATAAAGGTTTTACATAAATGAATAAAACATGACCATTGTAGGCACGCCTATCAGTATTAAAGAGGAAGTAAACCCTGATGGGCTTTACTTCCTCTTTGTTTCCCTGCAAAGGCAAAGCATAATGGGCTACTATGCATCGTACAGTAACCCATTATGTGTCACTTACCTGAAACCAAAGCCTGCGATGTCCTCGATGTCCCTGCTAGCTGGAAGCATCCATCTTCAGCCCTCTTACTTCTGGGCTGTGAACTCCGGCTCTATGACTGTGCGGAGTCACGTGACGTCACTCCTGCACACGGGAGCCGCCAGTCACGGCATGACCCCAGCTAGAAATGCGTGCCCTTTCTAAAGTTCGCATGCGCCAGAAGAACTCATCGTACGGGGAATTGTAATTATCTCCTAAACTGTGTAGGTTTGGGAGATATTTCCAGCACCTACAGGTAAGCCTTAATCTAGGCTTACCTGTAGGTAAAAGTTGTTGTACAGGGTGTTTGTTTGTCTCAACCCTTTAACTGCCACTTTTCTGGACAGCTTGGTCTGCTAAAGGAAGTTAAAAAATAAGCTGCAATATAATTCATTTTTGTTTATGGGTTTAGTACTGCTTTACAGAGGGAGGACACAATTATTTTAATTATCATAGTTAATAATTATGAAAAGTAAAGGTTTTTTAGATTCATAAATGCAAAGGCTATCATAAGATCTCGTGTTAACAGTTTACCGGTCCTTACAGCAGTAATGGTACAATAACCATAAAAAGATGGGTTTTCTTTCGCTCTAAGAACGCTCTTGACAAGCTTTCTCTGATATATTAGTTAGATAATTGTGAATCTCAGAGAGGTGATACCTAGAGTACTTCATATTGTGCAGATGGATGCTGGTGGTTGAAAGAATGTAAAAGACGTGATTTATGGAAGGGGATGAGGGTTAGAGGAAAAGGAAACGGAAGCGGTTTCTGCAATATAATTTAGTGATTCTGTAGGAAGACATATGGTTAGCCCCTGCACAGAGGAACACAATATTAAAATGCTTTTTTGAGGCTTTTCTGAGTCTCCAGAGAGGCGCAGCCAGTTATACCTCGCAGTAAAAATGTGCTTTCATGTGAAACCTCCTTCCAGCTACACCTCAGAAAATAACAGCAATAATAATAACAGTAAATGGTCTCGGTATGCACAGATATTATTATGGATGCATTCTTTATTTTAAAATGATCTGTCACCATTTCAATCCTCTCTCTAATTCTGACGTTATAAGGACTAAATATTCATTTAAGTCTGGGGGAATCAGAAAAAGCAGTTTTACTTACCTGATCCTCCACTCCCTCTGGCCGTAAAACTGGTCCCTGCAGCCTCTTCTCCCCTTTGCTCTTGTAGCACCCTCCTAAATGGCCTGCAAGGGAAATTTAGCCTGGGCTCACTCTGTAATCTGAGGGGCTGGATTGGTCAAGTCTCTTGTGGCTCCACAGGCTGTGGGATTGATTGTTTCCCCTTAGCTCTGTTGGGAAACTTCCAGAGCTTGGGGTGGGAAATTCAAATCCCACAGCCTGAATAGTTACTACCCTCTGCCCAGTCCCTGGGGAAGTGTGCCCAGTACGTGGGGAGAGAAAGGGTAAATAGATTGAAGCCTAGACAGACTTGGGTACTTAGCTTTCTCCCCTGCGAAGATGGACTTCTGATGCTCCAGGGGGCTGCTTGCCCCTGGAGCCTTCCAGGACTGGATGATGGCAGGGAAATAGTGACTGTACTATGGCTGCTGTAGAGAGGTGTCCTTGTTCTAAAGTTACACTTAAGCATTTCCTATTCCCCCTTGTTCTTATTCTGTTATAAATTCTACAGCAATAAAATTAAAAAAGACATGCCCCTAGACTTATTATTGTGCCAGAGTGAAAGCCCCAGTCAGTTTCTATTTTTCAAGAGATGATAGGAAATCTCTTCAAAATGAGAGGAAATCTCTTATTAGATAGTTGGAATAGGTGTCCCCAATTGAAGATGTCCCCCATCTCCTGTTTTGGTGACAACTTTAAGATTTTTACAGATGAACAGTGGGCTCCAGGGCCATAATGAAATGATTTGCATGGCTCTGCTTACTATCCTAAAATAAACATTAAACCTTTTTTTCGGTGAGATTGGCCAAGCAAGTGAAAGATATGAAGAAGGCTTTATTGTGCTGCATAAAGCTTGAGAAATATTTGAACTTTATATTTGGAGCTTTTATTTTAGTTCTTTAGCATTTTACTCCATGCTAGCATGAGTTGTCTTTCGAGAAAACTACAAATCATTCTTTCCCCTTGCGTGAAGCAGATCCCCCACTAAGCATCATCTTGTGTTCTTCTTGCTCATTATCTACATCCCTGCTACTCTTGCATCACAAAGGTAAGTGATATTAATCACAAAGATTAATTTGCCTGGATAGCACTTCATGCTACTTTAGAAATTTGTGCTCGGCAAGCTCCGGGGAGGAAGCCACCGAGGCAACTAATTAAAACCCCATCTTAAAAGGCAATGTTATTGTTCTGATAATGAAATAAACAGGAGATGAAGGAGGATAAGGTACACGTGGCGAGACAGTGGTGGAAAATTTCATTCCCAACAACATTAGCACTTACACTCCATGCAAATCAAACCAACATTAATAATGTATGGTACAGTATTAGGAAAATGAAGAGCTTGGCAATACAACACATTATGTTTAAAAGGCACACTCAGATAAGCCAAACATTCTTTTTATTTCTGATTTCCACTATTTGTATTTATGCTTGGCTGAAAATTGTGCACCGTGTGTATGTGTCACTTAGGTGTCTCACCTACACACGGCAGGAGGCTCTAAGATTTGTGTCTGATATATCTTAATTCTGCTCAGGGTTCTGGTGACTGGAGGTTTTGTAGAGCCTTGGGTGGGATAAGGCTTCTATTCCTAGGTCCACATCTTACCTGGTAGCCGAACCTTGCTAAATAACCTCAGTTGTTTACAGGCCTTTATATATGTGATCTAAATGATGCTCAGGGTGCTCTCTCTCTCTCTGCTGTGACAGTCTGATGACTGACTGCTGACAGAACACTAAAAAAGGTATCAGAGCTGCCCGTTTGTTTGGTAAACCCTTTATGAAGCAACCTATTAGTCAGAAATTGACTTGGGTTCAATCTGGTCATACACATGTGGATTCTTCCCTGTCAGCACCATGGGCTGAATAAGAGAAATCAAGTTTGCTCCATCCACACTTAACAATGTGGATGGAGAGTCTCTCTTGATGACTGTATTTTTCAGACTGCCGCAGTACCCGTGGCCGTCTAAACACCTGAACTGTGACTGCATGATAGGATGCAGACACTGTTCATCTGACAATTTTCCACCTGGTTCCTTCAATTTTTTTGATCAACTTTTGTGAAAACGGCTGAAATTCCCGCCATGTATGGCCAGCTTTTGTGACTCGTATGAGCATATGTTTTGTTTCAGGCTATAGACTTGGTGTACAAAGTCCTCCCACATTGAAGCTATGTTTGTTTACTGCTGAATAAAAGTTCAGGACAGACCTGCTTTGACCATTTTTTATGCGTTCCCCTGTCCTGCACCTGTTTTAACATTGTCAATACCAGTTGAGCCACCCCATCCCTTTATATATATATATATATATATATATATATATATATATATATATATATATATACTTTTCAGATTATGTGAATTAGTAATGGTAACATAATTGGAGAACCATATGGACATGATACCCTCATGGCTATAACAAGAAAAAAAATATTTCTTAATAAAAGAATTGTTAGAGCCCAGCTGAGCTTTCAGTTTAAATCTGCTAAATACATTTACATTCAATCCTAAGGCATTCAAAGTTATATAGTTTGTTTTCTTTAGAAAGCAATCACAGCCTGAGTAGAAAAGCCTATCCTCTGCCAGCATGCTACAGAGAAGGATCCTTGATCTCTGTGTGAAAGCAGTGGTCTCTCTGCCACCCCAGAGTCTGTGTTCACCAATCAGTGGGGAGCATGAACTTTGCTGAAAGTATATATCACCAGGACACCAAGGATCGTTAAAATAGTGTCCAAGTATTTATTTGGTGATCACATTGCAGTGGTAAAGTGCAATGTTTCAAGGCCATGCAGGACGCTGTCATCAGGCATGCATGGCCCAGAAAAGTTGCACTTTACCAGTGTGATGTGATCACCGAACAAATGCTTGGACACTATTTCAAGATTGTCGATATGATGGTGATATACTGTATACCTAGACCTCTGCAGAGGGACCACTGCTTCCATACACAGTGCAAGGGTCTTCTCCTCAGCATGCTGGAAGGTGACATTTTTGTGTGCACTGTTTATAGTTTATGGTATGGCTATGAAATGACTCGTTCTGGTTGTTGTAAGTTCAGTAGCACTTCCTGCTAATGAAGAGCCCCTGTGCTGTATGGTGGACTCGATGCCCGCTGCCACCCTACGTAAACAAGGCAGATTGCCGTTCTGTTGGAAGAGAAGGCATGGATCCTGTGTCTCTGCAAAGCAGGGACTAGGATCCATGTCTTCCCCTAATAAAAGCAGCTCCCACAGTTTAACAAAAACTGGCTAGGCACACAGTTAACCCTTTGATCACCCCTGATGTTAACACCTTCCTTTAGTAGTGACTTTAGTAGTGACAATGCTCGTTTTTTAGCACTGTATTAGTGTCACTGGTTCCCAAAAAGTGTCAAAAGTGTCAGAATGTCTGCCGCAATATCGCAGTCCCGCTATAAGTTGCGGATCATCGCCATTACCAGTAGAAAAAAAAATTAATATCCCATAGTTTGTAGACACTATAAATTTTGCGCAAACCAATCAATATATACGCTTATATAGATTTTTTTTTACCAAAATTATGTAGCAGAATACATATTGGCCTAAACTGATAAAGAAATTAGTTTTTTTTTTTTTTTTTTTTAGGATGTTTTATAGTAGAAAGTAAAAAGTTTATTTTTTTATTTTTTTTTAAATTGTCGGTCTCTTTTTTTGTTTATAGTGCAAAAAATAAAAAAACACAGAGGTCATCAAATACCAAAAAAAAAAAAGGACATACATTTTATTTGGGTACACTGTCGCATGACTGCGCAATTGTCAGTTAAAGTAAGGCAGTGCTGTATCGCAAAAAAATGGCCTGGTTAGGAAGGGGGGTAAACCTTCGGGTGGTTAAAGCACTGACTGGTCCCTGCTTCTGCCCATGCCTCTCCCAATACTTCTATCCAGGCAATAGCAAGTGGCCTGTACCAGATCAAATTTAGGGACTTACACTAGTTACATGTAATGCTTTCATTAATGAATACATACAGTAACTGCAATCATTTGTGTTTTCTTCATTTCTGTCTGGCGCTCAGTTGTAAAGCAAATTCCAGGTCATGCCAGGCTGTCTAAAAATAATGTAAAGGTTTCAGAAGTAGAAAGGTGTAATGTTTTATAGCCTGACACATAAATATAAGGGGAGATAGGATGAAACACCCAGATTCCGATAAGCCCCCCGCCCGTAGACCCCCACAACCACCGAGCAAGGGTTGTGGGGATGAAGCCCTTATCCCCATCAACAAGGGGACAAGGTTCTTTTGGGGACTACTCCAAAGCACCCTCCCCATGTTGAGGGCATGCGCCCTGGTTCAGGAGGGGGGCAGCTCTCCCCCCCCCCTCTTTTCCTGCGTGAATGAATTACTTGTATAGCACTACCTATGCGAACTGAATCGCCTCAGGGCGCTTTTTGCTGCCGGTGTCCATCTGCCGTATAGCGCGGTCCTTTGCCCCATGGGGTGCTGACGCGCTTACAAACACATACACATACAACATACACATATTTGGCCAATTTTTTTTCGACAGGATCTAATTAACCTACCAGCATGTCTTTGGAGTGTGGGAGGAAACCGGAGTACCCGGAGGAAACCCACGCACAGGGAGAACATGCAAACTCCAGGCAGATGGTGTCGTGATAGGGATTTGAACCAGCGACCCTATTGCTGCTAGGTGAATGTGCTAACCACTACACCACTGTGCTGCGTGCTCAGATAAGGGTCTGGTATGGATTTTGGGGGGACCCCTACTCCATTTTGTTTTTCAATTTTGGCGCAGGGTTCCCCTTTAAAACCTTACCAGACCTGAAGGGTCTGGTATGGATTTTGGGGGGACTCCCACGCCATTTTTTTTAAATTTGGTGCAGAGTTTCCCTTAATTTCCATACCAGACCTGAGGTGCCTGGTATGGATTTAGGGGGGACCCCCATGCAATTTTTTTAAAATTTTTGGTTTGGGGTTCCCCTTAATATCCATACCAGACCCAAAGGGCCTGGTACTGGACTGGGGGGGGACCCATGCTGTTTTTTTAATGAGTTTTTTTCTATATTGCCGAGACCCATCAATTCATTACAGCCGCGATCAGTTTTAAACGACTTTTTTCATTTAGAAATGTCATTTTGATGTGGTACGGTTCTAAACACAGGGAAACTGTGCGACTTTACATACTATAGACACCCCCTGGCAAATATTTAAAGGAATATTTCATTTTTATTGTTTCACTTTAAGCATCATTAAAATCACTGCTCCCGAAAAAATGGACGTTTTTAAAAATTTTGTTTTGGCTGTGCAAATGTTTGTCACGGTATTACAGCAATTTTTTTTTTTTTAAAGAGACACCAGAGTTAGTGATGACACTTAGGGGTTGATTTACTAAAGGCACATAAATTGTGCACTTTGCAAGGGCACTCGTTCCCAAGCTTAGTAAATGAGGTTTGCAAAGGATATCCAATCATGTGCAAGGAAAAAAAAAACATGATTGGATAATGGAAGTCAGTAGATCTTTCCCTGATTTACTAAGCATTGGATCAAATGCCCTTACAGAGTGCAACTGCACTTGTAAAGTGCACAGTCTATTTGCCTTTAGTAAATCAGCCCCTTAGAACAGGTTCATGTTCAGCTCCTGGAACTAGTATGCAGCCCAGTAAAGACAAGTACACACTACTATTTATTTATTTTTTTCATTCAACCCAGCGGGTTGACAGCTTCGATGTTAGTACAGCAACCTCCCCTGTTCTAGTTTGTTCTGACAGGGGGGCAGCCCTCCAACCAGAACACTCTCAGCCATTGGCTGAGAAGGCTGAACTTGAGCCAGTTGGCAGACCTTTTTCGGGTTCGACAAAAGTCCCCCCGCCTCATCCAATGACTGGCCAGTGCTCTCAGTCATTGGATGAGAACGCGGACTGGGAGCTGTTTGGCAGACTTTTTTTGGTCATGAGGTTTCGATGGAAGCTTCTGTCAGTCTGACTGCCATGCACACGGGCCGAATGTTGGCCGGTTTCTATTGAACTGGCCGATGCCGGCCAACATTCGGCCCGTATGTACTAGACTTAAGTCAAAGGATGTGAGCTGCCATCTGAGGCTTTCAACAATGGTATTTTTATGTGACATATTTCCTTTAACAGTGAAGAATTTCAGAGGGGGCTGAAAAAATATAAATCTAAAGCATGGGGTGTTTTATGTTAATATTTCATATATTTATAGTCATCACTTATATTAAGGCAACTATATGTAGGCATTTTTTAAAATGATTTGCTAAAGTAAGAAACCATGATTTCAGTAGGTTCAGCCAAGCATCAGAAAAAAATTATTCTCTAGGTCTTGCTGACTTATATCAGATATCAGATATTCCACTGCTCTGCGCTACAGGGTGGAAACTAATGACAGAATTATGGGTATTTTTTGCACTGGCTAATATTAAGTCACTGAGCATGCATCCGCATTTAAATGCAGATTTTGATAATGTCAAAACGTGGGAAACAGTGACAATAGGGGGATAATAAGATTGGCCAACATAGTGCACCATCTCCTTTATCCAATCTCATTAGTACCGTGAAAACTTGTCAACTGATAGCCATATAATTATATATATGTAGCTAATTATCTACTATTATAGCAAACGAAGACTTCAATCTACAAATTATTATCCAAGACACACTGAATAATGTCACTTATCTTGTATATCATGGGCACTTACTACGCGGACAAATGAGCCTTCTGCCGCATTGCTAGTCAATCTATTTTCGCATGCATTTCCAATAATAAGCAAGCGATTTAAAATGTCAAACGCTCACTATGCAACAAAATATACGGTAACTCTAATTTAATGTGACCATAGTGCCTACTGTATATAATTACTTATATAGTGCAGTTTTATATAAGCTTTACTAAGCACATAGAGGTTTATTTACTAGAGGCAAATATACTGTACACTTCCAGTGCATTTGCTCTAAATCTGAGGGGAAGCTCTAAAATGAGGGGAGGCTCTGCTGGTTTCTATCATCCAATCATGCGCAAGCAAAAATGCTGTTTTTTTTATTTTCCTTGTGTGTGATTGAGTATACTTTGCAAAGTGAAGCTTTACCTCATTTACTAAGCTCTGAAGCAACTGCACTTGCAGTGCACAGTATATTTGCCTTTAGTAAATCAACCCCAAAAAAGTCATTATAACAGGAGTCCTTCACTGAAGGAGCTTACAATTGAATATCCTTACATGCTGATGTCAGGCAGATACACAAACTAAGCCCAATTTTCACAGGCACCAGTATGTTTCTGGACTATGGGAGGGAAATGGAGCTCTACATACAAACACAGAAAGAGAATACCTACTCCATGCAGATGGTGTCACTGGTGTGATTTGAATTCAAACTGGAAAGCAATAATGATTTTGTAGCTACAGTACCTCCAAACATCATACGGTGGTGCTCACAGGTCCATGTTTATGCTGAAGGAGGAGGCAGCAGATAAGAAGAAGAGAGATCCAGGACTATTTATCTAAGTAGGGAAAAAATTGTGATTGGCCGGGAAAAATCCAATCAGATCACTTGATACTTCCCCTGAGAGGAATTAAATAAGGGCATCTGGGGAAAGGGGGGTCACAGAGTGCTCATAGATTTTTTCCAATCTGATTATGCCTGCCTGGATCGGGCAATGATCATCCTATGTCTTTGGGCTCCTTTAATATCCAGATGACATAGCCGCTTTAATTTGAAGACTATCATCCCATTTTCTGTGCCTACAATGAATACTCCATAGGGCCACATGAGCCCACCTGCTAAAATATTCCATTTTTTGGAACTGCCCAAGGGTATCCTTTGCCCACTCTCAATATCTAAACCACGAGACTGTCAATGGCATAGCACCCAGATGTTCCTCTTAAAGCCAAATACCTTTGTGCTGCTTTTTCTTGTCCTACAGTTTGCTATGATGTACTGTATAGACGATATTAGTTAAAGTAGATGAAAGCTCCAACAAAATGATGTTAAGATTGCTAAAGCACATTGGTTTTCCTTAAGAAATACTGTTTTCACCGTTTGTCATCCTTTGTTCATCTCTTTGCTGCCGATCTCCTTCAGCTTCTTCCCAGTCATTTGCTGTCCACATGAAGTCGCTTCAGCATTGGCTCCATCATCATTGCTCTTGCCTGGATTTCTGATGGTGACAACAATGGGCACCAGTGCGGTCGCTTGTAATTTCCATCAAGAGCATGTGAGACAGGGCGTCAACACAGGAGAGCAATTGGCATACAAGGACAGATCGTTGTCAACCTCTAACAGGAAGTGTCTCAACAAAAGTCTTCAAGGCAGGGTTACCAAGTATTATATTAATAAAAGCTGTGATGTTAGATTGAAAGTGACTTTTGAAATTAGATTAGCATGTTAAAAATGATATGACACTTTGATCACTGGGATTAGATCTGCTTCAAATAAATATGCTATTAAAAGTGGTTGTAAACCCACAAAAACAAAAAAAAACCTGCAGGACAAAGGCATAATGAGCTAGTATGCATAGCATACTAGCTCATTATGAAACACTTATCGTAGATCGAAGCTCCCGCAGCGATTCTGACACACCGCTGTGGCTGGCGACATGTTTCCCGGAGGTATTTCTTGGTATCGCAGGCTCCAGGCGCTGTGATTGGACGGAGCATGCACACAGGAGTCACCGGTGATGGCAAAGCAGCTGAAGAAATGGCACGAGCGAGCCGTTTCTTCAGTGCGTATGTGCCGATCGTCGGCAAATGCTGTTATAGTGAATATCTTCTAAACGGTGCAAGTTTAGGAAATATTCACGGTACCAACTGGCAAGCCGTATTATAGGCTTACCTCTAGGTAAAAGTGGTGTGCAAGGGTTTACAACCACTTTAACAAATCAAAAGTTATTTATAGTAGAGGCAAAGAAATTATCAGTGGGTTTGACAGATCATCTTTTTGCATAATAACCCCCTATGATCTATGTATCTGCTAGCATATTATAAGGGTATGTGTGTGTTTTGTCTATATACTTTATACTAAATTTATATATATACATATATATATATATGCCCAGGGCTTTTTTTCTCAAACAATAGGTGCTGGAACTTAACCATGGCCCCACAAAACCCCTCCCCCTACACACACCCTCCAAATCACATCAAATAGTGGTTGTGGTCAGTCAAATTTCACGAAAACATTAGGACGGTCTTAAAGGGGCATTAAATACCAGGATTGCATTACATACAGAGTGCAGAGCTGTCACTTGTAAACACAGAAACCAGACTTCTGTGTTTACAAGTGATTGTGGTGAGCAGGCACCAAAGGGTCTCCCCCTGAAAAAAAGCCCTGTATATGCCATATCTGGAGGGTGCCATGTTTGAACTAGATGTGTTCCTCAAAAGGTGGCCACACTTGTATCAATATAATAATTCAATTAATCATTAAATAATCAGATTGAATAAGAACTGTAAGCTATAGACTATTTAACCGATTGATTTAGTGAGTTCTTGACTAATTTTTATTTTGCCAAGTCAATCAGCCATGGTGGAATTTTGTTGATCACTTCTAATTGATCAAAGAATGTCTGTGTGTGTGTCAAAGAACCAATTGTGAATTAATATTATGTGTGCAGCAACCTCTCGCGCCTCATTGGATGAGACAGCAGCCAGAGTCCATTGGCTCCCACTGCTGTCAATCACAGCCAGTTAGCCAAAGAGGCATTTGGTGTTTTATTGACGCATAAAGCAGCGGCTCGGGAGCTAGCACGCAGAGGTGCCCCCAGGGCAAGAAGCTTTCTCTGGGGGCACTGATCGAGGAGGAGGATCGGAGCTGCTCTGTGCAAAACCACTGCACATAGCAGGAAAGCATAACATGTTTGTTATTTAAAAAAAAAAAACAACAAAAAAAACAAAACAAGCTTTAATACCACTTTAAGGTGTTTTACAAGAGTCTACAAGCAGGCAAGCTATTTTCACAAAAGAAACATGCAATGTCTTCTCTGCAATAAAACATACCTAACCTGCTTGCTTGTAGCCGTCTGCAGCATGTACATCTCTGGTACGGACCCTGTGCTAGGATGACTGACTGACTAGCATACACAAGAGTTACACTATTCCACTCTGGCCAAAGGAGAAGCCAGAAGATCGGCACCCAGGGAGAAGATGTCGGTGCCGGTGAGGAATGCAGACCATTAGAGTGGAGGTAAGTTTAGTTCCTCTTTTAATTGATCACCAATTGCTAAATGTATGGTCACCCTAAAGTGGAACTAAACTCTTAATAAACATTATGTATTTGTAACGCTTAACCTGCCAGCATTAGTCAATAGATAGGAAGGTATATTACAGTTACTTGTTTTAAATGTTTTTTTTACATTTCTTCAGCTGCTTCCTGGTTTCTGGCCTAGGCCAAAATTATGTCAGATATCCCATGGGCATTTTTTTTGTTTGTTTCATCTGGGAAGGGGTTCTCAGCTAAGCACACCCTCCTCCCTGCATTCCTAATCTTGCGAAAGTGTACCTGCTGCGTGTGTATATTGTACTGTTCATGTGCAAGATTTTCTAGGGTGTCATTAGAGTAAGGGTGGATTCCAGATGGTTCCAGATTCCGGGAAGTAAATACTCCATGAATCATCTGATCTTACTCAAGATGGCCATGGGTAGAAATGCTAGGGGGTGTTTTTCAAAGTGATTTCTGAACAAAATAAAGAATGGAAACATGGATGGGCGAGTTTGTTTTTAATATAAAAAATGAATTAAACAGTGT
This sequence comes from Lithobates clamitans, assembly GCA_037952925.1. Taxonomy (NCBI): domain Eukaryota; kingdom Metazoa; phylum Chordata; class Amphibia; order Anura; family Ranidae; genus Lithobates; species Lithobates clamitans. The sequence continues at coordinate 1,200,082 of JBBGZY010000925.1, read as the reverse complement.
TTTCTGTTTGTGGTGCTCAGATACCACGTAGTTTCACTTTAATTATATGTAACCTTTCATGTACAAACCTACAAGACTTCCA